>OZ007498.1:78411778-79154278 GCA_963931805.1 Microdon myrmicae
GTTGAGGCGAATTTTCCATTTGTTAAAGTATGCTGAGATGAGCGGGAGGAAGTTGTTAACGCGGTTTTTTGCCGCTGTAGTGCTCCAAGAAGCCCTACCATTTTCCTCCCACATACATTTCTACCCACCTACTTTATCATTAATCCATATCCCCAAACTAACATTCAATCCAATGTTAGACAAAATGAATTGTTCAATTACCATACTCATATTTCCAAATCCTTCCTAAAAACTAAACAGCATAATGCATATCTTCATATGAAAACAAACACATATTAAAAGATATCCATTTCGTTCCCATATACTCAATTCTAAAATCCTTATCTCCATCTGGATTGCAGCCAGATGTGTATATTCTAAAAATAGATATTCCATTTCCTTTTCTCCAATTTTGCACATACATATCTCGATGAAGATTTGTGTAAAAGGGCGATGCATTTTAAATTCGAAGATCAGTCTCATTTGGCGTCCAAGGTGTAAGGACGCCATAAAAACAAAATAAATTTAAAATAAAATGAAAAGTATTTTTAATTGATCCTGGGCGATTCCCAGGACCATATTCGATTTGAGGAAGCACGGCGGCACCGCAACCGGTCCCCTCAGGAGCTATCTTAAAGAGATCCCTCGTCCTTTTCAGGACCAGACACGCTCCCTGAGAGAAGGATCACAACAAAAATGGTGGCAGCGGTTTGGGGTCCCAACATACCCTACCAATAAAATACGAACTAGGCAGTGGATTAGACTGATCCAAACATCCCCTACCAGAGGGAGAATACACGAGTGGGATATCTATAGATCCCGCTACCAACAGGAAATTTTTTAAATAACAAAAGCGTCTCCGGGGCTAAACACCGGGAGTAGTAAAAAAAAATTCAAACATTTTATACAATACAAGCGTACCTGGGGCTAGACACCGGCACAGTGAAAAAAAGTGAATACAATTGGTCAACACAACTCCGGCCAACCCCGACATCTTCAGGTAAGATCGAGTAGCGAACATCGTATTTCACTCTGCAGATACAATAAAATAAATCGCAACGAAAGAGACGTCCTGTGCTAGCCCGATTGAACTACAATATCAACAAAATCACACGACACTTCAACAGCAAACACCTTTTCAACCAACTCCTGATGCAAATGCACTTAATACATACCCTCATTAGATCACGGATATGAAGCAACGACGCATACATTTGATGATAATAGCAGTGTCTCAACCCTCGAAACAGACGAAAGAAAGTATTATGAATCAGCGGTCGCTTATTACTCTTCAAGATCAACAACATCAACGACGTCAGCAGCATTCACAGTTCCAGATTCCCGAGTAAAATTGAGTGGCAAGCATATCAATTCGCTAAAGTGAAAAAAGGAAACTGCAAGGTCAACCCCCTGGGACAGTGATCAAGTGCGCAACGAGGAGTGCAACAGCAGGTTAAACAACAGTAACAGCAGCAATATACTCTTACCACCACGACACCAGCAACAGGAACAATAAGGTGATCAAGGACAAAAGCAACAATTGCAACAATAGACGCATCACCAACAACACCCTACAACAGCAACACACTCAACAGAATGTCCAGCAACAACCACAGGTACTTATGTCCATTTTTATATATATTAGTTAATTTAAGAGGACTAAATCTAAAATTTGCATATACAAAGGGGACAAATGAAACCCCAAATTTAATGAAGCCTAAATTTTTATTAAATATATTTGCTTTATAATAACGAAAACCTCAAACAAAATTTAAATATACAAAGGGGTAATAAGAAATTAGAAAACCTCACACATATAAAATCAATTTGTACGTACATTTTTACATATACATATCCATATACACATTCGTGAAATAAGTTGCTTAATAATTTAAATTACATTACATTTTCCACATCTCCCATTCTCTCGGACAGGAAATTCTCGATTTTAACGCGCTCACCTTTATCTGCCTGTTGGTCTTTTTCCTTTCATCTGTTTAGATCGAAATTCCTTAGGATCTCTTTCCCCTATCCAGGATCTTTCCACTTGCAGGCTCATTTCACTTTGGGCTCGATAAAAATGTCCTCTCTTTTTTTACCATTGGCTTCTTTCACAGGATCTTTTCTGCTTATCTGTCTACCAGGATTTTTCGAAATTAGGAATGTTTTACTTCGGTGTCGGTAAAAATCTTTTCTTACCTTTGATATTTTCGAAATTTCCTCTATAGGTGAAGATGTGTTGGGTTTGAAAGGATCTCTTTTGCTAATCTCTCCTTCACAGGATCCTTCGATATTAGGATTGTTTTTCGCGGTGTCGGTAAAAATCTTCTCTTACCTTTAGTATTATCGAAATTTCCTGTAGATATATCTATGTGTTTGGGTTTGAAGTCATTTTTGCTCTTTTCTCTTTAGGATCGCTTCAGTTGAGTTCGAAAAATTCTCTTCTTACTCTTCGCCCTTTGGTGTACTTGTATTTGGGAAGATGAATTTGTCGAAGGAATATTTCGCCCAAAATAATATGCGAATCGAATATTTAAAGCGCGCCAAAGTTAATATCAAATCATAGTAGCGCGAAGCTAATAGCAGTGAACGTCACAATCGGATTAAAGGATATTTTGGATTTCGTACCGGTGTTTAACGGTAACCCGGACGAACTCGATGATTTCATTTCTCACGGGGATATTATCTTTTCACAGGCACGGGACGACAGTCAGCATGCTTTTTATCTAAGCGTGGTGAAAACCAGACTGAAAGGGCCAGCATACGACCACATCCGGTACAAGGTCATTTCAACCTGGAATGATCTTGCTTCCGAATTAAAGGGGGAATTTAAAATTCTCACCTCAAGGTCAGCGGCACAAAACAGTCTGGTGAAAGCCAAGCAAGATAGCAAGGAAGATGTGAAGGAATTTGGAATCAGACTAGCACACCTCTTGCATCTGCTGGACAAGGCCACGTTTAAAGGCACTGTCGATCCTGTGGTGCGAACATATCTCCTCGAAGAAAATAAAAAGCTCGCCTTGCATACATTTGAAGACGGTCTTAGGGATCCCCATTTAAAACTCTTAGTTAAAGCACGAGCTACCTCAAGTCTTAGAGCAGCAATAAATTACGCTCTCGAGCAGGCCCCACGACTAGGCGATGGAAACCCTCTTAATTTATGTAATAATTCCAAATATAGCCAGCCACAAATTTGCCAATCGTGCAATATGTCTGGTCATACTTCTGTGACATGTCGTCGAAAAGAAAATGTTTCTAATCCTATCCCCCAAATTAAGACGGAGTTTGAACACCTCCAATGCACATATTGCAACAAATATAATCATTCCCAAGCAGAATGTAGGAGACGGTCCCATTTCAAAAGTCAAAACGGATCTCCATCAAATAAAAATGATGTTAGAACTCAGCCCACTTCTATCGCAAACGTTTGGAGAAGTGGAGTATTAAGCAAAACAAACAGGGTACAATTAATAAAAGTTCATTCAGAGAAATTAAATGCAGGACAATTTGAACAAACAGCGCTAGAATCTAAGGGTTTAAACAACAAGGTGTCGTCTACGGATGAAATTGGCATTAGATATAATAGGGACATAAATCAGAGGCAGGATGATCTAACTGCTCCTCAAATAGAAGTAGTGACCAAAGATCATATCCAACAGTCAACATTTGAATCCGTTTGTCTACGGGCCGGATCTGATGATTCGACAAAAACCCCTGAAAATACTATCCTAACACCTCCCTCTAGTTTCATACTCTTAAATGCTCCGACTTTTAGCAACAACACGTCCAAGCTCATAAAGCACAAACTGAAAACCCCGGCAAAGTATAAGCCTGAGGAGCAAGAAGTCCCAGCAAACTGTAAGCCCGAGGAACAAGAAATTTCAGCTAAGTGTAAACCTGCGGAAGAAAGAGTCCCAGTAGAACTTAAGCTTGAAAAACTACAAGAATTTCCAGCATCCGATAAGCCCGAGGAACAAAGATTCCCAGCTAAGAGTATGCCTGAGGAACAAGAAGTCACAGCAGAGTATAAGTCTGTAAAGAACAGCTGTATCAAAATATTCCTTTTAAATTACTTGTTTGTCCGCATCGTCTCCCTCGTTTCTCTAATTTTCCATACTTTAAAATGGGTTCTACAAATAAAACATATAAATAAACAAATAATCAAAATTCCTTTTACAAATAAAACAAACGTTGATCTTCCAAAATCGATTACGAATCCTCCATCCTTTAAAACGCTCTTTCTAGATGGTTTTATTGCCCAAATTTTGAACTATGTCACACAACCCAACCCTAAGAAAACATGGAAAATTTTTCACAAATTTAAAGAGAAACTTAAAGTGAAACAAATGGATTATTCCTTTCCAAATATTTGTATACATGTATGAATATAAAAATAAAACACAAATTCTTAGATGTAAAAAATGAAAAAATAAAAAATAAAATAAAACTATATGTAAATTAAATAGAAAATATACAATTAATAATTTTTAATTCCCCTCTTAACAAATTATTGTACAAAAACAAAATAGTAACATATACATATTAACACAAATAAATAAAATACAAAAAACCAACTTTGTTTTGGAAAATTTATGTATCTAAAAGAAAATAGTCTATAATAAACAAGAACATTTATAAATAATACAACTGTATTAACAATTCGGGAGATAATAAGCAAAATATAACAAAAATAAATCTTTAAATAGCTTATATTATGAAGAGAATCTCCCAATAAAATAATTTTGTAAATTTTATACAATATTTTAATTAATTGCCATTAACTTAAAATTTAAATAAATGAACAAAAATGTTTTAATAATAAGCGATCTTAATTTGTAAAAAAAAAACCATATAATTCTAAGTATAAAAAAAAATTATTAACTAAACAAAACAAAATCTAGTAAATTAATAATATTATATACTAATATAATAATTTCTAATACCTTTATAATTAGAAAACATTCTTCGATTAATATATCCTAAGAAAAATAAGGAATTAAAATTTTTTAGTTTAACTCAAAACAAATTTTAAAATTCAGAATTACAACTTTCTTTATAATACATGAAAAAAAAAATCTATACAGTCCTCAAAATGAAACAGAAATCTACTCTGTAGATAATGTAAATTCCTATATAATACAAAAGCTGTAATACAATACATTATTACGACTTACCTAATATTTATATGTATATATTATCACAAATTGACTATAATACTTTATTTCATATAACATTATTTTATAAAAATAATTCACAATTATCATTAAATATATTGAAAAAACAAAAGAACTCTGTAAATAACATTATTAATATATGTAATTACAACATAATCTTTAATTAATTCAATATCAAAACGTAAAAAATGTACTTATATACACGATAAGAAAAATGGTGAATTTAAGCCTTTAGTTTAACACATAAACCTAGAGTTTATAAAAACGTAACAAAACATTGAAGAACATCCTACCCTAAGCTACAAAAGCAAACATAAACTTTGAATAATACTTGAAAACAAGAACAAAAATTTAAAAAAAGAAGCAAGCAATTGTAACTACAATGAAAATTTACTGTAACCATTATAATTAGAAATCCAAATTATGTAACGAATCATGATGACATCGCCCTTCATATTTTATCGCGCCACTCCTAGAAAATTAATCTTTTACAGATTAATTTTTTCTTGAAGCAGGGGAGGATGTAGTGCTCCAAGAAGCCCTACCATTTTCCTCCCACATACATTTCTACCCACCTACTTTATCATTAATCCATATCCCCAAACTAACATTCAATCCAATGTTAGACAAATTGAATTGTTCAATTACCATACTCATATTTCCAAATCCTTCCTAAAAACTAAACAGCATAATCCATATCTTCATATGCAAACAAACACACATTAAAAGATATCCATTTCGTACCCATACACTCAATTCTAAAATCCTTATCTCCATCTGGATTGCAGCCAGATGTGTGTATTCTAAAAATAGATATTCCATTTCCTTTTCTCCAATTTTGCACATACATATCGCGATGAAGATTTGTGTAAAAGGGCGATGCATTTTAAATTCGAAGATCAGTCTCATTTGGCGTCCAAGGTGTAAGGACGCCATAAAAACAAAATAAATTAATAAAATAAATTTAAAATAAAATGAAAAGTATTTTTAATTGATCCTGGCCGATTCCCAGGACCATATTCGATCGGTAGCTGCTCTTTCCTCAAGGTTTGAGGAAGCACGGCGGCACCGCAACGGGTCCCCTCAGGAGCTATCTTAAAGAGATCCCTCGTCCTTTTCAGGACCAGACACGCTCCCTGAGAGAAGGACCACAACACCGCTTTGACAAATCTACTGCTAGAGTAGATTAAAGTATCGTCAGCATAATTTAGCATTAAACACTAGGTGGAGGTTGGGGAATATGGGATGTGTATAGAAGATATAAAAGTGGTCCGAGAATGAATCGTTGGGGAACTCCCGCGGTTATGCTGTGAGTTTGTGAGAGGGAAGAATTTATTCTGACCATGAATTTCCTACCAGAAAGTTAAGATACTAGGAGCATTGTGATTTTGAAATTCAGTAGACATCAGCCGACTTGAGAAAGAAGTCAATTGTTGACCGCGTCGAGTTGGTGACACGAGTTGGCTGCAGTGGACTGTCGATGTACGTATATGGGTGCGATGAGAGGAGGTCCAAAAGTTGGCAGCCGTATTTGTTATTCTTTATGTCGTTGAATGCTGTATGTCGAGCGTTCCAGTCTCCACCGATTATGAATGGTGCGGGGAGAGACTGTCTGTTTATTTGAGATATGTCAGAGTCAGGGAAGTCTGGTTCTCGTGGTGGGTGGATGTAAACGGATCTTATTATGATTACTTTTGTGTTTTGTGGTATTTTTTCTGATTACCCCTTGGTGGGTATCAACTATTTTGTATTTTATGACTCCGATAACCGTCAATGGTGTTTCACTTGATGTTCGTTCTACTTGATTTGTAGGGTTATTTGCGATGTCTTGTATTCTATGACTCCGATAACCGTCAATGGTGTTTCACTTGATGTTTTTTTTCGCTATCGGTGGTGTCTCATCCAGTTGCCTATTTCCGTTTTGTTACGGTCAAACGACCTTTTGACTCAATTAGTTAGTGGTCTCTTCGTGGATACCGTCGGCCGCGGTTGCGAGGCACCACTGTGGTACTCTACCACCTGTGTAAGAGGCGTTAGCTGTTTACCTGCGAATTGGATTCCTCGAAGAAAACTCTAAATGGTGGCAATTGATGACTTTTTTATTTGCACACTCCGTGATAACATATATATATTAACTATTTGGTATGTCTTCTTTTTTTCTTTTCGTGGAAACTTATTCGTCGCGTCGTGCGATTCTCAAACTTTTTACCCTTTCTTTAATTTTTCCTCAGCTAACGCGCACCAGTTCTATCGTACCACCGCTCCTTTCTTTGCTGTCTGTCAAGATCACACTCGCCAATCTCTCCGAATCTCCACCCACTCCGAAAAGGAATCCAGCTTCCACACGATCCACAACCGAACAAATGTATCTTCGTACATTCAGCACGTGAATCTTGTGTTTTTTCACTACCTTACCACACAGATTACACATTAAAATAGAATAAATAATGGAGATGGCGGAAGCCACACGTAACAGTTTTCACAAAAAAGTTTAACTGCCGTGTATTCAATATTGAAAACATTGGCAAACCTGATTTCTGTGAATTGAAGTTTATTATTTAGTTGGATGCCGGTACTTCCATGGGATCCAGTAATTCTTGGGTTTGAAATAAATGTATAATTGGGGATGGATACTCGGGAGTTGGATTTAAGCCACGTTTCTGAGAGGAGAAGGATGTCTGGGGAGAAGGTTTTAACAAACAACCGTAAGTGTTGCTTACGGATGTTGGAGTATATAGACTCTGCGTTGAGGGCGACTATAGTTAGTTCAGACATTGAGGGAAAGAATATGGGAGGTTATAAGTGAGAGAATCTGACCTTTTTTTCGATATCCGACATATGCTTCAATGTAGGAAGCATAGTTTGTAGACTCTTGACGTAGCCCATGATGTCCAGGTTGAGGCCAATGGAGTTGGGGTTGTTTGACGTCGGCGTGTTTTGCTTGTTTTTGATGACATCCGCATATGATGTTCCTGGCCTTGTAGGTTGTGGTAATGTGTTCTGCGATGTGGATGTGGTTGGTGCGAATTTGTTGGTTTTATTCTTCTTTGGAGAATTCTCAATCTATGAGGGCACTGGGAGAAATTGGCTGGATGTGGACCTCCGCAGTTACAGCATGTCACAGTGATTTCCTTAGTAGTAATGGATCCATCGGGGTTTGTGGTTTGGATTTTTCCTGGTTACATACCCTGTGGATTGACCTTACATTCTCCTGGTTGATGTTCAGCGGCACATCTGCCGCATCGTATATTTAGGTGGCAAGCCACCGGCAAGTGTCCCGAGCCTTGGCATCTCTTGCAATAAAGGATGCTTTGTTTATGAGGCTGTTGGAAGGTAAAAAATTGGTGTTGTAGTTCCGCAAGTTTTCTAACGTTTTTCTCGTGATCAACCAGAGTTGTTGTTGCAATGGAGACAGAGGAGCCTTTAGTGTTTGTGGTGAAGTTGCGGTGTCCTAGGGCATTTTCTACTATTAGAATTATTCCCTTTATACTGGTCACATTTTTTATGTAGATTGGTGGTGGTCTAACATTTTTGTGTTGGGCAGGCAGGGGACTCGGTGCTGGCTTGACATGGTTTGGTGGATTTCTTATGGGCTGATGATAGTGTGGGGTTTCTCTATATTACATGGAGAACCAACCCACAATTCCAACCCCAATGTCCGCTTTATTTCGACCGCTAACATCCCGTCATTCCAATCCCAATTCCTACCGTCGGCTATTTCACCCGCAATAGATAAATCCATAAAAGAAGACTGGCCGGAAGTCATTAATCTATTCGATTAATGCACAATTGCATTCAGTGTTTTCTTGCCATACGGAAACACTATTGGATTAACCCATGAGATTTCCACCGGAAATTTCAAAGTCATTTCGGGTAGCAACAACAAGTCAAGCAAACGACGCCGTCACATCATAGCGAAACCGCTGGGGAATTTATCAAAATATCGAATTAGTTGTCATGATAAATTACCCTAGCCAATTTGGCTGCACTTCGGCTTTTCATCAGATCATCCATTCGATTGGGATCAATGATCTCTTTTTGCAGGTGAATTCAAACACCTAAATTTTCCTCTCGTCTGAAATTCTGTCTTTACATGGTTCAATACGCTCTGACTACACCATAGCCGTACCACTGGGTCAGTAGGTCATGTCAGTAGCTGCATTTGATACCAACCAAAGCTACCCCGAGATCACAGCACATCATGTTTCTGTTCTCTCATTCTCCAGGTCCGTCAATTACCCAATTAACAAAAGTTACCCACACTTCGACGAGCGTGAGGTTGAGAGATCAGAGGCGTGGTCTCTTTCGGTTGTCCTGTGTGTGGAATGAAATACGAATTTCACCCCTGATTCGAGTCAGTCACTATCCAACTACAATCGTGAGCAGTCACGTCGCCGCCCGACTTAATTTCGCTCACATTCAGTCAAGCCGAGTTTTTAATCACTGAGGTTCGCTTACACCACATCGAAGTACGTCTCCGCGCGAGTATCAAAGTTTAGTGAAATATAATTATTTCTCATAGTTTTCGTTTACATCCGTATTATAAAAAAAAAATACCAAAAATTTGGGTAAACTAAAATAAAACAAATAAAGAAAGAACTCTTAAATCAAAATAAAGAACAACAAAATTAAAAGTGTTTTACATTTCTTTCGGGCGAACAATCATTTTCGCACAGCAACATTGTTGGGGACTGAGTGAATCCTGTGCCATATGTTGGTACCAACTTATACCCCCACAATAGTTGTTTGGGTGGATATGTTTTATGGTTTAAGCTAGTAGAAGGCGTCATCTTCATACTGGCATCGTCGCTGTTTTGGGTGGGTTGCTTTAGGGAGTAAATTTCCTCACGGAGTTGCTTCACCTGTGTTGTAAGCTGTTGGATGTATTCCACGGCTTCGTGGAATTTTTGTTCGTAGTCAACGTGTTTTCCTTGATTTTCCATTTTTGTGGTCTTCTTCGATGGGTTTTGAAGAGTTTCAATGGCTCTTCTCTTCCGTTCTAATAGATATTCCCGGGTAGCGCTCAGATCGTTGTCTGGCATTTGTGAAGACAGATTTCGACTACGGCATCCAGCGAAAATTACACGTGTTTGCTCGTGTTTGTATAGTTTTTTTTTTGTAGTTATAACTTGTCGCAATATTCACGAACAAACGCAATATATCACACAAGATTCGATGTGAAGGCGAACGATCGACGACGACTTAACGTCTACGAATTAATTTTTTTTTTTCAATTTTATTTGTAAACGAGCACACGATGAATATGTCTGACTGATAAAGAAACTTGAAGTAATTGTTGATTTCAGTAAGAAGATGGGTGACGTGGCCATGTACCGGCATAATGATTGCATACTCATAAAAAATATTTTACAAATATACTGTACTGGCTACAAAGTTAAGTGTGACCGCTAGCCAAGCCGGTTTCCGTACTCTTCATAAACCAAACAACAGTCACGCACAAGGTCATCGAGCTCGCAACTTGTTGCTAAGGAAAAAATAAAATTACCGTACCGTTCATGATAGACATCATCATCATCATCGGCACTACAACCGGGAACCGGTCTTGGCCTTATTTAGCAAGTCCTGAGGCTTGTTAAATTTTCCATAATGATTTATTTTTTCTGGGCAAGGTCATTAGTCTTGCGCCAGGGGCTCCCCGACGGGGAATCGAACCCCGGTCTCCCGGGTGACAGGCGGGTGTACTAACCACTATACTATCGAGGAGTTCATGATAGACATAGACCCATAAAGAAAACTAATAAAGAAACTTGAAGTAATTGTTGATTCTAATAAGAAGATGGGTGACGTGGACATGTACCGGCATAATGATTGCATACTCATAAAAAATATTTAACAAAAATGTTTCTTCTTTTAATTTTAGTTGTTATTTGCTAAATTCATTTACATTATATAAGAGTCTTAGAAGGAAATTGCCGCAAGCCGGTCTTGGCCTTATTTAGCAAGTCCTGAGGCTTGTTAAATTTTCGATAATGATTTGTTTTTTTTCGGGCAAGGTCATTAGTCTTGCGCCATAGGCTCCACGACGGGGAATCGAACCCCGATCTCCCACGGCACAGGCGGGTATACTAACCACTATACTATCGAGGAGCCAAAAATAAATGTCATACTCGTTCTTTTAAATAACACCACTGTAATAATTCAGCGCCGTCCTTCCTCGACGCGACCGAGGGAAGAGCGTGGAATTTATTTTAAACAACTAAAATAAAAAAAAACTAAACGTTTTTCTTTCGAACACAAGACGTCCGCACACGTCTGTGTTTATTTTATTTCTTTTTATATTTTTTTAATTTAATTGCTTCTTTGTCGGAAGTCTAACTATAACTCCTTTGGCATTATTGATTTCGTATGAACGAAATCATTCGGTTGCCCCTAGTTACTTAATGGGGGAGATTCATTGTTATTCGTTAACCGAAACTATTGCAAACTATGCAGCTGCTTAGGATAACGGAAATTGGATTAACTGTTGTTATGAAATGTATGGCTGGAAATTTGGTATGTGGGTGTTATGTTATGTTATGCAAATTTCAGAATTAGGGGGATGATGAATGTATTTCTAATGTATGAAGTATTGTATTTTTAAGGTAATGGAAATTGAATTGATTAGTATGCAAATGTATGAACTATGTAAATAGAATTGATTATTTGTAAATGTATGAACTATGGAAATTGAATAGATATGCAAATGTGTTTGAGGTAAAAAGATATTAGAGGATATATTTACTATATTAAGTGTATAAATGTGTAGTGCTCTGAAAAGCCCTACCACCTCCTTCCCCCACACCTACATCCAAATCCTAGCAGTAATACACTAAAACCTGAAATTCAATCAAAACCCGAAAAAACCCAAACTAAACACAAAATTCGCAATAAACGAATCAAACATCCGTTTATCGCTTAACATTTGCCCCCACAGCATAATTTAATCTAAAAAACCAAATTAAAATCAAAATTCACAATAAACGAATCATATATTCGTTTATCGTTTTGCATTTGCCCCACGGCATCATCTAAATTCAAAAACCAGAGATACGTTATCTCAATTTGGTAAAATCCATCAAATTGAACAAACAAAAACCCGAATTCCTTTACATATCCACATCTGCACAATAGTTTCATAGGAATTCCGGAAACTGAATCCTTATCTTATATAAACACTCAGCTCACAGCAGCTCACTCAGGATTTTGGTATGGAAATGTATATTTTTGAGATACAAAATCTCGATTTGGTTTTATTTATAAGGGTGATGAAATTCGTATTCGAAGATCAGTCTCATTTGGCGTCCAAGGTGTAAGGACGCCATAAAAACAAAATAAATTAATAAAATAAATTTAAAATAAAATAAAAAACATTTTATTGGGCCTGGCCGATTCTTCCTACTCGACGATCGGTGTTGCTCTTCCCTCAAGGTTTGAGGAAGCACGGCAACAACCGCAACGGGTCCCCTCAGGAGCTGTCCTAAAGAGATCCCTCTTCCTTTTCAGGACCAGACACGCTCCCTGAGAGAAGGACCACAACAAATGTATATTATGGGATTTTATGGTTAAATGGATATGTTAGGATTGAGGTAAGGATCTTGGGAAGACGGTAGGGCTGCGAAGCACTACACCACTTCCCGTCCATCTTATTTCTTGTAATGCTGTTATGTGAGCCTTATATTCGGAAATTCGAGCTCTGTATAATGAGCGGACGTTTCATGAAAAATGCTCAAATCATTTAGCCATTTTCGTTTCTGTGGTCGTCGTCGTGTTACCGGTCCACATCCGAGGCTTGTTCAATTTTCCATAATACTCGTAATTTGTTTTTCTGTGGTCGTCGTCGTGTTACCGGTCCACATCCGAGGCTTGTTCAATTTTCCATAATACTCGTAATTTGTTTTTCCGGGCAAGGTTATTATCCTTGCGCCAACCTTTCTCGGGATGGCGCTGCATGCATTGGTTCACTACTTGGCGGGTGCCAAAGTAGCTATCCAGGGGTGTCAGGTGGAGACTGCGTGTCAACTTGGATTGCACAGGGACTAGGAACATCCTGGCCTTCGCTGGGTTGACACCAATCATTTACTTTGCCCTGTATGTCCGCTCCCATCCCCCGCCCGACTCTATACACAGTATATTATTTTAATGTAACACAAAAAAATCGTTAATAAAATCTTTAAAGGGAGATTCCCATCAAGAATTTTTAAAAAGCAGATTTTTTTTCTCTTTTCATTTTTTGATAGCTTATAGTGTGTAGTATAAGTCCCCAAAATCGTTTTTGCGAAATTAATTTTATAAAAAACTTACACCGTAACGAGGTCAAGTGAGGTCATTTATTTTTTACTTCGAGGCGTCTTGTTCACTCTCAAATATGTACTAACCGAAAAATCGACCTGAAGATGTATATACAAGCTATTGAGGCATAGTACTATAAAACCTGGCATAGTAATTAGATGTGCCGGTGCCATCTATAGGTCAGTCCGGAAACTTTTCACTCCACTCTTGTATAGCATTCTGGAACTTTAAACGCGTTTTTTTTTTCCGAAACTGTATTTTTCACATTGGTCTCCACGATATCTCAGAAACTACTCCATGGATCGGGTTTTTTTTATTTTAAACTAAACTAAATTTATTGGAGTCTGAACCTAAATGTAGATGCTGTTTTCATACATTTTTTTTTTCTATTTAACGATAAAGAGTAAACAAAAATGCGATAATTGGTACCTAGGCTTTGTATGTCCGCCATTTTGTCTAATTTCGACTGTCATGGATGACTCATGACTACACTCACGACAACAATCATATAGTTTATGAAAATTCTTCGATTAATGACTCTTGATAATTTTTGTAGTCCCTATAGTAACCTACAGTAGGGAACCTTCTTTTGAGATGGTCAGATTATAAGGCGTGTCAACAATTATTGTCACTATGTTTTTTAATTAAAAAATGTTGGACTTTAGAACATATTAAACAAGTGAGTAATAGATTGAGTTCTTTATTTATTTATTTATCTTATATGACAAAAAATTCGAGAAAAACATTGTTATGTATGTATATTTTTCTTGTTAACAATTATAATGATTTTTTTTTTTATTATTAAGAATTTAAGCGCTTACTCGGTTCGTGGAGTTGGTGTCTTAATTTCATCAGCAATCACTTTTGAATCGTTGTCTTGGTCGAAGAAAAAAAACGATGCTCATCTTTTTGCCTATTATTTTATTTTCCTTTTTGAAACTAAACTAGTATTTAATTTACTTTTTTAAGCTTTGTGTTCTATTGTTTTATTTTTCTTTTTGAATCTGAACTGGTATTTAATGTTCTCTTTTTAAACTTAATTTCAAACTTTGTGTTCTACTGTTTTATTTTTCTTTTTGAAACAGAACTAGTATTTAATGTTCCTTTTTTAAACTCAATTTTAAACTTTGAGTTCTATTGTTTTATTTTTCTTTTTGAAACTGAATTAGTATTTAATTTTAAACTTTTTAAAACTTATTTTTAACGGAGACCGAACCGCCGCGCTTCACAACAAATTTTCGACTACCGAACCAAAGTCGACTCCTTGCCTCATCTGTTATAATTTAAATCGTTATAACAATTAATATTGTTTTTGGGTCCCAAAACTTATCCCTGCGTTGCTCCTTGTTAGAAAAGTTGATGTCGGCGGTTATCTGCACGCTGGATCGAGGAACAAATGCTTCGCGGTTGTTTATGGGCATTTGCATCGGTCCTCCACTGTTGCCTTGGGGTCTTTCAATTGAAATCTGTTTACACTTCACTGGGATTATCCAAATAACAAATACATGAAATAAGGGATGAACACAACACGAAATACGAGATGAACAGTTCCGTTGGGATCTTTCAATTGTCTGTTTACAGTTCACTGGGCTTATTCCAGTAACAAATCCACGAAATAAGGGATAAACACTTTTGTTTTCTTTTGTTTTCTTTATTTACCATGAGTAAATGAGAACGACCGCACGCTTTCACTGCTTCATGAACAAGACCGGAAATCTCGTGTCGTTGCATTCATATCCTTTTTTGTGCCGTTTCCTCAATACAGGACTATTGTTATTTTGAGGAAATGGAATTAGGGAGATATTGGTTTTAATTTATTTTAATTATTTATCTATTGTATGTGGGAATATTTTATTGTATTTGTATGTCACGTGTTGATATTGCTAAATGATATTCATGTGCAGACACGAGATTGCAATTATTATAGGCGGGGGATAATTAAATGAACTTAATTATATAACATTCCTCCCCCCTTACAAAAATGGAGTTTCATTCTTGGAAGAGGAATGAAACTCACCTTTACATTATTCACTATTTGATTTAAACTACGTTTATTGCTAATTATTTTATTTTCAGTTAGTCTATAATTATTTTTGATTTACAATAATTTCTTTTTGTTTTTGAGTTTCTAATTTTAACTCAGTTTATTTACAATTTTCATTTTTATTTTTGAGTTTACTGGCTAGTTTAAATAATTGTTTAAATGTGTTATTTATAAAATAGTACTTAAATATATTATTTACAATGTTTTTTGTTTAAAATATTATTCAAATAATTTTATATATAGTTTATAGTTTTAACTATATTAAAATGTTTTATATTTTATACTGTTTTTATATATAATATATTTTTTTAAAATATATAAATACATTTACAATGTTTTTTGTTTAATATATTATTCAAATAATTTTAGATTACCAACATGTGTGCATCTTAGGTCACGACGAGTTCTGGTGGCCACCACTTTTTTTTGGGTTTAAAACAAGCTATCTATGGTTTTTTTATTTAATCAGTTGATTTTCTACCGGTTTTGTCCTCTATTCGAAATAGGGCTTTAACCTGTTATTGTGCACCACCACACTTTTCCTGCCTATTTTCGGGACCACGTTTACTAGGCCTTATATTGCCACGACAATGTAGGGACCTCTCCATATGAGAGCTAACTTCCCTTGTTTCTGCGCATTCCGCATCAGAACCTTATCGCCCACGTGAAACGTGAAAGGGCGTACTGTACGGTCATGGTACTTTTTGGATTTCCTCTTGGAAATCAATAAGTTACGCCTTGCTATTTCGTACGTACGTTGGAGTTTGTACTTTAATAGCTTATGGTAGCTCTGTGGTTGTACACCGGTTCCGGAGGTTGTTTGATGTTAGACGGTACCTCCGGGGTGAAACCAAAGAGACAATCCATCGGCGTAAGCTTGGTACCTTCGTGTACGTTGGTGTTGTACACGAATGTTGCCTTCCTCAGGTATTGATCCCATGATTGAGAATTTCCATCGACAATACTGCGTAGGTATTCTACGAGTGGTCGATGGGCTCTTTCCTAAGCGCCATTCGACTGTGGATGGTACGCTGAGGTTTGAAGCTTCTTGATGCGGAGCAGCTTGCACACGTTTTTAAACAAGCTGCTTAGGAAGCTGCTTCATTGATCGGTAACCAGTTGCTTCGGAGCACCATACCGAGTAACTATTTGAAAGAAGACAAAGAAGACCGTGGCCACCGTTTCTGCCTCCGTATTGGGTAAGGCGTAGCAATCTATATACTTAGACAGATTGTCTTGAAAAGTTAGTATATATGTATTGCCTGCTTGAGTTCGATCCAGAGGCCCGACTATATCTAAATATACCTTGTCGAAGGGCCTCTTTGCAATGTCGGTGATTACAGTGGGCATCCGTAGGTTTGGGGAAGATTTCATGGTTTGACAATCCTTACATTTCTTAATGTAGACTTTAATGTCGCCCATCATATTCTTCCACCAAAAGTTCCTACGAATCTTGTTATAGGTTTTTATCACTCCTTGGTGTCCGCCCAAAGGAAGATCATGGTAATCCCGTAGCAGTAACTGGATATCCTCAGGTTTTATCTCCATTCCTTTTTCCGTACAGAAAGGAATGGGATTCTCTGGGAGAGAAGACTCGTCATTTGTTTGTCTTCCCTGGGATCCTTCACTTTCCCTTAGCTTTTTTGCTGGGGCGCGTGTTACTACATTGCATCTCTGTAGTTTGGGAGTCTCATCACAACCTTGCGGGATGCGGCTTAAGGCATCCGCATTGGTGTTATATTTACCGGGTTTGGACTCTATTTGGTAATCAAACTCCGATAATTTGTAATGGAATTTGGTTAAACGTGACGTGGGGTCTTTCACGTTAAAAACTTGTGGCGGTTAGCGCGAACGCCACTACCTACCGGCCTACTTACCACCAGGTAACCTCTTTTCGCAGGCTGTCGGCGCCAGAAAAGCGAATACTTACCTGCATTAGCATGTAAATAACCACAAACCCGCTGATACAAGCGTTTGTGCAATACAGGCATCTTCCTAAAAGTAGAAATGCATAAATCACGGAAAGCATGTCATGATAACCAAGCACAACGTAGCACCAATGGTAAGAACTAAATAGCAGAGGAGAGCATGGGACACCTGCACATCGATCTGGTAAAAACATCAACCAACGATCGGATGTGGCAGAACAACCAAGAAAAACATGATGCGGTTGCGCAAGCCTGCGACTAATTCCTGGAACTACCAGAAGGCGCGCAAACCGACGAAACCTACAACGCATGCCCGTAAAAGGACACATCTCAACAAATACAAATACGTGAGATATAACGCATGCCCATGTAGCAGCATCACATTGCACGTATAAACAAAATGAACGTCCCTACACATAATATGGTACAAAGAGTAAACACACGCAATGGCGCTCACCCCCGTGCGAATAATAATAAAAAATACACACAGGCAGGGGTACATTGCGGTTACCCACACCAAGGGATGTAATATGTTTTGGTAGCGAGAGTAAATCCCGAGGAGCTCGAAAAGTTAAAATGACCAAATATGGGCATCGAAGCGATGATGGAGTACGAGGTATTCTGTCGCTTCGGTAAACTAATTCAGTCTGTTGGTGATTTCTGCACGGAAATATTGGATACGTGCCCCCGTGTGTAAGTTAACAAATTCACACTACAGTGCCATGATCGATCGGATTGTAACTTTCGCGTCAATCATTTTAAGTTAAAGTGACCGCACTTGCACGGAAATATTGGATACGTGCCCCCGTGTGTAAAATAAATCAAATTATTAATACAGTGCCATGACCGATCGGATTGTAACTTTCGCGTCAATCATTTTAAGTTAAAGTGACCGCACTTGCACGGAAATATTGGATACGTGCCCCCGTGTGTAAGTTAACAAATTCACACTACAGTGCCATGATCGATCGGATTGTAACTTTCGCGTCAATCATTTTAAGTTAAAGTGACCGCACTTGCACGGAAATATTGGATACGTGCCCCCGTGTGTAAAATAAATCAAATTATTAATACAGTGCCATGACCGATCGGATTGTAACTTTCGCGTCAATCATTTTAAGTTAAAGTGACCGCACTTGCACGGAAATATTGGATACGTGCCCCCGTGTGTAAAATAAATCAAATTATTAATACAGTGCCATGACCGATCGGATTGTAACTTTCGCGTCAATCATTTTAAGTTAAAGTGATCGCACTTGCACGGAAATATTGGATACGTGCCCCCGTGTGTAAGTTAACAAATTCACACTACAGTGCCATGATCGATCGGATTGTAACTTTCGCGTCAATCATTTTAAGTTAAAGTGACCGCACTTGCACGGAAATATTGGATACGTGCCCCCGTGTGTAAGTTAAACAAATTCACACTACAGTGCCATGATCGATCGGATTGTAACTTTCGCGTCAATCATTTTAAGTTAAAGTGACCGCACTTGCACGGAAATATTGGATACGTGCCCCCGTGTGTAAGTTAAACAAATTCACACTACAGTGCCATGATCGATCGGATTGTAACTTTCGCGTCAATCATTTTAAGTTCGTGTATACCGTTTATTCTATAAAAAAGATAAAATAAATTTAAAGCTTACAATACTATATACTATGTTAAATAAGTTCGTGTATACCGTTTATCCTATAAACAAGATAAAATAAATATAAAGCTTACAATACTATATACTATGTTAAATAAGTTCGTGTATACCGTTTATTCTATAAAAAAGATAAAATAAATTTAAAGCTTACAATGCTATATACTATATTAAATAAGTTCATGTATACTGGTTATTCTACCATCAAGATAAAACCAAATTATTCGCAAGTCCTTTGTAACCTAGATTAAGTTGCTCCAAATAAAAGATAGAATTAAGGAAACAACCGTGGTTTGTATTGAACATCGCAGTACGACGATCGAGCAAGCAGTTGGGACGTCTCGGTGAACCTGTGTCGGACGGACACCCTATCGAGACAAGGCAGGGGTTAAAACTAAAAACCTACCCACAATTGGTGACCTACCAAGTGAAGAAGAACACACAACCCTGCCGCACAGTCATCAATATATCTTAATTTGGAGACAGAGACAACGTGCGGAAGATCAATCCCTCCCAGGGAGCACACAAGTGGAGTCAGATCGCGGCGCTATTCCTCAACACAGCGCGAGTAACGACACCTGACGAAACCAAAACCTCAACGTTGGACTCCAGGTGACGCAATTTTTTTTTCTATTTCTTCTTTTGAACTATATATACGCTGAGCTCCTTCAGAGCCAGCTAAAACACAATATTTTTCTTTTTCTGTCATTTTATTTTTAAAGAGTAGTCTAAAATGTTCTTTTATAATTGAATGGTACAAACGAGCATAGCAACAAATTCGCGTAGTAGGCCCCTTCCGGGCATCGAAAAATCGGAACCGATACGGATGTGACACCAGAAAAGCATACACGGTAAATTATCCAATCCTCACGTACACATTGTGCACTCGTGCCCATCGAAACAGCTGCAAGCGACTAGCTTGTCGCCACGGCGCAGAGTTTTAGTTCCACTCCCCACCAACCTTTTCCTACATTTCTTGTAGTTCTCGCGTTTCGGGGGGCGGCCCCATCACCTTTTGTAGAAAATGGCCCAGTTTACGAGGTCAAAGAAGGCTCAACAGGAGTCCCAACCGGAATCACTGCGGGAGGTGCATACCGAACCACAGACGGTCCCACGGGCGGAGCTACAACGGGAGCTAGGAGTACCGCGTCCCGAGTCCCCGGCCTTCGTGGACGCCCTCAGCGTAGAACAGCCCACGGACTCGCTGCTCGAAATAGCCCGCGACTCACGCCCTCACAAAACGGAGTTCCCGTTATCCGCTGGTGCGACTCCAACAGTGCAGGCACTACATGTTGCCTCGCGCGACTTGCGCTTGCCTCCTTTTGATGAGGAGGAATCGGAGCTCTGGTTCACCATGGCGGACCTCATATTCGAGGCAGCGGGCGTGAGCGAGGAGAGACCACGTGCGCTTGAGGTTATGAGGGTTTTAAACCGAAACCAGCGTACACATGTGGCACACATTATAAGAGCTCCTGGTAACAGCCCGTATACAAATATGAGGGAAACGCTCCTCAACGCGCTCGAGGAGTCAATAGCCAAGAGGCACCAACGATTATACAACGAAACTAATTTTACAGGGATGAAGCCATCGCATTTTCTCACTCATTTGCGGTCCATAGCGGGGAAGGGGATTTCAGATGATGTCATCAGACCCCACTTCATTAGGGGTCTTCCGCAACAAGCGCGTCCTACTGTGATCGCTCAAACCAATCAAAGCCTGAGTTGGCTGGCTAAGATCGCGGATGCGATCGTAGAGGGCGCTGACCAACGAGAGGAGTCCCCCGCCTTTCATGTGGCGACCATTAATCGTCCGGAGGAAGCATCTGCGCGATACTACGCCTCGCCCCAGAATATTCCGCGCGATAAGAGACGCACCAACGCGTCACAACCACTCGCCACAGACTCGGCACGGGCATTGGCGCATACGCGGGACGCGGAACAACCCCACTCCCGGCTACCGGGACCCTCGCGCTATGAATTAAGTTTACAACGCGAAATCGCACAATTACGGGCCGAATTACGAGACTTCGCGCGCACGGCCCAAAATCGCCCAACATTTCAGAGGCCCCAGACCCAGCCCACAGCTGGGCTACACGATAACCTGAGAGGTGCCACTGGCACGCGCGGGAGACCCGCGCCACAGCCAACAGCGAACCCTCAAAGGGCATTAACACCCGCGTGGTGTTCATATCATCGGCGGTTTGGGGCAAAGGCCCGCAAATGCACACAACCCTGCGGGTGGAAGCCGGTAAAACCAACAACAAACGCGAATTTAAACTAGGACAGCCGACCGCAACCACAGCGCAAACGGTCGGCACACTCCAAGTAAGCCGCTTAACAATCAAAGACGCGAGATTGGATATAAGTTTTACGGTCGACACTGGCGCCGACATATCAGTCTTGCCTAAGTCATACGCTTCGCAAAATAAAACGCCTAGCAGACTCCAATTACTAGCAGCGAACAACACATCCATAGCTACTTACGGACGTAAGTACCTACGACTGGATCTAGGTTTGCGGCACCCCATAGGTTGGCACTTTATAGTGGCGGACGTCTCCGAACCATTAATAGGGTCGGACTTACTACCGTGCCACAAATTGCTAGTCGATACAGCGAACAATAGAGTAGTGGAACAACGGCTACTCGGGCATCCGCCGGGGGAGGCCCCACGGACGCCACACGAGGCCGATATCACATGCGATGAGATTCCGGCTCTACTGGAAGAGTATAGACACTCGACAGTACCACTTCCCAACCAGGAGCACATAGAGTCCGGGGTATACCATCACATCGAGACACGGGGTCCACCCGTAAGCCAACGTCCGCGTCGACTAGCACCAGACAAATTGCGCGCAGCACGCGAAGAATTCGACTACATGCTGGAGCAAGGAATCTGCCAACCTTCAGTAAGCCCATGGGCCAGTCCGCTTCACCTAGTTAAGAAACGAAGCGGCGAATGGCGCCCGTGTGGCGACTACCGACAGTTAAACGCGGTCACAATCCCGGACCGATACCCCATCGCACACTTGTATGATTACTCATACAAATTGCGCGGATGCACAGTCTTCACGACCCTGGACCTCGCCAGGGCATACCACCAAATACCAGTGGCACACGAAGACATCCCAAAAACCGCGGTCATTACCCCTTTTGGACTATATGAGTTCAAGGTAATGACTTTCGGCCTTAGAAACGCCGCACAAATATTTCAAAGGTACATCGATTCCGCTCTGCGTGGATTGGATTTTTGTTACGCCTACATCGATGATATCCTGATTGCGTCCCAAAACCGAGCAGAGCACCAGCAACATCTTAAACAGGTGTTAGAACGCCTCCGCCGCTACGGACTCATGATTAACCCGGACAAATGCCAAATTGCCAAAGAGCAGGTGAGCTATTTGGGTTATCATATCAACAACCGTGGTATTCGGCCTCTCTCGGACAGAGTTAAAGCTCTCAACGAATTCCCACGTCCTACCAACGTTCGCGAATTACGACGTTTCCTGGGCATGCTTAATTTTTACCGGCCTACATTACAAAATGCCGCGCATGTCCAGGCCCCTTTGAATGAATATTTAAGGGGGGCAAAAAAGAATGACAAACGTCCAATCGTCTGGACGGAAGCAGCAAGTAATGCATTCCGGCAGTCAAAAGCGCAACTTTCAAACGCCACCCTGCTGTGTTACCCAGCAGAGGGCGCACAGTTAGCAATACAATGCGACGCGTCGGACACCGCTATTGGGGCGGTATTGGAGCAGGAGAGCGACGGTAGCTGGGAGCCGCTGGGTTTTTTCTCTAGAAAGCTCAGTACGGCAGAACGAAAGTACAGCACCTATGACCGAGAGTTATTGGCCATATACAGTGCCATCAAATACTTCCGACACATGGTCGAGGGTCGTCAGGCGATCGTCAGAACGGACCATAAACCATTGAGCCACGCCTTCCGGAAAAAATCCGGAAATGCATCGCCGCGACAGGAGCGGCATCTGGACCTCATAGGCCAATACGTCACCGAGATAAAGTACGTTCCTGGTAATCAGAACGTAATAGCAGACGCACTATCTCGCATAGATGTGATTCAATTGCGCGCAGCCTTAGCTGACGCTGACTTGGAGCAAGCCCAGAAAAACGACAGCCAACTTAAAGCTCTCGTAACAGCAGACACAGCACTGGAACTGCGTAGGTTCGCTGTCGACACCAACGGGAAAACCGTTTGGTGCGACGTCTCAACGGGTACAGTCAGGCCATACATTCCTGCGGTGTTGCGTAGGGGCATTTATGAGACCTTTCATAGCCCAGCTCATCCCAGCGGGCGCGCGACGGCTGCGGCGATTCGACGTAAGTTCGTTTGGCCACATATGAATAAAGACCTCACGAGGTGGGCGAGGGCGTGTCTCAAGTGTCAACGTTGTAAGATAAGCAGACACAACGTACTGGAACCGGCACAATTCAAGCTGCCCGAGGCGCGTTTCGCCCACGTACACATCGACATAGTCGGCCCTTTAACTCCCTCCAGAGGATTCGCGTACCTGCTCACGATGATAGATCGCTTTACGCGATGGCCCGAGGCTACCCCATTACGTGTGATAACCGCAGAGAGCGTGGCTCGGGCTTTCTACTCAACGTGGGTAACGCGTTTCGGCGTTCCCACAACACTTACCTCGGATAGGGGACCTCAGTTCGAGGCTACGATCTTCAGACAGCTTACGGAGTTGCTGGGTTGTCAAAGAGAGCGTACGACAGCATATCATCCTGCTGCCAATGGAATGATAGAGCGTTGGCATAGATCATTGAAGGCCTCTTTAATGTGCCATAATGACACACAGTGGTTCGACGCACTGCCCACAGTCCTCCTTGGTTTGAGGACCAGCATGAAGGAAGACCTGGGCGCCTCAGCAGCCGAGCTCACTTACGGTACCAGCCTCGTTTTGCCCGGGGAGCTTTTCGTCGACGGCGAGGCACCTGCGGAGCTGACGAAGAGCGTGGGTTACCTGCGTGATTTGATGCGAAAGGTACGACCAAGACCGGTTGCCCGACACGGGTCAAAGAGAGTTTTCGTGCATCCAGAGTTGCGCACCTGTACACACGTTTTCGTTAGAGTGGATAAAGTGAAAAAACCACTCGACCCTCCGTTTGAGGGCCCGTTCAAAGTGATTAAAAGAATCAGCGAACGGGTCTACGAGGTGGACATGCGTGGGAAAGCAGCCACAATCAGCGTGGAACGGCTAAAACCTTGCTTTTTGGAAGAAAGTAACCAGGGGTGCACTCCTCACGATGCTGAGGTGCAGAAAAAGACGCCGCCGACCACGGCGGGCGTGCCAGAACAATATAAGGGGCCCATTACGCGAAGTCGTAAAAGACTGCGCACTCGACAAGTGTTACCACCATGATGGTAATGACAGAACCAATGGGGACCAGTCGCGTGGCCAACCAAGAGCACGCCTCAGTCTCAACACCTCTTCGTTTTTGTTATGTTTTCGTTTTATCGTGACTATGTCACTGGGGGGGGAGTACAGTGGCGGTTAGCGCGAACGCCACTACCTACCGGCCTACTTACCACCAGGTAACCTCTTTTCGCAGGCTGTCGGCGCCAGAAAAGCGAATACTTACCTGCATTAGCATGTAAATAACCACAAACCCGCTGATACAAGCGTTTGTGCAATACAGGCATCTTCCTAAAAGTAGAAATGCATAAATCACGGAAAGCATGTCATGATAACCAAGCACAACGTAGCACCAATGGTAAGAAACTAAATAGCAGAGGAGAGCATGGGACACCTGCACATCGATCTGGTAAAAACATCAACCAACGATCGGATGTGGCAGAACAACCAAGAAAAACATGATGCGGTTGCGCAAGCCTGCGACTAATTCCTGGAACTACCAGAAGGCGCGCAAACCGACGAAACCTACAACGCATGCCCGTAAAAGGACACATCTCAACAAATACAAATACGTGAGATATAACGCATGCCCATGTAGCAGCATCACATTGCACGTATAAACAAAATGAACGTCCCTACACATAATATGGTACAAAGAGTAAACACACGCAATGGCGCTCACCCCCGTGCGAATAATAATAAAAAATACACACAGGCAGGGGTACATTGCGGTTACCCACACCAAGGGATGTAATATGTTTTGGTAGCGAGAGTAAATCCCGAGGAGCTCGAAAAGTTAAAATGACCAAATATGGGCATCGAAGCGATGATGGAGTACGAGGTATTCTGTCGCTTCGGTAAACTAATTCAGTCTGTTGGTGATTTCTGCACGGAAATATTGGATACGTGCCCCCGTGTGTAAGTTAACAAATTCACACTACAGTGCCATGATCGATCGGATTGTAACTTTCGCGTCAATCATTTTAAGTTAAAGTGACCGCACTTGCACGGAAATATTGGATACGTGCCCCCGTGTGTAAAATAAATCAAATTATTAATACAGTGCCATGACCGATCGGATTGTAACTTTCGCGTCAATCATTTTAAGTTAAAGTGACCGCACTTGCACGGAAATATTGGATACGTGCCCCCGTGTGTAAGTTAACAAATTCACACTACAGTGCCATGATCGATCGGATTGTAACTTTCGCGTCAATCATTTTAAGTTAAAGTGACCGCACTTGCACGGAAATATTGGATACGTGCCCCCGTGTGTAAAATAAATCAAATTATTAATACAGTGCCATGACCGATCGGATTGTAACTTTCGCGTCAATCATTTTAAGTTAAAGTGACCGCACTTGCACGGAAATATTGGATACGTGCCCCCGTGTGTAAAATAAATCAAATTATTAATACAGTGCCATGACCGATCGGATTGTAACTTTCGCGTCAATCATTTTAAGTTAAAGTGATCGCACTTGCACGGAAATATTGGATACGTGCCCCCGTGTGTAAGTTAACAAATTCACACTACAGTGCCATGATCGATCGGATTGTAACTTTCGCGTCAATCATTTTAAGTTAAAGTGACCGCACTTGCACGGAAATATTGGATACGTGCCCCCGTGTGTAAGTTAAACAAATTCACACTACAGTGCCATGATCGATCGGATTGTAACTTTCGCGTCAATCATTTTAAGTTAAAGTGACCGCACTTGCACGGAAATATTGGATACGTGCCCCCGTGTGTAAGTTAAACAAATTCACACTACAGTGCCATGATCGATCGGATTGTAACTTTCGCGTCAATCATTTTAAGTTCGTGTATACCGTTTATTCTATAAAAAAGATAAAATAAATTTAAAGCTTACAATACTATATACTATGTTAAATAAGTTCGTGTATACCGTTTATCCTATAAACAAGATAAAATAAATATAAAGCTTACAATACTATATACTATGTTAAATAAGTTCGTGTATACCGTTTATTCTATAAAAAAGATAAAATAAATTTAAAGCTTACAATGCTATATACTATATTAAATAAGTTCATGTATACTGGTTATTCTACCATCAAGATAAAACCAAATTATTCGCAAGTCCTTTGTAACCTAGATTAAGTTGCTCCAAATAAAAGATAGAATTAAGGAAACAACCGTGGTTTGTATTGAACATCGCAGTACGACGATCGAGCAAGCAGTTGGGACGTCTCGGTGAACCTGTGTCGGACGGACACCCTATCGAGACAAGGCAGGGGTTAAAACTAAAAACCTACCCACAAACTCCCTTCAGTGGCTTATGATCCGTATATACGGTGAACTTAATTATTTATGTATTGCATGTGGGAATATTTTATTGTATTTGTATGTGTATGGGAATATTTTGTTGTATTTGTATGTAAGCCATAATCCATTAACTGCAACTGCCGTTAATTATATAACACCACCTCAGATGAGAACCTTCCCTTAACGAAAAAAAAGCAATAATAAATAATATTTTTGAGGTAAAGATTGTCGGAAATGTTAACTTCTTATTAAAATCTTCCTCATTTTTTACTTTAAGTTTTTTTTTTTAATAATTCAGGATGTATATTTTTCCTCTACTCGTTTCAATGGATATTTTCGTTTTCTGTTTCATATCAGTTCAAAGAAAATATTCATAAATAATAATTGAAAAACATTTAGATGCCACGCAAATGGCACCTAAAGATAAACCCTTTAGAGCCGCAATTTTGTTTTATAAAAAAGCATGTGTTCCTGTATTGGTCGTAAATTAAAATACTCTCAAAAATTTAGAATGATATAATTATTTTATCACTGTAATAGAAATTCATAAAAATGATTCATTTTCGAGCATCCACAAGGCTTCTTCCATTTAAATATAGAAAAGGCCTAGGTAGTTAACCAAACAAAGACTTTCGATACGTTTCACTTCTTCCTTCCACGCAAATTAGTTCATAACGAGCTTACCTTTAATTTTGAGTACTTCTACATTACCTGTACATTCTTGATTAGATGCTCATGAATGGAACACATTGTGTATGTTGCGAACTTCCAAAGAGTAAATATTCATCAATTATGTTGGCATTTACGTCATCTAACTTTTTTTGTGTAGTCATACGTACGTAAAGTCTGCATGCAATAGTAATGCTATTGTTTAATCTTCGTCATATTGTAGACAATAAACACAACGTTATTGTGCTTCAAATTTGACGTAGAATCGAACAAACAAGCTATATTAATTCTGAATTGACTTACATCAACAGGTAAGGTCCTTGAAAGTTTGTTTTCCTTAAAATAGGACTCTAAAACCAATCCCCTATTTACCCTACATGCCGTAGAGTCCTTGAAAGCCGAACTTTACTTATAAGTGAAAACAAGCACTTAAAAAGCACACATGAGAGGGAGAAATATGAAGGGAGAATGAGAGAGAGTGCGAGAGAATAATAGAGACAGGAAAAGAAGTAACAAAGTGGACATGCAGAGAGAGCTTTCACTCTGGAGAAATGCCACCAGTTGCAATTGGGGGTGCTATGGCCTACGGCGATTTTAATTCGGCGAAGCAACAAGCTATACCGAACTGTTGCTACTGGCACACATTCACTCAGGTGGGGACTGTTGCTTTTTAGTACTGGATTATAGTCCGCCCCTCTTGTGGAACGCATCCAGGGATACTAGAACCCACACAACTAACTGTATGGTATTTTACTCCACAGGAAATAAGTTTTAATCAGAAAAATGACTCGAAATTTTTATCCGACAACTTTAGTTTAATAAGAGGCTCAATCGTGGTAGAACGTTCTCAGTCTGAGATGAGCATTTCATCATTTTCAAAGTGACTAACGGTTTTCTGCCTAGAAGTGTATAATTCTACTTTCACATTAACAAAGTGTTATAAGTGATCAAAAAGCAATAACCGTAAAATACATTAATAATTGGTTCAAAACCTTGCTAATTATTATTTTACAGTGAACTTTTTTTCTATTACATTTTCTACGTTTTCAACAGGTTGAGGTTATAACGGTGCGACGGGACGACCTTTCAGTAAACGACGTCTTCGCTGGTTGAATACTATTTTAAATTTTAATTAAAATGATCTTAGTTTCCAAATACGTTCAAAAGTGAGAAAAAATATATACTCGTGTTGTTTTCGCAATTAAGAAATGTTCAAAATGTCTTTTTAAAAAGATACACACTGAGTGAATGGTTCTTTGAAGTGTAGTTGTTACACTAAAGGTTCGTAAAATAATTATCTATAACAAAGTATCGTTATGAATGTTTAGAGCTTTGATTTTTAGAATACATATTTGCAAAATAAATCATTTAGGCCAATTACCTCGCTTTAGTCCTCTATATACTGGTTTACAACTTCTTGATGGATGGGGCTTACAATATTTTAAGTACAATTTGAAGTAAAACAAAGGAGATATAAAAAGGAAATAAATAAAAGAAAAGATCTTTCCAAATACGACATTAGTAACAGAATATAGGAAGAAATCCTCGAAGTCGTTTTAACTCCATGCTTACATGTCCGTTTGAAAGAAAACATTACGTTCGTTTGACTAGCGATGGAATCCAGCCAAGCCGAGATTTGGGAATTTTTTCCTTGATTGGTGTCAGATTTGCTTTGAGGAAAATTAAATTTGAGAAAGGTAACAAGAAGACTACCTGAAACGATAAACCGCTTTGATGTGTATAGCCACGTTTTGCCAGCAGTTAAATTACTTATTTGTTTCAAACGAGATACTTCAAACAGAGGGTTTTGTCTTTCTATTTCCAGTCATCTAGAGTTTTTTTATGTATTTATTTATTTGTCACTTGTGTTTCTTCATTTTTGTTTCGAAACCACTAATTCAAAATTTGGATGGAAAATGGTGCCATAGTGAATAATTAACGTGCCTAGTGTGGCAGATATAGCTTATACAAAAAGGTTCTTTCCTGGAGTTATTTCGAGTAAAAGGTCGAACGTTTTCAATGGTTTTCCCCTGTAATGTGATACCTCGTTGGATTTTTTTATAATATACTTACAAACAATGAGATGGTAACATCTGAAGACAACAGTTGGAACCTAGACAAATGTGGGTGGTATTATATTTAAAAAAATGGAAATGTAACTCCATCTTTTCTTGATTTAAAGAGGACGACAGTGTAATATTGGCCAAGGACTGTCGTTGATATTGAAATTCATGTTAGTACATTTTTTATTTAGAGGCGAAAATGGAAAAGAAGTTAACTAACGTATTATTCATTGGGAAAACAGATGTTTTTTTTTTTTAATGAAATCGAAGGATATTACAGGCCGCATGAATCCAAAATCACAGGAACTTAACTCTGGGATTCATCATGCATCAGCACGAGCAATAAAATATTGAACAAATCTTAGAATAGTAGACTCTATTCAATCGTACACTTCACTAAGCCTCTGATACAGTCAAAGTCTTGTTGTTGCTAATAATGTATTACAATTTCAAATAGCTTCGTTGCGTAATAATAAAAAAAAAAAAAAACAATATTTAAAAGAAAACAATAGGCTAGAACTGAGTAAATCTATCCTTTTGCGCCAAAGAATTAACACATCAGGTCACGTCTGCATGTACATGATGATTTTTTAACTGGGTGGTATATGGTTACGCTTATGCTCTGTTATACCTTGATGAAATACTTATTTCGTCGACTGTTTGTTGGTACTGTGTTCTTCACTATGTTTGCGTGTTCGTGTGTCGTCTATTGAAATCTTCACAGAAGTAAACTGGTAAACTTCGGCTGGGAAAAACGAAATAAAAATAATAAGTAACATGGCCTACTAAGATACATTTTTTGTGTGGTTATTCGGAGTATAACCTTGTGGCGTTTCTAACAGTTACACACACAGTTCACAAGCAAATAGTGAAGAACACCGAACGAAAATCGAATAAGAAAATGCATCAGAGCCATATACCATAGCGATAACATAACAATTCACATCAATTGAATATACTTGAGTTTAAAAATCGAATTCTAAACACGGCCAGTAGCCTGATGTGTTACGCATTGGTTTAATTTTTGGTGATTCTAACTGTCATAGCGTCAGTTCGAATCACACGTTCTTCATTACCACACCAAATGCTATAACCTTGCCCGGAAAAAGAAATTATTATAGAAAATTTCACAAGCCTGTGGCGGTTCCGCCAAACCCCACTGTCTACTGACCGTAGAACCCCCATAACATTCAGCCAATTTCCTAACTTCACCAATGGAATTGCATTAGTACCTGAAAATGCTTCGCGCATTATATAGATCAAATCTATAATCTTAAAGTCCCTGTAGAGAAAACTTATCTTTTCATGCATCTCTTCGCATACAATTGTCCGGAAGATTTCTTGCAACTTATCTGGAATTCTAAACCCCTTCGGCACCTTCGGTACCAGACGAATTCCTGTAAAAAAAATGATTCGGTTTGCATACAATGTAACCGTCATGACAGGGACCATAAACATTGCGCCGTCTATTATCCCAGCCGCGCCATGTGTACAACAATGTTCCCTACATACACATTGGATGGCGACTTACACCCAAGGGACCAAAGCAAATACGCATTCCGCGTCTCTTGGCATCAATTAAATCCTACAGCATAAACAAATACAAATAGGAATTCAATACGTACCCTTACTAGCGATCCCATAAACACCATTTCCCAGTAACCTAGCTAAAATCAATTAGCACATTTCCACATCGCATGGTGGTTTCTTTGTTTAGCCACGACGCACATATCCAACAAAGATCCCATTAGCATCCGACGAGTTCGGTTTTATTTGCTTTACCGAAATCGTATCCCATAATTGCACTTTATGCCCTTTCTTTGTTCTAGGTTCGTTCTCATCCACGAAAGAACCACGCACACACACCACTGCACTGAAAGAGTACATTTCTGTGGCGGCCACATCCTTAAGAGAAACGTTTTTCTCGGTCTTCCCTTTTTCTCAACCCTAACCTAGGATGGAATTCATGTCAGAGTTCTATTCTCGGGGAGTCAAATTCCATACGCTGATCATCATGGTCACGCGATCTTCCGCTCTCCGTCGGTTGCGGAGATGCGTAATGTACCTCGGGATCGTGTCGAAGAGTTTGCAACCTCCATGTCGAATATTATATTTGCGGCAGTCTTCGAAGATTGTGTTTTCTTTATTGACTTCATAAAGTAACTTTCACGCAGTGCTACCGTAAAATGTTAGTATCCAACAAGAAAATAAAACAACAATATAGGAACCCTTAATAATAGAAGAAAAGTGTGTCATATTTTTACGTGTCCTGTGTTGGTGTTTGGCTTTCCCTCGGGTTGTACTGGTCGGAACATTTAGAGGAAGTTGTGGGGACGAGGTAGAACTCTCGCCCTGCGGCGCCGCAACTTCGTATCCCCACAAGCCTCAGACTTGTTACATAAAGCCAAGACCGGATCCCGGTTGTAGTGCTGATGATGATGATTCGGAGTGAAAAAAATGTTACACAAATATTATCAAGCACACAGCCATATTGTTGATGACCCGAATGAAGGTGTATTATCAAGGCTACGTTCACAATAGACCCACCGTTTTTCAATTTTAACGATCTCCCAGTTTGTGAGATCGATACCACCACGATGCTGACCGAAAAAATGAAATGTGTATAATTCCGGTTCGTTTACCGGATACATCAATTCAAACGAAAACTACGATGTGTTTCATATTATGAAAAACTATTTAATTTTAAATAAGCACAACACAATGTTGGCAACGAACGAACTAGTACAATTCTTATTATCTACGAACGAAAACGAACTGTTTAATATTGAACGAGAAACGAATAAAATAATCAATCGACCAAACGATAGCCAACGAAAAACGAATAAACTAATTTGCATAATACAAAAACTATGACAACTAAAACTAAATAACAAAAATAAAAAGTGCTGCCAAACATGCAGTTCATTACAAATTATAAAGAATTAATACTAACAATTAATAATAAGAGTAAATATAAACTACTATAATAATTAATAACAAAATGTTAATTATTCAAATGGCTTGAACTAGTTAGTTCAAGCACGACACGACATACAGCCCGCCTTGAAGCATCAGGTTCAAACTGGTTGTGGAGCCTTCGGCTGCGGCAGGATAGTTGATGGGAATAAAATTTATTTAAATTGCTAGATCGCATTGATAAAGCAGGTTACGTCTTAATTTTGTTATACGTTTTCCGATAAAATTTGCTGATAAATTGGAATATTTCGCAGCTACTACGATCATATAAACTCGAATTAGGATGAACAGGACCAATTGACTTGTCATCATGTAATTTTTTCATAAGTACTTTTGATAATTGGGCGCCATGGACGAAACCATGCAGATACAGTAAACGTACATGATGATGTGGACGAACGAATGCTAATTGTATTTGTAAGATCGATGATTTTGGAGAATAAATAAGACCATGTTTCAGAATACAGTTGCAGAGTTTCCTGTCTGCTCCTTAAAATTTCACATCGTTTCGACCTTAAGTGGGAAAATATTGTAATTTCATTCAATAATATATACGTTAAATAAGTTGAACGTATCAATTGAAAACCGTTGTGTACAACTATGAACTTCTGTAGATTTTAAGGTTTCCATTGGGCCATATAAGCAGGACCAATTTCAAACATGAGCACCAATGCTCCTTCCTTCATTCCAACCTCTGGGGGTCGGGAGCGACCGAATCGAATCGCCTACGCTTCCAAGGATTCTTCAAATGTTGTGCGTGGTGCCAGGTGGATATACGAGGGCTACCCACTAGGAAATGGGCAGGAGTGAAAGGTTCAAGATTATTTGGATAAGAGGAGGACATGGGTGATATGGAACGGGAATTTAATATCGCTTCAATTTCGATAATACATGTTATTAATTGCTCATAAGTAAGCAAGTGATGAGCTCTTGGCGGAATGAAGTGCCAATCAATTCCTTGACCAATAAGAAAACTAAATACGGCATTTTGATGCCTTTTGAGCAAGTTAGTTCCATTATCATAATGGATCTCGACTGATTCTTTCCGTCCTGAAAGGAAGCGCTTTGGGCTTGTGATAAAATACTCGATGGCGAATCCACCGACCAGTTCTAAATGAACCGTCTTCGTAAGGCTAACGTACTCCGCTGCGTAAACCTGCCACCGAACTTTGTTGCGATGTTGCCTTTCTTTAATATAGAAGGTTCGACACGAAAATTTAGAACAGCTATCGTATATGTTCTGGATAACACCCTTGTTGCGATAATCGATTAATTGATCTCTGTGAACTGCAAGTTTCTCACCAAAAGATCCAACGAAAAGTCTTTTTAACGATCTATGAACAATTAATTCATTATATATATATATATATATATATATATACATATATATATATATATATATATATATATATATATATATATATATATATATATATATATATATATAGATAGATAGGTGTGCGCCTTGTTTCGAGGTCACCGATATTATGAAATTACTTTCATCGATATTTTCTGTGTATAGTTGTGGAATATTTTGCAAATCCAAGCAATCTCGTAGAATCGTCCATGCTGATGTACGTGCCAGAACGTGGGAAAGCACCTTCTGATTTGGTGTTCCAGGCTTGCAGCTAATTTCACATATGTCGTCTGAGGATGGCGATAAATTATCCAACTTCAACTTCAGCTCGACATCGTCATCACTGTTTGACGCTACAATTCCGATGGAATCTCCTGACTGGTATTCGTATGCATGTATTCCCGATATATCCATTGTGCTTTCCATCACTCCTTTTATGGCATTATTTCCTTCGTAGAGGATATTCACTTTCACCAATGGAACCATAGCTATTTCCGATGCGGCCAACGGCATCTTTGTTGTAACACATTTGAATTGTAGACGTGAATCAGCTTCGTGTTTGTTATTTGTAACTATAATAACCACACCAGCCTGGAAATATAGCTCCTCAAAGTTGGATCTATGATCAAGAAGCTCCTCAGTTAGTTCTAATAAATCCTCCAGAGCTTCCTGAACGAACACAAACTTTTCCCGAACCTTTTCAATTTCAGAAGACCTTCTTTCCAGGACGAAAAAATCAATCGCGGGATCAAAATTGTTTAAGAAGTTGACATAATTGGTCAACGCGCGTTTGGCGACAGCTCTTCTATTGGTCAAGGATCTGATTTGATCTTCGGCCATTTTTAATTGACAAATATTAAGAATTAAGATCAAAATTTCAAAATTCAATGATCGTATATTACCGAACGGAAGGAGATATTGAAGGGGCTGAAAGATATGGGAACTGCAAAGGAATGTAATAGGCACATCGGGAAGGGTAACCAATTTAAACTTCTTTATCCGCTAACGATACGAGTGACCTGCAAAGCTTTCTGCAGTTGTTATATCTGTTGTTGGCCACTCTTTCCGGTTGGAGCTGATTTCGACAATAACGAATTGTGTTAAACGATGAACGTCCTCAACACGAACGTGTTTTTCACCGACAAGAGAAATAATGTTTGTTAAATATAAGTTAGTTTAAATTTGACTGAACAAATAGTCACGACGAAATTGTTATTTGCACTGTTAATATTTATTGCTTTGAACATTCACGAAACCACAATTGTCAATAAGTTCGTCTTTGTTTTCGAAACTGAATGAAGTGTTTTTATTGCTTCAAGAACCGATTAATTACAGAACACTGATTCATACTTCTAAACCAGAGATCCGACTCGAAGGACCATTGTATAATTCCGGTTCGTTTACCGGATACATCAATTCAAACGGAAACTACGATGTATTTCATATTATGAAAAAGTCTTTAATCTTAAATAAGCACAACATAATGATGGCAACGAACGAACTAGTACAATTCTTATTATGCACGAACGAAAACTAACTGTTTAATATTGAACGAGAAACGAATAAAATTATCAATCGACAAAACGATAGACAAACGAAAAACGAATAAACTAGTTTGCATAATACAAAAACTATGACAACTAAAACTAAATAACAAAATGGTAATAACAAAAATGAAAAGTGCTGCCAAACATGCAGTTAATTACAAATTATAAAGAATTAATACTAACAATTAATAATAAGAGTAAATATAAACTACTATTATAATTAATAACAAAAAGTTAATTATTCAAATGGCTTGAACTAGTTAGTTCAAGCACGACGCGACACCCTGATTTTCGTAAAACTTTTGCACAACAGTACTGGAGCAACCCACCACAAAGGTAGAGCAATTCCGCAGCACTCCGTCCATTGCCAAAAGATCAGTTTAATATTTGTTGTCGTTCAATCCGTGATTTATCAGATTTTAAGATGGTAGGAACAGATTCTACACTTTGATCCTCTTTTGCATTTTTTGCACGCATTGCTGGATTGTGTGCCGCGCAATGCCTCGGATTGTTAGAAAAAAGTAAATATTTGAAGTCTCAACACACACTGCATACCTTCAGTTACTCCTGGCATATACAAGTCTGACTTTCAGCAAGAGAACGTCGTCGTTAATGAATAATACGAAGAGTAAAGACCGAGGTGTTTCCCCAGGTCCAGACGGTTTTATAAGTATGATGTAATCTACGATATGAAATTCAATAGGAAGTCCATTTGTTACTGGATGTTATTGGAAACAAATTTGAACCTGAAAACCCATAGTTATGATTGACATGTCAAAAAAGTTTATTCGTTTATTTACGAAAACACGATGCTTAAAATATCAGTACAAGTGGAGTACGATGATATAAGTAATTGTGGCTCTGCTTAATTATTTTTTACGTCTTTAATACGAGAGTTCTACCTATTTTAGCTCTATTTTATTGAATTGGGCATTTGCTATCTTTAAACTGTTTATTTTGCACATGGCGATGTATTGCCCACTGCTTTACAAATAGTGAGTCTTTTTTGTAACTTCGAAGCTTTACTCGGAGAAATTGGTTCAATGTATTTTATTCATAGTATTGTTAGTTATGATTTTACCCCATCTCTTAGGCAGCATACGGTTTCCATGTTGACCAAATTCCTCGTCTTTTGAGGTGATCCAAGAATCGACCCAATTTTGACTTCTTCGTAAGAAGTGACGTGCTGCTCGGACAGGCCATAAGTCATCGACCGGAACAAATGGCAGTCGAAGGGAGCAATGTCTGGTGAATACGTGAAGCTTCACACAGCAATCCATACCCACCTGCTGTGCTTTTCTTCAAATTAAAACAAAAAACCAGCGCCACCCACAAATTGTGTTTTGTTGGAACCAATGATGACATGGTTAAAGCGCAAAGTAAGAATGTTGCTTATACTTCGGCGAAATCCGACATATTGATTTTTAGCGGGAAATGATGACGTTGTAACATGAATATAGTTTTAAGATGGTTCAATACGATTTAATGATAGTTACGCTATCTTTTGTAGAACCCTCAAAACTTATTTATACACACAATATGTATATGTGTATTGTTAACAATTTACTTGCATTTGGATGACAGACATATTCTATTAAATATGGCACAAAGATGTCGTTCAAAGTTTAGGTAAACATTAACTTTCCATGTTATCATCATCGGCACTACAACCGGGAACCGGTCTTGGCCTTATTTAGCAAGTCCTGAGGCTTGTTAAATTTTCCATAATGATTTATTTTTTCTGGGCAAGGTCATTAGTCTTGCGCCAGAGGCTCCCCGACGGGGAATCGAACCCCGGTCTCCCGGGTGACGGGCGGGTATACTAACCACTATACTATCGAGGAGCCTAACTTTCCATGTGCCATTCCATTATTCGCAGGAAGTAATGATGTTGCTTCTCCATTCGCGTGTCACGCTGCATGTTCTTTAATTAATCAAACATATATTGAGCCCACGAACCATGTAATGTAATCCGCTGCACAAATGCCGGTAGCTATCAGTCTTTCGGATGTGTAATTTTCTGAAAATAGCTAATTAAGACATCAGATACAGGGTACATAACAGTCAAAAGTTAAGAGTATCTCAAGATATGTTAGAAATCAGAAAATTCAATTACATGGATATGTCACTCAGTCACAAGGTATTTTTACGTACTCCTTTCTCAGACACTTTTGTTTCACTTCAATGGTATTTTCCGCAACATCCATCCCCCATTCTACATATCACTCTACAGTTTTGCCTTCCCAACCCTTACACTGTAGCAATTTGCAAACCCATTTTCTGGAAAATCACGTATATATTTCTACCGTTGTCGGATAAAATTCTGAGTGAAATTACACCCAATTGAGCAGCAACGAAACCCAAATCCATGCCTTAGATTAGCACGTGAAAAATATCACGCATAAAAGTATATGTGAGCAAATATGAAGGTAAACGAAATGAATGCAGTACCTACCTTATTTGTAGAATATTGTCGATGTTTAACACTTTAAAGGTAGGCTCGGGTATTTACATATTTACTTCTATTGTTGAACTAAATTAAACAATCATTAATATAAAAATTAGTCCTTAATGTTAATGAAGCAACGTGTATTTTTTCATTTTTTTTAGCACTTTTAGGTACTTTTTAAAGCGTCGGACGACTCTACTTTGGAATCAGATTTTCACTGTAAACTAGATTCACCCAACGGCTACGGGAGATTGTGCGTAGCAGGCCTATGGGCTGCATATAATTAATAATAACAGTGTACTTGAAAACAAAAACGGTAATTACCTAGTCAAAGTACTTGTAATTTACGTGAACAATATTGTGTGGAATGATAAAAGCAATTAACGTAGTCAATTTAGGCTAACTTCCGTTTGGTCCACATCTAATTAAACGTTGGCAATGTAGTTCGATTAATTTAATTGCGTTGGAAGCCTCACCTAATTTACGATATAGATAATTACATTGCATACAATCCACCAATTAACAGCAAGCATATGACCCCAATCAATATTCTGTCCATTACCAGGACTCTTATTTCCGCCGTAGTGGACTTAAACGCCATATATTGAGTTATTAAAAATTGTACTGCATGTGCTTGGAAGTATATTAGCATATAAATCTAAATTTTTATTTACGTAATAGAATTGAAGTATTTTTAGCTAATATTTTAAATATGGATTCAATATTTAAATACTTAAAACAGATGCATAACAAAAGTAAAAGACTTACCTTAAATGTTTTTCCCACATTGTCACAAATGTCACTCCCAGTGAAAACCCTCTTCCACAAGCAAAGGTCTCGTAGGGGGCGATGTCGTGGCGCCGGCATGGGCGCAGGGTTCTACTCCGTTCCCACAAACTACTCACTTTCCGCTCACCGTTTGTTACACCGTGTTGTGTTTCTTGTAGGGGTTTTTATTTCCAGGAAGCGTGTCTCCTAGTCCTTAAAAGGACAAGGCGATCTCTTAAAATTTGACCGCTCCTGAAAACTTGTCCTACAAAAGGGGTCGTTGCCGTGCTTCCTCTGAGTTCAAAGGGAAGAGCAACATCCTTTTATTCGGCCTTCGTCCTGATGTCTTCACTTGGTCTTCCGTGGGGGCCAGGTGATATTTAGATATCCGTCGTCCATAAAAAATGAAAACACGTCTTGTTTCCTTGATGAATATGATTTTATTATATTATTCAGGATTTTCCTGGGGTACTTCCTCCAGGGACTGTGAATTTAGACTGCGGCCCGGAGATCACTTGACCATTCCTTTATAAAGGAAAAGGAATCGAATATTGTATCCCAAAGATACACATTTTCATGCAACAATCTCGATCTTTTGGATATTTCGAGCGAGATGTTGTATTTACATAAGATAAGAAATCAATTTCTTGAATTCTTATGAAACTATCGCGCAGATGTGTGAATGTATCTGCTTTTGAGTTTTTTGTTTGTTTAACTCAATGGAATTTTTGGGATAGAGATAACGATCTCTGAATTTTTGATTTGGGTGATGCTGTGGAGCAAATGTAGAACAATAAACGAATATTGGATTCGTTTAGTGTGAATTTTAATTTTAATTTGGATTTTGGGGTTAATAATGCTGTGGGGGCAAATGTTAGGCAATAAACGAATGTTTGATTCGTTTGGGTTATTGTGGGTTTTCATAGGATTATACGTCTTAGCGTATTATAGCTAGGATTTTGGATTAGGAATGGCGGGAAAAGGTGGTAGGGCTTTTTGGAGCACTACAACCGATTACCGCAGTAAAACATCGAGCGTCCAGGGTAGAAAGAAAATAGAACATACTGATTGTCATTCATGAATGATTTTTAATTTTTAACAAGTTTAAAGAGTTTACATGGTTGACGGCATTTAATGATTGCTTACATTGAACTTTATAACACACTGGTGTAATTGATTATTTTGCAAGTGGTGTTTATTGTTTTATTTTAGGTACCGCTAATTATAATTACTTTAAAACACGGTTCTTCTTACTGTTCAAACTTTCACTAGGTAAACGATCATGCACGATACTGTTCAATGTGCGGTGTCTTAATTATTGACTCACAAACTCGACGGTGTAAGGGACACGTCCCGCAGGCGTGTAGACTCCGATGCACACCCTACGGGGAATGATAAAACGAATCTTTGTGCGCGCACTGAAGGATGGGAGACGGCTCATCGAGGTTTGGAATCGGACTCTTGATGAGTTTTCAAAACCAAAGAGAAGAGAGAGAAAATTTCTCGCTATGGGGTAACCAGTGTAGTGCTCTGAAAATCCCTACCATCTCCTTCCCCCACACATACATCCAAATCCCATAATCCTTAACTGAGATTCAAAAAACAATCATATAAATTGAAAATTCGCGATAAACGAATTTTGGGTGTGCATTGAATGCACGAAAGGTAAGAATTCTTTTACAGGTACTTGGAACAAAACCTTAATGAAGGAAATGTGAAGGGGATTTTGCAGGTAACTGTGCATTTGTGAAGGGAGTTTGGGGTTGAAATTGTGGGTGGTTCTTGGGTAAAGATAAAGAACCCCCACAGTCTTTATTTCTACTAAAATTCGTGAGGAGGCAATTTAATATTCCAGTTAAAAAAATCAATACATATACCACAACTTTTGTTAGTTTATAGAAATCTATTATCTTTTCGTCAGGTGGATGTATTGAATATACTGCTGAGTTCAAAAAGTGAGACCAATTTAAAACAAAACTTACCTCTTTTTATTGATCCAAATCCTTCCCACACACAATAGATTTATCCTGAAGTTTTTTCCAATTCTCGAAATACTTGCAATGGTTGATTTCCTGGATGGGTTTCAAAGCGCGCAGTGATTTGGTTTCATCAGAGTATTAATTAGTGTCATTGGAGAATTATTTTGACTTTACAAAGCAGCCGAGAGTCACACGGTTAAAGTAGCTTAATGCGGTGGTTGTGAAACGATGTTGGTCGGATTTATATCGAAAAACCCCCGAAGAGCCAATGATTCATGTCACTCATTTCAGGTGCGGAAACGTCTTTCACAATGGTGTCAACGATATCAGTAGACGATCGTTAATCACCAAATCATTAATTTCCTTGACGTGTTTTGCATCAGTTGATATTTGTGGTCGTCATGGATGTCATTTATTCTCGACGCGTTCGCGACTTTCTATGAATATTTTATGATAATCAAATACATAACTGAATGCCATCTGCAAAATTTTCAACCTTCATGCAGCAGAAATTTCATCACCAATAAATATAGACATTGCAAAATTTGCCAATTTCACTTTTGTTACAAATAAGCAACAACACTCTCAATTTAGAAGAAGAAAAAACAATTTGTGACATTCCCTGCACTATTTAACTTGAAAATTAATCCTAATATTTCACAAAGTATTGAATTATCAAATGCAGACTCGTATTCGTTGGAAAAGCGATATTCCGCATTAACAAAAATTCCTTGACAGTTTTTTGACCGCACGATCCAGTTATCAACTATAATATTGGGAGACTACCAGTGTGAAATCCGTAGGAACCGATGAACAAGCACCGAAATGTTCAAAGTAAGGCAATTTTTGGAGAAGAAGTGAGAATAGGGAGAGACGGTCCACCAATTTTTCATTGACTTCAAAAAAACCTACAACTCTGTCCCAAGGCAAAGATTTTACCTTATTACAACTGTCCTAGGGATTATGAAAGAATATACCGGACTCATTCAAATCTGCATGACTGTAAATAAGGGATGAGTTAGAATAGGAAACAATCTCTTAGATCCATTTGAAATCCGCGACGGATTATGACCATGGTATGGACTTTCTCATCTTTAACTTTGTGTTTGAGTATGTAATCAGAAATGTAGAAGACGATAACATGACCAAACCTGAAAGCGGATACACAACTGCTCGCATGTGCGGATGAAATCGCCGGATTGGGCAATAATCTAGAAACCGTACCTAAAACCACGGAGGAACAAGATACTTGAAAAGATTAAAGTGTTTAAATAGGAACCCGGAAGTTCATGATCTCACTGACTCGGCTGACACATCGCTTCCTGCCCTGTGTACTCTCCTTCCACGCTTGGGCATCTGATCTCCTCAAGGTTAAACCTAACATTGTCCTCCCATTCCAGCCGAGGCCGTCCTGCAGGTCTCTTTCCGGTTCGTCTATCGTCAAGAAATCTACTCACGGTTCTATCGTTGCCCATTCGCACCACATGTCCTGCCCATCTCAACTTTCGCGGCTCGATTACTCTCACTGTTGTAGGTTTGTGGTATATCTGTTCCAATTCGTGGTTGTGGAGTTTCCTCCATTATCCCACCTCTTCGTCATATTTACGGCCAAAAATACTCCTTAAAACTTATTCTCAAATACGCGAAATTTATTTTTTTCCTGTTTTAAGAAAGTCTCTGTTTTGCATCTATATAGAACAATCGGCATTATGGTTCTATAAACACGGAGGTTTTTATTGCGTATATTGTGGCGTTTCTAACAGATACACGCACAATATATCAGCAAATAACGGAGAACACCGAACGAAAATCGAATAAGAAAATGCATCAGCCGTATACCAAGCAATCACATAACAATTCCACATTAGTTGAGTCTACTTGAATTTATAAATCGAAATCGTTCACGCGGCAGTGTCCTGATGTGTTGAGCATTGGTTCAATTATTAGTGATTCTGTTACGTACGTCGGCCACCACCATCATTTAATAATTTGCATTTAATTTTGTTTTAAAATAGTACGATGGTAAGGTGGTGGAAGAATTGTACGATCCTGAAGTGAGTTTTTGAACCCACCCTGATTCGGGTGTGGATCGTGCAGTTCTTCGAGTTCGAATTTGTTTTTCGAGGTGGACGTGAGTGGAGAGCGAAATGAGAGAGACAGGAGGTGGTAAAAGTTCGGTTTTTTGTTGTGGTCCCGTTGGTGACGGTGGTAAAAGAAAGAAGAAAAACGTTGTTGTTAACGGAAGAAAAAAAGGAAAAACAGCAAAAAAAATGTTAGTGGAGTTTTTTGGTCAGTAGTAGGAAAAACCTAAAGAGAAACGGTTACGGTTGACGGTTTTCGGCATCCAGTGTCAGTTTTTGTAAAATTATTATGAAGCGAAATATATAGAGTAATAAAGTTATGATTGTTCTTTGTTAAATTTGTATATGTTCACAACATCGTTTGGCAGTTCGTAGTGATCATTTCCGTTCGCCGAAGATTATTCTCCCGGATAACAAACAATAAATCGAGGGCAAGAGTAACCGTGATGAATATTGCTGTCCAGTATTCTTGTGCACTAAACAATGCGGTAATGGCGATTACTGATGTGAATATAGCAAACCATCCCAATGGGCTGTCGTGGCGTTTAACAAACGCTGAACGGATTTTCCTGTACACACTCTCTTCGTTGTACTTCGATTCGAAACAAAGGACTACGCTGTAAAATTTCTTCAAAAGAGCTTCGCTAATGCCGTCTTGGTGGAGAGTCCATAATTAGTTGGAGCAGCATTTCCTGGAGGATTTTCGCTTGGCTCTGTAGATACCGCCATCGCAGTTCAGCGCACATTGAAGTTTTCCCAATACTACACTAAGAAAAAATAACAAAACCGAATTTATACATGGCACTTGGGGATATTGCTTTGACTTACGGCGTTGGCGCTTGGTGATCATCGACCGACTTGCAAGCAACAAAGGGAAAGCTTTGCGCAATCACAGGTAAAATTAATCATTAATTAGTTTTCGGTGGCAAACCAGAAAGGGAATTGCTACAACTGGCGCTGCGGACAGGATTCGAGGAAGCCGGAGGTTTAAAACTCGTAAGCGCTTGAAAAGCCCGAATCCAGGAACCTGGAAGACTATAAATTAACACATATAAATTAAAAACAACAATTGGATTTCCAATCCAGCAGCGGGATAACATAGCAATTGGCAGGCCGAAGAACACAACGATTTCTTTCGTGAAAGGCAAAAACGCATAACAGCAGCAGGCCACGGCGGGCATTAATTCGATTTTGACGTTCAACGATATGATCCAGGTTGTTCAGCTGCACTATATAATCAGTACCGGTGCCCCATCGTGGTTGGGTTGAGATTGCGGAGTCGCAGGCAACAGAGGGAAATTTATATATATATGTATACATTTTTTTTTTCCTTTCTCTTCTTTTTCTTGGTTTTTTTTTGTCAATTGGTGAATACGGCTATTTGTTTATTTATTTATTTTCATTTAGTGTTAAGTGCAAATTTTGTATTACCTTCAGTAGCAGTGTGTTGGTTTTAGTCTTAAGCTGTTGTTTCGATGTTATTTATTTGATCACTTGTTATTGCGTTTAATTTCTTGTAATTTAACTTATTTATTTATTTATTTATTAATTTGTTCGGTCATCCTGTATAACAGATGCCAATAGGATCATTCATTTTTTTTTCTCGGTTGCAAACTGTGATATTTGAATTGCTGATTATTATTTATTGTTGTCCTTGATCGATCTTTTAAATTTTTTAATGTGATTCTGTTTTTCTTCCTTTTCGGCTGCGCGTTTGGTTTTAGTTTAAATATTTTTTTTTTTTTTTTTTCTTTTCGTTGTTGTGTTACAAAATTGACCAAAAAGTGGTCATTATATTCGCCCTTTCTCTCTCTCCAATTCTCGCCCGCTGAGAACTGCGTTTGTTGGTAGAATGGTGTTTTTGTTTGTTTATTGTGACCGACGGGTGTAGTGTGTGTTTCTTTTTCTCATTGCACGACCGTTTGTTTTGTCGATTAGTGCACCGTTTTTCAGTCCCAAACATTAGTGAATTTTTGATTACGGGCTGACCTCTTCTGGTGTTCCGGGTTTCCCTGTTACGCATCGGGCCCCTATAGTGATTGTGAGGGAGGAAGGTTCGTCGGCCGGCGTCTTGTTGTGTATTGGGAGCGTGCTTGTTTTTGTTTTTCGCACCCTTTCCGTTGGTGGATACTGTCGGCGACGAGGTTGTTTTTTTTTTCTTTTCTCCGCGGGGTATCCGGGATTAACTTTGGTGTAGGTGACCTTAGGTTTGGAAGAAGGTCCTATAAATGCAGACTAGGCAGCGTCAAAGAGATGTCCGAGAGGGCACCCCTGCCCGGGCACGACCCGAGGCATTTCCCGAGCCGCCGGTTGACGAGGTGGATCCGGAGGCATTCCACGATTCGCGGGACGAGTTTGTGGACGAACGATCGCCAACGCGCCCCCCTCCCACCGTCGGTAAACAGCCTGTCGGGAGCATGGAGGACACGCCGATGCCCTCGTATTTTAAACTGGGCCCACAACCATGTCCTGTACGGACCATGCTGGGCACAGATAGGGTTTTCGACCTTGTGTCGAAGGCGGCCCCCATGTTTTCGGGACAGGAGGGCCCGGATACGGCCGAGAGACTCTCTTCGTTTCTCAAGGGCTGTAGAAGGACCCTGGATGGGCTGGCGGTGGAGGAGGAACATACCTTCCTCCGGTGGCTGCCCTCTAGGCTGAGCGGCGAGGCCTATCGGATGTTCGAGGAGAGACCACCCACGACATTCCTTGAAGCGGAACAGCGTCTTAGAGAGGCCTACGAACCCCGGGTGTCGTATGAGGAGTTGTGTGCACAACTTTCCAAAATGCGACAACTTCCTTCCGAGGATGCCACAGGCTTTGTTTCCCGAGTGAAGCGGGCCGTGGTACGGTGCGAGGAGGCAGCTGAGCGCTTTTATGGTCGCCGGGGTAGGTCCGTCTTCGCCAGCCAGCTTGAGGGCATGGCCAAACCGGTGTTGGTAAGGGGTCTGAGGGAGGAAGGACTAAGGCACTTCCTCCTCACGTTGGGTAATGTCCCTTTTCGTAGCCTGGTGGACCACCTAACCGGATTCGAGCGAGCTCGAAGGGAAATGCTGAGGCAGGACGACCTGTTTGTGGATGCGCGGCACGGAATCGCCGAGCGAGCGTCGGAAACACGAGAGTTAGGACCGGGAAGTTGCTCGACCCTTTTTGAAAACACATCCTCCACTTCTAGGGATTACGCCGCGGCGCCGGCGCCGGTGTTGTCGAATTTAAATCCCCGGGCGGTGTCATTCGTGTTGCCGGCCGAAGAGCCTGATAGTCGTCGACGGGGGGAGGATGGTTTCGTTCGGGAGCAGTCGTACGGGCCTCTCAATTATAGACGGGATGCTGGTGCCTATGCTCCGGCCTCCTCTGGCGAGGGAGCGTGGTCAAATACCGTGTCTTCCTCGAGTCGGAGTGAAGGGTCGCAGGGTTTGGCTCAAGGGGCGTATGTGCCTGGAGATCGATCGGGTCGGGACAATCCGTTCAGGGATCCGGTTGGTCGATCGGCGCACCCCCTGGAATCCCAGACAATATGCAATTTTTGCAATCTGAGGGGTCACGTGTACGACGAGTGTCTACAAAGACGAAACACTCCCTTCTGTCGCGAGTGTTGGCGGTATGGCCACGATATAGTGGACTGCCCGGATCGTCCGACGAGGACGCGCGGTCCCCAGACCACATACAGGGGTAGAGGTCAGCAGGGCGGATTCGCACGGCAGGAACCGCCTTATCAGCGACCACAGTTTCAGCGGAGAGCCCTACCAGAGCCGCAGCCCCCGTCTACGGGCGGCGGGCCGGCGACATCAGGCCCCAGAGTATTCAGCGTCCGGTGCTGTTGCGAGTTTTGTGGCCGACTGGGTCATAGCTTGCGCGGGTGCGAATACAGGCAAAGGTGGGAAAAACAACAGCATTCCCAGGGTTCTCCCCACAAGCGGCTCGGCGGAACAGCACCTGTTGCGAGCCGAGAGCAAGACACCCGTGTGGAGACTGGGGCGGGCGCGAGAAATAGGCGCAGAGGGCGTCGGAGGCAGCGTCGGCGAAATCGAGGCGCCGGTAATGATAGCGCGGAAAGTAGGGATTCTCGGAAGGTGGATGGAGATGATGGGCGACGACTGTCCGTGTCGAGCGGTGGCGGTAGGCGACCCGACTCCATGGACTCAAAATCCTCAAAGACGGATGCGAGACTTGATGCCGCATCAGGCAGCGCGGGGAGCCGGGAATGGCAGCCTCGGCGCATTGGGCCCAAAGTGGGCAGAAAGAATAGCTCCGGTTCCGCTAGTTCGGAGTCCAGTGGGACTCCCGAGCGGAATATTCCTGAACGGAGGAGCGGAACATTGTGCGAGTTTTGCGGTCGACACACTCACAAGGCGGCAGAGTGTCGACATAAAGCAAAATGGGAGAGTTCGGGAAACTCCCCAAGGTCGGGTCGGCAAGATCCTACCCGACCGCACTAAAAACGAAAACCAGCTCCAGCTGTTCTCAGCTTTCGCCGACTCGAGTCCCGATTGTCGCTCTCCCTCTAGACATTGGCCGTAGCAACCCTACGCGCCTAATCGTGGACACCGGCGCTGAGATCAGCCTGTTGAAGCTGAAGGCACTCCATCCTGGATATGGCATGGATGTGCATAAATCTACAACGCTCCAAGCGCTGTTTGTCAAAGGTAAGTCGAGGGGTTGCTGCACTGGGAATTTCAAGTTGCACCATGAGATTCCCTGCAGTTTCCAAATAGTAGACTCCTTGCCGGGTTTGGAGGAAGACGGATTGTTGGGGTACGACTTCCTGTCTCGGAATTGTAAGGTAGACGGGCCGGGTGGTTGTTTGGTTTTTCCCCGAACGACCGTAAATCCCGTGCCATTCTCCATTCAATTTGTCAACTATGGGACGGGAAGGGTTGAGCGTGTGGCAGCCAAACGGGGAGACGTGCCAAAGGGACCTGTTAAGGTCGATACTGCGGCAGGTACTCGCCCGGAGACCCTACCCATACAGGGGAGGGCTGCGAAAAGCTGTTCAACCACGTGCTACCCACGAGGTCATCCGGATGAACCCCGAACAGCGGACGTTGGTAATATAGTTATAGACAACGTTCTATATAAACGAACAAATAAGGGAAGGATAAGCCTTCCTATAACTTGGAGCCCCTGATCCTAGCTGGCCAGACTCTGGTTACCCTCCGGAATCTTCGTCCTTGTAAAGGACCTTCGTCGAGGGATACCAACTTGAGAGTCTGACGAAAAGTCTTTAAGGCCAGGCCTAATGCTGCAGGCGCAGTCCCAGCGAAGGCTGCAGAGGCAAACCCCAGTGCTGGGGGTTGGATCGCATATATGAAAGTGCGAAAGCGCACTATAATGTCGGGTGATGGTAGGTTTTGCCGTCGAAACGGGACAAACCCCCCGATCTACCAACCCATGGACCGAGGCAAGTACCGAGTCCAAAAGAGGAGGATTAAAGTAAATATATAGGAGCGGGACGCTTTTGCCGGCCGGGTGACATTTCGGAGGTTGAACGAGAGGGGATCGCCTCGCCTTAGCGAGGTGGTCCTAACCGGATCGTGTGGGCGGTCGAGCTTTCGGTCGGACCATCGTTTCAGTGTCGGGCCCGCCGCGATAGATGGGAATCTGTGTAGTTAGTGTTCCCCTATTAAGTGTTATTTATTTATTTATTTTTTTTTACTAACCCTAGTATATAGGTAGCCTAAAACGTACTAACATTAGCACTTAAGCATTATTTATTTTGTTTCACTAACCCTAATGTATAAGTAGTACTAAATATATAGAAAATCCCCACTAACCCTAACACCTAGGCATGTTTATTTATTTGTCTATTTATTTATTGGTTGGTTTGTTAATTGTTTGTTTGTTTGCTCTCCGCCGTCCACTCTCCGGCGTGACATTCCTCTCCTAAGAATGGCACGCAGTCTTGTGCGGGGGGGAGGTGTGTTACGTACGTCGGCCACCACCATCATTTAATAATTTGCATTTAATTTTGTTTTAAAATAGTACGATGGTAAGGTGGTGGAAGAATTGTACGATCCTGAAGTGAGTTTTTTAACCCACCCTGATTCGGGTGTGGATCGTGCAGTTCTTCGAGTTCGAATTTGTTTTTCGAGGTGGACGTGAGTGGAGAGCGAAATGAGAGAGACAGGAGGTGGTAAAAGTTCGGTTTTTTGTTGTGGTCCCGTTGGTGACGGTGGTAAAAGAAAGAAGAAAAACGTTGTTGTTAACGGAAGAAAAAAAGGAAAAACAGCAAAAAAAATGTTAGTGGAGTTTTTTGGTCAGTAGTAGGAAAAACCTAAAGAGAAACGGTTACGGTTGACGGTTTTCGGCATCCAGTGTCAGTTTTTGTAAAATTATTATGAAGCGAAATATATAGAGTAATAAAGTTATGATTGTTCTTTGTTAAATTTGTATATGTTCACAACATCGTTTGGCAGTTCGTAGTGATCATTTCCGTTCGCCGAAGATTATTCTCCCGGATAACAAACAATAAATCGAGGGCAAGAGTAACCGTGATGAATATTGCTGTCCAGTATTCTTGTGCACTAAACAATGCGGTAATGGCGATTACTGATGTGAATATAGCAAACCATCCCAATGGGCTGTCGTGGCGTTTAACAAACGCTGAACGGATTTTCCTGTACACACTCTCTTCGTTGTACTTCGATTCGAAACAAAGGACTACGCTGTAAAATTTCTTCAAAAGAGCTTCGCTAATGCCGTCTTGGTGGAGAGTCCATAATTAGTTGGAGCAGCATTTCCTGGAGGATTTTCGCTTGGCTCTGTAGATACCGCCATCGCAGTTCAGCGCACATTGAAGTTTTCCCAATACTACACTAAGAAAAAATAACAAAACCGAATTTATACATGGCACTTGGGGATATTGCTTTGACTTACGGCGTTGGCGCTTGGTGATCATCGACCGACTTGCAAGCAACAAAGGGAAAGCTTTGCGCAATCACAGGTAAAATTAATCATTAATTAGTTTTCGGTGGCAAACCAGAAAGGGAATTGCTACAATTCTAATCGTCATAGCGTCAGTTCGAATCACACGTTCTTCACTATCGTCCCAAAACGCTATAATTGGTGACTCCGACGTGATCTGTACACACAACACACACTCTCCCATAGTAAACAGGACTTTATTACTACAATCACGACTTCCGCATAGGGCATACTCGCCTGCTCCGACGTTCTCTCGCTCGCTCCGTCGTTCGCACACGAAGTACGATCAACTAAGCTACTGAGGAGGGAGTAGTGTGACATTTCTTACAGATGCACGCACAATATCCAAGCAAATAGCGAAGAACACCGAAAGAAAATCGATAAAGCAAAAAATATTAGCCGTATACCAACCAATAACATAACAATTCCACACCCGTTGAGTGTATTTGAGTTTAAAAATCAAATTCGTCTCAGTGGCCTGATGCGTTGACCATTGGATCAATTTTTAGTGATTCTAAGCCTCATAGCGTCAGTTCGAATCACACGCTCTTCACTATCGTCACAAAACGCTATAACATCATTTTCGATTTCAGCAATTCACTGACTGCGTGGCAACTAGCGTTCGTTACTGGCCGCCAGTATTCTTCCCAGCTATTTAAATTCTTTAACTTTTTCAAATTACTTGTCCCTGATGTTTATGTGTGTCCCCTGGGGTCCACCTGCTCGTGCCGTAAGCATATATTTTGCTTTATCTTCATTAATTTCTAGGCTAACCGCTTGTGCCGCTTGCACGATGTTTTCACTTACAGTTTCTACATTATCGCCCAAAACGACGATATCATCCGCATATTGTGTGACACCATTCAGGGATGATCTGGCCATGTTGTCGTCTTGTACCTTTCTGATGACATTTTAGCGTTTGAAATAATAGTGAAGAAGATCGTGTGATTCGAACTGACGGTATGACAGCTCGAATCATGAAAAAAATTTTACCTAAGCGTTACACACCAGGCTACTGACCGTGTTTAGAATTTGATTTCCAAACGAGTATATTCCACTGGTGTGAATTATTTTTATTTATCGCTTGGTATACGGTTCTGATGTATTTTTCTTACTCGATTTTTTTCGTTCTGTGTTCTTCACTATTTTTGCTTGCTTGTGAATTGTGTGTATCTGTTAGAATCGCTGCAATATCTCGAGCACAAGACTAAAAAGACATGGTGAGAGGCCATCCCCCATCAGGGTATTGTTAGAGGTGGTTTTCTATTCTAACTCGCTCTTTTTGTTTCGTTCATGCAAATTTGAATGAGGGTGGCAGATTTTTTCGCGACTCCCAGCTCAACCACAATATGGTCAAGTCTTTCCCTTGCGACTGAGTCGTTTTTTGAAGTCAATGAAAAGTTGGTGAACAGTCTCTCCGTATTACCACTTTTTTTCCAACAATTGACTTACTGTGAACATTTGGTCGCCCGATGACTGGTTTCTACGGAATCCGCATTGGTAGTCTCCTAGTATTTCTTCTGCCGACGGTGTTATTCTCGCCAGTATGACATTTGTTAGTATTTTGTATGTGGTTGAGAGCAATAATAGTCGCCTTTTTTGAAGATCCTTATCCCATATTATTTTGATGAGTTGGTGGATCTTTCGAGCGGTTGCCTCTGCCACATGCTTCATAAGCTCAGCCGGTATGAAGTCGACTCCGGGAGCCTTGTTGTTTTTCGATTGATTTACTGCCACTACAACTTCGTTGAAAGATAGCTCTGCTATCTTATGCGTGGTTGTATGTACGTCTGGTGCGTTTATTTGTGGTTTATGGGTACGCACATTGAAGAGGTTTTCAAAGAACTATATCCACCTTGTCACGATATGGTGTGTTTCTGTGACCAGACACCCACATGCGAATTATGTTGGCTCTTCCTCGGTAGCCATTTCTAATTGAGTTTATGCCGGCATACATACCTCTAAGGTTCTTTGCTTTGGCATTTTCTAGGATTTTTTCGATCCGAGCCTGCTCCCATTCGCGTTTTTTTCTGTTTGAAAAGTCTCGTTGTCTCTTTTCGGATTGTCGCGTATGCGTTGACCTCATCATATCTTTGTAAGTGAATCACTCTGAGACGTTTAGGTTCTTCGATCTTCGCCCCGCACTCATCGTCAAACCAAGGTTTGGACTTAACTGTTTTTCTTTTGGGCTGTTTGCTTGATTATCTTTCTGATCGATGGCCATTTAATGTCCATACTATTGGCCTCCTCTTCCCCACTACTGCCATCCTCTAGGATGCTAAAACTATTCGTTAGTTCGCCTTGATATTCAGCCCCTTTGCGCAGGTCTTATAGTTTATCAGTGTCAAACTTTTTCTTGTTCTCCCGTGACTGCCCATGTGGGTTTTCTGTGAGCCAACTCCTAATTTTTCCCATCACTAGAAAATGATAGGAGACGCAATCTGCTCCTCTATATGATCTTACATCAATGGTGTTCGAGTGGTGTCTTGTCTATGAGGAAGTGGTCTATTTGGTTACGCGTTACTCCCCTTAAAATATTTTATTGATGACCTATGATATTGGAAGGAAGGGAATATTCAAAAAGACGTAACTATTTGTGTAAGTAGGCAGAGTGAGGAGAAACAGTTTAAATTCCAGACGAATGTGTGTACTAACTCCTGATCTCCTACCTAAAATTCATGTGGCAAACCCGACTTTGACGGCGAAACCCGACAATTCAAAACCATATAAATCCAAAATCATATAAATGTGTTTTTTTTTTAATTTTCAAATTTGGTAGAAAATTGTATTTTTCTTATTTTATTTGTTATTAGAATAATTAGTGATTCTTTTGATTTCCACTCCTACGAAAATTCTCTTAATGTAGATAACGATACTATCTTTTCTTAGTTATTCGCTTAGATTATAGCAATTAAGCTTTTTAGTCAGTTTTTAAAAGTCTCCCGCAAAACGTTAAAAGATCGAAAAGGTCTTATAGGAAATTGGTAAACATAGCATTGATTTAACTGAATTAAAATATTATTTGGACGAACTTGAATGGGAATGTGACAGTTATTGGGAAACTAAGGTAATGTAAGGAAGTAAGCCATACAATTCCAAAAATTAGAAAACGTACCATGCACCTAAACAGCTACAACAGTGAAAGTAGTATATCAAGAAATTTATCAGACGAATTGATTTGGGAAAATAAGGACAATGTTCCGGAAATAACAAGAAGCTCCAGGTATAATCCTTGCACCTTAGGTAAATCAGGAAATAACCGTGATGCCCTATCTCTCCTGGAAGATAATTATTAGGACATGTTATCAAAAGATATAAACCTGTAGGCAGAACAAGTTCGGGAGAGTGGACACCATAGTAAAACAACTTTTCAATAAATATCATTATTTTATAAAAATGAACAATCACAAATAAAAGTGTGTTTACGCGCTCTGATTCTGCCTAATTTAACCCCGATACGTCTGAAAAAACCTTCAACATTGATATAAATGAAAATCATAGCACTAAGTCGCTGGAAGCAAACATAATGTGTAGTAAAAAGAAATTCCTTCTTTTTACATGAAGTTGGAGGTTTTATTTAGCATAGTTATAAGGTCAAATATATATTTTCGTCAACTTGTTGCCGTTTTTAAAATAATTTCATGATGTTTTTCTCATAGAAACCCTCGTCCTTATTGGTAAAAAACTGGGATAAACGATTTTCACAAGCTTCTCTTGAGGCGAATTTTTCACCAACAAAAGCATTCGCCATGGACCGGAACGGATGTTATCTCTTGGTGTCAGGTCCGGACTATAGGGTCGGTGCATAAGAACCTCTCAACCAAGCTCTCGGAGCTTTTGCCGAGTCACTATATATCTCATCGAGCACAATTCCTCTCCTATTGGCCAAAGTTGGCCGATCGGGGTGATTGCTTCCTTCGGACAGTCCAATTATTGACAGCGCACGCCCTAATTAAGACTTTGGGTGCAGGGGAGCAGCTTATAGTAGATGGTTCTCTGCCAATCTCACCAAACACACAGCAAAACCTTCCTGACAGTCGATCCTAGCTTAGCCACCCTTTGCGCCGGCTCACCGCGATTCGTCCATGACCGTTTTCGCTTGGTGCTTCCGTTAGTGACACTTCGCCAGTCACAACGCATTTCAGAAATGTGTCGATTTTGTTGCGATTCAGTAATGATTTGCAGAGGGAAAATCGGTATGTGGAGATTTTAATGTTAATGTACCGGCACGGGTACTGATTCTCTTTAATCCCCAACAATATTCCGACGACAATTGTTCACCAAAAGGAATAAAGAATAAATGAAAACGCACTGAGGTTGTTTTATTGCTAATGTTTTTTCTTTATTTTGTACTTATTAATAGCGCACTTCCAGTATTAAGTTCTTCTTATTTGTATGTTGACACTGTTTCTTTTTTAATAACATTTGTTTAATACAGAAAATGTAGAAACAATAATTTAGTGTTTATGGGAATTTATAAATGAGTTCCTCTGGGGTAAAACAATAATAAGTTAAAGGAATGACAAAAAAAACTATAGCACTGTAAGACGTCTTCTCATATTATTGTTCGGTTCGCTTTCCACACACTGACTACCATTTTTGGCCATTAATACCCGAAATAATTTTATCACTAACGTATGTTTGATTTAACGTTTTAGTAAATTCGACTAATTTGAATTGCCGTGTAATTGTATAACGAAATCACTTATTTGGACTGCTATTATTTCCATTGAGGTCAAACACGTTCAGTGTTAAGTCCTTTAGGGTGAAGATACAGGATAAATAATTTAAATCCAATTAAAGAAGTTACTCGATAATTAATTAATAACAAAACTACGACCGTACAGACACTCTTGACTTTTACGCTGTGTGTGCGCACACCACGGGGGATGAAATCTGACTTTTGCGGCGGTGATTGAAAGACGACTAACTAAAACGAGGGATGTAAATTGACTCCTGGGTTCTATCCAACATTCAACCAATCGAGATCGCACTCTCATCTGCGTTCTTTCATTTCCCCCGCCCATCGAGGTGAATAAACTCCTGTTTAAATTGGTTTGAAATGGTGGGTTTGTGGGGGGCGTAGTTGGTTGTAAACGTATGATACGGGTTCACTCAATCCCCTGTACTTGTTCCGCCGAACACACTTCACAAAAATATCCAGAAGAAGAGATTAAAAACACACTGATGTAGTTTTATTGTTTACTGTTTTCTTTTATTAATTTTTTTTCTTGTTAATTGTTTTAACACATACTTTTTACTTATAACTATTTGTCTTTACTTTTAACTCCGCAAATTGTTGAGGACTATTATTATTTAACTGGCGCAAGACTAATGACCTTGCCCAGAAAAACCAGTTAGCGGTCGAAATTAGGTTAGGATTGCGGGTTGGTTCTCCATGTAATATAGAGAACCCCCACAGGTCGGTTCTCCGTGTAATATAGAGAACCCCGACAGGTCCATGGGTAATGATGAAAACAAGCAAATGTTAATCAACATAGGCATAGGTACAAAGAACCCTACCCTTAGTATTGAGCTGTGACAGCAGATCCCTTACAAAAGGCGAACAGTGTGGGGGCTGGCTTCCAGGAAATGTGAAAGATAAATGAAAACATCCACCGAAACTACGACTTGGAGAACAGAAATCTAGGGAATCACTTGCACCTTCCAAAGGAAATTTCAAATCGGCAATCAGAGAATCCAGAACAGAATTCAATTACGATAATTTGTCAAATGCTATTAACGCCAATAACAAGGCTAATAACGAAGGAGGATATCCAGTATATCTTCGACTCATTGAAAAACAAAAAGTCAGTGGGAATAGATGAAGTACCCATCGTACTCAATGGAGTAAATATCGTACTCAAATATCTACCACCATTTGCAATGAACATATTCACAGATCTATTAAACAACGCGTTGAATAATGCACACTATCCCGTGCGTTGGAAAGCAGCAATCATACACCCTATAGCAAAAAAGGACAAAGGCTGTACAAACCCAGTGAACATCCGTTCGATAAGCATCAGTAAAATATTCGAGAAGGTCATAAACACAGCTTTGCTTAAATGGGTTGATTACAACAACATTATTCCAAATAATCAGTTTGCCTTTAAAGCAGGTCATAAAACCACACATGCCGCAGATAAACTGGTTTCCGACATACAGTGGAATAAATGCAAGAACCAATGCGCGGGAGCTGCTCTGATCGACTTGGAAAAAACCTTCGACACCGTTTGGCTGCAAGGATTATACTAGAAGGTTGTCAGACAAGGCATGCATAAGCCTTTAGTGTATATTCTTTATGATATGTTGAATAACAGGACGTTTGTGATCAGAAGTGGAAAAGTGAGCTCCAGAATAACGTATGTATAATATCAAGAATGGTTTACAACAGGGAGCGGCACTTTTTCCGATTCTTTTTAACATTTACGTTAGCGATATATTAAGCGCACTTCCCGATGCAATTCCGTATGCAAACGGTATTATAATATACGAGGGTTGCCTCTTATGTTTCGGGATTTGGCAACCCTAGTGTTGCAATCCGGCAATTGACAGCTCTGTCGTAAAGTTGGACATTTTTGAGGTTATACGCACTCAGAACGTTTTGACATACGAGCGCTATTTGTGTTGTTTACAGTAACTTAAAAGATTCATCTCGGCCCAAACATGGAACTAAATCGTCAACATTTTCGTGAGATTATTTTTTACAACTTTCGGCGTGGATTAACTCAGCAACAGTGCATCGATGAACCTAATTCAATTGTTGGCGATGAAGCTCCATCAAGGACCAGTGTTTATCGATGGTATGGTGAATTCAATCGTGGTCGTAGTTCACTCCAAGATGAATTTCGTGAAGGTCGTCCAAAATCAGTTGTTGTTCCGAAAACCATTGATGCTGTGCGCGAACTGATATTGGAAGATCGTCATGTGACCTATCGTGAGATTGAGACAACCTTAGGCGTTACTGGGACTAGCATAGATTTAATATTGCATAAACACTTGACTGTCAAAAAAATTTGTTCGTGTTGGATCCCGCACAATTTTTTAATCGCCCAAAAAAAGGCTCGTGTCAATTGGTCGAAAGAAATGCTCAAAAAATACGGTCGCGGTGCTTCGAAACACGTCTATGACATCGTGACAGGTGATGAATCGTGGATTTACGCGTATGAGCCAGAAAGTAAACAGCAGTCGACTGTCGACTGGGTGTTTCAAGATGAGCCAAATCCAACAAAGGTTGTTCGCGCACGAAGCACTTCCAAGCAAATGGTCGCCTGTTTTTTCGGAAAAACTGGACATGTCGCAACCGTACCACTAGAGCAACGCAGAACAGTCAATTCTGAGTGGTACACAACCATTTGTTTGCCAGTTGTCTTCCAAGAAATCAGGAAAACCAACCGCCGAAGACGGATCACTCTTCACCACGACAATGCGAGCTCTCACACATCGGCTGCGACAGCTGCATTTTTGAGCACCCAAAACATCGATTTGATGGGTCATCTGCCGTATAGTCCTGACTTGGCACCGAATGACTTCTTTTATTCCCGTACGTAAAAAACAAACTGAGAGGTCAACGTTTTTCGACATCTGAAGAAGCGGTTGCTGCATTCAGAATGCATGTGTTGGAGATACCTCAATCAGAGTGGCAAAAGTGCTTCGACAATTGGTTCAAACGCATGCAGAAGTGTATAGATCTTCATGGGGAATATTTTGAAAAACAATAAAGTGATTTTCGAAGATAAATATTTGTTTTTGTTCTCTAATCCCGAAATATAAAAGGCAACCCTCGTATATAACAGCCCCGAAAATTGAAATCATCTGCTTTTTACCGCAGCGCGGTTTCAATAAAGTGCAAGGATATTGCGACGACTGTATACTTAAGATCAACTTCTAGAAATGTGAAGTTATTCTATTTAGAACCCTGTTGTATAAAACCACGAACAACGCAGGAAAAACTGACGAAAGTTAGTTATCACGGGCCTGTGTGAACACAAACTGGAAACCAAGAATGTGGTTAAATACCATGGTATCTGGCTAGATCAGCTAGATGTGTATTTTAATACACATGTGGAGGCTGCTAGAGTCAAGAACAAGAAACCTTTTGCTATGATAAAAAATCCATTTCATTCTAAAAGCTGCTTAAGTTATATGCTATATGGCCCTAATCACGCCAATGATTATACATGGGTGCCCAGTGTGGTTCAATTTAATCCCAAATATGATGGAAAAGAAATCCGATTACAAAAAGTATTATCCAAATGAGACTTTATATAACGAAGCCTACTTAAACAGGGTAGATCATTTTATGATCAAATTAACCAGAGGACATATTGCGAGAGCAATAGTCACGTCCAATAACCTAATTTTCGGAGCTTATTATACAAATACTTAATATTTTGAGTGGGTGCGCCGCGACGGCTTTGTTCCACTAGAGTCATTCCTCCAATTTGATATGAACGGTCTTATACAGGATGAATCCGGAGTTAAAGAGAAGAGCCAGCTTACACAGATTTAGGTTTTCTATGATTAGGCTGGTTTAAGATTTAATTACACGGCTTTTAAGCAATAAACAAAAATATATATATAGATGTAAGTTAAATTTAAGTTTAAAAAAAGAAACAACGTTATTTTAGTTTTTTCTTTGTTATTCAAATAAATATAATTAAAAAACAAACAAAGTTTTGTCGTACAATGGACATGTAAGGTTTAGCTTAGAGCGTGTAGGTAGGAACAGTAAGTTATAATGTAATATAATTAAGCTAGAATTTAAGCATTTTTCTAGCCTATAGTTTAGAATCTTAGAAGAAAACGGAAATAAAAGACGTTGGAAAAATGAAAATGAAAACGGTTACATTTTATTGCGATTCAGTAGTGATTCCCTGATGGAAATTTTGGGTTAACTCATGCGGCACCCATACATCGAGCATTAAGTGTTTCTAAACAATTTTTTGTCTATTGCTTAGCTCCTGGGCAATCAAGACAGAGATTTCATGACGTTTGGACTCGACGATTTCCATTATTTTATCGACATTTTTGACAATTAGCTTTCCAGAGCGTGTTGCATCTTTGACATCAAAATTACCGGAAGGGAAACGACGAAAACAAAAATGTGTGTGATTATTTTTTAGGATTTATTCAACTTGCTCAAACAACTGGAGAAATATTTAAGAATACCTAGATTCTTCTTTACGATTTTTAATGAGATACTCTAATTCTTGTTTTAGCAGCTGATTGAAAGCGGCGTTGCCTGTGTGGTAAATTGAAATTCTATTTCGGACGCTAAATTATCAAAAAGTTATTTCTGACAAAAATGTAAATTATAAATATTGAAACATCAAGTGCAAAAGAAGATTAATCGGCCACAGACATCCTCAACGCTCATCCTAATATTCGCGCTCACTCGCTATTAACATACAATTTTTTATCATCCCTTAGATGCCGCAACAATTTAATCGGAAACGTATGCAAATTTGAATGCACATAGTACCGAGTATGCATTATTATTCGATTATATGATGATGATTTGCCTACGGATAGAGATGAAATATTAGTGCTTCCTAGTGCCGAAAGTTTTCACACTGTTATTTGTTTATTTATTTAATATGCGATTATTTACGTTTATTTATTTATACTCATCTCTTGACAGTTTGGCACTTATTTATTAACACCTTGGCATCTAACGATGCAGTTGTATATTTTTTTCTGTGCCTCTAATTGGACTGTTTTTGTAAATGTGTGATTTTGTGTTTCTTAACCTAGCAGCTTCATTATAGATCAAAAAGTTGCCTTCATCATAATACGGAAAAATTGTTTGGTTTATAGAGAGAAATAAGTATGTTAGCATATCAGTTGTCATTGATCACAAAGCCAAACGTGAAAGAAGTTATTAAAACTGCACCACTTGATTTCCTCATCCTATCCATAAAAATGTAACACAATATTCATTACCGAAGGCGTGTGACCTGAATTTATTTAAGAGTCACTACAGCAGCTGATATAAGGGGCCATTATACACATTTATTTATAATAAATTTACAGATTGTACTTCAGACTAAAAGCTAAGTCCTATTTACATTTATTCTTCTTATATCAACTTTGTTGTATTCCAGAATACTACATTTAAAAACATGCCCCTTTTCATAACAAGCACATTTTTCATTTCAAAACATAGCACTTTGATTTTCGTTCAAAGTTTATTCAATCAATATTTTAAGTCACAGTTAGTTCATTTAATACGACACAGTTAGTTGGAACAAAATGTTCTCTAATAACAAGAAAATTTATATTGTAAAATCAGTTCACGTTAGAGGTCAGCTTGAGATAGTTGAGTTCAAGTTAGAAGTTCAGTTGAGTTTCAGTGAGTTGGGAGTTTAGTTTAGTTTTAAGAGTTGAGTTTGAATAAATAAAATATAAAAATAAAACAATAATTATTTTAAAGAGGAATTATTATAAAGAGGAGATATTATAACCCCCACGCTCTTCCCTCGAAAGAGGAAGCACGGCGCTGGAGACGTAACAACTTACTGGCTCTTCACAACCTCTCTAAATTGAACAATTTGTCTTTTTTGTTTTGATCTATCTTTCAGCGTGCAATAACTTTTTAATTAACATATAATATGATACTCGTATCAATGTATATATATAATATAAAATATATATATATATCGAAAATTCAGCTCGCTATGTTTTCTTTTCACCCATGTTTCTGTAACTGGTATCATGGTGTGGGTCCATCTTCTTTTGGTGGAAGAGACCCACCTTCATTGCCATTCCCTTAGGCTTAAGAGCTGTAATTGTGGCCGTATTCTCCAACGATTCTCTTGGGAGACCTTATGCAATGCAGTGTTTTCTTTAGCTGTAATTACAAGTGGTGTCCTCCCGGCCAAAGCATTTATGGAATCTTCGGATACCGTTCGGATTGAACAGCATTCTCTTAGTGATGCCAGCCTATGTGCTGAGTTCACTCCCCTCATGTATGACTTATACTGTGCGTCTCCTACATTATAATGGAGGTATTGACATTGGTTATGAGTTTGCTTATGGGGGGCCGGGGTCCACCAACATTGGGTAGCAGTCTCGCTAGAACTTTGCTTTTTCTTGCCGTTTTTTCACTCGCTTTTCTCTGGTGTTCCTTGCAGCTGAACCTGTTGTCGATTATAACACCAAGATATTTAATATAGGGACTGGATCTGAGTATTTCTCCTTCTATTTCCAAATCAAGATGTTCAGCTTTCTTGAGGCTGCTTAATAAAACTGAGGTACACCCGCTGTTGTTTTATATTATATTATATCCTATGCGATAGATAGTTTGCTAGTATACGCACCAAGTAGAGTGAGACTTGTAGATCGCGCAACGCTTCTAGAATCCGAATCCAATTCACCGAGGTAAATGCATTTTTAACATCGTGTAGTATTCCAGAATACTACTGTCCTTATAACTATTAAGTTTAATACTGAGTCTTATTATTTATCTAACACATCCTTAAAACATTCTCCTTACATATCTAACATTTTAATTTAATACATATCATAAATAAACATCCACAATATTCTATATCAAGTCAGTTCCAGTACATTTCATAACATGCCCCTTTTTTCATTTGAAACATGGCTTTTTGATTTTCGTTCAAAGTTTATTCAAAATTTAAAAGTCACTGTAGAGTAAATAATACTTTGGTAAAATTGGTTTTGTTCATATTATAATTTATAGTAAATTAGAACTCAAAGTTCTATAAGAAGAGGGAACATTTTATTGTAAAGTCAGTTTGAGTTTGAGAAAGAGAGAGTTTGGAGGAGTTTGAGTTTAGTTGAGATTGGAAGTTTGAGAAATACAGAAGTTTGAGTTAGTTGATATTGGAAGTTGAGTTAGGAAGTTGAACGTGAATTGTAAAGCTAGTTTTTGAGAAATAAGTGAGTCGAGAAGGAGTTGAGAAATAAAGAAGTTGTTATAGAAATAAAGAATTGTGAATAAAGATATTATTAAATTCGCAAAGAGAAATAAAAGAAGAAGATTTTAAATTCGAAATATCGGACTGAAGTTTGATAATCTAAATAAAAGGTCCACGCTCTTCCCTCAACCGAGGAAGCACGGCGTCCCGGACCCATAACAATCGTGTCACCACCGCGCAATATTTTTTGTACTACCTAGCCACCTTGCTACAGCTATCGCCCTGCGAGCGATGTCGCACACCACAGATAGTGCTTTACCGGTTGATCTACCTTTCCGGAACCCATACTGCGATTCAGAGAGCCCCGATGTCCCCTCAATGAATTGTTAGGGGCGAGTGACAATTATTCGCTCAAGCAGTTTTCCTATTGCGTCCAACATGTGCAACGGGCGATAAGACGACGGCGCCTCTGGATATAAGCACAAGCCGCTGTTTCTTCCATCGTTTGGGAAATTGTCCTGTTTGAAGGCAGGTTGTGAAGAGACTGCTGAAGACTTCCGACATTTTTCTTAAAGCAGTCTTCATTACAGCGTTCGGGCACTGTGGGGGTTCTCTATTTCGCATGGAGAACCAGCCCACAATTCTAACCTAATTTCGACCGCTAACAGCGCGTCAGATCAACCCCTATTCCACCGTTTATGCTATTCACCTGAAATATCATGTTTTCCAAATGGACGCATAGCTGAATTCATTCTTCTATGCAGATAATGCATAATTGTATTCAGCTACCTTTTTGCCATACGGCAACTCCATTTTTGCAAGCCCCATGAGATTTCGATCGGAAATCACATCATGTCGGTTAGCAACAACAAGTCGAAGCAGACGACACTGTTGGATAAACATGCAACCGCTGGGGAATTCATCAAAATATTTAATTAGTTCTCACGATAAATTACCCTAGCCAATTCGGCGTCACTTCGGCTTTTCCGCAGATCATCCATTCGCTTGGGATCAATGATCTATTTTCGTAGGTGAATAGCACCGGTCACATTTCCTCTCCTCCATAATTCGGTCTCCCTACGGTTCAATGCACTCTGAGATCACCACAGCCATAACACTAGGGCAGTAGGTCATTATCAGCGACTGCATTTAATACAAGCGCACAAGCCAACCCAACCCTGAAGTTATTGCGCTCTTTCGTTTGTTCTTTTCATCCTTCGCATGTCCAGCGACTGTCGAATGGTGCACGAGTATTATTCACCTCACTGAGACATGCAAATTAGAAGATTCACGATGATTGGGTAATAGCTGTGCAAAAGTAGAAGCCAGATTTTTCATCCCTAATTCACCTGTCACTATCCAAACACAGCAGCGTACACACGCTACCCTGCATCCACAAAATGGGATAATTCACTACTCTCTGCTGTCAGCCGTGTTTGATATGCAAGGTCTTGTTAGAGATTATTTCTCTCTACATTTTACCACAAACTTCTTACACACTGTCATATCGGAGATAATGTGTAACAAATATTTGAGCATAGCCACATTTCATAACTTAAATACAATCTGTTCTAACCATACAATATAGAAGGCCTTTTCAAAGTCAACCAAACAGCCCCCGGGCATTGCCTTGTTCCAATGTATGTCTGAAACAAGTTTTGTCGCAGCATCAACCTTGTCGTGTTGGGATCTAAAACCAAACTGATTGTTCGGAACGATGAACTTTATATCACACTTATTTATCAATGTTTTATTTAAAATTTTTTTCGAATACCTTGCTGAGAAAAGATTAGCTGGATTGCTCATGTCCTTGCCCTTTTTGGGGATGGATTGAACTACTGCAGTGTTCCAAGGGATTGGATAATATGCATTATTTAGAGCGTTGTTGAATAAAACAGTGTGCACTTTCATTACTTCAAGAGGCAAGTGCCTTAGAACGATCTTTGAAATGCAATCTATTCCAGAAGATTTCTTGTTTTAATGGATCTAAGGATGTCTGTAAGTTCATCCTTATACACAAGCATACTCGTGTTTAAGTTTCTTAGGGGTGAATCCGCACTATTGTTTTCAGCAAAGGTAGTGGATTTCTATTGTCGAGATGCCGTTTTTTAAGCTCATTGTTTAGCGAAATATGGTTTTGGAGAGCCCTATTTTCGAGGTTAAAATGAACAGATTGTTTCACTCTGTGTACTGTGTCGAAATCAACACCAATTGAATTCGGTTTCTTTTGCGGATCCTCCATTATAAGTAACTCTTAATTGGAGTTAAGGTTTTGGGGTTAGTCCTGCGTTTAGCATTGTTTGACAATTCTCGGCAGTCCGCGGAACTCGCAGACATGGAATGTCATTATAATCTTGCCTTCTAATAATAAATACTTTATTTATTTGTGGGAACATATCCGGTCCAATGGGTTTAATGGCTTAAATTTTGTTGTTCCAGTTTTCATTAATTACTGACCGATAAACGTCACTGATCACTTTTTGAAGATTTTTGTGGCTTATTCGTCTTTATTACCCGGCAATTTGGATAGCTAAACTGTTTGTAAAGCAGTTTCAGCTTGGCGAGCGGACTGATCTTTTGCCTATACAAAGCGACAATTGTTGAGTTTCTGTGTCGGTTTGCACGGCCCTTCGTGTTGGTTAATTTTGGGATCGAACGATTCATTATATTAGTAACAATGTTGTCCATCATTATAACATATTGATCAATTTCGTCATTACGAAAATCTATAGCTTTTGCGACGATAGTGAAGAGCGTGTGATTCGAACTAACGCTATGACGGTTAGTATCACTAAAAATTGAACCAATGCTTAACATATCAAGTCACTGCGGCGTGTACGAATTCGATTTCTAAACTCAAGTACACTCAACTGATGTGGAATTGCTATGTTTTTGCTTGGTATACGGCTGATGCACTTTCTTATTCGATTTTCGTTCGGTGTTCTTCACTATTTGCTTGTATATTGTGTGTGTATCTGTTAGACAAGCCACATATCCCTGTCAGTCGATGGATCTATTCCATTGGAGTGTAATTCCATCTTTTTTAATTTTTTAAAATTTAAAAAGAATTTACTCTTTGATAAGACGGCGTACTTGTGCCGTATGTAGTGTTTGTTCGATGGCGTTTATTTGCCTTGTGTTCGAGAGAAAATTACCCCAAACACTGTCCTTGGCATTGAAATTTCCAGCCATCAAGAAGTAGTTCCTTCCCGAGTCTAATTTGAGACTTCGAAGAAGGGTATCAGATTCATTGATAAGTTGTGTACATCTTTATAAATGACCTGTTGTCCATTACCCGCAACCCAATCCAGTCGTTTGCTGATGATAGCACATTGATTTTCTCATACTCATACGAACATTCCTAGCCAAACTCTTCGAATGTCAATACCAATCAGTGGGTTATGCTTGATACACTGAATTCCGACCTCAACAAGATATATCAATGGGGATTATCTTACCGAGTAGAGTTCAACGCCTCAAAAACTCGGTGCTGTCTCCTGTCGTCAAAGGCGAACATCAAAGTAAATACACTGTCTATGCACGACACTTACATCGACGAAACCAAGGAAATATCAATTATTTTTTTTGGTTGCTATGACATCTGGCAAACATATTTAGTATGCATCAAGTCATTGTACAAAGAACATCGTTTTTTTTTAATCCTGTTAAAAATTTCGAATTTTGTACCGGAGAATGGTGATTTGCGGAAAGCATTAATTTTTTGTTTTCATTTGAAGAAAAGTTCTGCAGAGTCGCATCGAATGCTTGTCGAGGCTTATGGTGATCATGCTCTATCGGAAGCAACATGCAAAATATGTTTTAAGCGGTTCAGAGATAATGATTTTGATGTGCGAAATGAAGAACGTGGAAGACCACAAAAAAGTTTGAAGACGCCGAATTGCAAGCAATATTGGATCAAGATGACACTTGAAGTTAAAAACAAATGCCATAAATGTTAAATGTTGCACAGCAAACAATTGGGAAAGATCCAACAGTGTGGAAACTGGGTGCCATATGAATTGAATGACAGGCAGATGGGAAAGCGAAACACCACATGTGAAACATTGCTTCTACGACACGAAAGGAAGTCAGTATTGCATCGAATTGTGACTGGTGATGAAAAACGGATTAATTCTAAAATCCTAAACGCAAAAAATCATGGGTACATCCAGGAGAAGCGTCAACATCGACTGCAAAGCCTGATCGGTTCGGAAAAAAGACAATGCTCGGTGTTTAGTGGGATCAGAAGGGGGTGGTGTATCATGAACTCCTAAAACTTGGCGAAACTGTTGATGCGCAACGCTACCGACAACAAATGATCAATTTGAACCATGTATTGATCGACAAACTACCAGAATGGGCCCACGACACGGAAAGGTAATTTTGTTGCATGATAATGCTCCGAGTCATACAGCAAAACCCGTCAAAGAAATAATAAAAGCTCTCGGCTGGGAAGCGTTACCCCTCCCACCGTATTCACCAGACTTGGCTTCTTCCGACTACCATTTGTTTTCATCGATGGGACACGCATTGGCTGAGCAGCATTTCAATTCCTACGAAGAAGTCGAAAATTGGGTCTCCGAATGGTTTGCCTCAAAAGACGACCGGTTTTATTGGTGTGGTATCCACAAATTGACAGAAAGGTGGTCGAAATGTGTAGAAATCAATGGCCAATACTTCGAATAAAATGTTTTTTACTTTCCCATTTACAATTCGTGTTTTATTTAAAAAGACGCTCACTTTATACCGGTACACCTGGTATGCTGTGTTGACTAATTTTTATTCATATTTGTCTAATCCGTGTTGAATTTCCCTTAAGTTGTTGTCCCGAAATCCTTTTTTTTGTCTCCATATAGGGTAAAAATATCTTTTAGACGCAAAAAGATATCGAATCGATATCTGTTTTCCCTTTTCTGGCCGTGGTTATTTTTTTTCTGTTGTTTATTTATTCTAGTAATAATTGAGCACTGTTTTTTTGATCGGTTTGGTCACGCGGCGGCGAACTGTGAAATGCAGCACCGTTGCGTAAAATGCGGAAAAGACCATAGGGCAGAAGAATGCCCTCTGGGAAGAGAAAGGGTAGAAGACAAAGCCCTTCTACGAGGATTGCCTTTTATATTTCGGGATTAGAGAACAAAAACAAATATTGATCATCGAAAATCACTTTATTGTTTTTCAAAATATTCCCCATGAAGATCTATACACTTTTGCATGCGTTTGAACCAATTGTCGAAGCACTTTTGCCACTCTGATTGAGGTATCTCCAACACATGCATTCTGAATGCAGCAACCGCATCTTCAGGTGCCGAAAAACGTTGACCTCTCAGTTTGTTTTTTACGTACGGGAATAAAAAGACGTCATTCGGTGCCAAGTCGAGACTATACGGCGGATGACCCATCAAATCGATGTTTTGGGTGCTCAAAAATGCAGTTGTCGCAGCCGATGTGTGAGAGCTCGCATTGTCGTGGTGAAGAGTGATCCGTCTTCGGCGGTTGGTTTTCCTGATTTCTTGGAAGACAACTGGCAAACAAATGGTTGTGTACCACTCAGAATTGACTGTTCTGCGTTGCTCTAGTGGTACGGTTGCGACATGTCCAGTTTTTCCGAAAAAAACAGGCGACCATTTGCTTGGAAGTGCTTCGTGCACGAACAACTTTTGTTGGATTTGGCTCATCTTGAAACACCCAGACAGTCGACCGCTGTTTACTTTCGGGCTCATACGCGTAAATTCACGATTCATCACCTGTCACGATGTCATAGACGTGTTCCGAAGCACCGCGAACGTATTTTTTGAGCATTTCTTTCAACCAATTGACACGAGCCTTTTTTGGGCGATTGACAAATTGTGTGGGATCCAACGCGAACAAATTTTTTTGACGGTCAAATGTTTATGCAATATTGAATGTATGCTGGTCCCACTAACGCCTAAGGTTGTCTCAATCTCACGATAGGTCACATGACGATCTTCCAATACCAGTTCGCGCACTTTATTAGAAAAGGGATCCCTCATAAAGTTATATATAGTGGAGAAGTGCGCAGGTTCCGGGTGCTGGAAGCCTGTATCGTACGCATACCCCTTCAGCCAGGAAGGGGTTTGTATGCGATTGCAGTCTACGCACCTGAGGAGCACCAACATAATCTATTTATAGCAGAGCTCGAGACTCTCTTCCGATGCTTACAATTGCACCTGGGCAAAAATTACTTTATCCTAGGGGGAGATATGAACGCCAAGCATAGAAATTGGGGAAATCATATATCTAATGCCAGAGGAAATCAGTTGGCTGGCTGGGTAGATCAGTTTCATACTGAATATAGAACTGACCTGCTAGCTACGGAATATCCATCGTTCCCGAGGTAGATCGTTCTTAGATATCTTGCTAATCGACTAACGACTGAGATTACTTAGCACCAACAGACGAAACACAAACTGTTTACGGACAATTGAATACGACAGTGACCACTGTGCATTCACGGCAGTAATAGAGCTTCCGAGCGAGCTCGCAGATCTGGAGGAATTCGTGATCCCGCAACCCTATAACTACGGCGCAATGCGATGGCCGCGGTTTACCAGATCATTAACAAGAGAACCGCGTTCGAATGACTTTAATCTGCCAGTAAACGGAAACCTGATTAATGTCGAAATCGACAAATACATCCAACAAATGGACGAAACCGTAAAACGAACAATGGACAAAACAATTCCCAAAACAACAGTTACAGATCACACAACATGTACAGAAACGCAACAATAAACGCACTCCACAAGAAAAAGAGCAGACTGCTATCGAAATTAAAACAGTTACACAGACAGTTTACAGACAGACAAGACCAGGAGATAATATCACTGAAATCTCAATTAAAAAACCTCCAACAATTACTTAAAGCTAATTATAGATTAGTAACAAATTTGTATTGGAACAACAGAATTCGAGCTATAAAAACTAATAACCCGAATATGTTCCCACAAATAAATAAAATATTCAGGAGAAATAATCAAAACGAGATTCAGTGTCTCCAAATTCCACGTACCGAGGTAAACAAGCAGGTGCTAACCAACATTGGCATAGATACAGAGAACGCTATCCTCAATAATGAGCTCTTCGTGATCGAAGATCCTTTGGAAAAGGTGAACGCCGTAGGAGCTGTCTTTCAGGAAATGTACAAGGTGAATGAAAACATTCACCGAAATCACGACCTGGCGGACAGAGTTCTACTCAATCACCTGCACCTCCGGAATGAAATTTCACTTTGGCAATAGGAGAATCCGGGTTTTAACGAATTCAGTGAAGATAATCTGTCAATTGACATTAATGCCAAGGGTGTAGTTGCTAATAGCCTTCTAATAACAAGGGAAGGAATCCAGAGTATCTTCGACTCATTAAGAAGCAAAAAGTCAGTGGGAATAGATGGAGTACCTAACATCGTACTCAAGAACCTGCCCCAAATGGCAATCGATATATACACGGTCCTGTTTAACAACGCGTTGAATAATGCATATTATCCCGCGCGTTGGAAAACGGCTATCATTCAGCCCATCGCAAAAAAGCGCAAAGACTGCACAAACCCAATGAACATGCGTTCGATAAGTTTACTCCCAAGCATTAGTAAGGTATTTGAAAAAACCATTAACAAAGCTCTGGTAAAATGGGTAGATGACAACAGCATTATTCCAAATAACCAGTTTGGCTTTAAGGCGGGTCATGAAACCACACATGCCGCAGCTAAACTGGTCTCCGACATACAATGGAATAAATGTAGGAACCAATGCACAGATGCCTGTCTGATCGACTTGGAAAAAGCCTTTGATACCGTCTGGATCGAAGGGTTGTATTACAAACTGGTCAGACATGGCATACATAAGCCATTACTATATGTACTTTACGATATGTTAAAGGATGTGGTCAATAGTCGTAATGTGACCTCTAATAAAACGTATAATATCAAGAATGGCTTGCAACAGGGCGCGGTACTCTCTCCGATTCTTTTTAACATTTACATTAGCGACTTATTAGATGCACTTCCGCAGGCAATTGCGTACGCAGACAATCTCATAACTTACAGAACAGCTCCGAAAGTTGCGATCATAAATAGGTAAATACAGCGAGACTTCAACAAAGTGCAGCGCTATTGCGATGACTGGAAACTTAAGATCAACTTCCAGAAATGTGAAGCCATCCTATTTAGAACTCCATTATATAAAGCCACGTACGACACAAGGAAAAACTGGCGAAAGCTAGTTATCGTGGGACCGCATGGAGATAAACTGGAAACCAAGAGTTTAGTTAAATACCTGGGCATCTGTATTTCAACAGACATGCAGAGGCTGCTTTGCTCAAAGCGAGGAGGACTTTTGCTATGACAAGGAGACGCTAAACAGGCCAATGCTCATATATGGTTGCCCAGTATGGTTCAACACAGGTCCAAATTTGATGGAAAAGATTCGGGTGTTCGAAAGAAAGTGTCTCAGAAGTTGCCTCAGATTATATCGGACACCGGAATCGGACTGAAAAACGTATTATTCAAATGAGACTTTATATAATGAAGCGTACAATTAATCAGAGGACATATTGCGAGAGCAATAAGCTCGTCCAATGACCTAATTTTCGGGGCCTCTTATCCAAACACTCTGTACTATGAGAGCGTGCGTCGCAACGGTTTTGTTCCACCAGAGGCGTTCCTTGACTTGGATATGAAAGGGCTTATACAGGATAGATCCGGAATTCCGCTGATCTATCATGTAAGTAGATCATCCGTAGACGGGCGATTGTGCTGCGACCGGGAAGTAACGCGCACCGAAGAAGAGCTCCTGCGGTTCAGTAGGGCTATCTCCCACAGAGACCGGGACGATAGTATTAGACAGCGTCAACAGTTCTGGTGGTTGAATGGCATATAAAGACCTGGATACCAAAGTCGGTATAGAATCATAGTATCATCAGCTAGCTTACATAGACTTAGCTTTTCTAGAATTAGGGTAGTATAAGATTTAAGTTAAGTTAGGTTAAGTGCTTTTACATAAAATAAAAAAATAAAAAAAAAAAAATAAAAAAATAAAAAAATAGGTAAGTTAAGTAAGTTAAATTTCAAGAAAAAAAAAAACAAAAACAGTTGACAAAGTTTTTCAAACTTCCTTTGTCTTTCAAATAATTATAAGTACTGCCACAGACTTCTGTCGCCGAAAGGCAAATTATACAAATGTTTAGTAATGTTTAGCTTAGAGCGTCTGCGAAGGACCAATAAGTTATTATATAAGATAATTAAGCTAGAATTTAAGCATTTTTTGTCTAGCCTTTAATTTAGAAATTAAGAATATAAAAAGAAAAATAAAAAATGTTTTTAAAAATAAAAAAAAAAGTCATACAGCAAAACCCGTCAAAGAAATAATAAAAGCTCTCGGCTGGGAAGTGTTACGTCACCCGCCGTATTCACCAGACTCGGCTCCTTCCGACTACCATTTGTTTTCATCGATGGGACACGCATTGGCTGAGCAGCATTTCAATTCCTACGAAGAAGTCGAAAATTGGGTCTCCGAATGGTTTGCCTCAAAAGACGACCGGTTTTATTGACGTGGTATCCACAAATTGCCAGAAAGGTGGTCGAAATGTGTAGAAATCAATGGCCAATACTTCGAATAAATGTTTTTACTTTTAAAAACAAATGTTTTTTACTTTAAAAAAAATGTTTTTTACTTTTAAAAAGCGATCACTTCATACCGGTACACCTGGCAGAGAGTTATTCTTTACCCGAACTACACGAATGGGGAATACTCTACCTGATCATGTGTTTCGTTGTCGTTGTATTATCCAAATATTCTCAATAAGACCAATGAACATCGATACCTCCTTTGCTTATACACTTCCTCCGCCCGCACTGTACTCTGACATTAAAGGATACTCCAGAATCCGCTTTTGTGCGCGCGTTTGTGAAAAAAAAATTCAGGGGCTTAAACAGAGACTACATATAGATGCCTTTTCAAAGGAGTATCTATAATGCAGGATTCCAGCACCTGAAACTTGTGTACATTTGTCCTGTACGCGACCTTGGGTGAAGTTTGGGCGATCTCGTCCTATAAGTTTATACATTTTGTACCCCAACTTGTGTCTATGGTTAAGTCTAGTTTCGCTAGCCAAAAGCACACCTGGGCGTTCGAGTTCCAGCAGATTGCTCAGATTAACTCTTCTTTCCATGCGGATGAGTGAATTCAAATTCACAACAATAATTTTAGGGGTGAACTCAGAATAAGTGAAACCTGTGACTAGCGTAATGAGTTATCTGGAAGGAGGGTCGAGTAGATAATATCTCTTCGCCTCACCTGTTGGTCTCTCTTCTTTAATGCAGCCCTTTCGCGGATGCTGAGAAATGTCAACTCCAACTCCAACTTCTTCGACTTTGACCTCTCTAGCCATACTCTCAAACACCGCCTTCTAAAGCAGTCTCATCATTAATCCTAAGAACCGCTTTCTACACCTTTCTCTGTAACCCACCCCACCTCCCGCCCCTACTCTACCTGCATAATATGTCCTATTTACCTTAGGTTAAGCTTAGTTAAGTTAGTTCTTACGTTCTTTAGTTCGTAAAGTTAGATATGCCTTAGCTTATAAGTATTTATATTGACTGAATTGAGTCAATAAATGGAGTGGTAGCCCCACTAAACTTCAAACTTCTTTCTAGCCTCGAAGGTTAAGTTCAGTTATTGGTATGTAGGGCAATCTCTAAAGTTAGTATAGTACCTTGTATTCTTGCAGGGAACGCATGATAAATTGTTCTTATTCGGGAGCTGCTCTTTACCCAGCGAGCGTTCCCCAATAATGTCGTCGTTTAGACACTTTAAACATCTCAATTCCATATTGTAATTCGATGCCAAATGGCCCAAGCGCTGAGAGCGCATACATTGCAAAACGCGTTTGAACTTCTTTATTTTCTCTCAACTTATGGTTTTATGATTTAGATATTTAATATACCTAAGTCCATAAACTTTACTGTTGGGACTTAGAGATACGATAAAGAACGGCAATTTGCGGTTACGATTTCTAGAACGGTGGGAAAAGGTTTCACTGTCGGTCTCAATTTTTTTAATTCCTCGAGTAGTTGTTCGAAGGAAAAAGAAGGATCAACTCCCTTTAGGCGCATAAAGACAATTTTCTCCGCTTTGGAAGTGTACGTATAGTACTCGCTAGTCAGCTTACCCAGAGCAAATTTAATTTTGGGATAACCCTTTAAATCATTACACATAATACTAATTTTCGCATTATTGACGCGTTTGGTTCAAAATTTTCTACATGTTAACTTACGGACTTGTATTACGTCGTTAGTTTTCAAGCGGCCCACAATGATGAGAGGAACTTTTTCTTTATGTTGATTTGTTGTTTGTCTTGCTGTTGGTTGACTGCTTGTTGTTTTTCATTGGGATGCTGTTGTTGTTCTAAAATGTTAACTGTTGACTAAAATGTTAACACCGCCGTATTTGGTTTGGATCTCTTTTTTTTATAACCTCGGCGATAATTTTGTCTAGCTCTTCATCAGATTTATTTTCCACTGGCTCCTTAAAGGCCAAGGTTTTGTGTTTGTTTCCTGGCCCAGATTAGTGAGCATCACTGGGGCACAATTGTTCTTCATTATTTTATCATATTTCACTTTGGTGATATATAAATTCTATCTTTTAGCCATTAGATTCGGTCGTTGATTCAACCTCCTCCTTGGCTTCGTCCTAGATAAAACATAACCTTCATTCATGGTCAGTGCGTACCTCGATGTTTGTGTGATTTTGTTATACACACACGTGATCGAACCATTGGATGTTTATAAAGCACGTATACGTACGCACTCACGAATCTATTCGCACTTTTTTATTTTTATTCGTATATACATGTGCGATAGTCAAGCCGGCACTGCGTTTTCAGTACTGTGGAGTTTCTCTATATCACATGGAGCACCAGCCCACAACCCTAACCTAAATTCGACGGCTAACAGCGCGTCAACCCAATCCCAATTCCTACCGTCAGCTATTTCAACTGCAATACATAAATCTCTAAAAGAAGACCGGCCGGAAGTCATTAATCTATTCGGTTAATACACAATTGCATTCAGTGTTTTCTTGCCATTAGGCAACACTATTGCATTACCCATGAAATTTCCACCGGAAATTTCAAAGTCATCTTGGTTAGCAACAACCAAGACCAGACCAAGCGACGCGGTTACATAATCATGCATCAGGTGGGGAAATTCCAAATTCTTGGAATTTGGTTCACACGTTAATATTTCCCTAGCCGATTAAGCGTCACTTATGACTTCACCCAGATCATCCATTCGCTTGGGATCAATGATATCTTTTTGCAGGTGAATAGCATCAGCTAAATTTTCCTCTCCTTCGCAATTCTGTCTTTTTATAGTGCGATGACCTATGAGATCATCACTAGGTCACTACACCAGTCGCATACGTGGCACTGGTACACACACACTAAGCTAAATCAACCTTAGGTTATTGTGCTTTCCTTTTGATTTCTCCATCCTTGCTACGCCCATCGACGTCGAACGAATTCACAAGTACGTTTCTACCCCGATGAGCCTGGGGAATTGAGGAATGCACAATAGAGTATGATTACCATTGGCGGATCGATGTGCAAAAGCAGAAATCACAATTTCCACCCTAATTCCAATCAGTCGCTACACAACCATCACAGTGTTCGGGCACGCTGTTTAATAACTCGACATTTTCGAGTAGGACAAGTTGAAAATAAAGTTTTGGCGGGGGAATACCGCTCTGACGTCGATATTTCGAGTGTTAACTAAATACTTGTTATTTTACTATACAAACAGTAGTTATTTTTTTGAAGAAAGCTGACGTGGCTATTTCGAGTGGTAACTAAATAATTGTTATTTTACTATACAAACAGTAGTTATTTTATTGAAGAAAACTTCGATTCAATCTTCTTGGTTCATATTTAATGTTTGAAAATACTTTCGTAAAGTTGTGAACGTATAACAACTAACAGACGTGTTAGCAATAGTGATAACGTAACCAAATTAAATTAAAATAAAGAACATACCTAAAACAACAAAATAAAACAGTGTTTTCGTTTTTTTTTTTTCCTCGGTTAACAATTTTTGACGGCGTAAGTGTTGGCGGGTGAAGTGAATACTTGCCATACGTTGGCATCCATACTTCATACCGCCACAGTACCTCTTTGGGGAAGGCGTGTACGTGAACAATGATTTTATTTTTTTTTTTCATTGACGAGGACCACCGATTTTGATCGTTTAACGGGCAGAGAGAGAATGAATGGCTACACTAGTCGCAGGTTTTCGTTCACTCCGAATGCAGCTGTGGAATATTTCTAGGTTTAACTTCTTCCGTTTATGTACCGTCACGGGTACCGACTCACGAAACAGTTCTCTTAAATGCACAACTGCGCCACTCTCGGTTAGCGATTAGCAAAAGGCAAGTAAAACACACGGTCCTAGCTAAATAAGTTGTCTTTATTGTCATGTATATTATTTGAAATGATTAATTTATTTTTGCTCGCAGTTAACTTAGGTTAATGTACAAGATGTAATGTCCTTTTTAATTAAAACATGGATACTAAACAGTTATATTATTAATTGAAATGATTAATTTCTTTCTCCTCTTCAGCGCAGTTAACTTAGGTTAATTTACAATATGTAGTGTCCTTTTTAATTAAAACACGAATACTAAACAGTTACACTCTTATTTGAAATCATTAATTTATTTTAAATTTGATGGGACAACCGCACATTGAGGCTACTAACAGTCGACTTCTTTTATGTGTATTTAACGTGGAGGCCCGACTTGCCTCCACGAAATCCAGAACGCGATTAAAGATATAATTGAAACGACAGAATACCGAAACTTTCATTCATTGCCATGATGACCATATAAGGGATGATCATCGAAAGGATGTGCACACACACAGATGTGGTTGCTTCGCCCTCTCATGCTGTGCATGAGCAAGCGAACCGTGGATACAATAATTTCCTATGGGATTACAATAATTTCCTATAAGCTGACATGGTTGCAGCTGGTGCCAATATCCCTGCATAGGGATTGAAATGTTTACACGATCAGCGACTGTGTAAAGTATTATTGCTGACCGTGCGCATGTTGATGGCATCTTCACGTAGTCGAATTCTCGATGGTAAATTTCCATTTTGAGAATTCGACTTGCTTGGGCGGTCGGCCGGATGCCCTCATGTATTTGTCGGTCGGGTGACCGATCGATGTGGGCATGTATGCAAGGGAAAGATAAAACATTTCCTGCATGTGTGCGGCTGGCGCGCAATGGAAAATCTCATGGATATTGTTCGGGCAATGTTGGTTGCTAGATAGTGCAACCAAATTGCGCTTACGTTTGGAGGATGCCTGTCACATGGTGGAAATCCACCGGAGACATGTACAATGGATTGGTTCGGTTCATGTTGGTTGCGAGGTGATGCAACCAAATTGCCCATAAGGAACATGCCTGTTTGGTGCTGATGGATTTAGCATCAGCAATTCTTATGTTTTTACGGCGTTTCCAAGCTTAATGGTTCATTATAAACAGGTAAGTACCTGCTTTCCAGGTTTTTGTATGCCCTACGTGGGAGATTTTACGTGGTCACGGGGAAAATGATAGGTGGCGTTCAAAGGAACCGCACACAGCGTATAGTCGGCGTAAGAATTTGAATGTATTGTCTATATTTCGGATCAATCAGTGAACACTTGTTTAACTTATGTTCCGGCCAGTTCAGAAAAAAAGGTATTTCGAGAAAAACGCGTTTAAAGATTTAAGCACCGTGAAGTCGTATAGGTTAATTGGTGGTGCTCCCTTTAGCCATCCAGGTAAATTACGATCATTTTTAACTCTTCGGGGGTAATCCCTTCTCTATCGGCTGCCGTTACTCCCATACTCTAAAATTAGAGCGCGCAGTGATCCCAAAAGAGCCTTGGGGGATATCTGAGAGCCGTTACGATAGAATTGGATATTTGGACATTTAGATATTTTTGCAGCCCATAATCATTTTTAAAGTCCAAAAGCATTTTTTAAACAAAAGCAAATTTTCCATTTGTTTTATTGACATAAATATGTAATTAGCACACATTCAAGACCATTATACAACTGTACTCTTTCTCACAATTCTCTCCCTCTTCTCCTGCTCGCACTGTACTTTGACAGTACCTAAAATGTCTTATGTGGGCGTTCCGCACAAAATAAATAATTAGATAAAGTACAATACATAAATATAACAAAACACTGTTAACATTTCCTTTTGATCTCACAAATTGACCAAGATTGCTGTCGTGTCCCTCCATTTACATATTTATACAAATTAAAACCATCTTATTTTTGAGGTAGATTTAAAACATTCGTAGTTTAGTTATTAAGCCTAATAAATGGGAACCACCCTAATCAAATCAAATCAAGGAAGATAGAAATTACATCAGCTGTAGCTCATTTGACTTGTAATCGTAATTCTTAATAAATGTGATTCAAATAATTGCCAATACCCTACGGACAAATCTCTCTATATCCTGAAGACTGAATATCTACACTGATTATATTTGATTATTTCATTAGGAAAAGCAGGACTAAATTACCAAATTAGTTGTTTTATTCAGCATTTGGATTTCCCTAATCAATTAATTGCTGCAGGCAAAATCTGTTATTGACAAACCGTTTTGCCTCCCAGAAATTGAATCCCACATACAAATAATTAGCCACAAACGAGAATTAGAGCAGAACTATTCACACTCCCAGCACATTTTCCTAATTAGAGGTTAAGGTATCTTTCTAAAAATAAAAGCTATGCATTATTCTCTGGCAACGCCCCCGCATATCATACCGTCGCCAACTTTAAGGGCAAACAAATGGAAGGCATTAAATTTATATATAAACATACTTGCGTGGGATTATTCACCGTTCTTCTTTCTCTTTTGTTCTTGTACACCACGAAAGCGCCCTACGAGAAAATACCCGCTTACTAAAGAAAACATTCCACGACAGACATTCCAAGATGACGCTCCGCATCCATCTCCTGGTTCCTAATAGGGGGTGCTTTATTGTAAACGTTATTACTTTTGATGGCGTGAATTTGCAAGCACCAACTATTTTTTATCCCCAAGTAATGAACCAGGATGAGGCGTTCCATGGATTACAGTTGAAAGTGACCAGTTGCTTCCATTGAGAAGGTTCAAAGTGGGATAACAAGCATAATCGCATTAGCTGAATGGAGTCAGTGGATTGTGATGAATTGAAATTTGATGACGTTAAAACGGGTTAATTACTCTGATTCAATAGGGTGAATATAAGGGGGTATTTTGGAAAAGTTGAACGTACTTTTTATAGAGATTGGAATTAGTGAAGTTTTAAAAGCCCATTAAGGAAGCAATTATTTGCTTGGCGCAGGATTATCGACCTGGCTTTAAATGAAGGAGGTACGTTACATTTCAATGTGTGGAGAATTTACTGGATAGAAAGGCATGCAAAAGCGTATTAGACTGCGTTGGATTTCTTACCCAATGGGTGGCATTTAATTATCAATTACTCTAATGGAAATAACACTTACAACTTTATATATTAGGTGTACAACTTTGCTTCCTCCGTTTTTTTTTTTCCGAAATTAGAGGCATTATTGTGAATACGAGGGTCGCCCTTTATATTTCGGGATTAGAGAACAAAAACAAATATTGATCATCGAAAATCACTTTATTGTTTTTCAAAATATTCCCCATGAAGATCTATACACTTTTGCATGCGTTTGAACCAATTGTCGAAGCACTTTTGCCACTCTGATTGAGGTATCTCCAACACATGCATTCTGAATGCAGCAACCGCTTCTTCAGGTGTCGAAAAACGTTGACCTGTCAGTTTGTTTTTTACGTACGGGAATAAAAGAAGTCATTCGGTGCCAAGTCAGGACTATACGGCGGATGACCCATCAAATCGATGTTTTGCGTGCTCAAAAATGCAGTTGTCGCAGCCGATGTGTGAGAGCTCGCATTGTCGTGGTGAAGAGTGATCCGTCTTCGGCGGTTGGTTTTCCTGATTTCTTGGAAAACAACTGGCAAACAAATGGTTGTGTACCACTCAGAATTGACTGTTCTGCATTGTTCTAGTGGTACGGTTGCGACATGTCCAGTTTTTTCGAAAAAACAGGCGACCATTTGCTTGGAAGTGCTTCGTACGCGAACAACTTTTGTTGGATTTGGCTCATCTTGAAACACCCAGACAGTCGACTGCTGTTTACTTTCGGGCTCATACGCGTAAATCCACGATTCATCACCTGTCACGATGTCATAGACGTGTTTCGAAGCACCGCGACCGTATTTTTTGAGCATTTTTTCCGACCAATTGACACGAGCCTTTTTTTGGGCGATTGAAAAATTGTGTGACGGTCAAATGTTTATGCAATATTGAATGTATGCTGGTCCCACTAACGCCTAAGGTTGTCTCAATCTCACGATAGGTCACATGACGATCTTCCAATATCAGTTCGCGCACAGCATCAATGGTTTTCGGAACAACAACTGATTTTGGACGACCTTCACGAAATTCATCTTGGAGTGAACTACGACCACGATTGAATTCACCATACCATCGATAAACACTGGTCCTTGGTGGAGCTTCATCGCCAAAAATTGAATTAAGTTCATCCATGCACTGTTGCTGAGTTAATCCACGCCGAAAGTTGTAAAAAATAATCTCACGAAAATGTTGACGATTTAATTCCATTTTTGGGCCGAGATGAATCTTTTAAGTTACTGTAAACAACACAAATAGCGCTCGTATGTCAAAACGCTCTGAGTGCGTATAACCTCAAAAATGTCCAACTTTACGACAGAGCTGTCAATTGCCGGATTGCAACGATAGGGTTGCCAAATCACGAAACATAAGAGGCAGCCCTCGTACTAATACAAATCCTTCTATTTAAATCTAGTGATAATTTATTTTCAGTTCACCCGGAGCTTTCGACTGCGTTTGACGTGTTCATCTCGGTCGCGAGTTCTCATTACAACCATTCCCAAACGCGATAGATCGCCTGATACCGGGGACAATTGCTTGTCCTCGGATAAAAAACTTCGTTCCACTATGCATCCAACAAGTGGGCTTGGTAAAAACCCCTACCGTAATAAATTCACTCCCCTACAATGCCATCCAGATACAGATAATTCTGAAATGGACGAAACTGATTCGCCAATAATCAGAAAAGTGTATGTGCCACCAATCAAAGTGCTGCAAAAATCACCAGAATATGTGCATAGCCTCATGAAAAAGCTTATAATATCCAGTTATTCAATAAAAAAATTAACAATTGGTATAAAAATAATGTTCGGAACTATTGCATCATATAATATTGTGTTAGAAAAACTAAAAGAGGATAACTGTCAATATTTTTCTCATGATATTAAAAGTGCTAAAACTTTCAAAGTTATTTTGTATGGACTGGATGATATAAAAACTAATGAACTCAAAGCTGAACTCATTTCGCTTGGCTTAAAATGTTGTGATGTTAAAAAAATTGAAAAAAAACATGATAAATTTACTGACTTTTTTTATCTCATTCACTTTGAAAATGGAACAATTAAATTAAGTGAACTTAAAAAAAATTATCGCTCAATTTTTCATACCCAAGTGAGCTGGAACTTCCAAAGGAAAATCAAAGGTAAGGTGACACAATGCTTTAATTATCAAATGTTTGGACATGGTGAGAGAAATTGTCACATAAAAACATATTGTGCTACTTGCGCTGGTTCACACAAAACAAGCGAATGTAATAACGCTTCGGTAAATAAATGTGCCAACTGCAACGGCAATCATAAAGCTACTGACGTCACATGCACCAGTAGATCTAAATACTTAGAAATAAAAGAAAGATCATCTGGAAGATCCAAGATCCATCCAAGAACTCATTTCGCTGCATCAACTCAAATTTCAAATCATCAAGCTTGCCAAAAACCGATTTCGTTTGCCTCTATGAGTGATTTTCCTACGCTTCCACAGCCACAGCGACGACTGGGACTAACCAATGCTCCGAGCAAAAGCTTTCCAAATTCAAGCCCGCAAATTCAAAGTTTACCACCAACAATTAATGCATGGGAAAATGACTCACGCGGCGCTTCTTCATCAAACAATAACAATAATTTATCCAACAACAATTCAGCACTCTTCACAATCGAGGAACTAAATTCCTTGTGCATGGAAATGATCTCAAATTTATCAGTTTGTAAAACGAAAATAGAACAATTTAATGTGATCGCGCATTTAGCCACTAAGTTTTTATACACTAATAATGTTAAGTAAAATGGCAGATACACATATAAAAATAATTACTTGGAATGCTAAAGGCATACGTAATAAATTTCATGACTTTTTAAACTTTTTAAATAGCTATAAAGTTGATGTTGCTCTAGTAACAGAAACTTGGCTTAATTTTGATATAAGACTCCCATCATCTGACTTCAACTGCTATCGCATTGATAGAGTAGACCAAAGGGGTGGGGGAGTGGCGATTCTTATCAGGAAGTCAATTCAACATTCGCTTTTACCTGTAATTCCAACTAGGCTTGTGGAGAATGTAGGTGTAATGATTAAGTTAAGAAACCATAAGACAGTAAAAATCTATTCTGTTTATTTCCCTGGTGGATCTTCGTCGGATATTAAAAGAAAATGGCTCAAGCAGGATTTAAAAAAGTTATTCACAATGAATGGTGAATTTCTATTAGGTGGTGATTTTAACTGCCGGCATAGAGATTGGGGGTGTGTAAGAGCAAATGCTTGGGGCAATATATTGGCTGCCCTTCCATTGGCACTACCAATTAATATTTTTTATCCACCTTGTCCAACTTATTTTCCCGCAGGTTCTCGTGGCATCCCCTCTGTCCTTGACTTGTTTGTGTCAAATGTCCCTGGTCTTATAACAGAACCCGTTTCGTTAAGTGCTCTCAGTTCAGATCATAATCCTGTTTTTTGTAACCTTTCTTGGTTGGGTGAAAGAAAGATTCAATATTTCCTGGACATGAAGAATGCTAATTGGAATTCATTCAAATCAAAGATTAAAATGAGCCTTCAAAATAGTACTACAAATCTTGAAAGAGTGTCTTGTAAAGATGATGTTGACCTTATTGTACAAAACTTTACACAAGCTATAATTTCTTCGGTTGATGAAAGTATTCCCAAAAGAGTAAAAAAAGATATTTTTAAAAAACTTCCAATCCATATCTTAGAGCTTATTAAAGTGAGAAACATTCATCGAAGAAACTGGCAGAATTACCGTCAGCCCTTTTCTCGATCAATGGTTTCCCATTTTAATGAGCGCATTACTGACCAGATACAAATCCATCGTAATAGAGAATGGAACAAAAAACTGAGCGTTATGGATAAAAATGCTAAACCGTTCTGGAATGTAGTGAAGTTAATCAAGAATAAAAACCGTAAAATACCATTTCTGAAGGATTCTTCTACTACTTTTTTTACAGGTTTTGAACAAGCAAACCTATTTGGAACAAGTTTTTCAAAAAATCACTTGGTCTCTCAGCATTTGGGTGAATTTGAAACTAATGAACTTGTCGGTAACAGAATCGAAAGATTCGACACCACAAACGAATTAACTCCTCTAAATGCATTTGTAGAAGAAGAAAACGTAAGAAATGTAATCAAGTGCTTGCAAACACGAAAAATAGGAGGACTAGACAAAGTTAAGAATGCCTATCTAAAACAATTGCCTCATATTGGAATTAAATACTTAACATTTATAATCAATGCATGCCTTAAATGTCAATACTTTCCTCAATGTTGGAAAAAAGCAATGGTTGTACCTATCCTTAAGGCTGGAAAAGCCCCAGATAAACCTGAAAGTTACAGGCCAATTAGTTTACTTAGCAACATGAGTAAAGTTTTTGAAAAAATCCTGAAACAACATATTTTAAAAGTTGTTTCAGATAAAGATATTTTCCCCGATATCCAATTTGGATTTCGACGCTTTCACAGCACCTCGCACCAGGTTAAACGAATTTGCAGCCATGTTCTAGACCATCGTTCACGTGGTCAATCAACGGGCATGATATTGTTAGACATTGAAAAAGCTTTTGATTCCGTATGGCACAATGGGATAATATATAAAATGATACAGTTCGACTTTCCTTTGTATTTGTGTAAGGTCGTCCAGAGTTTTTTATCCAATAGATGTTTTCAGGTTCATGTCAATTGTGATGTTTCTAGATTGATATTTTTTGATTGTGGCGTCCCCCAAGGCTCAGTACTTGATCCAGCTTTGTACAATATCTACACTGCGGATTTTCCAAATCTACCGCAGTGTGAATCAGCAATCTTCGCTGACGACACTGCAGTATTTGCGTCGCATGAATTTTCTCTCAACGTTGAGACAAATCTAAAGCATGCGATCGAGATACTTGAAAAATATTATATGAAATGGAAAATCAAGCTAAATGTTGGGAAGACACAAGCCATCTTTTTTACCCGAAAGAGAAAAGCTTGTTATCTTCCCAGCAGTCAGCTGCAAATAAATGGTACCACGATTGCATGGGAGCAATCCGTAAAGTATCTCGGAGTTCACCTCGATACAAGACTCACATTTAAACAACATATTCAAAGTACTCTTAATAAAATGAGTATTGCTATTAAGATGCTTTACCCTTTTATTAATCGCAAGTCTTTACTCACAAATGAAAATAAGATTATTATTCATAAAGTTATTTTCCAAGCTATACTGTTATATGGGTGTCCAGTATGGGGTAACGCTGCAAGGTGCCATTTAAAGAAGTTACAGGTATCACAAAACAAAGTTTTGAAAATGATGCTAGACCTCCCTTGGCACTATTCAACCTTAAGTCTCCACGGAAGGGCGGATGTTGAATTGATTTCTGAAAGAATTCGTAAACTAGTATATAACTTTAACATCAGCTGTGAAAGTTCTGAAAATCCTCTCATAACCCAGCTTCTTGCTTAATTTGTCATAATTTCATGTAAATATTTACATTTTATATTATTTATTATTGGTTTTGTTTTTTTTTTATTATTTTTTTATTTTATTTTATTTTATTTTTTTTTTTTTTTTTTTTTTTTTTTTTTTTTTTTTTTTTTTTAAATGAAGGTTTTTCTTTTTCGTATTTTCCTTCGATTTATTCTTTTAATTATTAATTATACATATTTTTCTTTTCTTTATCCAAGATAATGTTTCAGTTGTAAGATATAACTTATCAAATCTCTGAATTGTAAAATGTGCGGTCACAGACTTTTTTTTTGAAAATATTATTACGAAATAAAAGATCTCTCTAAAATGTGATAATTTATTTTAATGCAAAATAAAAGAAACCATTATATTAACAAATAAAGAAAAAAAAAACGAACAACTATTAGGCCTACAACTTTGCTTCCGCTGTTTTTTTTTCCGAAATTCGAGGCTTTATTGTTAAAAAATCGCCATTCTTGGAGCGTTGAAACCGCTCTCGGCACGTTCTTTCACTAATAGCGGCCCCACCATAGGTATTTGAGAGCAATCGATGAGCCTCAGCCGCAGATTTCTTCATATTAAAGCAGAAAATTAAAACCCCCCGCAAATGACGAGAATTTGGCTCGTAAGCTGACATGTTTAATCGAGAATAACTTTATGATGCAGACACAAATCGACTAATATTTCGATGGCGTTATGTTTACAAATACCTTTTCTTATTGTATGACATCTTTTATCTATTTATTTCAACTACCACTTACCGCTACAGCCATCTATTGCAAAACGGCGGAAGCAAAGTTGTACACCTAATATATATATATATATATATATATATATATATATATATATATATATATATATATATATATATATATATATATATATATATATATATATATATATATGCTCCCAATCGCTAGGATGAGGGCGAGAAATTTTGCAATTGATTTTGGCTCTTTATACCTGTTGGCAATTTTGTACCCGGAAATATATACTACCTGTGAATACGTACGTATTTGTCCAAAAGAAATTCTTAAAATTAAAGGGTAATTAAAAAACTACCGTTGAATTTCCCAAGATAAAATAATAAACTACTTAAAAATGGTATAAAAACGTGCAAGTTATCGGAGGTGTGAAATCATCATGCAAGCGGCAGAAGAGGTGGACCTAGAAATAAATGAAGACAAAACAAAATACATGATTACGGCGAGAGCAGGTGGACCTCAGAGAACACATATAAACGTCAGAGGTAAGATATTTGAAAAAGTTAAAGAATTTAAATATCTGGGAACGATACTGACGACCAGAAACGAAACGTCGAAGGAAATTAACAAGAGACTGCATTCCGGCAACGCTAGTTGACACGCAGTCAATAAACTGCTGAAATCCAGACTGCTATCACGTAACATAAAGCTCCGTGTCTATAGAACCATAATCATGCCGATTGTTCTATATGGATGCGAAAAATGGGCTCTCACAAAACGGGAAGAAAACAAATTCCGCATATTCGAGAATAAAGTTTTGAGGGGCATCTTTGGAGGTAAATACGATGAGGAGGCAGGACAATGGAGGAAACTCCATAACCACGAATTGGAAGAGCTATATCGAAAACCTACAATTGTGAGAGTAATCAAGTCGTGAAGATTAAGATGGGCCGGATGGCAAGAAGTGTGACCCGGCAAAAAAACACAGAGCCAGCTCGTACTTCAACAATGCCCGTAACATCGCAGCGGTCGTACGCACAAGTTGCTTCGGGTGGGAGAACACCAAATCAGGCTACATCACAGGTAGCCACAAATACTCCCACACAGACTGAAACAACACCGCAAGCGGACGTGTTCGCAATCCTGCTCAATCTGCAGAGACAGATGACACAGCTACAAAGCCAAATAAACGAGATCTACTCGCATTTGCCCAGTCTAAATAACAAGTCGATATAAACCCTCTAACCACAACATCAATAAAAGCTCTTGTCGTGAATGTAAATTCACTAATAAGAACTGAGAGAAGAGCCAATCTTTTTAACCTGTTGCAAGAGGAACAACCTGATGTACTTCTGGCGGGGGAAACAAAGTTAAACCAGAGACATAAGATAGGACATAAAAACTACGATATTATACGAAGAGATCGACCTAACTCCTCTCAAGGGGGGGGGGTGTCGCAATCTTTATTAGAAAAGGGATCAATCATAAAGTAATATATAGTGGAGAAGTGCGCAGGTTCCGGGTGCTGGAAGCCTGTATCGTCCGCATACCCCTTCAGCAAGGAAGGGGTTTGTATGCGATTGCGGTCTACGCACCTGAGGAGCACCAACAAAACCTATTTATAGCGGAGCTCGAGACACTCTTTCGATGCTTACAATTGCACCTGGACAAAAATTACTTTATCCTAGGGGGAGATATGAACGCCAAGCATAGAAATTGGGGAAATTATATATCTAATGCCAGAGGAAATCAGTTGGCTGGTTGGTTAGATCAGTATCATATTGAATATAGAACTGACCTGCTAGCTACGAAATATCCATCGTTCCCCAGAGGTAGATCGTTCTTAGATATCTTGCTAATCGACTCACGACTGAGATTACTTAACACCAACAGACGAAACACAAACTGTTTACGGACAATTGAATACGACAGTGACCACTGTGCATTCACGGCAGTAATAGAGCTTCCGAACGAGCTCGCAGATCTGGAGGAATTCGTGACCCCGCAACCCTATAACTACGGGGCAATGCGATGGCCGCGGTTCACCAGATCATTAACAAGAGAACTTCGTTCGAATGACTTTAATCTGCCAGTAAACAGAAACCTGACTAATGACGAAATCGACAAATACATTCAACAAATGGACGAAGCCGTAAAACAAACAATGGACAAAACAATTCCCAAAACAACAGTTACAGATCACATTAACATGTACAGAAACGCAACAATAAACGCACTCCACAAGAAAAAGAGCAGACTGCTATCGAAATTAAAACAATTACACAGACAGTTTACAGACAGACAAGACCAGGAGATAATATCACTGAAATCTCAATTAAAAAACCTCCAACAATTACTTAAAGCTAATTATAGATTAGTAACAAATTTGTATTGGAACAACAGAATTCGAGCTATAAAAACTAATAACCCGAATATGTTCCCACAAATAAATAAAATATTCAGGAGAAATAATCAAAACGAGATTCAGTGTCTCCAAATTCCACGTACCGAGGTAAACAAGCAGCTGCTAACCAACATTGGCATAGATGCAGAGAACGCTATCCTCAATAGTGAGCTCTTCGTGATCGAAGATCCTTTGGAGAGGGCGAACGCTGTGGGAGCTGTCTTTCAGGAAATGTACAAGGTGAATAAAAGCATTCGCCGAAACAATGACCTGGAGGACAGAATTCGACTGAATCACCTGCACCTCCGGAATGAAATTTCACATTGGCAATCGGAGAATCCTGGTTTTACGGAATTCAGTGACGATAATCTGTCAATCGACATTAATGCCAATGGTGGGGCTAATAGCCTTTTAATCACAAGGGAAGGAATCCAGAGTATCTTCGACTCATTAAGAAGCAAAAAGTCAGTGGGAATAGATGGAGTACCTAACATCGTACTCAAGAACCTGCCCCCAAAGGCAATAGATATATACACGGTCCTGTTTAACAACGCGTTGAATAATGCATATTATCCCGCGCGTTGGAAAACGGCTATCATTCAGCCCATCCCAAAAAAGGGCAAAGACTGTACAAACCCAATGAACATGCGTTCGATAAGTTTACTCCCAAGCATCAGTAAAGTATTTGAAAAAATCATTAACAAAGCTCTGCTAAAATGGGTAGACGACAATAGCATTATTCCAAACAACCAGTTTGGCTTTAGGGCGGGTCATGAAACCACACATGCCGCAGCTAAACTGGTCTCCGATATACAATGGAATAAATGTAGGAACCAATGCACAGGTGCCTGTCTGATCGACTTGGAAAAAGCCTTTGATACCGTCTGGATCGAAGGGTTGTATTACAAACTGGTCAGATATGGCATACATAAGCCTTTACTATATGTACTTTACGATATGTCAAAGGACAGGAGGTTCGTGGTCAAAAGTGGTAATGTGACCTCTAATAAAACGTATAATATCAAGAATGGCTTGCAACAGGGCGCGGTACTCTCTCCGATTCTTTTTAACATTTACATTAGCGACTTATTAGATGCACTTCCGCAGGCTATTGCGTACGCAGACGATCTCATAATTTACAGAACAGCTCCGAAAGTTGCGATCATAAATAGGTTAATACAGCGAGACTTCAACAAAGTGCAGCGCTATTGCAATGACTGGAAACTTAAGATCAACTTCCAGAAATGTGAAGCCATCCTATTTAGAACTCCATTATATAAAGCCACGTACGACACAAGAAAAAACTGGCGAAAGCTAGTTATCGTGGGACCGCATGGAGATAAACTGGAAACCAAGAGTTTAGTTAAATACCTGGGCATCTGGCTAGACCAATATCTATATTTCAACAGACATGTAGAGGCTGCTTTGCTCAAAGCGAGGAAAACTTTTGCTATGACAAGGAGGCTATTTCATAGTAGCCAACTTGACAGCAGGGTAAAAGTCATATGCTACATGACGCTAATCAGGCCAATGCTCATATATGGTTGTCCAGTATGGTTTAACATAGGTCCAAATTTGATGGAAAAGATTCGGGTGTTCGAAAGAAAGTGTCTCAGAAGTTGTCTCAGATTATATCGGACACCGGAATCGGACTATAAAAAGTATTACTCAAATGAGACTTTATATAATGAAGCGTACATAAATAGGGTGGATAATTTTATGATTAAATTAATCAGAGGACATATTGCGAGAGCAATAAGCTCGTCCAATGACCTAATTTTCGGGGCTTATTATCCAAACACCTTATACTATGAGAGCGTGCGTCGCAACGGCTTTGTTCCACCAGAGGCGTTCCTTGACTTGGATATGAAAGGGCTTATACAGGATAGATCCGGAATTCCGCTGATCTATCATGTAAGTAGATCATCTGTAGACGGGCGATTGTGCTATGACCGGGAAGTAGCGCGCACCGAAGAAGAGCTCCTGCGCTTCAGTAGGGCTATCTCCCGCAGAGACCGGGACGATAGTATTAGACAGCGTCAACAGTTCTGGTGGTTGAATGGCATATAAAGACCTGGATACCAAAGTCGGTATAGAATCACACTATCATCAGCTAGCTTACATAGACTTAGCTTTTCTAGAATTAGGGTAGTATAAGATTTAAGTTAAGTTAGGCTAAATGATTTTACATAAAAAAAAAAAAAAAAAAAAAAAAAAAAAAAAAAAAAAAAAAGTAGATAAGTTTAGGTAAGTTAAGTAAGTTAAATTTTAAGAAAACAAAAAAAAAAAAAAAAAATTTACAAAGTTTTTCAAATTTTTCTTTGTCTTTCAAATAATTATAAGTTATGCCACAAAGTTCTGTCGCCGAAAGGCAAATTATACAAATATTAAGTAATGTTTAGCTTAGAGCGTCTGCGAAGGACCAGTAAGTTATTATATAAGATATTTAAGCTAGAATTTAAGCATTTTTTGTCTAGCCTTTAATTTAGAAAATAAGAATATAAAAAGAAAATAAAAAAAAATGTTTAAAAAATGAAAAAATGAATTAAGATGGGCCGGACACGTGGCGCGAATGGGGAATGATACGACGGTGACCAAAGGGAAAGAGGCCGGCAGGACGGCCGCGACGGAGATGGGGGGACAATGTTAGGGTTGATCTTGAGGAGATCGGATCGAATGGTCAAGCGTTGAAGGAGAGTGCCCAGGACAGGGAACGATGGCGAAGCCGAGTCGGTGAGGTCATGAACTTCCGGGTTCAAACAGGCCAATAAATAATAATAATAAGTTATCGGAGGGCACGTTAAAGTATCAAAAGTGTTTTTCGAAACTGGAGTTGTAAACTTTTCATTTTAACCCACTAGTGAACTAAGCTGACATTATATTTGTATATAGTAAAAGTGTTTTTCGAACCTGGAGTTGTTACATTTTAAGTTTTACTAACTACTGTATTGAGTTTAGACTTTAGTTTACTTACCACTGAATTGTGTTGGAACTTTCGTTAATAAAAATAAAGTGAATCGACTGTAGTCTGACGTTTTATTTGCAATAATAAACACCGTGGCACTAGTCGCGGGACGGCCGATAGACAGGGTTGGCGTTCGTCTCGAACAATTACAGGAAGTTTAGTGAACCTGTGTCCTCGTGGCACATAACTAGAAAGACAAAACTACGGGATAACAAAAGAGATCCACAGTGCAACAAGAACAGCAAGAACAAAGGCAACAGCAACCCACGAAGATAAAGAAAACACGACAAGATAAGGAAATCAACCGCAGGAATCACATCAACAACAACAGCAGGAACCACATCAACAGCAGGAAACATCTCAGCAGGTGCCAATCAAAAAAAGGAAGAAAGTACCTCCTATCTACATCAGTTACATGGAGACAAAGGATCTCATAAAAGTGGGGGAGTTGACATGCAAAACTCTTAAAACAAAACGTATAAATAATTTTAAAGTAAGTTTAACATGCGATGATTTAGATGGCTATAGCAAAATTAAATTGGCATTGAGGAAATCGAAAAGCGAGTACTACACGTACACCCCTAAATCGGAGAAAACTGTCTCCATGCTCCTCAAAGGAGTTGATCTTTCCTTTACTCCTGAAGAGGTGCTCGCAGAACTAAGAAGCTTCGAAAACGAAACCATTTTCTACAGCAAATTCTAGAAATCGCAACCGTAAGTTGCCTTTCTTCATTGTGTCGCTAAGCCCCAATAGTAAAATTGATGGACTTAGATATATTAAATACATTAGTTGAGAGAGAACAAAGAAGTCCGACCGCGTATTGCAGTGTATGCGCTGTCAACGCGTCGGCCATGAGGCAGCGAATTGCAATATGCATTTCAGATGCGTCAAATGTCTAAATAAGCATATCATTGGAGAAAGTCCATCGGGCAAAGAACAGCTCCCGGATAGAAATAAACGATCCTGTGTCCTCTGTAAGAACTCAGGTCATCCTGCTAACTTTAGATGTTGGCCTAAGTACCAACAACTAAAATCAAAGTTCGGGGCCAGAAAGAAGCAAGTTGAAGAAGACAAACGGATGAAAACTCGCTCTTACAACAATTTCGTGGCACCAAGTGTGTCATACCCCCAAATGGCAGGTGGACTAAAAAAGGCACCAATCTTAGAACAGTCACACAATCTCATTAAAACGCCTGCTCCAGAGGCACAAACTGATATAACAGCTATATTACTGTCCATACAAGGACAGTTTGCTGCGTTTGATAAAAAATTCGAAATGTTCGAAAAAAAAACTGACGGAACAAGTGGCTCTGTGGGGTTTCTCTATACCACATGGGGAACCAACCCACAATTCCATACCTTATTTCGACCGCTTTCAGTGCGTCATTTCTACCCATTCCCGTTTTTAAGCTATTCCACCTGTAAATCATGTTAAACGGACGCATAGCTAAACTCATTATCCTATACAGATAAGGCATAATTGAGTTTAGCTATCTTTTTGCCATACGGCAACCCCATTTCGCTAACCCATGAGATTTCCACCAGGAAGCGCTTCATGTCAATCGACGCGGTTGCTTAATCATGCGACCGGTGGGGAAATTATCAAAGCATTTAAATTAGTTCTCATGATCAGATTTCACTAGCCAAGTCGGCGTCCTTTTCACTTTATCCAGACACTCCATTCGCTGGGGATCAATACTCTCTTTACGCAGGTGAATAGCACCAGCTTAATTTTCCTCTCCTTCACAGTTCTGTCTTCGTACAGTTCAATTTACTCTGAGATCACCATATCCACCGAATTAGGTCAATGGGTTACTCTCAGAACTGCATTGATTCATGCACACACAACCAAACCCACCCCGAGATCATAGACTTTGTGTGTCTGTTCTCTCATTCTCCCATGTTCGTCGATTATCGAATTAACCGATGTAATTCACCACACATCGACGGGCGTGGCAATGAGAGACCAGAAGTATGTTTGTGGGGTAATAAGCGTAGGGTGTCAACGTATGACACTGAGTTGACTAAATACCCCGACGTTGTTCCGACGAAATTGTTCTCTTATGGCTGCTCACCACAAAACACGAAGATAAAACACCGTGGTAACGTATCCGGAAACTCATTTATTGTTCATTAATGAGATGCACAATCACCAACTCCCGTGAAATGAAACGCTTGAATTGTTTTCTGTTTATCCTTTATTGTTTAAATGTATGGGTGTCGGTTCACTTAACTACTTATGTCCGCTTAATTAGCAGATATATCTCACTGTAACAGTACATAATTCGATGTAGCTTTAATATTAATTCGTTTTATATTGGTGAGGCCAAAATACGATAGAGTGACAATTATTAGTTCAATGATCAGAGACAGATATTTAAAACAGTTAAGAAATCTTGCAAAACAACTTCACTAGCGATGACTCTCCTTCCACACTCGGACCGCACACAACTCGTGATGAAACCTGACTATCTTTCCATTCACAACCATCAGATCGACATGGCGGGAATAGCTTCGAAAGGGTGGAGCAAAACGATCAGCTAGGCGGCAGTCAATCGTGATCGGGGTAAGATTGCATGGGGTGAATTTTCTATGTACCGTATCAGCTACTAAATGCCAACAACGAACGAGCATAAGAGGATTCAGGCGTTGTTGTTGTAACCCATCGTAATGATAATCAGAGGAAGGAATAGGTCTCTACATTCTTATGTAAATAGAAACGCTATTTTCATGATCAAACGATGGGATATTCATTGTTCGAGTTCGCCAACGTTGCATGGGGTCGCCGGGTGTTTACACAATTGTTCAGGGTAATGCATTGCCGGCGATAGACCTTTCTGGTGTGAAAGACACACCGAAGATTTGCTCGCCTATGGCAAGATCATTAATCAACATTTAGATGTTTGGACATGTTCATTTAGAGGTCCGCGAACGGTTGGCAGCCGTTAATGGGAAATTTGGGTTGCATGTTTGTGATGTTAAATCAACAAATGTCGCTCGCCATCGAAAGGCTACAACAAAGGTTTATTTGTTCTGTATAGTAAGTTTGTTGCCGGAATATTGGAAATCTCGCTTGCAGATGGTATCAACCATCACGTTGGTCTACGAGATCTTTGTACCAACGGAACGGTCAACTGTTGGTTTAGCCATAATAAGGATGAACATGTCATGCATGTGTATGCGCGAATTCGATGTCGGTTACATGAAAAGGTAACCGTGAGCTAATAGGACATGATGCACTGGTGCCAGCATGCCTCGGGCGAACGTTTTTGTTGCCACGGCAAGGTTGTAATCTTTGCCGTGGGTTTATGTTTTCAGGTGAGGGATGCTCTTATGCTGGTAAGTTGATTATAGGAATTTGCAGATATTTGCAGTGGGATATGGGGCCAAAGCGATGTGTGGTTCTTCGGGCCCTGAAAAATGTTCTCTATTGGTTGTCTGGTGCAAAAATTAAATGACCCATCTTCATCCCTTTTTCAATCAGTCGATTAACAACCGTCAACGAAGTCAGTCGTTATTCAACAACCGCAGCGTGTGCACACTGATGCACACGCTACGAGCTCCAAGCAAATGGAAAGACGTGTCTGTCGGCAATTTGATTATCAACAACCATTCCCGTTAAAGACTTAAAACGAGTTTGATTTTAAATTAGATCCATTCCAATTCCGTTCGGTCAGCAAGTTTTTATTGTTCGATTTTATAATGCACACAGTTTTAACTCGTGGAAATGCCACCGTGCCGTACTCACTTAGTGTGTTGGCGTGCCTTACATACTACTGTTTCATCTCAACCCAATTCTTGGATTATCGCACGCACGTACGGATTAACCTCACCAAACCAGAAGTGTTGTCAGACTTAGAACTTATCAGTTAAGTAAAAAAGAAAAAAAACAATACCAATAAAAAAAAGAGGATTAACATCAAATCAACATTCAGTGCGTTTAACTTATTCTCCTCGGATGAACAATTTACTACGGAACAATCGGTAAGTGCAGTGGTGAAGAAAGTGAAACAGTGCCCGTGTATTGGCACAATACTTCTTCGACCCCCACAGCTCGAACGGACATTATCTATCCGACCATGTTTCCAGACGAACCCACACTCTTATCAGAACGTTCACTGCGACTGAAATAAGTCTAAAATTGTTTGCTGTGAATGTTAATTCACTAATCCGCATGGAAACAAGGGATAATCCGAGCAATCTGCTCACATGTGCTTTTAGCTAGCGAAACTAAGCTAAATCAAAGGCACAAATTGGGCTACCCAAATTATAAAGTAATTAGACGAGATCGTCCAAATTCCACCAGCGGGGTCGCTGTCTTAGTTAAAAATGGTCTACAATACAAAGTCGTTTATAATAGAGATGTATACAAGTTCCAGGTAGTAGAAGCCTGCGTTATATATACACCTTTGAAAAGTCAAAAGCATCTATATGTGATCTCTGCTTATGCTCCCGAAGCTCCACAGTGTATACAGTTTATCAATGAACTTGATACCCTTTTTCGAAGTCTCACGTTAGACTCCGAAAATAATTATTTCTTTATGGTGGGAGATCTCAATTCCAAGCACAGTGCTTGGGGTAACCTTATCATAAACACAAGAGGCAATGCGTTGTTCGACTGGTGGCAAACAAACGCTAATACGAACATAAACTAGAATTGTACGCTACAAGTACGCCGTCATATCCAAGAGGAAATTCCTTCTTAGATTTATTGTTGCTGTACGAGCGAATACAATTATTAGATACAGATCTAAATACTCGAAATTGTCTACATATAATCGAGTACGATAGGGATCATTCCGGACTTGGTGCTGTAATACATGTCCCAAACGAACATTCACTACTTGGGCAGTACAAACTTATACACTCTTTTAATTTCGGAAAAACACACTGATCGCGCTTTGATCGGATAATAAAAAAATAATTACGCTCCAATGGCATAGATCCACCAACCGACAGAAATCTTCATAATGACGAAATTGATCATTATCTTTTGACGATGAACAATGTTGTTACTAATCCAATGAATCGTTCTATCCCAAAAGTGTCTCACTCCGAGAGCCATACAAATCGATACAGAAACGCAACGAACGACGACAGCTGTATAGGTAAAGGAATATTCTGCTCTATAAGTTAAAACTGCTCTACAGACAGTTCAGCGATCCAAATAGCCAGGAAATAAAAACAGTTAATTCACTAATTAAAAATCTTCAAACCCTGATTCGTGACACCTACAGATCAGTAATTAATGAAGACTGGAACAAGAGAATTTAAGCCATTAAAGTTAGTGGACCGAATATGTCCCCTCAAATGAATAAATTCTTCCGAAGGAAATAATACAATGACATCCCATGTCTACGAGTTCCGCGGACTCCCGAGAATTCTCAAACACTGCTGAACGCAAGACTTACCCCCGAAACACATCAACTCTAACGTAGAGTTCATAATTGTCGAGGATCCGCAAAAAGGCGAACTCAATTGGTGCTTGTTTCGAAGCAGTGTATAGATTGAACGAATCTGCTCATTCTAACTTTGACCAAAAACACATTTCGCTACGAAATGAACATAACAATTGGCGTCTCTTTAGTCGAAGTTTCGCAATCTTTAGTGAGAATAATAGACCGGATTCCCCACTTAGAAATCTAAACACTAGCATATTTATACACAAGGATCAACTGACGGATATTCTTAGATCGATTAAGAACAAAAAATGTTCTGGAATACGAGGGTTGCCTTTTATATTTCGGTATTGGAGAACAAAATCAAATATTGATCATCGAAAATCACTTTATTGTTTTTCAAAATAACCATTTGCTTGGAAGTGCTTCGTGCGCGAACAACATTTCTTGGATTTCGCTCATCTTGAAACACCCAGACAGTCGACTGCTGTTTACTTTCGGGCTCATACGCGTAAATCCACGATTCATCACCTGTCACGATGTCATAGACGTGTTCCGAAGCACCGCGAACGTATTTTTTGAGCATTTCTTTCGACCAATTGACACGAGCCTTTTTTGGGTGATTGACAAATTGTGTGGGATCCAACGCGAACACATTTTTTTGACAGTCAAATGTTTATGCAATCTTGAATGTATGCCGGTCTCACTCACGCCTAAGGTTGTCTCAATCTCACGATAGGTCACATGACGATCTTCCAATATCAGTTCGCGCACAGCATCAATGGTTTTCGGAACAACAACTGATTTTGGACGACCTTCACGAGATTCATCTTGGAGTGAACTACGACCACGATTGAATTCACCATACCATCGATAAACACTGGTCCTTGGTGGAGCTTCATCGCCAAAAATTGAATTAAGTTCATCCATGCACTGTTGCTGAGTTAATCCACGCCGAAAGTTGTAAAAAATAATCTCACGAAAATGTTGACGATTTAATTCCATTTTTGGGCCGAGATGAATCTTTTAAGTTACTGTAAACAACACAAATAGCGCTCGTATGTCAAAACGTTCTGAGTGCGTATAACCTCAAAAATGTCCAACTTTACGACAGAGCTGTCAATTGCCGGATTGCAACGCTAGGGTTGCCAAATTCCGAAACATAAGAGGCAACCCTCGTAGATCGTATTCCAAACATTGTTCTAAAGCATTTACTTCTGGAAGTAGTAAAGTTTTACACTATTTTGTTCAATAACGCTCTAAAGGATGCATATTATCCTATGCAATGGAAATCTGCAGTAGTCCATCCCAAGGACAGGAGCAATCCAGCCAATCTTCGCTCGATTAGTTTGCTTTGCGAACATCAGCAAGGTATTCGAGAAAATTATAAATAAAGCATTGACTAACTGGTGTGAGGAAAATGATATTATCCCGAACAACCAGTTTGGTTTTCGATCGCAACATGACACAGTTCATGCTGCGACAAAACTTGTTTCCGACATACAGTGGAAGAATACGAAGAGACAATGCACAGGGGTCTGATTGGTTGGCTTTGAAAAGGCTTTCGACACCGTATGGCTAGAAGGTCTGGTATATAAGTCATCAAATCTAGGTATGCCCGAATATTTATTATACATTATCTACGATATGATAATTGGTAAACAATTTGTAGTGAAATGTGAAGATATAATGTCTAACAAGGACTTCCACATCAAAAACGGCTTACAACAGGGAGCAGTGAATTCACCCATTTTATTTAACATTTACACTGGTTCTCTCAACCATGCAATTGCGTATGCCGACGACATTGTGGTGTATAGATCTGGAGAAAAGATTGATGTCATCAACAGACTTCAAACGTTTTTGCGACAACTGGAAATTAAAAATAAATTTCCGAAAAACAGAGACTATCCTTTTCAGAACGCCGCTGTCCAGTGCATCAAGGGATATATAACGGAATTGGAAAACATTTTCTATTGCAAGAAGTAATAATCTTCCTCTACAAGTAAAAACTGTAGTCAGATACCTTGGAATCTGGTTTGATCAGTATCTTAAGTTTGATAAGCATACAGCAGCTAAAAACGCATATGCAATGACACGAAGTCTTTTCCGTAGTAGTCTTCTGGACCCCAAAGTGAAATTAATTTCATACTCAGCATGTTACGTGCCGTTTCCACCACCCCCATCATTTAATTGTTTTTAATATAATTTGATTTTAATATAGTTTGATGGTAAGGTGGTGGAAGAAGTGCACAATCCACATGTGAGTGTGCGAACACACCCCAGTTCGAGTGTGGATCGTGTACAAGTTCGAATTCTGTTTTCGGAGTGGACGTTGAGGGAGAGCGAGAGAGAAACAACAAGAGCAGTTTTTGCGATTCCGTTTATTTTCTTTTGCCTGCTCGGGACTGTTTTTTTTTTTGAGTGAGTTGGAGCCCCGTTGACAGTTGAAAGGAGGAAAAAAGGCAACGTCCCGGTTAATTTTAAAAGAAAAAGAAAAGAAATAGTTGAAAAGTAAAAATTGTAAAGTGAAATGTTAAAAAACTAAAAAGTGTAGAAGAAACTGTTAAAAAAAACACAGAAAGGCAGAAGATGTTTGAAGATTAAACGCATGAAGAAGGGAATGAAGGCTCGTTTTTCTTTTCTTGAAGCACCGTTTGGGTTTTAATCTGTCAAAGACACATTCGTGTTCGGAAACAGGAGGAAAAGTTGAAAAACCTGAAGAAGAACCACAGGAGGTACCAGAGGAAGAACCTGGAGACGAAAACAGGTAATCCGTTTTACATTTAAATACCTTAAATTTTATGTCGCAAAAGACATGTCACAAGAATTCATCCGACCTATATTGGTGTATGGCTGCCCGGTATGGTACAACATATCCCCATTTTACATGGAGAAGTTTCGGGTGTTCGAGAGGCAGTGTTTGCGTTCCTGCCTCGGAATGTATAGAACCCCAGAGTCGCAGTATAAGAAATACTATCCCAATAAAGTCCCTATGACAAATCAGCACTAAACAGAATAGATAACTTCATTATCAATATTATTCGTGATCACACAACAAGGGCAATGTGCAGTGAAAATGATCTCATTTCGGGAGCATTCTATCCCAACGATATATATATGGAGAGTACTCTTCAGAATGGGTTCATTCCCCCAGAAGCGTTCCCTTTCTTGGATAAAAAAGAACTTATCCAAGACAAACGTGGAGTCCCTATTATTTACCACGCTTTCCGTGGTGCCAGGGACAAACGAATTCTCCACGATAACGATATCTCTAATTTTCCAGATCGCCTTCGCTTTAGTATGGTGATAGGTGGAAGAGATAAATCAATAAAAGATCGATCCCATCCCAGCTGGTGGTGGATCAGTGATGAAAAAAGGATACACGTCCCCAAACATAGTGTGCCTCTCAGGCGCATCGCGTCCCTTCCCCCTATCCGCAATTCTAATTATAATTTCTTTTTTATATTAATTTGAATTTTTTATTTTTTTTTTATTTGTATTCCTTGTTTATGTTTGTCCCTTTTGTTTCATTTTTTTATTTTTTATTTTGCTTGCCAACCCCATATATAATTAATAAAAAAAAATTATATATATATATATATATATATATATATATATATATATATATATATATATATATATATATATATATCATCATCATCATCATCATCATTATCATCGGCACTACAACCGGAACTGGTCTTGGCCTTATTTAGCAAGTCCTGAGGCTTGTTAAATTTTCCATAATGAATTGTTTTTTCCGGGCAAGGTCATTAGTCTTGCGCCAGAAGCTCCCCGGCGGGGGATCGAACCCCGGTCTCCCGCGTGAGAGGCGGGTAGACTAACCACTATACTATATATATATATATATATATATATATATATATATATATATATATATATATATATATATATATATATATATATTCTAGCGAGCTTAGGGTTCGCTGGATTAATTATTTGTTAATAAATTAAATTAAATTGGTTTAGAATTAATCTAACACTTTATTAGTCCGTTAATAACAACCGTTACTTTTACCGTACACTTAACGACTTCTTTACTTATCGCTTCCGTACTTATCGCACCTTTGACTGCTTACTTCATACTTTTTACATCTCGCTTGCTTCACTTTCTTACTTATTGCTTTTCTCCATGATCTGTGTGCGACGTATTTATGCCGTTTCCTCAGATTCTGATTCGACGTTTCGTTTCCGTCCGTTCCATAGCCTTGAATCTTCTACTATTCATAGTCTCCAGTTTTCCAGTACTTTAGAGATTATTGTCGTACTTTGTTTCGGACTTTCTCGAATATTCTTGTATATGCGCCACAATATATATATATATATATATATATATATATATATATATATATATGTATATCTATATATAAATATATATATATACATATATATATATATATATAATACATGATGTAGAAAAAAATAGAATACATTTTAAAAAGAAAACATCGATTATTGTGACATGTTATAAAAACAGTTGTTGTACGCCGGAAGGCATAAGAAAAATAATAATGTATAATTTAGAGTGCTTGCGAAGAGCTAGCAAGTTAATGTAAGAATGATATTTGTAAAATAGAAGTTAACATTTAGTCTTACGTAAAATATGTAATTGAATTGTTAAATAACTGCGGATATAAAACAAAACAACAAAAAAACAGGGTGCCTCTTTATTCTGTCTATACTTGTCCGGTCGGTCGGGCCTGTTGATTTCTTGGGATGCGGGCTTTTCATAATAGAGGAAACTTCCTTTTTGCTGCTGTATTTTTGGGGAGGCTGTAGATTGGAGGCAGAGTTTTCTTTATTGAATTCCGCAGAATGCCCAGTTTTTCGCTCGGCCAATTCAGTGACCTTCTCTTCAACTTGGTTTCTTCGACCCCTTTCAAAAATCGGAGGCTGGAATCGGTAAATATGACCTAGCTTTGTCACTATCCGGTTTGGCGCCACTCACATTGGAATTCTCCTTCAAAGATTAGGAGCAGAGCATGATTAGGGAGAGCCAATCTTGTAGACACTCATTTATCCAAGTCGATAAGTCTTTCATTGTTCGTTAATTCGTAGCTTGATAATAAGTCTGCATCTTGAATCATCTTCCGTATTTATCTGATTTGACCCCAATGGACTTCTCTCAATTCCCAAAATTGAAATTGAAGTTGAAAGCATGTTTTTTAAAGACTTTTCGGTCATCAAAACAGCTACAACACGAGCACTAGAGGCAATTTCACAAAATGAACTAAAACACGCCTTTGAGTCACTATTGAATCGCTGTAACGAGTGTATTGAAACTAAAAGAGAAAATTTTGAACAAAAAAATTGAAAATTGTCCAGATATCTTGTTTCAATGATGTATTCTATGGCCAGTCTCGAAACTTATTGGTATCGCTGTGTAATAGACTATTAAAAATTGTTCTCCGACAAGCTATAGGTGAAACATTGCAGTGGTCGGTAAAAAAAGGTTACCTGTTTGAGAAGAGTGGAAAACTATGGTAGACATTTCGAAAACCACTGTACGTCGTTTACGACTGAATGTTTGTACAAGGACGATATGTACATAAAATGAACGCCGCATTTGCTCAGAAGGAAAGGCAGCTTCGCGAGGATCCATTATAACATTTTACCTGTTTTCTCAGGAAACCAATTCATTCCAGTTAGCCCTCAGTGTAAATTTCAATAAAAAGCCCAGTGGTATGAAATTTACCGACAATGAAAATATAGAGTATGTGGTGAGTAGATATAGTATTTTGAACAGCCAGTCGGTTCTCATTACAAACAAGAATCCGCAGCTATTGAGTATAACATAAAATTGTTCGTTGGAGAACGTCAAAAATTAAATTGTTTGTCATGTTTGTGAGGAGCTTTACTCGTTTTACTCTTTAGATACGAAATATTATACTTCAAATAAGTTTAGCATTTAGTTTCAAAAAGTAAAATATTTTCAGCTTTTCTTTTTATTTTCTTAGAGGTTTGTTTTTTAAAAGATGTGTGTCGAGTTAATAGGAAACTACATTGGTAAATAATTATTTCTTCCTCAAATTTTAGGTGTTCCTTCGCTGAGTTGGGTACTTTTGTAAATAGGGTGATATTATTTGTCTTTAGCAAACAGATTTAATCTCTACAGGGATTCCATCCGGAGATTATAGTATATGATATAAAATCAACATATATCGAAGAAAGAACAAAAAAAAAAATAAACAGTTTAGAGTAAAAGAAACGAAGTAGACCCTCTTGGTGTGATGTATAGCTACATATGACGGTTAATTAAAAACTTATAAACTTAAAATAATTGTAGGGCTGTTAATTAAAACTCGGATATGTAAAACGTCATTTTTCACTTCGCTTGATAAATTTGAGCCGTCTACATGTACAAATTCTCTCCAGGGGTTTCCTAAAATTTCGTATGTGTATGTTTATCCTATTAGAGTATGTGATGCGATACATCCTTTAAAAATGTCGTATCCCAGAACGACCTATAATTCTGTATAAATTTGCACACCCTCAGTGGCGTAAGTAACGATAAATCTCTTCTAAAATTGTCCCCAAAAAGCCCCAATGAGGTATACCTGATCAACATTTCACAAAAAATCATAAAAAGAAAAAGGGAAAAAAATCACACCTCGTGCACAAATGAATCACTACTGGCCCTTCTGGATGATAACCCTTTGAAATTAACCAATTTACCTTATTTTTCTTTTGTGCAAAATATCTAAATAAAAACGACCCTAAAGATGGTGTTATCAATGAGACACCGACCCTTCCGAAGCGATGCAAGGAAACGTTTCCATTTATAGATTTTTTTTTGTTATACCAACATATCTAAAAATCTCCAATTATAAATGAGTTTGTGTGTATAATCGATATACCGAAAGAATTACTATTTGATTCTTAAACCTTTTTATATTAGCCGAGTTTTATCTCCAAAGCTTGTGACGTCTTTGACAGGAGTTCAAGGTCCCTTATTCAAGTTTGTAATTACATTTATTGGTACTCGCAAGAACCGTCAGTATTAGCCACAATATCTCGAATGTATGAATATCAATATCTACGTAAGGTTGAGTGTGTGTTTTAGTTTATTGTAAAATACATATTAGGCAACATTAAGCGCCACCAATACGTTCCGAATTTCACTTAATAAAGGTTTATATTCAATTCCTAAGTCAAATGTAATAAAATTAAAATAGCACAATGTGGGCCAAATTAGGCGAGCGTATCGGGCCAATTTATCCCAGTATATCAGATAGCGCTATAATCGGATATAACGGATAGCGTAATGCTTGAAACTTCAGTCTGAAGAGATATTGGGTATAGAATAGTGAATACTAACGTAACCTGGTTGTATGAAGAAAAAAAGAGGAAGTTTGAAGGCAGACCTTCTAAGACAGTGTTAGGGGAGATAAATATATTCATATTCGGATGGAGTTTTTGTCGGTTATTAGTACTTTACTAAATTCGAATTCGTAACTCCAATCCCATTTCATCCCTTTCTGGCTTTGGTAAACATTTTTAAAAACTTATGAAAATCACAATAACAAACTTTTTTTTTGAAAAAAAAAAGGTTTTCAACTCCATCACAATTTGATTTTCGTATTGGGAAAAACATAGAAGATCTCTCCCTGCAATTTTGTTCCAAAAATGAACCATAATGCTTATTGACATTACTATAGTGTTCGACGTGGTAAACCATACTTTCTTGTTAAATAAATCTAAAAAAAACAGGTTTTCGTGGCTTTGTGGCAGTTCTGCCAAACCCCACTCGACTCGACTCACTCGCACTCAATTCTGGCTCCGCCTTGTATTTCCTTCAACCCCACTCGACTACATGCGACTTCTGTACATCCACACCGCGACAATACCCGACCACCTTCGACTTATTTTTAGCCTCATTGGCCACCTTTCGACTTCACTCGACAGCCTTCGGCTTCCTTTTGCCTCATTAATCTCTCTTCGTCCCTTTACACCACCATTTAACCCTTACCAATCCGATTCGACTTCACACGCCTTTCTCATCATTTTGGCGCAACAATGCCCAACTATGTAACTCCTTCAAACCGGCTCCTCATCACACTTTAGCTACTCAGCGTAGCACACAATCAATAGGACGCCCCATTTCACCTCTGGCTCTACCCATTTCGACCCCTTATTGGCCTTCTTTATATACAGGCGAAACTCGCCTCTACCCACCTTTTTAGGCCGTTTTACAAATATTGACACACACGCCCTCCAAGCGCAGTTTTCATGCGACTCTGCCCGCCTCTGCACGACACCATTCTTTCGCGACCCCGGCTCCTTACTGAACCTCAGCTACTGCGCGTAGCAAAACTACCAGTAGGACGCCCGGTTTTAACTTCACGCGACCCCGCTCGCCAATGCTCGGCCTTACCTAACCAATAGCAGTTATTACCCACCACGGCTCAATCTTAGCGGCAACCAAAGGCAATACACGCCCCTCTACGCCGCTTCACACATATCAGGTGCATCAATACCTTCGGAGCGCGCATCTAGTAACCCTAGGGCGCCCTGGGGTTGGACACAATCAACTACCTACCAGGAGCCCCCTAGGTTAAGTCGCCTACCTAAAACCAAGCGCGACTGGCCGGCACTTCATCATAAGTTGCCGTCCGGCGAGGTCACAGCGACCATGTATCGAGTGCCGTCGTTGATACCGGTGCCGATATACTGGTACTCCCTCGATCGGTAAGCCTCGCGACTGGAATGCCCGCCCCTTTACCAGTCCCAGCGGCAAACTGTTCGCCATACAAACGTATAGACGAAAGACACCGACTCTGGACTCGGTTTCCTCAATTATATCCACTGACACGTCATAGTACGATGTCAGTGAGTCACAATAGGTCCCATCTCCTGGTATTTCGTGCATGATGCCAGCGAGCCCCAATAGGTTTCGCCTCCTGACACTTCGTCATACGATGTTAGCGAGCTCCTAATGGGATTAGACCTATTAGATAGGTACAACTTGTTGGTAGATACCGCCAACAACAGGTTAACTCCCTCGCCTCGTTTTCTGCATCTTCCCGCACACACTACTTCGTCACTGCGAACGCGAGCAGATTACCGACAGGTTCCGACCTATCGGACGATAAACCTGTTGGTCCAAGCGACCCTCAACCGGCCAATGGACCACGCTGCACACCCTTGCCCTTGATGGCATCAAGCGGTAACATCCAAGTCCACGATATTTATCAGGTCCATACCATACCCAGGAACTAGTCGCCAAGACAGTTCCCCTGATTTTATCACAGCGAAGTACGCAGGGCCACCTTGAATCCCAAGAGTGCAGCCCTCCTCCCAGCACCGCACCACCCATTCGAGCATCCCTTCGACCGTACCCTTTTTTCGTGACTACGTCACTGGGTGAGGAGAGGGGGGGGGGGGGGGGGGGGGGGGGTTCGTGACGGCTCTGCCAAACCCCACTGACTACTTACCTAAAGAACCCCTATCCCTACAACCCAGTCTGCATAAGCTTTCGCTAATGCAATCGCATTAGCACCTTAAATGCTTCACGCATTAAAGCAATCAAATTTATGTAACCTAAAAGTCCCTGGAAAAGAAAATTTACATTTCATGCATCTCTTCGCATACAATTCCTGTAAGATTTCTTTCTTACCTTATCAGGAATCTCAAACCAATTCGGCACCTTCAGTGCCAAGTAAATCCCCCAAGACGAATTCCTGAAAACAAGACGATTTGGTTTACATATAATGTAACCATTGTTGTGTTCTGTAGGGGTTAGTTTCAGGACGCGAGTCTCCTGATCCTTAAAAGGACAAGGCGATCTCTTAAAACAGACCGCTCCTGAAATCTTGTCCTACAAGGGGTCGTTAACCGTGCTTCCTCTGATCCAGAGGGAAGAGTAACGTCCTTTTGGTTTGGCCTCAGTCTTCGCAAGTCCGCTGGTTTCCGGGGGGGCCAGGTTATACTCCAGATCTTCAGAAGTATTCTCTTTGAGGGAGTACCTATACTTTACTCACCAGAAAAATGAAAAGAAGGCTCGTTTTTCCTTTTTGTATTTTATTTATTTCTAATTTGAACTTCGCCCTTCTCCAGGATATTTTCCTTCAGGGACAACGGACGATAATTAACTGCGGCCCGGAGATCACTATACTATTCCTTTATAAAGGAAAAGGAATCGAAAATTGTATCCCAAAGATACACATTTTCGTGCAACAATCTCGATTTTCAATGCATTTCGTGCGATGCTCATTGTTTGTTTTAGATAAGATTCAGTTTTCTGAATCTTCATCAATCTATTTGCATGTGAGGATTTGAAATGGTATTTGGGTATTGTTTGCTTGTGGCAAATTCGAACATCTGGTGTGATTTGCCATGGATTTGGTTTGTTTAATTTTCTAGGGAAATTACCAGATTGAAATGTATTTCTGGATTTTGAATAGAGATTATGCCGTGGGGCAAATGCAAAGCTATAAACGAATATTTGATTCGTTTATTGCGAATTTTGATTTTAGTTTTGGTTTTCTGATTAAATTATGCCGTGGGGCAAATGCAAAGCGATAAACGAATATTTTGATTCGTTTATTGCGAATTTTGGATTTGGTTTTGGTTTTTCAGGATTTTGATAGGATTTAATGTTTTGATGTAGGATTTCTGGGATTAGGATGTATGGATGGGGAAAAAGGTGGTAGGGCTTTTTAGAGCACTACATCCTCCCCTCCTTGAAAAAAAGAAAATTGATCTTTATGAGATTAATTTTCTGGAAAATGGTGTGGTTGAGGATAAAGGATGATAGTATCGTGATTCCGTTGCATAGGCCTGATATTTTCTAACACAGTAGCTTTATGTATACAATATTTATTATAAATGTGTAATTTTTGTAGTTTGTTTCTTTCTTATTATGAATGTATTCGTGTATCGAAGTTTCCACGATGGTTATTTATATAATTAGAATATTTTCTTTTGAAATTTTGTACAAATATAATTTGGTTTTTTAGGTTTGAATTTTCTTAGTATAAATGTGCTTAATAGTAGTTGTTGGTTATCCAAAAATAAAGTTTTTATTTGATTTTATTTTATTTTGAGTTAAGGGTATATTCGTTTAGTTCGGTTTTGGTTGTATGTACAATAGACATTTGGTTTAAAATTTCGTATAAGTTGTTTTTTTTTCATGTTGGTTAAATATTGTATTAGAAGGAAACATTTAATTCTAAATATTTTCGTTTTGATTTAAAGTAAATATTTTCTTATTTTCTGAGTATACGTTTTAATTGTATACTGTTTTATAATTATATAAGTATTTGAATTCATTAATTTAACATTATTTCGTATTGTAACTTTTGGGTTTTTTTTTTCTTGTTTTGGTGTATTACAATAAATTTTTATTATTTACATATTTTATCTCTTTTTTTTTTTGAGGACTTTTCATTGTCCTTATTTGTCGTGCGTTTATTTATATATATAAATTTTTTTTTCATGTATATGAACGTACAATTAAATTCTACAACTTTTTCTTTTCTTTGTTTTGAGTTATACAAAAATGTTCTTACTTTTTTAGTATATCTTAGTTGAAAATTGTTTTGTACTTATATAAATATTAGAAATTCTTATTTTAACATTGTTTCGTAAGTTTCGTTTTTGTATTTTCGTTTTTTTTTTCTTCGTATATATATATTGTGTTTTTCCTTTTATAACTTAAGATTATTTATTATTACAAAAATTTTTTTCAATTAAGTCAGTCATATTGTCTGATATTTATAAACTTATTTTATTAAGTGAGTTACTATTTGTCTTCATATAACATTTTTTTTTTGTTTTGTTTGTTTATTTTGGTTATTTAAAATGTTTGTACAATATTTACAAAGTTATTTGTTATTTGTTTACAAGTATTTGAAAAGGAAAATGTTGAGGCAAATTTTAAATACATTGTCGTAGTGTTATTTTTTTTTTTTGACTTTATTTTTTTTGTAAGTTTATCTATACATATATGCATTTATTTATTTCTTGTAAGGTTGTCTATACATATATACATTTGCCTTCCCTCAACTTTTATTTTTTTCTTTTGGGAGTTTCTCATTCGTGATTGCCTAATCCACAAATAGTTTTATATTGTTGTTGTGGACTATTCGGGTACCTTTCCCTATTTTGAGGATTGAATTTTCTTCGGATAGGATCTTGACAATTTCGTAGGGGCCTTTCCACAGGGAGGTTAATTTGTTAGGTCTTGAGTGATTCTTTAATAAAACCTTGTCGCCAACATTAAATTTCTTACGGCCTACTTTTTGGTCGTAGTATGCCTTAGATTTTTGTTTTTTTTCTATCAGTATTCCCTTTGCTGTACGATAACCATGTTGTAATCGCATTTTTAATTCATTTGCGTAAGGGTCGTAGTTATAAGTGCTTTCGGGGTTTTGTCTGAGAGAACTGGGTATTTCGGCTGGGAAACCATATAGTAATTCATGCGGCGTGTAGCCTGTATTACTGTGGGGTGTAGTATTATACACAAACATTGCGTAAGGTATCCAGGTGTCCCAAGTGAGAGGATCCTGGTTTACATAGTGGCGGAGGTATTCCACCAGAGTTCTATGGCTCCGTTCTAGTGCTCCGTTTGTTTGTGGATGATAGGGTGCTGTATTGAGTTTTTTGACCTTGAGTAAGGAACAGATGTCCTTAAAAAGTGCGCTGAGAAAATTTGCACCTCGGTCAGTTAATAGAGAAGATGGTATGCCGTGCTGGCAGACGATATTTTCAACGAAAATTCTGGCCACGTCCTTGGTTTCGGCGCTGGCCAGTGCGTAAGCTCCTGAAAATTTAGTCAAATCGTCTTGAAACGTTAGTAGGTATTTATTTCCATTATAGCTGACTGGTAATGGTCCTACTATATCTAAAGCAACTCTTTCAAAAGGTTTGGAGCTTGTTGTGGTTATCTTCATAGGAATTCTAGGATTCCTTCCACTTTTGTTTATCTGGCAGGAGGCACATTTTCTAATATACGCTGCAACGTCAGCGGTCATTGTGCGCCAGTAATATTTTTGCTTCAATCTATTGATTGTTCGGGTGGCTCCTTGATGTCCTCCGAAAGGTGAGTTATGGTATTCCGCGAGTAACTTTTGTATTTCGTTAGGATCTGTTAGAAGCTTCTTTTTATTGGAGAAAACGTACATTGTCACGTTGAGGTGAGCAAAAGTTTCTTTTAGCAAGTTATTGAGTGCTACTTTTGATTCGTTTTCTATGAAGGGGACTAAAATTCCAATGGAATTGAAATTCCGGTCTTCGCAAATCTTCTTCAGATCAATAAGGGAACTCTTAGCGGTTTCCTGGTCGCTTAGGTTTCTGAAAGGCAATGGCAATGTGATGGCGCATAACCCATCTTGCTCATGAAACGTAATTTTACCTACGTCTGGCTTGGTGAAGTTTGGGATTCTTCCTGCCAGGTTTTCTTCCTCAGCAGAGTCTATCAATGGGAGGATTATAATACGTAGTCCAAGTTTCTTCTTGGTATAGATGGACCCTGTTTGTTCTTGCCATACAAGATTGGTAGTATCTTTGTATGATTGTGCAGCCACATCTTCTTCGAGTTTGGCTTTACTTCGTGTGGTGACGAGAATATTATTTTTGATGGGATCGACTGGGGTAGTCATTGTTATACGGCTGAGAGCATCAGCATTTGCATTTTGCTTTCCTTTTCTATGGACGATTGTGTACTCATACTCTTCGAGTAGAATTCTCCATCGCATAAGTCTGGATGTAGGATCCTTTCGTCCTATAAGCCACTGTAGAGAGCTATGGTCAGTTACTATTGTGAACTTTCGTCCGTAGACATATGGTCGGAACTGTGCTAATGCAAAAACGATTGCTAGTAATTCCTTTTCAGACGTTGTATACCGTGTTTCGGCGTCGTTTAAGGTTCGGCTAGCGAAAGCAATAGGTTTATCTTGGCCTATTGTACCTTGAGATAGCACTGCTCCTAACGCAACATTGCTAGCGTCAGTGGTTATTATAAATTCCATGTTGAAATCTGGGTATGCCAATATTGGTGGGGTTATAACCTTTCTTTTTAAAGCTGTGAATGCCTCATCACAAAAAACATCCCAATGAAATGGAACATTCTTCCTGAGTAATTTGCTTAAAGGTTTTGCCAGTTCGGCGAAATTAGGGATAAATTTTCTATAGTAGCCTACAAAACCGAGAAAAGATTTTACGTCTTTTTGTTTCTTGGGCGTTGGAAACGTTTTTACCGCTTTAGTTTTTTCTGGATCTGGTTTTATACCTTCCTTTGAAATAACATGCCCCAAGTAGGTGAGCTCTTTCCTTATGAAGTGACACTTTTCTGGTTGTATTTTCAGATTGTGGCTTTGTAATCGCTCGAAAACTCTGGTAAGTCGGGAATTGTGATCGTTCAGATCGTATCCGTAAATTACAATATCATCTACATAGACGAAACATTCTATTCCTTGTAGACCCATGAGTACATTATTCATAAGCCTTTGGAATGTGGCGGGTGCGTTTTTAAGTCCGAAGGGCATTCGATTATATTCGTAATGTCCGAAGGGTGTGCTAAACGCTGTTTTTGCCTTGTCTCTATTGTCCATGCGTATTTGGTGGAAACCATTTGCTAAGTCTAAAGTGCTAAAATATTTAGCTTTTCCTAGCTGGTCCAAGATATCAGTAATATTGGGCAATGGATATGCATCTCCGACTGTTATTTTATTTAAGGCTCTAAAGTCGACAACCACTCTCCACCGTTTTGTCCCATCAGGTCCTGCCTTCTTGGGTACTAGTAAGAGAGGGGAATTCCAAGGACTGAAACTTTGTTGTACTACTTCGTCCTGAAGCATTTCATTCACCTGTTTGTGAATTTCTTGCTTGGAGCTATCTGGTAGGCGATACGGTTTTATATAAAGTGGGGGCTTTCCTTCCTCAGTGATGATCTGATGCTCTATGGCGTCAGTATATGTGAGGTAGTCACCCTCGAGAAGAAATAGGTTATTATAAGTGCGACAGATATTCAGGATAGATTTCCTTTCCTCCTGGTTACAATGACGCAACTCTAGGAGTGATTCTATCCGTTCAAGCCTATTTTTTAGAAAGTTCTTAGTTTCATCCCCCTGTAACACATTGTAGTCATCCAGATCATCCCATCCGACTTCTATGTCGTTGCTGCTTATTTCCTGATCGGTGTCTAATGTGTTCATTAATAGTACCTTTATTTTGTTGTCCTGTGATGTCGTTAAAGTATTACCCAGATATATCCCTGGCATGATCTCGGATTTTTTAATAATCAGTTCTTGACTGAGTTTTCCTTTAAATGGAATCTCCATTATTTGTTGAGATCGTGAATGCAATTTTATGAGATCGATTTTGGCATTTCGTTTTAAATTTACTGGGGATATTGGAGTTTCAGGTTCATGTTTTCCTGAACTCAGTTTTTCGGCAGTTTCCCTACCTTTTTCGTTACCACAAACTTTATTTAAATGGGGAGAGGAAGATTCAAGGCTGGTTGGTTTCGTTGTGTTTGTCACAGCATCAGATCCGGCCCGTAGACAAACGGATTCGGATGTTGACTCACGAACGGTGTTATCCAATTTTTCAAGAATGCCTGTATTATCCGTGGAAGACACCTCGTAAGGCGTGGCATTCTGAATATTTTCCTTGACCCCATTTTTGTTCCCTAAAGGCTGCTCGAGTTCTACCATGGTTCTCTTCTTCACAGCGAATTTAAGGAATCCCTTTTCAAAGTTAATGTGGCACTGGTGCTTCGTGAGGAAATCGCTTCCCAGTATGCCATCGTGTTGGAAGTCTACATTGCTTCCCACTACAAATAGATTATGCTTAAAGGGTATGGAGTGCCTATCAGTTCTGAATTCGAACTCCCCCAATACCTTTCCGCATGTGCTGACCGTTTTCCCAGCAATGGTGGATATAGTCACTGAGTCTGAATTATCTACAGATCGTTCAATACAAGGATTATCTAATTTGATCAGGCTGATGTCGGCGCCTGTATCGATGAGGAAAGTCGAGTATTGTTTATCCGATGGATTAAATTTTACACGTATTACTGGCTCCTTAAATTCAGGGCAGAAAAATACGCGCATTTGAAAATTTACATCGGGATGGGGTGTATATCGGCGATTGTCTGCACTCGAGAAGGATTGCCGTTGCTCGCTGCCCGAGTGAGTTCGTTTCCCTGTTGTGAATTGGATACCCTGTTAATATTTTGATTTTGTCGGGTATTTCGATTTTCAATGCGGGGCGAGTTTGTTATTGTCCTATTTTGAGATTGATTTGGCTGAGTTCTGAAAGGATTTCTACTCGTTGAAGGTTGGTCCTGGTTTCGCATATGAGCTAACCTGGTTCTGCACTCTGCCTGAGTGTGATTATACTTTCGACAGTATGTGCATTGGAGACGTTCAACCTCAGTCTTAATGCGTTGGGGGACGAAATTTGGAAAATTTGTGTTGCGATAGCAAGTCGCAGAAGTATGTCCCCTCTTGTTGCATGTTTGGCAAACAATTTGTTGGTTATTTCTAAAATTCTTAGTAGAAGTTAGCATTGAGTTATCGCTGTTCAATCTTTGAGATTGTTCCAAAGCGTAGCTAATGGCCGCTTTGAGATTTGAAGCCCTATGTGTTTTTACTAAGATTTTGAGGCTGGAATTTCGTATCCCATCCTCAAACGTATTCAACGCGACTCTCTGATTTTCAGCCAGAAGATAAGTTCTGACTGCAGGATCAGATGAACTAGCGTATGTGGCGCTGTCCAATTCATGCAGGTGGTGTGTGAGTCTATTTGAAAATTCCTTCACACCCTCCTTGCTATCCTGTTTTGTTGCCACCAAATTATTTTGAGCAGCAGACCTAGAGATTAGAGCTTTAAATTCTCCCTCCAATTCAGATACCAAATCTTCCCATGTAGAAATAATTTTATGTTTGATGCAGTCTCGCGCCGGTCCCTGTAATCTGGTCTTTACTACCCTTAGAATAAAGGATTTCTGGTTGTCTTCTTGTGCTTGTGAGAACAAAATGTCTCCACAAGAGACGAAACCCTCTAATTCATCAGGATTACCGTTAAATACCGGCACGAGTCCCAGTATGTTATTTAATCCTATTGGTAGGTTCATTCTAGAACTCTGTTCGCGTGTTTCCATACATACGGTTTCCGATATTTCGTCCTCGCGATTTTGTATGAGCTCGGGCTCAGGTCTCTGCGAACGCGTACCCGGTTTATTTTTGTCGCTCACGACGTATTTGTGAAACAGACCTTCCCAAATGATGGTGAAAAGGGGTAGAGAACAAAGAGATGTAATTTTCATTTTATCGTGATACGATAACCAAGAGAAAAGACGAAAACAACAAGAATAATATATCCTCCAACTTAGTTAGTTAGATCCTATTGGGTAAAGTGTATTTTACTCCTAATTGTGAGAGAAACAATTTTCCTTTCGTTCGAGGGGAGCAAGGCCTAAAGTGTCACGGGCAAAAAGAGAAAAGGACCCTGAAATAGGTTTTTCCACAGGAACGTAAAAAGAAAATCAACACACAAAAAAGTCCAAAACAACGTCAAAGTTAAGTGCAAAGGACTTTAACTTTCCGTTTTCCTTCAGCTATCACTCAGAAACGATAGAAAATCTTCCCCAAAGAAGTTGAAATAGTTCCGAAAAGCAAATGTGTATATGTATATATATATATATGTGTAAAATTTTTAGAAAATTGTTAAAGATATGCGTTTAAAAATATATGTTTATTAAGAAAAGTGTATTCGTATCAATTTTATGAACATTTTTATGTTTGTTTAATTTAAATTTTGCCTCTGTAAATTGAAATATGTGTAAAATTTTTGATAAATTTTAGTGTACGTTTATTTAAATTTCGTCTATAAAGGTGAACATATTTTCTATAGTTCCCTTGATTGCTTCACTATAATTTTATCCCTTCTGGGCACTTATATGGATATTCCCATTAGGAGAGGAAAAAATATATAAACTAATTGCATTTAAAAGAAAAAATCAAATTTTAGAGGGTTTTTCTTGATCCTCGTGTGAAAAGAACAATTTTGAAAAAAGTATTTGAACATTCAATTTATTCTTGGCGTCTCCTTTAGTCAATGATTTCGAAAATTTAAAATAAAAAAAAACTTTATTTATTTTGGAGGCCGATTACTACGCAAAAATGACAAACTTAAATGAATTTTATCTTTATTTTAATTATCAAATTTAGTTCACTTTCTGTTTCACTTTTCACTTTAATAATAAAAATTTTCTTTTACCTGTGGTTGTTGTAGCTGCGACAGGAATCGGCTTTTCTGCTGACTGGGGTTCGCTCCACTGGATGTATTATTTTATTCTTCTCTGGTCCTAATCACTATCGTCAGGATCTAGCAGCAAATTTCCTGATGATTATGTTGTGCTGGTGTGTAAGGAAAAATATTTTTCCTCTTTTCCACGGAACTCGTGGCAGTTTTCGTAGCACTTTGATTTTATCTACTTTGCCGGTATTCAAGCCCCAGGCAACGCTTTTAAATTTCAATACCTTTCCGGTGTCAGCCCCGGTTTACGCTTTAAAAATTTAAAAAAAAAGGTTTTAATGTTACTGTTCCGGTGTTAGCCCCGGAATACGCTTTAGAAGAAATTTTGCTTTCTTGTTGTTAGGGGATATCGCAAGTATTATCCCGCCAGTTTTAAATGTCTTCCTTCAAGCGCCTGGAGTGCGTGTCTTTGATGTCTTCAGGAATCAGTTATAGAGGATTTTGAAATTCTGCATTATCGGGACGTCCTTCGTGGATAATTTTTCCAGTGTTCTCTTTGGTAGGGGATTGTTGGATAATCCCCGAGTCTTCTTTGGTAGGGGATTTTGGGTATTCCACGCGCTGCCACCAAAATTTTTTGTTGTGTTCTGTAGGGGTTAGTTTCAGGACGCGAGTCTCCTGATCCTTAAAAGGACAAGGCGATCTCTTAAAACAGACCGCTCCTGAAATCTTGTCCTACAAGGGGTCGTTAACCGTGCTTCCTCTGATCCAGAGGGAAGAGTAACGTCCTTTTGGTTTGGCCTCAGTCTTCGCAAGTCCGCTGGTTTCCGGGGGGGGCAGGTTATACTCCAGATCTTCAGAAGTATTCTCTTTGAGGGAGTACCTATACTTTACTCACCAGAAAAATGAAAAGAAGGCTCGTTTTTCCTTTTTGTATTTTATTTATTTCTAATTTGAACTTCGCCCTTCTCCAGGATATTTTCCTTCAGGGACAACGGACGATAATTAACTGCGGCCCGGAGATCACTATACTATTCCTTTATAAAGGAAAAGGAATCGAAAATTGTATCCCAAAGATACACATTTTCGTGCAACAATCTCGATTTTCAATGCATTTCGTGCGATGCTCATTGTTTGTTTTAGATAAGATTCAGTTTTCTGAATCTTCATCAATCTATTTGCATGTGAGGATTTGAAATGGTATTTGGGTATTGTTTGCTTGTGGCAAATTCGAACATCTGGTGTGATTTGCCATGGATTTGGTTTGTTTAATTTTCTAGGGAAATTACCAGATTGAAATGTATTTCTGGATTTTGAATAGAGATTATGCCGTGGGGCAAATGCAAAGCTATAAACGAATATTTGATTCGTTTATTGCGAATTTTGATTTTAGTTTTGGTTTTCTGATTAAATTATGCCGTGGGGCAAATGCAAAGCGATAAACGAATATTTTGATTCGTTTATTGCGAATTTTGGATTTGGTTTTGGTTTTTCAGGATTTTGATAGGATTTAATGTTTTGATGTAGGATTTCTGGGATTAGGATGTATGGATGGGGAAAAAGGTGGTAGGGCTTTTTAGAGCACTACACCATCATAACAGGGACCATACACATTGCGTCGCCTATTTCCTGTCCACACCAAGTGTATCATAAATCACCAAATATACACATTGGCTGGCGACCACTTTAACCAACGATAAATGGTCCAACGTAGCTGCATGTAATTAGTACCATAGACGTTGAGACCAACTCCCTGTAAATAAGCTAGTACCAATTAGCACCATGTGCATGTAGGGTCTCCGAGTGAATACAGACCGTGGTCTTGTGGGGGACGAGGTAGGGGTGCCAACATATAGCACATGTTCACTGAGGTCCCACCGACGATTTTCTGCATAAAGATTGTTCCACCGCAACAACAAAAGAGAACTGTTCACCAGAGTGGATCGGCCACAAAAGAAAACACGTTGGTTTGGTTTTAATGTTAATGTTTCTCTTTTTATTTTGTCTTCACTTATCTGTTTATTGATTAATTCCCCCTTTTATATAGGATTACTCTAGTACTATATTTCACTTAACCACGATTCCGAGGGCACTTAGTTTTGTTTTGGGTTTGATTACCGGCGCGACATTTTTGCAATTCAACTCGATCAACAATGAACGCGGACTCTCGGAAATAGCACCTCGAGACACGTCGCGGCCTTCGGCATCTGGTGGTTGGGTAAGTCCGCGTGCTCCTGGCAGATGCCCGAGTTGCGCCGCGCTACATTACCAAAGGCTGTTTGATACGCGAGGATTGCCAAACGTAAGGTGGCCGAAACGCACGTCAGATTCTGGTGACCGACTCCCGAAATACACTACGTCAACACCGACTGGGTGGGTTGAATGGAAACATTTGAAATTAAACAAAATGCTTGCAGGCGGCGATGCGCACTCGACGGCGGATGGATCTCGACTGACTAATGAATGGAAAGTATTCATTCATCGCCTCGTGGCGGTTGAGTCATAGCAGAAATAAGCTCACTGCCCCTTCCGAGGAATTTCGAGAAGAGTTGCTGTACTGGCATAAGAATTTAGTTCCAGCGAATCCTCGCCGTATAAGCTGAGTTGGATTCGTTGGTTGTGTATACAGGGAAATTGGCATAGCCAAGTATGATCAACGGCCTTGATCGTTGTGAGTGATTCGTGGAAAATTAGCTGTCGCTTGGTTGCGGGCGAGAAGTATGATTTAAGGAGGAAATGAACCGAAATGGTTTTCGGGGGAAATTGGAATTGCTTGGGTGCAAGCAAGGGAATATAATTTAAGTAGGAAATTAACCGAAGTAGGTTTTGGAAAAATGTATGCGGCTCGTTGTAGTTGGTGGTGATGGTTAATGTTCGTTATAGGTTGGAATATGCGTTTTATTACAGCGTATGAATTTCGGGGAAATTAAGATTGCTTGGTCGCCAGGAAGGAATATGGTTTGGATAAAGAATTGACCGAAGCAATTTTTGAAAATGTATGCGGGCATGATTTAGAAAATATTCTGTTGAACTGTATTCTGTTGGGAGTTTTGGAGTGTGTTTATTGCAAAGCGAGGAATGTATGCTATTGCGGATTATGCATGGGGAGTTGGGCCAAAGTGGCGCGCTGTTAGCGGTCAAGGTTGGTTAGAATTGTGGGTGGGTTCTCCGTGTGATATAGAGAACCCCCACAGCCTACCTAATAGAGTAATTGTGACTAAAACAACGAATCATTCTATTTCAAAAGTAGCTCACACCGAGAGTCGTACAAACCGATACAGAAACTCAACGATTGACGCACTGCATAGACACAAGACGACTCTCCTCTCCAACCTGAAACTGCTTTACAGACAGTTCGTCGATCCAAATTGCCAGGAAATAAACACATTTAAGTCACTAATCAACGACCGTCAAAAATGTATTCGTGACAATTACAGATCAGTAATCAATGAAGACTGGAATAACAAAATTCAATCCATTAGTCAATGAACCGAATATGTTCTCAAAAATAAATAAAATCTATAGAAGGAAAGATTGTAATGACATTCCACTGAACGTAGGACTTACCCAGTGTTGCGGATTCACCCTTGACACAACGGGCGAATTCGCAATTAAATACTACCTGTGCACCACCTGAATTAAATATGTGGCATCACCCAAAACAATGTCAGCAATCAGCTGACATTTTTGAATTAATTCTGTTGGTTGTCAAATGACAACCATTTTTCTTTTTATATTTCTCTTCTTTTTTTCAACCTTCGAACAAACCAGTTCAATCAATGTGAGCCGATGAAATCCAATCCATCAATTGAATAAACACTATTTTTAATAACAATCAACCAACATTTTTCACTGTTGTTTTCTGGAAAAGGATTCGTTCGAAAGTTACTGCACCTGAACGTCAGGTATTCGTTTCCTTTTTAAGTTCAAATCCCTTTAGTTTCAGAATTACAACAATCAACATTGAAACACCAGGAGACACCATCGAGTGCCTGAAGTTGTCGTATTCGATCCAACATTCACACGCCAGGAGACACCATCGTGTTCCTGACGCGTGTATTCAACGCTTGTTGGATACACCCAGGAACACCTCAACTCCAACCCAGACTAAATATTGGTTGAGGATCCGCAAAAGAAAGCGAACGCAGGTAGGGTACAAGGTGAACAGATCCGTTCATTCTCACGGCGATCTCGAAAATAGGGCTCTCCAAATCCATATTTCGCCACGCAATGAGCTTAACAATTGGCGCCTCGAAAGTCGAAGTTTCACTACATTTAGTGACAACAATAGAGCGGGTTTACCACTTAGAAATTAAACACGAGTATGCTTGTGTACAAGGATGAACTTAGAAATATCCTTAGATCCTTTAAGAACAAGAAAACTTCTCGATTAGATTGCATTCCAAACATTGTTCTAAAGCACTTGCCTCTTGAAACAGTGAAGGTTTACACGGTTTACACTGTTCAACAACCCTCTTCATAATACATATTATCCAACCCGTTGGAAAACTGTAATAGTCCACCTCATCCCCAAAAAGGGGAAGAACACAAACAATCCAATTAGACCCCAACAGGACACGGTTCATGCTGCGACGTAACTTCTTCCAGACATAGAGTGCAACAAAGCAAAGCGACAATGCACAGGGACCTGCTTGGAGGAGTTTGAAAAGGCCCTTGATACTATATGTTTGGAAGGTCTTGTATATGAGTTATCCAATTTGGGTATGACCGAATATTTGTTACGCAATATTACCGATATGACAATGTATAAACAGTTTGTGGCGAAATGCGGAGATATAATCTCTACCAAGACCTTCTACATCAAAAACCGCCTACAGCAGAGAACAGTGAATTTTCCCATTTTGTTTAACATTTACACTAGCGATCTAGTGGGTACTCACAACCATGCCATTGCATACGCCGATGATATTGTGGTGTATGGATCTGGAGAAAAGATTGATGTCATCAACAGACTTCTGCATGATGACTTCAATAGAATCAAACGTTTGTGCGACAACTTTAAAGTTAAGATCAATTTCCAGAAAAGAGAGAATTTTTCAGAATGCCCTTGTCCAGAGCATTAAGGGATGCAAAACCGAAATGGAAAAAATTGTTCATTATAGGAAGTAATAATCTGCGACTACAAGTGAAAACTGAAGGTAGATTTCTTGCTATCTCTATCGATAAGCACATAACTAACAGCAGCTCTTACGGCAGCTTAAACTCCTTTCTTTTCCCCAGAAGAACTACTTAAGGAATTAAAAACTGTTGAAACTGACAGTCTAAAGCTTTTAGGCGTGAAACCGTTCTCCGCCGCAAACTCTAGAAATCGCAACCGCAAGATATCTTTCTTTAGTGTGTCTCTAAGTCCCGAGAGTAAAATTGAGGGGCTTGGATATATTAAATATCTAAACCTCCAAACAAAAAGTTGGGAAAAAATAAAGAAGTCCGAACGCGTATTGCAAGTATGCGTTGTCAACGCTTCGGCCATGTGGCGCATGTGGCAACGAATTGCAATATGCAATTTATGTGTGTAAAGTGCACGAGTATAAACGACCACATAATTTCGGAATGCCCATTGGGGGAAGAACAGCTCCCGGATAAGAATACATTATTCCCCCCCACAACATAAGCCATCCTGCTAACTTTAGAGATTGTCTTAAGTACCAACAACTAAAAGTAGAGTTGGAAGCTAGAAAAAAGCAAGTTGAAGAAGAGAAAGGAATGCAAACTCGTTCATACAACTTCATAGCACCTAGTGGGTCATACGCCCAAATGGCAGGTGGTGTAAGGAATTCACCAATCGTGGAACAACAAGCTTGCAACGAAAAGCGAAACCAGAAGGGTGATCGCATTATCCCGTTTCAAGCTTGGATTGCTCCCAGAGTGCAGAACCAAAAGTATACTCTGAGAAGGATGTTGCTGCCTGTGTGGCCGAAGATCTTCCTGGGAACCCGGAGTTCACACCTTCTGTCGAATCGATCGGTGTACCTTTGGTGTGGTTTATTATTCCTAGCGATCCCTTTTTGGCCACAATAATTATCTTCGGTTGCGATAATTATATTTGCTTTTCCCTATGGGAACAGCGTTTTAGTTAATTGCTGTATCTCCGCAATGGCTTTGTTTGGACACGTGCGCTTTTCGGTTTTGGGATCTTGCAAGGAATTAGAGGTGCTAATTGCTATTAGCTCACAAGAGGAGATATGCGTTATTCTGTTTGTTTTTAGAAAAATGCGTTTCATGGGTGAAATGAATGGATGAATTGAATTCAATATTAGGAAATTTTGAACGTTTAGTTCGATTGGTTTTTACTATTGAATTCAATGGTGGGTATTTGGAATGTTACCTTTGTTTCAGGCGGAAGGAAGTACTTTGAGGAATGTGTCTGTGGGCACGATTGATGGATATAGGTGAGTATGTTCCTTGGTGCACGACGATATCTCAACCTATAGTGGGTTGTGTGGTTACCGCAGTTTTAGAGACATCTTCGGGTGTCACCGGAATTTGGTGGTACGCCCTCGTAAGGTCGAAGGGCGAGAAAACTTCGCACCCCTGCAGTTTATACGAAAAGTCGTGCAGGTGTGCTATAGGGTACCGATCGGGTGTGGTTACAGCGTTCAGCCATCTGTAGTCGCAACAGATACGCCACACGCCATTACTTTTCTTGACGAGATTGAGTGGGCTCCCCCATGGCTGTCAGATGGCTGGCAGATTCCTAAGTCGAGCATGTACTCGAAATTTCTCAGGAGCCAATCGGCACGGGCGTTGATTCACTGGTGGGCCGCGCGTCTCGATATGATGAAAAACGCCGGCTTTCGCGCGTCGAGGACTGCTGAGCGGAACAGTTATGTCCGCGAATTTTCGCAACAGATCGCTGAATGTACCGTTTGCGACAGTGCACGATAACGTCATCGCCTCTCCCGCCTTTACGTTTACTGGAGTGGAGAGAGACCTTTTCGGGTCCATCAGTCGGGTCCATCGCCCACCACTAGTTTGTAGTGTCGCACCAGGTCCGAACCTATTGGTTTGGTCGAGGGAGGCCTATATTTACTGTCATTAACTTTCGTCCGAAGGTTTTAATCGGAGAATTGTTCGCGGCGCTTTTGTTTCGGTCGGCAGTTCTAGTTTAATGAACTAGACTGCGTAGGTTGCGCTTGCGACCAGTTACGGAGTTATCTACGCTTCCTGACCTGTGCGCCGAAACGGAAATGGAAATTGCACATGCCAGGGGGGTTCGCGTTGTCTGGCGTGCGTGTTCTGCTACGCCAGCGTCGTGCATTTTTACGCGACCTATCTTGGCGTCGCGGTCTGCCACGGCCTGCTCATGGAGGATTTCCGACGCTGAGACTGCTAAGTTGCGCCTGTAGCTGTCGGATTTGCAGGCTCAGGCTTTCGAATTCGCTGCTTGGCTGTGCCGTGTGGTTGTGCGTTATCATGAGGGGCTGCGGTTGAGGTTGGGGTGGAACCTGAAGTGTCGCCGTCGCTCGTGGACGTGGGAGATCCGCTCGGGATCGATTCGTGGCCATTACTGCTTCGGCAGGTCGTACAATCTTGTCCAGACTTAAATCTGTTGAAGGGGCGACGATAGCCTGCACGTATTCGGGCAAGGATTCCCGAAAGATTGCCGTTAAGGCTCGGTCCGACATGTCTGTGCCGGGTAGTGTGTGGAAATGGGCGGCACGTTGAGTCGGTCTCATCCTCACTGTGTCGGTCTGTCGTAACAGGCGTCGCAAGCGATTTTGCGGTGTCTCCCTGAATGCGTTAATTACCATTTCCTTGAACGCGGCGTGGGGTCGGGACGATGGGGTTCTGATTAAGTGCTTTGCGTAAGGAAGCAACGTTGGGTCTAAATCTCATGTTATTAGAAAAATGTTGCTGTTCATCTGAGATTAACTCCCAGCTGAAGGTCTGTTCGGCGTAGCCAAACCAGAAATCGGGGTCGTCGGACGTATATATATATATATATATATATATATATATATATATATATATATATATATATATATATATATATATTTATATATATATATATATATATATATATATATATAAATTATCAATCTCCGACTTCAGTCTCTCCCGCGACGTAATAGAGGATGGTAAGACGAATCACACGAATTTAATAATTTTAATTCTCTTCTTTATTCATCTTTTCTTCTCTTTTTACAACTCTGTTCTTTCTCTATTTCTTTTTTACTCTTCTTTTAACTTCTTCTCTATTTCTAATCTATTCTTTTTCTCTCTTTACAATGAAATTTTCTCTCTTCTTATACAACTTTGTGTTCTAATCTACTGTATATTATTACTTGAACAAAATCAATTTTATCAAATTATTACTTAATCTACTGTGACTTTTAATTTTGAACAAACTTTGAACGAAAATCCAAGAGCCATGTTTCGAATGAAAAAAGGGGCATGTATGAAGTATACTGAAACTGATTTGATATAGAATATTGTGGATGTTTATTTAGGATATATATTAAATGAGAATGTTAGATATGTTAGGAGAATGTTTTAAGGATGTGTGAGATAAATAATGAGATTCAGTGTTAAAGTTAATAATTATAAGGACAGTAGTATTCTGGAATACTACAGGGGCATTGTCGACTTCCCGCAGGGGAGTTGGTAATTGCGGTGGGGTCGGGGTCGGAGGAGGGGTCCTGGCAGTTGCCACTGTCTCTGTCTCGTACGAAGATTGCGGCCTAGTGATTGGCATTTACTGAGAAAGGTTCGCGTTGTCTTTTTTCCGGGAACGTTTGTGTTTAGTGGAACGCGGCGAAACGACCTGCTGGTTCCGAAGATATGACAGGAGAATGCTTAGCACGAGAAGATACTGTTTGAGTTTCCTGAGGTGAGTCAAGGACAGGCCCAGCCAAAAGGATATCGCAACGGGCCGGCGCAATCGTTGGAGTAGATGCACTTTAGGGCTTTACCCTGGTTCGCGGAGGGCGAGAAGAACGAGAAGGTGAGAACATCGAAGGTTTTTCTATTTTTTATTTTTTCGAATACGCATTTTCTGCCGCGAAATCCTCTTTATTTGTTTGTACGCGCTACAGTGGAAGGAACGAAACGTCGAGCATGTGTTGTAGGTTCGAGCGTGTGTTTCTGGCTCTGAAGGAGCTTATAAAATTTTTTTGTATATGTGTTTTGAAATAACTATCACGATTACATTTGTTATGCTACAAATAGCTATGATCAATTAATTTAAAATGAAAAGGTTTTGACGTAATTTTAATTGATTGCAGTGAGTGCGTCGAAGAAAGAACCCCAGCCCCCCACCCCCCCCCCCTCGCATTCTTCTTTAGTTTCATTTGTAGTTTGTAAAAAAATGGAAAAAAATAGAAAATCTGTATATATATTGCGTTAGCAAAATTGTAAAAGCCGTTTCCATATCCTGAATTCGAAGGAAGTCTAAGGATTTTTTCAGTGATGAATAAAAAACTTTTTACATGTTGAAAAAATGAACTACACTACTACGTTGAAAAATATATATGAATTTAAGTCGAGTTCCAATCTTTGGAGACTCTTCGGTGTCTGAGTGGCATAATGTTCGTCGTGGAAAGGATATGAACTGGATTTCGGCACGGATTTATTGGGACACCTAATACAAGTGTATAATATCTGTAGTGGTTGCTTTCGCTCATCTCTGGCTGGGCACGGTTTGCATCCTTTGCCGAGGCAGTATGGGTTTTCTTTGTCAGGCCATTTCAATGGAGCGGGAATTTCGCGTTGATTTGTGTAACATTCCCGGCTTGAGATGCAATTTTTCTTCTGTACCTGCCCACTGTATCTGCCCACGTTTCATACATACGAAATGATATTGCTTATCAGCTTCTGCCACAATATGGGCTCTGTTCCAACACAGAATTTAATTTCTCTTGGCTAAAGCTACACGGTCGTAAGCATATCATACATTACTGCTTTCTTTACAGAAGCCCAAACTTGGATAGAAACGCATCCTTTAACGAATTTGATGCATCATCTGATTCTATCAATGGGATCTTAACCCTATATCCGCACACTGAAATCGTTATTGTGGCTGATTTGAATGTGGATAACTATCGGCGGCTTCGTCACTGCGGACACGCAACACCTAAAGGTCAATATGTTCAGCTCTTTGCTGATTCAAAGGGTACTAGACATATATGGTTATTTCGCCAACACACTGGACCTGTTTCTCACCTCCCACCCAAACAAATATACAATTAAAGTTTCTGCGCCCTTGGGCAGTTCAGACCACTGTGTCGTAAATTTGCTGTAACCAACAGTAATGTTAATGAGAAAGCTCTCAAAAGAACAGTATGGTTCTGCGAGAAAGCCAACTGGGAATGTCTGAACGAGTTGTTTGGGAGGTTAAATTGGTTGTTATATTTCTTCAATAACGATGTTGACTCTATAGCGGACACATTGACAGACACGATGCTACTTGGGATACGAACCTTTATTCCAAACAGAGTAAAGAATATCAAACCCAAGAGAAATATATGGTTCGATTCCGCGTGCAGAGAACCCATTAAGGCTAAAGAGTTGAGATTCCCGTTGTATAAATTAAATAATACCGAGGAAAACCGGAAAAGATTTAAGAGAACTGACTACCATGCGCATATTCAACGCGCAAAGTTCTTGCATGGCCAGAGAGTGAGACAAGAATTACTACACTCTCCCACAGCTAGTAGAAACTTCTGGGCATTCGTGAAAAACCGCTTATAGTCGATGACAAACCAGTCACCACTGCAACAGAGAAGGCGAATCTACTTGCTGCACATTTTGCTGCCAGCTCAACGCTGCCTGATATCGCATCAGTTCCACCTCAACTTGCGCATAAGCACCAGACCATGAGCCAGATTCACTTCCGAACGCGTACTGTTGCCCGCGCACTCAAAGAGCTAGACGCACACAAACCAACTGGTCCTGATGGAATTCCACCAATTCTCTTGAAGAGATGTTCCTCGTAACTCGCTAAACCACCGCGGAAACTCTTCCATTTGTCTTATTCTACTGGCTGTATCCCAAAGCACTAACTTCTATTCTCTCCAAGGTAATGGAATCACTTATCGACCGTCAACTTTCGAAATATCTGGAATCAAATAACCTCCTCAATGACCGCCAATATGCCTTTCGTAGTAACAAGTTCACAGGAGCTCTGATGGGATGGCGTACCTTACCGAAAAGTGGAGCCATTCCATCCACTACCTCAGTGAAAGCAAGGTAGCTCCATCCGATATTTCAAAAGCCCTCGACAGAGTTTGACATCCATCGCTTTTGTCAAAATTGCATTCATATGGAGTGGACAATTGCCTGATTCAATGGATAAGAGACTATTTTTCTGGCCGTTCAATTCAGGTGATTCTTGATGGTGTCAAATCTGTCTCCCATGAAATTAATGCAGGTGTTCTCCAGGGTTCGGTACTTTCACCCACTCTCTTCCGGATCTTATAAATGATCTCTTGTCAATTACCAATTACTCACAACGCAATTCACTCGTTTGCTGATGATTGCACGTTGAGTTCCTCATACTCATATGAACACTCCCGACCAAGCTCTTCGACCGACATTATCAACCAGCAATTTATGGTTCATAGATTGAATTCAGACCTCAACAAGATATCTTAATGGGGATTATCTAACCGAGTAGAATTCAATGTCTTAAAAGCTCAGTGCTGCCTCTTGTCCTCAAAGGCGAACCCCAAAGTTAATATACTGCTTATGAACGGCACTTTCATCGACGAAGTCAAGGACTTATCAATCCTCGGCGCTCGAATTAATTCGTCTTTTAATTAGAATGGCCACATATTTGAAGCTGCGAAAAGTGCAGCCAAATGCATGGAGTTCCTTAAGCGATGCAGAAAATACTTCACTCCATCCAACCTCGCCCCTATTTACAAAGCGTATTTTCCTCCCAAAATGGAGTTCAACTCCCATATTTGGTCAGGTGCATCCAAAACTGCACTATACATGCTCGCACGCAAAAACCAGCAGTGAAACCTATTCGGGGCCTAGCTGTGAGTCGGTCAATTCCGTCGTTAGAACATAGGCGCAACGTATCATGCATATCACTTTTCTATAGATATTATCGCAGTTGTTGCTCAACTGAACTTGCTCAATGTGTTCCGCCTCCTCAGACATTTTCCCGCGTTACCCATCAATCTAAGAATGTACATCAATTCACGTTGAAAGTCAACTTCAGGCGAACAAATAAATATAGAGAGTCATTCTTTAGCCAAACCACACGAATGTGGAATGTTCTACCCGATCATGTGTTTCCTCGGTGTTATGATGTCCATGCATTCAAGGCCAATATGCATCGACACCTCCTTTCCTTATCCACCTCATCAGCATCCACTATCACCGTGCTCTGACATTGAAGGGTACTTCAAAATCCCCTTTTGTGTGCGCGTTAGTGTAAAAAAAAAAAGTTTAAGAATTGTATTTAACTATCAGTACCTGGCTGACTTTCAAACAGACAACTTGTCTCACAGTTTTGCTCGTGCTATTTATCTTAATCAACCGTTATTTTCACAATAATTTTCACAATTTAATTATCATTATCTTGTTTTCTTTGCCTCGTTTTCCGCATACAAAAATTTGAACAAGTGTTATAACCGTTAAGTTATGGCCCCTAGGCCACGTGTGTTAAATAAAATTAAGCGCGAACGGTTGCGTTACGACCCCGTTATTGGAGGCCAAACTCCTCCCGATAAACTTTCAAAAGTGAACAATAACGTTCTAGAAAAATCTAAAATGTGTTCAAACACTAACTTTTTTCAACCACTTCAAAGTCTGATCGAAAACTCTCCTGAAATGGATCCGACCAATGACGAACAGTGCGCAGAACTTCCTAAAGAAACCGTTCCGCAATTGTGGTAAAGTGCGTGATATTTTGAGCAACATTAAGATAGACAAATACTTAATCAAAAACATATCGCTTGGGCAAAAAATATGTGCCCCAACAATGGACATATACAACAAAATCAGAACCGAACTCTTACGGTTAAAATGTGAGTTTTTCACCCACTCGCGTAAGGAAAATCGTCCATTAAAGGTAGTGTTATCCGGACTAGACTTAATTAGCTACGATGTAGTGAAAAATGAACTAATTGCACTCGGGATAAAGTGCCTAGATGTTAAAACCATCACATTAAAACGTCAACAAAAGCCCTGTACAAACACTACTTGTACATCGTCTATATTCAACGCGGTACTGTTAAATTAAACGAACTAAAACGAAACTACTCAACCTTGTTCAAAACCATCGTTCGCTGGGACTTTAAAAAACATAATCCAGGTAAGGTCACACAATGTCACAATTGCCAGCTCTACGGTCACGGCTCGATGCATTGTCATATAAATAGCTTCTGTGCAATATGTTCGGGAAACCATAAAACATCGGACTGCAAAACGAATGAGGTCATCAAGTGTGCAAATTGTAGTGGGCCACATAAATCCACCGATCCAGAATGCATAAACCAAAAGCAGTACATAGACATTCGCCGCAAATAATCCCCACGCGGACGTGGTACAGGAAATGCAACCTTCCTACAGCCTCCGAGTGACAAACAGCAGCCAGTGCCCGACCGATTATCCATTGATAATTTTCCTCCACTACCCCGATCTGTGCGTCAACCTTCACTTCCTTCATCCACCTGGGCTTTTGGCCTCCATCAAACCCAGCAACCTTCCAACAGTGATACGACACACACGAAGAAAAATCCGTCAGAAACTTTAACTAATGATAACTTGTTCTCATTTAGCGAGATAAACTCACTTCTTAATGAAGTTGTAACCAAGCTTAGTGCTTGTCAAACTAATGCTAACCAATTTAACGTCATTACTTCATTAGCTATTAAGTACATATACTCGGAAAAATCATGTTAAGAAACTCTCTTAACATCATAACTTGGAATGCGACAAGCATCAAAAACAAAAAGCATGAATTTTTTAGTTTCTTGATAAATTTTAATATTGATATCGCACTTGTTTCAGAAACCTGGCTCAAACAAGACATTTCTTTTTCACATCAAAATTACATTTGTTATCGCCTAGACAGGGTACATGCTAGTGGTGGAGGTGTCGCCATTGTTGTGAAAAAATGTATAGAACATTCCTTGCGTCCTTCATTGCACCTTAAGTTAATTGAGGAAATTAGTATAGATGTAACATTAAGTGACAACTCCAAGGTGAGTCTTTTTTCGGTCTATTTCCCTGGAGGAAATAGAAACATTGAGAAATCTACTTACTTTAAGCAGGATCTGCAAAAATTGTATAGAGTCAACACTCGAAACAAGGTAAGTATTGGTGGTGATCTAAACTGCAGACATCAGTCGTGGAATTGTCTTAGGGCAAACAGCTGGGGTACCATTTTACTAGATGTTGCTGAATCCAGCCCAAGTTTTTCCATACTTTATCCACTTCTCGCCACCTATATCCCAGCGAGCGCTAACAAGAACCCCTCAACTCTTGATCTATATATCACTAATATTCCAAATTACTGCACAGTACCATTAACTCTAAATGCGTTAAGTTCAGACCACCTTCCGATCAGCCTCACAGTGAATCATACAGTAGTTGTAAATCGTACCAGTTTATTCCACAACTATTCCGCCGCCAACTGGAATTGTTATAAATCATATATAAACACGAACTTGGTTCTAGGTGATACCAGCCTAAATTCTATAACCTGCAGCGAGCACATTGATATCCTATGCAACAATTTTGTTTCTGTTATCAATAGAGCGGCCGATCTTGCGATACCTAAATGTTCCACTGCTCCAGTTGATAAGGCTCCGCTTCCTGAAAATATCTTACATCTGATTAGGCTACGAAACTCTGAAAGAAGAAAATGGCTTCGTTATAGAATCGATTGTTTTCTGGTTAATGTTAAAGTCTTAAATATTATCATTAAAAACGAAATCTCAACATATAGGAACAAGTGTTGGAATAAACACCTTTCCTCTCTTGACAAACAAACCGTTCTGGAAAATATCAAAAATTATGAAAAAGGGAGGGTCAAGTATTCCTCCGTTTAAAGTTCACGACAAGTTGTTTATTTCTTCAGTGGAGAAATCGAACCTACTTGCTACCACGTTTAGTAAGAACCACTCCATATCTATGCATCTAAGCGACGCGTATACTGAAGCTGAAGTTGGTAACACTATCCATGTACTTTCTCAAACACCAGCTGAAAGTACTTACGCAACTAATATCAGCAAAGTTATAGAATTGATAAAAAAATCGAAATTTAAAAAGGCTGCGGGTCTCGATAATATTAACAACAAATTAATCAAAGCACTTCCACCTGCTGCAAGTAACTATTTAACGTTTGTCTTAAGAATTGTTATTTTCCGGACTGTTGGAAAACAACAAAAGTAATACCTATCCCGAAACCCGGCAAACCGAAGAACAGCCCCAAAAACTACAGACCTATTAGTGTACTTAGCTGTCTAAGTGCGCTCTTAGAAAAAATCATTAAGGAAAGGATTGATCGTTTTGTGGAAGACAATAACGTCTTGCGCATTAAAAACCACATAGCTGGTAAATTCATCGACAAGGAGTCAACGGGACTGGTTCTTCTAGACATCGAAAAAGCCTTTGATACGGTATGGCACGATGCCTTGATTTATAAGCTACTGAAGCTTAAGCTGCCAATGCCGCTTATCAAAATTATCCAGAGCTTTCTTCGTTCGAGAAAAAATGTTGTGAGTATAGGAACCGACATATCCTCTATTCACCAAATCCACTATGGTATACCCCAAGGCTCGGTCCTTGGTCCCATATTATTCACATTGTTTGTCACAGATTTACCAATACTACGTGAAAGCATTCAGGTAGCTATGTTTGCCGATGATACGGTCATTTTCTCTTCGGATGCCTTATTCACTAATGTCTACAACTCTTTGCAAGCAGCTCTTGACAAACTAGCAGTATATTACAGGAAATGGAAAATAAAAATAAATGGTAATAAAACACAAGCTGTCTGGTTTTCGAGATGTAGGAAACACTGCTACCTACCAAATGGCACTAAACTCAGTATGTGTGCAGTTGATATTGATTGGTCCGAAGACTGTAGTTATCTAGGTATTATTCTAGATAAAAACTCATCTTTCAAAAACACATCACTACCACAATTGACAAAATAAACAAAGTGGTAAGAGTTATTATGTATCCATTGGTGTGTAGAAAATCAAAGCTTAGTATCGAAAATAAAATTATAATATTTAAAACCATTTTTCAAGCTATACTCCTGTACGGGGCGCCTGTATGGTGTAATTGTGCTCGCACACACAAAATAAAACTGCAAAGGTGTCAAAATAAAATATTGAAAATATTGCTGAATTTGCCACGGCATTATTCGACACATGAACTACATGAAAACGCTAATGTTAAACCGGTAGAGTTCCTTATTGACAAAATCAATTGAAACTTCTTCGCCAATTGTTCTTTTTCTGACGTTTCCCGTCTTGCGTTATCCTAAATCACTACATATGTACTCTGTCTATGAAAATTATATCGAGGTCATTACTATATAAAATAACCGGAAGCTCGTGCAATATTAGTCTTAAGATTCAAATAAGGGTTTTTTCGTGTAGTTTTTCCTTAATTTATTATTTGTTATTCATTAAAATTGTGCTATTGTCGTTATATAGATTTAAGATTATCGTTGTAAAGGAATTGCTATCCTAAATATCTTAAGTACTAGTTGTAAAATATACCATAAATGTAATTATCTACCAAATAAAAATTGAATTGAATTGAATATTGCTAAAGCAGCTGTATTTAAATATGTTTCTTGCCCAATCTTGCTATAGTGTTTTTGTTCGTGCTAGTTAACGTAATCATATCACTAAGATAACCGATGGAAATTTAGCAGAAGATATCATCAGATGTAATCTGTAGCGATTCTAACAGATACACACACAATTCACAAGCAAAAATAGTGAAGAACACCGAACGAAAAATCGAATAAGAAAAACACATCAGAACCGTATACCAAGCGATAAAATAAAAATAATTCATACCAGTGGAATATAGTCGAGTTTGGAAATCAAATACTAAACACGGTCAGTAGTCTGATTTTGATCGTCACCGAGACGAGTTTTCGTCAAGGAGCAGCGGTAAGGGCGGAGAGAAAGATACGCGAGCTTGAAGAAGTAAAGAAACGTTTCGAGTGTGTCGGAAGTTTAGTGTTATCGTAGATTCGATTAGAACTTACGCGTCATTTATGTCATAACAAAATATAATTGTGCAACAAAAGGACGAATTCCAACAGTAAAATAAAAACCACTGAAAATGAACAAGGAATACAAGTGTTTTAATCGTCGCTATAATTTGCTCCGGTTTCGTTTTGTTTTCCTGCGAACAGTGTTCGGCGGAACACTGCATCATCGATTATAGATCAACGATCCGCCAAAAATCTATCACTAAGGGAACGGATGACAGCATAACCAATGGAAATGTGTCACAAGATATCATCAGGCATAACCTTATCACCAAGGGAATGGATGACAACTCTTATCTTGTATGAAGAAGTATAAATAGCATAAGCAATAGAATCAAGTGTTCACTAATTTGTAGAATATCAGCAAATAAAGAATTCTAACGTTGAAACGTGAGCTCGGCGGCAGAAAAATATTATTTTTTATTCTGTAGTGCACCAAAACAATGAAGTCGCTCCCAAGCATGTGTGCCTAAAAGTAGCAGCCTACCTTTGTATATGTTGTCTAATTTATTGTGGAGATATGCAAGGAACACATGGATATCATTTATTTAGGATCTGATCATATCTACGCCTGTAAATGAGGACTAAATTATGAATTACTAATAATGTTCAATACCTCAGAGGAAGTTCTGTGCTGAAAACCAATTCTGCTACTCTGCAGCGACACACTACAATCAGAAGGAAAGACCGGAAGCGGCAAATGTAATCTGTTTATTTGGTTCAACACACAAATACTTACGTGTATACCTTCTTTTTGTTACCTTATTAATATTAAAGCGATTACGTGTGGACTAAGAAGAGAGCTTGTGTGAATATAAAATTAAATGCCATCCATCGTTATATCAAACCCATTCTCACAAGTTTATCAGGGTCCGCCAGTTTACTAAACTTCTGTTGCTAATTCTCCTCGTTGAAGCATACGAACTTCACATTTTGTATGAATGTCCTCAAGCATAAAGAACCATTTAAAGTTCCTGCACAAACAATGGAAACGAGGGAGCATATAATGCTGTCAGGAAGAATTCATATTACCTTGCGTAAGTGACAACCACCTATGCAGGCAACCTCTTGAGCTCATATAAAATGAATTTGCTGTTGTCTCGCATAAATAGGACCGGAAAAAACAATACATTATGTTCCATATCCGAGTTCCATTCAGTATTCATGCAGTAACGACATCGAGTGGATAATCGGATAATCTTAGGAGCAACTTTTCACGTGCTATTCACACACGCATCGGTTGCCTGCCATCCATCATAGGTGGATCTAGGAAGCCCAAAAAATCGTTGTCTTGTTAAAGTCAGTGTTTCTTCTTGTTGTCGTAGGAGATGCCTGATTCATTTGTTTGTATGTCACGACGATAACAGTCACACAACTTTGAAATGCTTTTCATCCACACGCACCTTCGACTTTTTTTGTTATCATTCTGTTTCCTTGCTTTCGAGGATTATTAAGTATTGCTCGCCGAAGCGTACATAAAAAAAAAAGGTATTTAGGTAGCATTGTATGTGTAGCAACTTTCTTAAGTCTGTTTGATCCTTTGTTGACTCTGATGACTAATTAATTCGATATTGCTTAGAGGGATATTGCATCTGGGGAAACTCTTTGGTTAGTCGTAGTATTAGTCGAGTAACAGGATGGTGGGAGTTGCCACAATAAACCGATTAAGATTTACATAATATAAATAAATTTTCAAATCGATGAGTTGATTAAAAATCCAATTCGTGTTGGTTCCATTGCTCGACTGCACCATACAGTGTAAATGTTCCGTCATTCGTATCCTTCCTGATTGCCCTAACTAGGAATAACAATACCCATGGATTGATAGCGTGGTCTAGAGAATAACGAGACGATAAATTTGGGGAATAAACCAGTGAAGAAGAAATTTTGTAGGTCATATAGCCCTTCTAAGTTTATGGTTTAACATAGAATACAGTTACGTGGTCAATGGAAGGCTGTGCCTTTAGTTTAATCATCTTGTACCTGGGAAATTGGTACCTTATATTATAGGTATAATATTTGACATATATTGGGCATACTTATCCCATTTTACGTGTATCACGTTTGTGATTTTACGCATTAATTATTAACCTGCTGAAAATATCGTATTCGCAAAACCGCAGGGATATACATCACACTACGACTCCTCTCATGTATATATATATATATTCACCCGTGGCCTCTTCGAAAATAAGGAATGACTTGAATAAGTAGTTTAGAAACAGTTTTCACTGATACATATGTAAACTGAGTCCAAATGTTAATAATAGAGCCATTAAGTAAATCGAAAAGATAGTTAGCTAGAACGACGACCGAGAACTACCCTTCCTTACCTTAAAAGGCGTAGTATGAAATGTTCTCTTTTTTTTATTTTTTTTTTTAACATACTGTGTTTATTTGACCAATAATCAATGTTTACATTAAGCACTACAGCTAACTTATAATTCTAGTGATACAATCGTTTTTTTTTTTTTTTTTTTAGTTTTTAAACCACATTTATTTTCCTAATTCTCTTTACATGTATAATATTAGGGGTAAATGTTAAACCCTTTTCTACAATCACAATCCTTAAATTAACTTACTGGCTCTATGCGAGCTATCTAAATTACACATTGCAACTTGATTTTTATATATGCCTTTCGACATACATCTTTTTTTTTGTTTCTTATATATATATGAAATAGGTCATATATTAGAGGGACTCCTCGTTTACATCTATATGTATATATTATTATTACAATTTTTTTTTTATTATTATTATAACAAACAAAAACTTCAAAACGAAACGAATAAAAAATAAAATAAGATATAAAAAATAAAATAGAATAGCTACACAAAAGTAATGGGGAAGGCCGCCGGGGGGGGGGGGGGGGGGGGGACAAGAGGAAGGAGAGCGTTGCTCTTGAGAGGCATACTATATCTGAGGAAGTGAAGTCCTCTCCTCGTTGAGACCATTTGGGAGATGTTCGATCTGTGGCTGATTTATCTCTTTCACTGATCGCCGTGCTAAAACGCATGCGGTCTGGGGCATTGGAGATATCACTATCATGGAGAATTCGTTTGTCCCTGGCACCACAGCGAGCGTGGTAAATAATCGGGACTCCATGCATGTCTTGGATAAGGCCTTTTTGATCCAAGAAAGGGAACGCTTCTGGGGGAATAAACCCATTCTGGAGGGTATTCTTCAGATACATATCATCGGGATAGAATGCTCCCGAGATAAGATTATTGTCACTGCACATTGCCCTTGCTGTGTGACCACGAATAATTTTAATTATGAAATTGTCTATCCTATTTTGAATTGCGACTCTGGTGTTCTATAAAGTCCGAGGCAGGAACGCAAACACTGCCGTTCGAACACACGAAACTTCTCCATATAAAGTGGAGATATATTATACGATACTGGACGGCCATAAATCAAAATTGGTCGGATGAATGCCGAGTACGAAATTACTTTGACTCTGGGGTCAAGAAGACTACTCCGGAATAGACTTCTTGTCATAGAATATGCGCTTTTAGCTGCGGAGGGGGATGCTGCTAAGTGCTTGTCAAAATATAAATACTGGTCTAGCCCGATACCAAGGTATCTAACTACAGTTTTCACTTGCAGTGGAAGGTTATTGTTACCTACAATAGAAAAGTATTTCCAGTTGTATTTTGTATCCCTCGAGGCCATGGATAGGGGCGTTCTGAAAAGGATAGTCTCGGTTTTCTGGAAATTAATCTTTAATTTCCAGTCGTCGCAAAATTGTTTTATTTTGTTGAAGTCATCTTGATGACGTCTATTTTTCCTCCTGTTCTGTACACCACTACGTCATCGGCGTACGCATTGGCGTTTTCGAGAGAACTCACTAGATCACTAGTGTAAATATTGAATAGAATGGGAGAATTCACAGCTCCCTGCTGTAAGCCATTTTTAATTTGGAAGGTCTTGTTGGAGAGTATGTCCCCGCATTTCACCACAAAATGTTTGTCCATTATCATATCATAAATTATGTATAACAAATATTGCGGCATACCCAGGTTTGTTAACTTATAGACATGTTCTTCTAACCATACGGTGTCGAAAGCCTTTTCAAAGTCAACCAAGCAGGCGCCTGTACATTGTCGCTTTGCCTTGTTCCACTGTATATCGGAAACAAGTTTCGTCGCTGCATAAACTGTATCATGTCGCGCTCGAAAGCCAAACTGGTTGTTGGGGATGATATCGTTTTCATCACACCAACCTATGAGTGCTTTGTTTATAATTTTTTCGAATAACCTGCTGATGTTGGGAAGCAGGCTGATCGAGCGTAGATTAGCTGGATTACTCTTATCCTTACCCTTTTTGAGGATAGGGTGGACTACTGCAGTCTTCCAATGGGTTGGATAGTGTGCATTGTTTAGAGCGTTGTTAAACAAAGTAGTGTATATGTTCACTGCTTCGCGAGGCAAGTGCCTTAGAACCATATTTGGAATGCTATCTATTCCAGATGATTTCTTATTTTTATTGAGCTAAGTATGTTTCTAAGTTCATCCGTGCGCACAAACATATTTATATTTTCATTTCTGACGGGAGAATCCGCTCTATTATTTTCGCCGAATGTGATGAAACTACGGTTTTCGGATCGCCAGTTGTGAAGTTGATTGCGCAGCGAGCAATGTCTTTGATGGGCATTGCTTTCAATTTCAGTGTTAGCATGAACTGATTTGTTAACTCTGTACACTGCTTCGAAACAGGCTCCAATTGAATTCGCTTTCTTTTGCGGATCTTCGACTACTATTACTTCATCATTGGAGTTGATGTGCTCTAAGGTGAGTCCTGCGTTCAGCATTATCTGAAAATTCTCGGGAGTCCGTGGAATTCGGAGACAGGGAATGTCATTGTGTTCTTTTCTTCGACATATTTTCTTGGTTTGTGAAAACATGTTCGGTCCGTTTGCTTGAACAGCTCGAATTCTGTTGCTCCACTCCTCATTTATTACTGCTCGGTAATTATCCCGGATCAGTTTTTGAAGATTTTTAATCAAGGACTTGATAGTTTTGATTTCATTGCTATTTGGGTCACTGAACTGCCAATAGCACAATTTCAGCTTTGAGAGCAGGGTGCTCTTTTGCCTATACAAAGCATCGATAGTTGCATTTCTGTATCGGTGGGTATAGCCATCCATATGAGCTACTTTGGGGATGGAACGATTCATTGTGTTAGTAACAATATCATTCATAGTTAGGAGGTAATGATCGATTTCATCATTACGAAGGTTTCTATTAGTCGGTGAGTCTATGCCAATGTTGCGTATTTCTCTTTTTACTATGCGATCGAAACGCGACCAATGTGCTTTTCGGAAATCGAAAGAGTGTACCTGGTCGTACTGCTCAAGTAGATGGTACTTGGTTGGCACTTGTATTTCGGATCCAAGTCCGTAATGATCGCTATCGTACTCAATTGTGCGAAGACAATTTCGAGTAGTTACCTCGGTATCTGGTAACTGAATTCGATCATCTGTCATAAGTAAATCCAGGAAGGAGTTACCTCTTGAATAAGACGGCGTACTTGTAGCGTACAATTCTTTATGGTCGATGGCATTTGTTTGCCTCCAATCAAACAAGGCATTGCCTCTAGTGTTCGAAGTCAGATTGCCCCAGGCACTGTGCTTGGCGTTGAAATCACCAGCCACTAAAAATTATTGTTTTCCGAATCTATCTTGAGACTTCGGAAAAGCGTATCGATTTCACAGATAAATTGGGTACCTTGAACAGATTCAGGAGCGTAAGCAGCGACTATATATAGATGCCTTTGACTTTTTAGAGGAATATCTATAATGCATGCCTCTAGCACCTGCAATTTGTGTACTTCCGTGTTGTAAACGACCTTATGGTGAAGACCTTTCTTAACTAAGATAACGACCCCACCCCCTCGGGTAGAGTGTGGTCGATCTCGTCTAATTATGTTATCATTTTTGTAGCCCATTTTGTGCCTTTGGTTTAGCTTAGTTTCGCTAGCCAAGAGCACATCAGGGCATTCGACTTGGAGCAGATTGCCTAAATTATCCCTTCTTTCGATGTGGATTAGTGAATTTACACTCACAGCTATAATTTTTAGGTTTAGTTCAGACGGAGGGTTGAAGATTTTGACGTGGAGAGTTATTTGAGAACAGGGTTGAATAGAGAGTATGTATTCGTGCTCTTTGTTCAGTCATTGTTTTTTGAAATTCGGCCAATTGTCCTTGCATGGTTAATAACATTGTTATTATGTCTGAATGTGCCTCTGGTGCAGGCATTTTCCCATTATTATATGTATGTCCATGGATGCTGGTTGCTTAGAAGCACCGGCCATTTGTGCATAGGACACACAAGGAGCCACGAAATTCTTGTAGGAACGAGTTTTCATTTTTTTCTCTTCTTCAACTTGTTTCTTTTTGGATTCCAATTTGAATTTCATTTGTTGAAATTTAGGACATCCTCTAAAATTAGCAGTGTGGCCTATATTTTTACAGAGGACACAGGACAGTGTTTTCCTATCTGGAACCTGTTCCTTGCCCAAGGGGCATTCACCAATGATATGGTCGGAGAGGCACTTTACGTACCTGAATTGCATGTGGCAGTTTGATGCCGCGTGCCCGAAGCGTTGACAACGCATACACTGCAATACTCGATCGATTTTTCTCATTTTTTCCCAACTTATTGTTTGGTGGTTGAGGTGGTTGATGTATCGGAGAGCATCAACTTTACTGTTGGGACTCAGTGATACAATAAAGAGGTAGGTAAAGGTTTCTTGCCTCTTTTACAAACTTGCTGCTGGAGTAGACTATGGTGTCATCAGCGTTATTCAACATTACGGTATTGGGTAATTGAGGGTGCGGTATGTCTGAAGTATAGAGGAGGTATAATAGTGGTCTAAGAATTGAACGCAGCGGAACCCCTGCGGTTATATTATACGATTGGAAGATAGAAGAATTTATTTTGAGCATGAATTTTCTACCAGAGAGGTAGGAAGTAAGAAGTTTGGTAGTATGGGTGTTTAATCCAAATATGTAAGGCAGCGTGTACGAGGGTTGCCTTTACAGGGGATGACTCTGGAATGAAGTTAGAGTATTTCAATTACTCTCTGAAGTTCGCTTGGATGAAGCTTCTAAGATTCAAGGGTAGATCGGCGTGTTGAAGATTTTCACTTGTTGAAAGAGCCAACGGTGCATAGAGTATCGTAGAAGAGAATTACCGGGTTGCCGTAGGTTAGGTAATGTGAGCGATCACAAAGATTCACCATTGGCGTAGATGTGCGGTAATCCATCGAATCCTACCGCTTAGGATTTCGAGGATTGTCGAGGGCGCGCTGTGTTCAGGTGCTGGCCAGCAACATGACGAGATACCGTGGGCGTAGATGAGTCAATCAGTCAATCAACTTGGGATGATGGACCGAGAGACAGGGCTTACCAAAATGGATGTCCCTTGAACGACAGACTGTCTGGCCGTTGTTGTGCTTGGCAATGGGATAGAACTCTATCACCATTCCTGGTACAAGGTCGCATGGGCACTTAAAGGGGGACTAGAATGCTGTCACCGCCTCCTCGTGTATATCATTCGAAATCGCCTATGAGTGATGACAGTTAGTTATGCACTCTGATCAGGGTCTGATCTGTGAGAACTGCTAAATAGGATGAACGGAAATTGAATTGACTTGCTCACAGGAAAACGGAGAACAGAATGAAATGAGGTGATAATTGCGAAGTAATTACCGGAGGGTAACAGCGGGGGTTCTAAGTAGAGTTGTTTGGTGAAAACAGAGCATCGTCGTCCTGGTTAGGATTGATCATCGTGTCACAACCCAACGCGGAATCAATCTTCTGGGATGTAAGTGAGGGTGAAATGCACGACTACTTCCCTCTAGAATGTGGAACTGAAACTTAAACACAAGGGCTGTACTAATTTACTATCGGGTAGTACCACACGAAATGTCAGATTTTCGCTCAGTCGGAAATAAGACATCTGTGCCAGAACGTTAAATTTCCTTTTTTTATAGAGTAAAGTATTACGTGTGCTTGCCGTGTGAGAATTCGTTCGTTACAAGTACAGTTTTTTTTCTAGGAATTGTGTACCATGCTATCGGCAGTTCAAAGTCGAACCCTCTTCCTTTATGAATTTAAAATGGGACATAATGCCTCATTGGCAATGAAAAACATTAATGACGCATTGGAGGATGTAGCGATGAACGAACGTATTATACGACGTTAGTTTGGAAAGTTCCGTTCGAGAGAATTCGGCCTCGAAAATGAACCACGTGGGAAGCCGGAAACGTTATTTGACGACAATATTTTAAGAGCAACGGTGTATGCGGACCCAACGAAATCGGTGCGGAAGATTGCACAAAACATGGGAGATGTCACAAGGCATGGGAGTATCCCCAAAGATAATAAGTTGACACCTTTCTCCCATAGGAAAGGTAAAGAAACTCGATAAGTAGGTACCACATGAGTCGATTGAAGACCGCCAACGAAACAGCACATGCGCTCGTGATCCGTAGCATCGGATCAATTGTGCAATCCGTTTTGGGAATCTTAAATATACACAATTACATTATCGGTTCGCGCGACAAGTCTTACTGTGGGATCGTAAAAAAACAAACGGATCTCGACACACGCGGCTTAGTGCTATGAAAAATGCGAGGATCTACATGCGAGTGATGTGCAGTGCGGGAAAACCTTGAACTCAGTCCCTCCCTTGTGTCTGTTTTCCTTTTTTTCGCACCTCTGTTTACGTCCCTCAGGCTTCGATAGTCTCGGTTGACTTATAATCTTTGGAGAGTTTTTGGTGCCTGAGTGGCATAATGTTCGTCGTGGAAAGGATGTAACCTGGATTTCAGCACGGATCTAATATGGCACCTACTACAAGTGTATAACACCTGTAGCGGTTGCTTTCGATTATCTATTGCTGGTCCCGACTTGTACCCTTTGCCGAGGCGGCATTGGGTTTCTGTATAGGGCCATTTCAATGGAGCGGGAATTTCGCTTTAATTTGTGTAACATTCGCGGCTTGAGATCCAATTTCTCTTCTGTATCTGCCCACGTTTCTACCCAGAAACCAACTAGCCTTGCACTTAGTGAAACCCAGGCTATTACTAATACAGCTATTTCCGATTTTAATCTACCTGGATATAACTTAGTGCCACTGTTCTTTCCACATCGTGGAATAGCCACGTACATACGAAATTATATTGCTTATCAGCTTCTGTCACAATATGGGCTCTGATCTTCTCGTTGCTAAGACTTCACGTTCGTAAGCATATAATATACATTATTGCTTCCTTTACAGAAGCCCAACCTAGGATAGAAACACATCCTTTAACGAATTTCAAGCTCTGTCTAATTCTATCAATAGGATCTTGACCCTATATCCGCACACTGAAATCGTTATTGCGGGTGATTTGAATGTGCATAACTCTCGGTGACTTCGTCACTGCACACACACAACACCTGAAGGTCAATATGTTCAGCTCTATGCTCATTCAAATAGTTTGTTTAACTCAACTTGTCAATGAGCCAACACGGTTACCAGACATATTTGGTTCGCCAACACACTGGACCTGTTTCTCACCTCCCACCCAAACAAATATACAATTGAAGTTTCAAATATACAATTGAAGTTTGATGTTGACTCTATAGCGGAGACATTGACAGACACGATTCTACTTGGCATGCGGACCTTTATTCCACACAGAGTAAAGTGTATCAAACCCAAGAGAAATATGTGGTACGATTCCGGGTGCAGAGGAGCCATTAAGGCTAAAGAGTTTGTGGCGGTTCCGCCAAATCCCACGGTTTACCTTCCTAAAAAACCCCCATAATCATCACCCAAGACGCTCAATTCCTCGCCAATGCATTCGCATTCGGCACCTAAAAATGCTGCACGCATTTAAGAGATCAAATCTATGATCTTTAAGTCCCTGTAAAGAAAACTTACCTTCATGCATTCTCTTCGCATACCAGCGCTCCTTAAGATTTCTTTATTAGCTTACCAGGAATTTCCAATCAATTTCGGCATCTACGCCGCCAGTCAAATTTCCTTAGATGAATTCCGGTAAACAAATAATTAGATTTACATACATTTGTAACTTTCATGACAGGGATCATAAATACTGCGCCGTCTATTTTTCCCAGCCGCGTCATGTGTACAACAATGTTCCCTATATACACATTGGCCGGCGACTTACACCCTAGGGACCAAAGCAAATACGCATTCCGCGTCTCTTGCATCAATTAAATCCTACAGCATATTCAAATGCAAATAGGAACTCAATACCTACCCTTACTATCGTATCCCATTAACACCTCTTTACCAACGTCCGTCGTAGCGACGTTGCATAAACATGACCCTCATTACGGCGCGAACCATTTGGTCGCCTTTTCCTTTGTTCTCGCCAACTGTCCTTCTCGTCGTTCCACTGCTTTTGAACACGTGCAACAACATCGGAACTGAACGTCCACACACACAAAACCATGATCTCGACTACGAGATCTGGTTTTCTTGTTCCCACAAGAGAGACTCTACGTTACACTTGTGGGAGATAAAACATATCCTGGGCAAGAATATATTCACACCGTTAAGAGAAAAGTTTTTCTCTCTCTTCCTTTTTACTTAAATTTCCCTTTTTAGCGAAATCATCTCTGCATGAGATGAAGATCGCTGAGTCCTTTACCATCCTTCGACCCGAGCGGGTCGAGGCTCCATCGCTACACTGGTGCGCACAGGGAAGCGATAATGTAATAATCGTTTGTGTCGTTGTCCCCGCGATTCAGTACGAATTTTCTCCTTAATTAAATACACAAGTTTCAATTATTTTGCCATTTGCACTTTGCCTTTGTGTTAACCTTCAGTATTTGTTTAAGATTAATTAAAAATAAAAAACATTTCACTAATAACAGTGACCAATGTTTCCTTTTACCTTTCCTGTTTGTGGACGTGGTGTTGCAGTTTCCGAGCGTTTTCCGCGGAACTTTTGTGTTTCTCTTGTTGCGACGACGGGCCAATTAATTAATTTATGATGGAGGAGGAAGTGAATCGAATGTCCGTGTTAGACACATTACTTCCTCCCCACAAGTTGAGCTTCTGGTTTTATAAATCAAACAATACTGAGGAAAACCGAACAAGATTTAAAAGAGCTAGAAATGACAGCAATGCGCATAATCAACACTACGCACAAAGTGCTTGCATGAAGAGACAAAAAATACTACACTCTCCAACAGGTAGTAGAAGTTTCTGGGCATTCGTGAAAAATATTCAAAACTCAGTCTCTTCATCCATTCCATCGCTTATAGTCGATGACAAACCAGTCACCACTGCAATAGAGAAGGCGAATCTACTTGCTGCACATTTTGCAGCCAAAGCAAGGTTGCCTGACACCACATCAGTTCCACCTCAACTTGAGCATAAGGAGCACACCATGAGCCAGATTCGCTTCCGAACGCGTACTGTTGCCCGCGCTTTTAAAGAGATAAACGCACACAAATCCGCCGCTCCGGATGGCATTCCCCCAATCCTTTTAAAGAGATGTTCTTCTTCACTCGCTAAACCACGTCCGAAACTCTTCCATTTATCTTATTCTACTGGCCGTTTCCCAAATAGATGGAAGTCAGCGAACATTCAACCAATTCCCGAAAAGGGTGACGAATCACCCCAATCTTCTTATCGACCCATACCACTAACTTCTATTCTTTCCAAGGTAATGGAATCACTTATCAACCGTCAACTTTCGAAATATCTGGAATCAAATAACCTCCTCAATGACAGAGTTTGGCATCCAGCCCTTTTGTCAAAATTGCATTTATATGGAGTGGACAATTCCCTGATCCAATGGATAAGAGACCATCTTTCTGGTCGTTCAATCCAAGTGGTTCTTGATGGTGTCAAATCCGTCTCCCAGCAAATTAATGCAGGTGTTCCCCAGGATTCGGTACTCTCACCCACTCTCTTCCTCATCTTTATAAATGATCTCTTCTCAATTACTCACAACCCAATTCACTCGATGCTGATGATAGCACGTTGAGTTTCTCATACTCATACGAACACTGCCGTACACTCAACTCTTCGAACGTCACTACCAACCAGCAACTTATGCTTGATACATTGAATTCAGACCTCAACAAGATATATCACTGGGGATTATCTAACCGAGTAGAATTCAATGTCTTAAAAACTCAGTGCTGCCTCTTGTCGTCAAAGGCGGGGGCCAAATATAATTGAAGGCAAGAGAAAATGGGAACTTAAGCAAGGATATTGTACAATCGGGAGTCGATGGTTGCATTCTAGGGCGACATGCTATGATCTGGCGTTTCATTCAGCATGCTGAATTTTATATTGTCTTGTGTACAACTTTACTTTGCGTTTAAATAAAATGTAAAACGTAAAAATAATAAAACATTTAATGAACGCCCAAATTGCCCAGTTTTCATCTCACAAATGGGTGGTCACTTTTCTTATAACCAACCCGTAATGAATATTAGGCCATTCCCACACTATTTAACTGTTTAACTATTTATTGACCTATAGGCTCCCGGAAGTTCATAACCTCACTGACTCGGCTGCGCCATCGTTCTCTGTCCTGTTCACTCTTCTTACACGCTTGACCATTATATTGCATGATATCAGTTTGGATCTCCGCAGTTTACTGACTGCGTTCCAACTAGCGTTGTCGGAAAGCAGTATTTTATTAATTTCCTTCGACATTTCGTTACTGGCCGCCAGTGTTGTTCCCAGATATTTAAATTCTTTAACTTTTTCAAATTTCTTGTCCCTGACGTTTATGTGTATTCCCCGAAATCTACCTGCTGGTGCCGTAATCATATATTTTGTTTTGTCTTCATTTATTTCTATTCCCACCGCTTCTGCCACTTGCATGATGATGTCTCTATTTTTACTTACAGTTTCTAGATTATCGCCCAAACCGGCGATGTCATCCGCATATGCGAGCACTTGTGTGACCCCAATCAGGGATAATCCGGATATGTTGTCGTCTTGTACCTTTCTGATAACATACTCGAGCACAAGGTTAAAAAGACATGGTAAGAGGTCATCCCCTGTTTTCTGAGAGGTGATTTTCTATTCTAACTCGCCCTGCATTTTCGTTCATGCAGATATGAATGAAGGTGGAATATTTTCTTGGGACTCCCAGCTCAACTACAATGTGCCTTGTGACTGAGTCGTAGGCTTTTTTGAAGTCAACGAACAGTTGGTGAACCGCCTCTTCGTATTCCCACTTCTTTTCCAGCAATTGCGTTCATGCATGCAGCGTAGCTCTGGCCAGTATAACAATTGTTAATATTTGGTATGCGGTTGGGAGCTATGATATTCCTCTGCAGTTTTCGCAGTCAGATCTGTCGCCTTCTTTCAAGATGGGGACGACTCTATTGAGGTTCTCCATTCTTCCAGAGTGACTTCCTTATCCCATATTGTTTTAATCAGTTGGTGAATCTTTCGAATGGTTGCTTCTCTTCCATGCTTCATAAGCTCTGCCGGTATGACGTGGTGGGGTGGGGTTGGGTAGAGACACCTGTGTACGGCGTGCTAGTGTAGGGTCTCAGGCCGGTGGAATCGGTGTGCTTTACCCACCGGTGTAGCTGAGACGCTTGGGAGACGCCCAGAGACCTAAGGAGGAAGGTCCTGAAGTCTGTGAGGGAGGCAAAACCGGGCGTCCTACTGAAAATTGCTACGTGTAGTAGCTGTGGTTAAGTGAGGAGCGGGAATTTAGGGAATTGAGTAGCATAAGGACGAGTAAAATCGAAAAGGGGTTGAAGGGAGGTCGGGTGTGAGGTGAAGCCGGGCGTCCTACTGATTATTTGCTACGTGTAGTAGCTAGTGTGTAATGAGGGGAACATTGTTGTACGAGGGTTGCCTCTTATGTTTCGGGATTTGGCAACCCTAGTGTTGCAATCCGGCAATTGACAGCTCTGTCGTAAAGTTGGACATTTTTGAGGTTATACGCACTCAGAACGTTTTGACATACGAGCGCTATTTGTGTTGTTTACAGTAACTTAAAAGATTCAACTCGGCCCAAAAATGGAATTAAATCATCAACATTTTCGTGCGATTATTTTTTACAACTTTCGGCGTGGATTAACTCAGCAACAGTGCATGGATGAACTTAATTCAATTATTGGCGATGACGCTCCATCAAGGACCAGTGTTTATCGATGGTATGGTGAATTCAATCGTGGTCGTAGTTCACTCAAAGATGAATTTCATGAAGGTCGTCCAAAATCAGTTGTTGTTCCGAAAACCATTGATGCTGTACGCGAACTGATATTGGAAGATCGTCATGTGACCTATCGTGAGATTGAGACAACATTAGGCGTTAATGGGACCAGCATACATTCAATATTGCATAAACATTTGACTGTTAAAAAAATTCTTCGCGTTGGATCCCGCACAATTTGTCAATCGCCCAAAAAAAGGCTCGTGTCAATTGGTCGAAAGAAATGCTCAAAAAATACGTTCGCGGTGCTTCGAAACACGTCTATGACATCGTGACAGGTGATGAATCGTGGATTTACGCGTATGAGCCCGAAAGTACACAGCAGTCGACTGTCGACTGGGTGTTTCAAGATGAGCCAAATCCAACAAAAGTTGTTCGCGCACGAAGCACTTGCAAGCAAATGGTCGCCTGTTTTTTCGGAAAAACTGGACATGTCGCAACCGTACCACTTGAGCAACGCAGAGCAGTCAATTCTGAGTGGTACACAACCATTTGTTTGCCAGTTGTCTTCCAAGAAATCAGGAAAACCAACCGCCGAAGACGGATCACTCTTCACCACGACAAGGCGAGCTCTCACACATCGGTTGCGACAACTGCATTTTTGAGCACCCAAAACATCGATTTGATGGGTCATCCGCCGTATAGTCCTGACTTGGCACCGAATGACTTCTTTTTATTCCCGTACGTAAAAAAACAAACTGAGAGGTCAACGTTTTTCGACACCTGAAGAAGCGGTTGCTGCATTCAGAATGCATGTGTTGGAGATACCTCAATTAGAGTGGCAAAAGTGCTTCGACAATTGGTTCAAACGTATGCAAAAGTGTATAGATCTTCATGAGGAATATTTTGAAAAACAATAAAGTGATTTTCGATGATCAATATTTGTTTTTGTTCTCTAATCTCGAAATATAAAAGGCAACCCTCGTACACATGATGAGGCTGGGAATAGCCGACTCAATGATCATTATCCCTGATTATGATGGTTACTTGGTACTGTAACCGATATGTTTTCTTTCAGGGATATGATGTTTGTTCTTTAAGGAATTCTTCTAGGAAAGTAAATATGATGCATTGAATTAGAAATGCTAAGAATTCTTTGTTGGGGAAGTTTGCCGATGCGTTGAGGCATGGAAAATGCCCTTGTGAAAGGAAATGCTCTTGATGCGGGGAGATTGAGGTGCAAATATGGGTTGCGAATATGGGGGGTTCTTCGTGTGAGCTTTAAGAATCTCCACAGGCTGTTAGTTTGATTACTTCTCTGATTAATCTACATTTAGTGTCCATACTGTAAGTTTCCTTTTCCTCACTACTCCCATTCTCTAGGATGCTAAACCTATTCGTTAATTCGTCTTGATATTCAGCCCTTTTGCGTAGGTCTTTTGGTTTATCAATGTCGAGCTTTTTGTCTCCCGTGAATCGCTATGAGGGTTTGCTGTGAGCCGACTCCTAATTTTGCCCATCACTAGAAGAAGATCGGAGTCGCAATCTGCTCCTCTATATGATCTTACATCAAGGATGCTGGAGTGGTGTCTTTTATCTATGAGGAAATGGTATATTTGGTTACGCGTGACGCCGTCGGGTGATATCCATGTGGCTTTATGGATTTGCTTGTGCTTGAGCATCGTGCTTTTCAATACCAGATCTTTCGACGGTGCGAACGTGATAATTCGAATTCCATTATCATTTGACACGTCGTGTGGCTTTTTTACCTATACTTGGTTGGAATATATTTTCCTTCCCAATTTTCCCGTTGAGGTCCCCGAAGAGGATTTTCGTTTATAAGTACATAATTGTATCATGGGCCCTGTATTTTTAGCACCAACATTCGATCATTAATAAATCTCACCTCTTTTACATTGGGCGTGATTTTATTCCTTATGATGAAGCCAGTTCCCGGTATTTCCACACGCCATTGTGACCCGTTGGTTTCAATTACCTGATGTGAGAATATGACTTCTTGAATCGCGACGATGTTCATTTTATATTGTTTCGCGCTGTCTACAACCGTCTGTATCGCAGCTGGTTTATATATCGTTCGAACATTCCACGTGACGACGCGTAGATCCCGCTTTTTTCCTTTTTCCCTACATCTTCTTTTCGCCGAGTTCGTGTTTTCTTGATGATTTGTTCGCTTATAGTAGTGTGGGCTCATCACACCTACGCCTACCGGGTTTTTCGTGAGATTGTTTTGTGTGTATTGTTTCCGCCATATCAGAGTCCCGTTCTGATATGGTAAGGTCTGCTTACTGCTCTCATTCGACCTTGTGTTAGAGAGGCGCCGTTATAATACTGCCGGATACCCCTGGCTGCAATCCATCCAATGGGCACGATGACGCGTAACACCCTGGATTAGGGGTGGCAGATCTTTGTCTGTTACTCCTCCCTAACCTGTCTGACATGGGTGATCCTATTTATAATTTAAACCCCGCACCACGTTAAGGTTTTTACCAAGCTGGGGCCATTCACACATAGCAAACGCGAATTATTAAAATAATTATTCGAAATTAAAAGCATTTTATTTAGGTGCACAATAACTGCCTACAAATCTTCTCCGACAGTACATACATTGTCATATTCGTTATCAGATGTTCACGCATGTGGATATTTTTTTCTTAAAAGTTAAGATTCCTCACTGACTTGAGTTCGAATCGATAATAAAAGATGCGAATTGAGATTTATTTTTGTTTAGAACACCTGTGCCCGAAAAAAGTCTTGAAATTCGGACTAAAAACGCTGCATGGGGAGCGAGTTTTCAGCCTCTCACGAAACGAATGGATACGAATTTATATAAATCAGAATTAAAAATAGAAGTGTAAAATGTAAAGCGTTGGATCAAACTTAATAATAAAATAAACAAACGAGAATATAAAATTGTATAAGAAGAATTGAGTATTATGCTTTTCACTTTCATCGGCTTAAGTCGTTTACACCAGGTGCGCTTCTATACTGCTTCCCTCGACAAAGAAAGTTCAAGGCTGATATTAAAATTACATAATAACGCCTCGGGCTGGCCAATGATGTGTGAGGCAAAGTATGATTATGGAGTGGGTAAATTGCTGCTTTCATGTTAAAATTGAATAAACTAAGATAAACAGCACTTCGCTCCGGGAATTCGAAACCGGATGTCGTTGCTAAACCGTCATTTTCCAGGAGTAACTATGGATTATATAAAAATTATATATTCTCACGTTTGCAAATTTAATCTTTTGAGCTTTCCAAAATCATCAAACTGCGTCAAGTGTGTTGCTCTTAGCACAGCACTACAATAATTTGCAATGCAAATTGTTGCGTGGTTTCCATTCGTATCCCGAACGGATCTTGCAAATAGTTATATGGTAATTTTCATTTGATATCTTCCCTACATACTAATATTTCGAAATGAAACGGCAGTGATTTATAGGTTTTGCAGGTGGATTCGTCAAGGTACTCTTGCCTTGAGGGAAAATCGCAAATTCAACATATTTACGAGTACAAAATTGCGACCCACCTTGAAAAGGCCTTAAGAGCATAATATTAAATACTCTCACTATGGTATTGAATCGCTTTCAATTCTTGCTCTGGTCTCCATATGCGTTCCTTCTTACTCTGATTGATTATTGACTGTTATTATTATGAGTAGCACAATCTGGGTTATTTGTCTTTGTTTTTGTGCCGTCGTACTGTTTTCAGGTGTAGTATCTCGATTCGATAATTTGCTTGCGTATGCATTTTAAGTTTTATCCACATTCATAGGTATTCATAAAATAATTTGGTTCGTTAATTAAGGTTAATCAATATATGGATATTTACATTTTGTGAATCCACTTAATAGTTGGGGTTGTCTCAAGGGTAAGTATTTGACGGTCGAAGATTTTGCATACAACAAAGTTAACAATAGCCAAGCAAAACTAAGCAACAGTGGAAATTTCCATTGTGTCAAAATAATGAAAATAAATAAATTTAAGTGCAATCATTTTCAATGTGAATTCATAAATTAAAAATAAAATCGACCCCCCTATATAAAAATAGCAATATAGCAATTTTTTTCAAATAATCTTATGTGTAGCACCTTTCTGAAATCTTCATGAATTCCTGATGCTCTTAAATTAATTTTCTGTCGCAGTCCAGTAGTTTATGTATTCACCACAATAGTTCAAAGGCTGACAACAATTTGCTAAAATAGAAGTGAAGAAATATTCTTGTTTTTCTGATAGGTTAGAGGTATTGAGTTATCCTTAAGAGCTTAGTATGCCAGACATTACACAAACAATAAAGTTGACGAAACGTACATGTGAAACATTTTTCCAAGTTATTCCTTAATACGTTTAATTCATTCTTGACTCAAGGATAAAGCTGAAATATTTAAATACGTCTACTATCTCAGCTGGAAAACATTTACCAGTGTAGATTTGATGGCAACAGAAAGGGGACGAGCAACAATCACTGAACAATAAAAGTTAGCCAACAAATTAGCTTTCACGTCGTACAAGGGTGATAGGTTGAAGAAAACAAATGTAGTTCCGGAGCTTATGTCTCACCAAAGACAGATCCCAGTTACTATTAGAAATCAAGTTCAAAGGCTACCTAAGCCATACGAGAAAGCAATACCAGCATCAAACGCAGTTCGTGAATTTGTGTATATCAAGAGGAAAGAGTGAATGAATATATATCAAAAACAGCACTAGACCCAGAACATATCCCTTTGGAAAATTCAATTAGCCGTTAGTATTATTCTCTGTGACCTATTTCCAATATACAATACTACTTAAAACAGGTGAGCATTAAACTACGAAATTCTACCCTTTCCAAAAAGAAAGTACATTTTGTCAAAAAGTACCGGGGTTGATCATATAAAATGTTCGCTTAAGTATTGCGATGCGAACATCCGGGCGTATAATCAACTCGAAAAAACAGGCTAAGACCCCGCAGGCGGTCGGTAATCATTGCAATGGAAACTTTTTTCTTGAAGTAGCTTACTTTGTGTTTACATAAAATAAAATTTACATACTCATGCAAATATTCAAGTATTTCTCTTTAATTCAAACTTAAATGTAGCAAGTACGACTCTATATAACTACTGTTCACAAACGACTACTATTTACACAAACCCATTTGTTCCACTCTTATCTTACCACCCGTGACTTGCAAAAAACACGTCGCACAGTTCACGTGACTGAAACATGGCTTACTATTGAAGCTTGACTTGATTCTGGACGAATCACTGGTTCTTTTATTGCAGCTTGCATCGTCAATTGCCATAAAGTATCGCTCATCACTTGAGATTGGCAGTAATGTTCATTTACTGGTATTACCTTGGAATGTTTAGATAATTATGATTTTAAAGATATTTTCAGATATCTTAATAATACGCCTTCACCCAAAGCAAAGGTAAAAAGTAAACCGTCTCTCACTAATATAAAAATTAATAAAAATGAACACACCTTAGTAAATGATGATATTACAATGTAACTATAAAACTAACAACCAAGCCCCTGACTCTGCTGTTCCTGAGGTTGGACACTTGAACTCAATCCAGAGTCCAAGTGCCCAACATCCCAAAAAGCGGAGTCTTGATCCTAACAACATTCATCCCGCCCACCATACCTGCCAACACCTTAATACATTTAAGCATATACAACCCCATCCCTCTGCAAAATCAAGATCTAAGCACACTAGCACGGCTGAACGCCCAAAACTCACTCCAAAACCAAAAACCATTCACCATTCTACAATGGAACATGAACGGTTATACCAATAACTTTGACGAACTAAACATTCTAATAAAAGACTATAACCCACATATAATATCACTGCAAGAAACGCATTGTCCAGTCAACACCACACCATTCATCCCCAAATCCTATGTAGGCTACTTCTACAATTCACCTGCAAACACATCACACAAGCAAGGAGTAGGATTACTGATCAAGAAAGGTACTTCCCACAAAATCCCCCCCATCATTACAAATATCCAAACTCTAGTACCTTTACCTACATTGCCTTATATCTCCCCCCAAATCAGCCGTTAAATAAAAATTATCTTCAGGCTATACTCAACCAAATAAATGAGACCAGAATACTTGGAGGCGACATAAATGCTTGGAGTACACTCTGCGGTTCACCTTCCACAAATAAAAGAGGGGAAGTAATTGAAAACCTCCTCCTCACCTCCAATCTGATCCTACTGAATGACGGTTCGCCTACTCGCCTTTCTACACACAATACCCTCACTCATATAGACATCACTTGTTGCTCCTCAGAATTGGTTCCGAAAACATCATGGCAAGTTCTAAACGACCTCTACAATAGTGACCATTTCCCCGTTTTAAGCATAATAAATAATCAGCAACCGATAACCCATCACAACAGATCTCCAAAATACAAAACCGATTCTGCCAACTGGGCATTTTTTGAAAGAAAAGTTGACGAATTTCTTTCAAGCAATTCCCCCACACCCGACACGAATCACGAAGCTGCGCTAATCAGTAAAGCGATTAGACCCGCTGCCAATCTCTCAATGCCCCAAACAAATATCTCAACCAAATCAGAAACCAGGCAACATGTACCTTGGTGGAACTCCGACCTAACGCTTCTCAGAAAAAGCAAAATGTCAGCCCTCTCTGAATTTAAAAAAAGACCAACACGCAGCTTAAGTGGTAATCACAATCCGACAATTATCTCATCCCTTAATTCCGAAAATACTACAATCTCAGACATAGTGGAAATAAGCCAACTCTTCGCCAAAACCTGGTCGCAGTTCTCAGGCAACAATAATTTTCACCCCGAATTCAATCGTAAAAAAATTGAATCCGTTAACAATCCACTATCTTTGCAATCTCGTAACTCTGCAGCTCTACGCATTGAACAACCCATCTCATTTATCGAATTCGAGTCAGCACTTAGTATAACTAAGAGCAAAACTCCACGGAGAGATCGAATATCTTACCCAATGTTAAAAAACCTTTCGCATTATGCAAAACAAAGAATGATAAAGTTATACAATAAAATACTTGAAACATCACACATTCCACAAATATGGAAAACCGCGGTCTTAATACCTATTCCCAAACCGAACAAAGATAAAGATACGGTGGATGGCTACCGCCCCATATCCTTAATTCCTTGTCCCGCAAAGGTATTAGAAAAAATCGTAGCCAAACGTCTACTCAAAGAAATTGACAGCCATCAACCAAGTAGCTTTCAAATCCAACAGAGGTTGCACAGACGTCTTACTCCACATTGACCACTACACCTCAAAGGCTCTATCCGCCAAAAATCACGTCACAATACTCTCTCTTGATTTTGAGAAAGCATTCGACAGAATAGGCGCTCACACCGTACTTAATAAATTGTTAAAATTGAGAATTGGCAACAATATATATAAGTACGTTAAATCATTTCTAAGCAATAGAAAATTCCAATGTAAAGCCAACCACGTTTACTCCAATACATTTCCATTACACAAAGGAATCCCTCAAGGATCCGCACTGTCAGTTGTACTATTTATGATCGCCTTTGATGACATAAGTACAGTAATGCACAAACAAAAACATCTAGATCATTGCATTTTCCATTTTCCATTTTTTAAACATTTTTTTATTTTCTTTCTATATTCTTAGTTTCTAAATTAAAGGCTAGACAAAAAATGCTTAAATTCTAGCTTAAATAGCTTATATAATAACTTACTGGTCCTTCGCAGACGCTCTAAGCTAAACATTACTTAATATTTGTATAATTTGCCTTTCGGCGACAGAACTTTGTGGCAGTACTGATAATTATTTGAAAGACAAAGAAAAAGTTGAAAAACTTTGTCAATTTTTTTTTTTTTTTTTTTTTTTCTTAAAATTTAACTTACTTAACTTACCTAAACTTATCTACTTTTTTTTATTTTTTATTTTTTTTTTTTTTTTATTTTATGTAAAATCACTTAGCTTAACTTAACTTAAATCTTATACTACCCTAATTCTAGAAAAGCTAAGTCTATGTAAGCTAGCTGATGATAGTGTGATTCTATACCGACTTTGGTATCCAGGTCTTTATATGCCATTCAACCACCAGAACTGTTGACGCTGTCTAATACTATCGTCCCGGTCTCTGTGGGAGATAGCCCTACTGAAGCGCAGTAGCTCTTCTTCGGTGCGCGTTACTTCCCGGTCGTAGCACAATCGCCCGTCTACAGATGATCTACTTACATGATAGATCAGCGGAATTCCGGATCTATCCTGTATAAGCCCTTTCATATCCAAGTCAAGGAACGCCTCTGGTGGAACAAAGCCGTTGCGACGCACGCTCTCATAGTACAAGGTGTTTGGATAATAGGCCCCGAAAATTAGGTCATTGGACGAGCTTATTGCTCTCGCAATATGTCCTCTGATTAATTTAATCATAAAATTTTCCACCCTATTTACGTACGCTTCATTATATAAAGTCTCATTTGAGTAATACTTTTTATAGTCCGATTCCGGTGTCCGATATAATCTGAGACAACTTCTGAGACACTTTCTTTCGAACACCCGAATCTTTTCCATCAAATTTAGACCTATGTTGAACCATACTGGGCAACCATATATGAGCAATGGCCTGATTGGCGTCATGTAGCATATGACTTTTACCTTGCTGTCATGAGACACTTTCTTTCGAACACCCGAATCTTTTCCATCAAATTTGGACCTATGTTAAACCATACTGGACAACCATATATGACCATTGGCCTGATTAGCGTCATGTAGCATATGACTTTTACCTTGCTGTCAAGTTGGCTACTGTGAAATAGCCTCCTTGTCATAGCAAAAGTTTTCCTCGCTTTGAGCAAAGCAGCCTCTACATGTCTGTTGAAATACAGATATTGGTCTAGCCAAATGCCCAGGTATTTAACTAAACTCTTGGTTTCCAGTTTATCTCCATGCGGTCCCACGATAACTAGCTTTCGCCAGTTTTTCCTTGTGTCGTACGTGGCTTTATATAATGGAGTTCTAAATAGGATGGCTTCACATTTCTGGAAGTTGATCTTAAGTTTCCAGTCATCGCAATAGCGCTGCACTTTGTTGAAGTCTCGCTGTATTAACCTATTTATGATCGCAAGTTTCGGAGCTGTTCTGTAAATTATGAGATCGTCTGCGTACGCAATAGCCTGCGGAAGTGCATCTAATAAGTCGCTAATGTAAATGTTAAAAAGAATCGGAGAGAGTACCGCGCCCTGTTGCAAGCCATTCTTGATATTATACGTTTTATTAGAGGTCACATTACCACTTTTGACCACGAACCTCCTGTCCTTTAACATATCGTAAAGTACATATAGTAAAGGCTTATGTATGCCATGTCTGGCCAGTTTGTAATACTATAGCGTTTTAAATAATAGTGAAGAAGATCGTGTGATTCGAACTGACGCTATGACAGCTCGAATCACGAAAAAAATTTGACCTAAGCGTGACACACCAGGCTACTAACCGTGTTTAGAATTTGATTTCCAAACTCGACTATATTCCACTGGTATGAATTATTTTTATTTTATCGCTTGGTATACGGTTCTGATGTATTTTTCTTATTCGATTTTTTTTTTTTCGTTCGGTGTTCTTCACTATTTTTGCTTGTGAATTGTGTGTATCTGTTAGAATCGCTACAATACAACCCTTCGATCCAGACGGTATCAAAGGCTTTTTCCAAGTCGATCAGACAGGCACCTGTGCATTGGTTCCTACATTTATTCCATTGTATGTCGGAGACCAGTTTAGCTGCGGCATGTGTGGTACTAGATCATTGCATTTACGCCGATGATATATACATCTTAAGTAAATCCAGTGATCTAACTTTCTGTAAAAACATTTTAACTGAAACAGTGAAAGATATCTTAGAATGGTCAAATGCTTCAGGTGCCAGACTCTCAGTAGACAAATGTAAATTATTTCAATGTGCCGACGACGACTATGTCCCCAAATACACCTCAACATAAACAACAAAACAATCCAAAATGTCCCCAACCTCAACATCCTGGGAATAACATTAGCAATAAGTATACCTGGAAACAAGATTGTTCAGAACTCAAAGTATCTTTAGCAGCGAGCGTCAATATTATTAAATACTTAAGCAACATGAAAAGTAACGTACACGTTAACACCCTATCTAAAATTACTAAAGCTCTAATTTTAAGTAAAATAGACTACGGGATCTATATCTATGGCAATAGTCCAAAAACGACTCTAAATATAATAAAACCCACCTATCACCAAGCTGCTAGAAGAAGCATCTTTGCATTCAGAACGACACCAATAAAAAATATACTGGCTGAAGCTGGGCTCCCAACAATCGAGGACCGGATGGAAATCATATCATTAAAACTAATAGCTAAATTAGCGTTTTCGCGAAATTCCATAATTGACAAAGACATCAAACTAACAATAGGATACAAAAACATCAACCGAATCCCATCTGCAATCAGCCGCATTTTAGATAAAGCCAAGCAATTGGAATTGGATATTAAACAAACTTTCAAATACTCCGCAACTTACCCACCATGGCTTCTAAATAATAATAATATCATAACAACACTCTCAACATTTAAAAAACCAAACACAAACAAGGAAATATACGGTGCACTATTCTGGTCAGTCGCCTCAAAATATAAAACCCACGGGTGGCGCTTTCTGTACACAGATGAATCCAAAACAACTAACTATACTTCCTTTGCGGTCACATCCGAAGAAGGTGCAGTAAAGAATATCGGAATATTACCCGAATTTTGCTCCATTTTCACGGCGGAAGCCTTCGCGATTTTACAAGCCGTAACATTCGCCACCCACCACAGAGAAAAATATGTCATCTGCACCGACAGCCTGTCGGTACTCAACTCAATAAGAAACACCAACAGCACTGATGATATCATTTCCAATATTCGGAATAATATCATTAAATACTGCAATCAAATAAAACTAATGTGGACTCGCAGCCACGTCGCCATCAGCGGTAACGATAATGCAGACGCCGCAGCCAACTCAGCCAAAAGAGCTCCAGTCCATAAATTCAACACCTACACAAGAGCCGATCTACTGTCAATTATCAGCAATCAACAAAAACAAATAAACCAAACAAACTGGAATACTCACCACCATGCCTATAAAATGGTAAGCCCTTTCAAAACTCACCCTTCTTACCCAACTAACTTGCCCAAATCCAAAATCACAAACTTTGTGAGGCTGCGATTAGGCCATACACCTGCTACCCACCTTCACCTGCTCCACCGAGCTATAGCCCCAATCTGCCCAAAATGCAACACAATACTTACAATCACTCACATTTTGAAAGACTTTCCTCACCTAAAACCCTTGAAAGACAAACTATTTCCCAATACAGATATTTATACAATTCTAGCAGATCGCACTACTGACAACATAGAGATTGTAAATAGCATTAAGATTAAATTGTAAATTAGAAATACAGAGCCAATAGTCCCCGCTGCTAGGCTCATTAGGTTAAGTTATTGATATGTAATTTTACATTACTAATTGATAATAAATAAATAAATAAATAAATAAAATAATGCCACAATAGAATTTTCTCTCAAATCTGACTCTGGATTAACCTTTTGGCAGAGATGCCACCACCGATTTTCGTTTGCTGGATTGGTAAAGTTGGCATTAATCAATCTCAGTGAGTTCACGTTAAGTGAATCCAAATATGGTGTGTATCGGTCCCAGTATATAAACTTATTAAGGTTGGTAGTTTTGGTTTGTAGCAAAGGTAAACGTCCAACAGATAACTACACTAATGACGGTGCTGATGATTTTTTCGATTCTCTTTTGATGCATTGTTTTTCACAAAGGTTGCGCGTGTGTGTACTTTTTGAATCATCAAAAGTTCTTTGACCTTAATCGTAGGATGGTTTGTACAACCTGTCGCAACTATTAAGTTCATATGTAAGACCACATTATAATCTCAACTTTAACTAACATAATGTGAAACTATTCTCTACCATAATTCAATACCTATTTTTTCGTATGACACTAACCCCAATCAACAAATCAACGAATGTCATAAATTGTGAACTAAAAGCATGAGAGATGTGTCAGTACTGGTTTACAGAATCCGTAATACTCTCATGTTATTAATTTGGCAAAGGAATGATGCCGACACCATTGAGTTTGGCCTTTGTTTATGAGACAGTTCAATGAAGATAAGTTTATTCGCTTTAGTCTGATTACAACCTTCCATCCTATTTCATCCTTTCCATAAGTCATTTCTTTCCTACGCAAAAAAAAAAAACATACTGCAATTTGTTCCATATTAATCTAATTTCCTTTTCTCAAAAACCGAAGCTGTACTTACTGAACGTAAATTCTAAGGCTAGACAAACACCTGGTATTTACAAGATTATTTCAATCGTCCGACTAACATCTGTTACATTATTACTCGTAATAGCAAATGTACAAAGTGAATTAAAAGAAAGAACAGAAAGAATTTTAAAAATTATAATAAACAAACAAAAACAATATATATATATATTTATATAGGAGGGTTCGCTGAAAAGTTTCCGAACTCAACGTGAAGATAGTAGCACTCGTCAATAAAAGCTAGTGAATGTAGTTGTCCATCTTTTGACAGTCACTGACCAAAATTTCAACGATTTTGGATGTGTAGTTTTTATTTGATAGTCATTTGAGTGTGTCGATGTGAGTGTTTTTGTGAAAATGGACAATATTGAGCATCGAGCTGTTATTAATTTTTTTTTTTTTTTGAAAGGCAATACGCCTGCCCAAATCAAATATGAGTTGGACTCTGTGTATGGGGACTCTGCAACATCATTTGACATTGAAAGTTTGGGCAGCTGAATTTAAACGTGGCCGTGAGAGCTTGGGAGACGATGAACGTTCAGGACGTCCAAAAACTGCAACGATAACATCGCTGAAGTTCACCAAATGGTGCTAGACGACCGCCGAATTAAAGTGACAGAGATAGCAGAGGCTATGAAAATGTCCAAAGAACATATTTGTCACATATTTAATCAAGATTTAGGCATGACAAAGCTGTCCGCGTGTTGGGTGCCGCGTTTGCTCACGTTAGACCAAAAACGTGTTCGAATAAACATTTCCAACGCTCTGTTGATGCAGTTTAGACGCAATAAATCCGAGTTTTGCGACAATTAATTACTGTCGATGAAATTGGGATACACCATTATACCCCCGCTACAAAAATTCAGTCTGCTGTCGAAATTAAAACAATTACACAGACACTTTACAGACAGACAATACCAGGAGATAATATCACTGAAATCCCGATTAAAAAACCTCCAACAATTACTTAAAGCTAATTATAGATTAGCAACAAATTTGTATTGGAACAAGAGAATTAGAGCTATAAAAACGAATAACCCGAATATGTTCACACAAATAAATAAAATATTCAGGAGAAATAATCAAAAGGAGATTCAGTGTCTCCAAATCCCACGTACTCAGGTAAACAAGCAGCTGCTAACCAACATTGGCATAGATGCAGAGAACGCTATCCTCCATAGTGAGCTCTTCGTGGTCGAAGATCCTTTGGAAAAGGTGAACGCTTTGGGAGCTGTCTTTCAAGAAATGTACAAGGTGAATGAAAGCATTCACCGAAATCACGACCTGGAGGACAGAGTTCTACTCAATCACCTGCACCTCCGGAATGAAATTTCACTTTGGCAATCGGAGAATCCGGGTTTTACCGAATTCAGTGAAGATAATCTGTCAATTGACATTAATGCCAATGGTTTAGTGGCTAATAGCCTTCTAATAACAAGGGAAGGAATCCAGAGTATCTTCGACACATTAAGAAGCAAAAAGTCAGTGGGAATAGATGGAGTACCTAACATCGTACTCAAGAAACTGCCCCAAATGGCAATAGATATATACACGGTCCTGTTTAATAACGCGTTGAATAATGCATATTATCCCGCGCGTTGGAAAACGGCTATCATTCAGCCCATCGCAAAAAAGGGCAAAGACTGCACAAACCCAATGAACATGCGTTCGATAAGTTTACTCCCAAGCATCAGTAAAGTATTTGAAAAAACCATTAACAAAGCTCTGGTAAAATGGGTAGACGACAACAGCACTATTCCAAATAACCAGTTTGGCTTTAAGGCGGGTCATGAAACCACACATGCCGCAGCTAAACTGGTCTCTGACATACAATGGAATAAATGTAGGAACCAATGCACAGGGGCCTGTCTGATCGACTTGGAGAAAGCCTTTGATACCGTCTGGATCGAAGGGTTGTATTACAAACTCGTCAGACATGGCATACATAAGCCTTTACTATATGTACTTTACGATATGTTAAAGGACAGGGGGTTCGTGGTCAAAAGTGGTAATGTGACCTCTAATAAAACGTATAATATCAAAAATGGCTTGCAACAGGGCGCGGTACTCTCTCCGATTCTTTTTAACATTTACATTAGCGACTTATTAGAAGCACTTCCGCAGGCTATTGCGTACGCAGACGATCTCATAATTTACAGAACAGCTCCGAAGGTTGCGATCATAAATAGGTTAATACAGCGAGACTTCAACAAAGTGCAGCGCTATTGCAATGACTGGAAACTTAAGATCAACTTCCAGAAATGTGAAGCCATCCTATTTAGAACTCCATTATATAAAGCCACGTACGACACAAGAAAAAACTGTGCGAAAGCTAGTTATCGTGGGACCGCATGGAGATAAACTGGAAACCAAGAGTTTAGTTAAATACCTGGGCATCTGGCTAGACCAATATCTGTATTTCAACAGACATGCAGAGGCTGCTTTGCTCAAAGCGAGGAAAACGTTTGCTATGACAAGGAGGCTATTTCACAGTAGCCAACTTGACAGCAAGGTAAAAGTCATATGCTACATGACGCTAATCAGGCCAATGCTCATATATGGTTGCCCAGTATGGTTCAACATAGGTCTAAATTTGATGGAAAAGATTCGGGTGTTCGAAAGAAAGTGTCTCAGAAGTTGTCTCAGATTATATCGGACACCGGAATCGGACTATAAAAAGTATTACTCAAATGAGACTTTATATAATGAAGCGTACGTAAATAGGGTGGAAAATTTTATGATTAAATTAATCAGAGGACATATTGCGAGAGCAATAAGCTCGTCCAATGACCTAATTTTCGGGGCCTATTATCCAAACACCTTGTACTATGAGAGCGTGCGTCGCAACGGCTTTGTTCCACCAGAGGCGTTCCTTGACTTGGATATGAAAGGGCTTATACAGGATAGATCCGGAATTCCGCTGATCTATCATGTAAGTAGATCATCTGTAGACGGGCGATTGTGCTACGACCGGGAAGTAACGCGCACCGAAGAAGAGCTACTGCGCTTCAGTAGGGCTATCTCCCACAGAGACCGGGACGATAGTATTAGACAGCGTCAACAGTTCTGGTGGTTGAATGGCATATAAAGACCTGGATACCAAAGTCGGTATAGAATCATAGTATCATCAGCTAGCTTACATAGACTTAGCTTTTCTAGAATTAGGGTAGTATAAGAGTTAAGTTAAGTTAGGTTAAGTGCTTTTACAAAAAAAAAAAAGTAGGTAAGTTAAGTAAGTTAAATTTTAAGAAGAAAAAAAAAAACAAAAAAAAATTGACAAAGTTTTTCAAATTTTTCTTTGTATTTCAACTAATTATCAGTACTGCCACAAACTTCTATCGCCGAAAGGCAAATTATACAAATGTTAAGTAATGTTTAGCTTAGAGCGTCTGCGAAGGGCCAGTAAGTTATTATATAAGATAATTAAGCTAGAATTTAAACATTTTTTGTCTAGCCTTTAATTTAGAAATTAAGAATATAAAAAGAAAAATAAAAAAAAAAATGTTTTAAAAATGAAAATGACAAAAATGCAGTCAAAATAGTGGACTGCAAAGGGGGAATCGGCTCCAAAAAAGCAAAAACTGTTTTTTTCGGCTGGAAAAGTGATGGCGACTGTTTTTTGGGATAGTCACGGAGCTATCTTAATCGATTATCTTGAAAAAGGAAGAGCCATTACAGGAGCATACTACACGTCATTACTTGACCATCTGAAGGCAAATATTGCGGAAAAACAGCTACATTTGCAGAAAAAGCAAGTAGTGTTTCACCAAGACAACCCGCCGTCTCAAACCTCGGCGGTTGCCGTGGCGAAAATCGACGAATTACTGTTTGAACTGCTTGACCATCCGCCTTACTCAGCAGTTCTAGCCCCAAGCGACTTCTTTTTGTTCCCTAATCTAAAAATTGCTCCCGGAGGACAAAGATTTTCATCAAATGAGAAGGAAATCACCTTCGTGGATAGAAATTTTGCAGAGAAAAACGCCGAGTACTATTTGGGCGGGTTAGAGAGATGGGGGCATCGCTGGGAGAAGTGTGTAGAGTTCAAGGAGACTACCATATGTAGAAAAATAAAAATAAATTTTAAGAAAAAATGTCTTGTATCTTTGTTAGGTTGGGAACTTTTCAGCCCACCCATATACATATACATTGGCGCAAGGCTAATAACCTTGCGCGGAAAAACAAATTATTATGGGCAATTTAACAAGTCTTGGATAAGGATAAGGAACGGATATCGGTGGAGAGACTTGCTAAATAAGGCCAAGGCCGGATCCCGGTTGTAGTGCCGATGATGATGATATACATATATAGGGTGCGCCATATTTTATGTCGGCATATGAATATTGAATAACTTAAAAAAAAACAATTTCCATTTTTATTTAATTTCGTCCTTTACAATTTGTTTGGGCTGGTTTTTGAGTACAACATCAATCAAGTGGCCACCTCTATTGACAAATACAAGATGTGCTTTTTGGGATGCGTTTTCCATCACTTTTTCGACCATCTCGGGCGATATAGCGATGATTTCGACACAAATCTTTGATTGGTCTGAGGTTCGCTGGCGTACACTTTGCTTTTCAAATAACGCCACAAAAAGAAGTTCGAAGGGGACAAATCTGGAGATGTGGGTAGCTAGTCAGTGTCCCCATTTTTTAATAGCACCCGTTCAGGGAATTTTCGTTGCAGAACCTGCATTGTTTCTTTTGCAGTGTGGCCCGGCGCACCGTCTTGTTGAAAGCAGTTACCGTCCAGACCTTTTTCACACGTTTGTGGGTATCCCCCGATATCGATTGCCATCGACTGTTTCGCTTTCTCCGAAGAAAAATGGCGACTGATCTGGCGCAAACGCCGGCTCAAACTGTCACCCTTTGGTCATGCAATGGTGTTTCATAGATCTCGTCTGGATTGTCCGTTCCCCAAACGCGGCAATGTTGCTTGTGAACGGCGCCAGAGAGATTGAAATGGGCCTCCTCTGTCATCAAAATTTGATTCCGAAAGTCAAGTTCAGTATTAACCATTCGAGCTACTGTTTGGCCATATTCCAAACAACGTGGACGGTCTGTCGACAGTACTATTTGAGTCAATTGCACAGAAAAAAGACCAAATCATCCAACAAAATGCGCCTCAAAATGGTTCCACTGAAGCCACATTCTGAACGCGGTGACGATACGACACATGTGCATTCTCGGAAACACTATGTCTTATCGCTGCAACCAGTTCGTTGCGACGACTTGGGCGTTGAAGAATGGCATGTCGACGATCTCCCACCACCCCCAACAAAATCCGTAACCAAACGACGAATAGTGTTGTCAGGCGGTCTTTGTTGGCCACGATACTTTCGACAATATGTACGTTGAGTTAACACAACTTAACGACTATTTTTAATGTAAAGCATCACTATTTCAGCATGAGTGGTTAAATTTGTACTGAATTGAGGATTCATTAACATGTCTACCAAAGTCCAGGGGTTGATAATTGTCAAAGTTATTCAATGTTTACATACCGACATAAAAGAGGGCACACCCTATATATGTATATATACTTGTACTTAAAGTATCCTAAAATTACTAAACAAACAGTAAATGTACTAAATAGCATACAACAAAATTTCAGGTTGTGTACAAGAAAATTAAAAGTACAAAGTGAATTAAAAGAAAGAATAAAAAGTTATATACAACAATTAAATATGAATGTTATAGGAAATAAGATTGAGAAAAAAAAAGCTGTACACCTATTATATATATATATATATATATATATATATATATATATATATATATATATATATATATATATATATATATGTATGTATGTTATATCCAAGAAAAACTACCCAGTGTTTTGTGAAACCAAGACGAAGGAGCACCCCATCGCTGCCTAAATGGAGGAAGTCGGTGGCGGCCGTCAGCGACACACACAAAACAGTAAGCACACTTTCTGTTACTTGTGCAACAAATTTTCGCAGTCGGTGGGATTTAGGAAGCCATAAATTGGACAGTGTTAATAAGCGCTTGAAAAGCGTAAATCCTGCATTTACCATCCTACGGAATTTTAAATTTCAAAACAATTAAATAAATAAAACGTAATAAAATTATTATAACATATTTTCACTATCGTACTGGGCAAGACAGCTTTACACTTTGTCTGGTGTTGAGTCTGGCTTTGGAGGTACGAATCGATAATAAAACCATAACAAAAAATTAGAAAATAAATATATTAACTAATATTACACTATAAAATTGCAAAATAAAATAAAGTAAAACCATCCCAATCAACGACAAAACCACTGTCATCTGAAGAAGATCACGGGAAAGAAGGAAATCACATCACTGGAAAGTCAAAATCTTATCGATTAGATTTGTAACGGGGCGTTCTTGCCGAAAGAATCGTATGAGGAGTTCTGTTCAAAACCCTCAAGAACGCGATAACTTCCTACACATGGCATCACACGCTTTGTTTCTCGTATGAATCAGGCCATTGAGCGTTGTGAGGAGGCGACGAGTGTTCATGCGGACAGGCCAATTGTACCATTTTCGCCATCCAGATCGAATGAAGTCCGTGATAATAGGCCGTGTTGGAGAGGACCACTTCTGACACCATCTACTAGCTCTCAAGGATGGGCCTCTCAATGACATCATAAAAAGGCCACGCAAAATGATATATCAACGCCAATGCGTTTCCGTTTACATGGGATTTCGGCACCAAGCTCGCAAATCAAAGCTGTTCTTAACGTTCGCCGACCAAAGTCCCAATTCTCCGACGAAAGAGACAAAGAGTACCTAAATAGCGACACTCGATATCATAGATTGCCCCCAGACCATCAACCGGATAAAGGTGGAGTTGCATCCAACCAGGGAATATTGGATAATTCTCTTGGGGAACTGGGAGAGCAAACACGTCCGGATGCGAGTCAATACGCCAAATGGATCCAATTCTAATGACGAATCGAGTTGTCCCGTATCCGAGATCAAACCTTCGGATGAACAACGCTACCAAGACGTTAGACATCTATTCTCGTATGGCAAGTCGGTCGATCAATCAACCCAAGATTCAAGGTTAGGAAGAAACATAAGTCCTCAAGGATTCCAATCAATAATGGAAATATTGTATGTCAACCATTTGATGACATTTTCCATCCCAAGGGCGACTACCTGAAGTGTTCCTGTGCAATCTCGCATGAAATTCCTTCGGTACAGGGCCAAGAGTGTCCCGTCTGCCCGAGTACAAAAAGCAGGTGATTAATGAGCAAAAAAGAGCGGTAGGCAGGGTCCCAAAGCCCAGCCACCCGGTGAAATACCACCCCATTAAGCTATAGGCTTCGTGAAATGGTTGGGAGAAATCCTTGGCCATCTTTCGGAGCTTGGCTGATGGACCCGGCCTAGAAAAAAAAGTAGCATCCCAGGGTGCTGATTCAACGCTATAGATTCGCCTTTCCTGGGAGAAGTAAAAAAAAAATTTAAAATAAAAAAAATAAAAATATATATATATATATATATAATAAAAGAAAATTCGGGACATGCTGGAGAATCAATATCATCATCATCATCATCATCGGCACTACAACCGGGAACCGGTCTTGGTCTTATTTAGCAAGTCCTGAGGCTTGTTAAATTTTCCATAATGATTTTTCTTTCCGGGCAAGGTTATTAGTCTTGCGCCAAATGAATATCATCAACCTAGCAAAATTTCGTGGAACTCACCCTTATTGGTACTGGAGAGTTGTAGTCGATTTCAGGAAACTGAATGAAAAAGCATCGGATGCGTACCCTCTTCCTCGTATTGACCTCGTACTGGACCAGCTCAGTCTCTCACGCTATTTCTCCTGGCTCGATTTAACCAGTGGCTATTAACAAGTCTTGGAAGATCCAAAGGATCGTGATAAGACAGCTTTCAGCATAAGCTACGGCCATTATGAGCTCAGACGTATCCAATTTGGTTTAAGGCTCGCACCGACTTCGTTTCAGCGACTCATAAATCATGTCTTAACTGGGTTGCAAGGCACCGAGTGCTTTATTGATCCACACGACATTGTCATATATGGGAAAAACCTAGAAAACCATCATGACAAGCTCGGAAAACTATTCGAACAATTGAGATACCACAGACTCAAACTGTACCCGGAAAAATGTAGGTTCCTACAAATGAAAGTAGTCTACCTGGGGCTGGTTTGTTCGGAAGAATGGGTTTTACCAAATCCCGCCACGATCGCTACTGTCAGGGATTTCGCCACTCCCAAGACGGCACGACACGTCCAATCATTTCTAGGTTTGGCGCATTACTATGGGAAATTTGTACCAAACTTGGATATCGCAGGATAGTGAGCCACTTAAAAAAATTGTTAAGGAGGGACGTGAAATTTACGTGGGCAGAAAAATGCCCGCAGACATTTGAGACAATAAAGGGAATGTTGGTTTCGACGCCACTGTTGGTCTACCCTGACTTTACCAAACCCTTGGACCTGACTGCTGGTGCGAGCAACAAAGTACTCGGAGCTTTGCTATCTCAAGGTGAAATGGGAAAAGATCAGCATATTGGCTACCCCAGTCGCACCTCGAATAAGGCGGAAAGAAATTACTCCACTATTGAGATGGAGTTATTAACTATTATGTGGGCCGCTAAGAAATTCCGCTGCTATTTACAAGGTCGTAGGATAACGGTGTACACAAACCATATAACACTGGAGGGAGTGTTTAACGTGAAATACCACTCCTCACGTTTAAGGAGATTCCATCATAAACTATTGGATTTTAATTATCAAATCGTAAGTAAGAACAATACCAAGGGCAAGCAAAGGAACCCAAAGACGTCCCAGTGAAACACGATTCACCTCCGTGTAGCAATCCCATTTTCTTCTGCACGGAAAAAGGAATAGAGATTACAAACCCTGAGGAAACCCAGATGTTACGTCGGAATTACCATGATCACCACTCGGGTAGACACCAACGGGTGGCGGAAACCTTCGACAAAATACGTAGGAACTATCGGGTGCGACATTAAGCAACATATTGTGATGCGTGACATTAAGCAATACATTGGGGTATGCAGAACATCCCAGCGGATGAAATCTTCACCAAACCTACTTATGCCCATGGTAATAACTGGCATTACTGGGAGGCCCCTCGAAAAAGTCTATTTATACATCGTAGAGAGCACTGAACTCCAACAAGCAGTCAGTACATACGGACGTTCCAAGGCAATATGTCTAAGTATATAGATTGCTATGCCTTACCCAATGCGGATGCAGAGACGGTGGCTTCAATCTTATTTGGCCAAATAGTTGCAAGGTATGTTGTGCCAAAGCAACTAGTCACCGGTCAGGGTAACAATTTCCTTAGCAGCTTATTTAAAAGCGTTAGCAGCGTACCGTCCACAACCGAATGGAGCTTTGGAATGGCCGCTGGTAGAATATTTACGCAGCATCGTAGATGACAATCCCCAATCGTGGGATCAGTACCTGAGGATGGCCGCATTCGTGTACAACACCTGCGTGCACAAAGGTACCGAATTTACGCCGATGGATTGCCTATTTGGTTTCACCCCGGGAGTTCCGTATCCCCGGAACCAGTGTACAACCACGAGAGCTACCATACACTATTAAATTATAAGTACGTCATAGCAAGGCGTAATAAGCTGATCTCTAAGCAGAGATTCAAAAGGTACGCCATTTCACGTTCCTTGTGGGCGACAAGGTTCTGATACGCGCAAAAACAAGGGAAGTTAGCTCCCATATGGAGGGGGCCCTATAATATGGTGGCAATCAAAGGCACTGTTAACTCTGTAATCAGAATGGGAAAAAAAGTGATTCATAATAACAGGCTGAAACAGTACTGCGAATGATGGAAACTATGAATAACAATTGAAAACGAACAAGAAAATACTTTAATGTGTTATAAACAATAATTTTTTCAAATAAACTTATAACACAATTGGAAATAATACTGCATCGATAAAATTATATAAAAACCATATATTCAAAGCATCCAGGTAAATATAAAATAAATATAATATATACAACTGGGTTGCCATATGTTACTTAATGATAAAAACAAAGGAGGAAACCTAAAGGAGAGTGAGTCCTCTGCTTTTGACCGGTTACCGAAAAGTCGCACGTTCATACGTATTGATATATGTGTGAACGCAACCTTCCAACGTTGGGGTATAAATAGATAGGCTTTCTGCAACGATGGCAAAGCCCGTCTAGAATTGGGTCCTCTGTTAGATCATCGGGCAGAGCAGGAATGTCATAGGTGTTTGCCAAAGTAGGATGATTATGAGGTCTAACGGCAGGGCACGGATACTACAAATATCTGTCAAAAAAGTAAAAGAAATGATGAGATGCAAACTCGATTGTCAGCTTGTATCTGATTTATTTATTAAAATGCAATCCTTAAATAATTTTTCCCATCAACATTTCCATTGGATACCAATATCAAGTAGGTCAGAAGAAGGTACAAAGTGAATGAAAGCATTCACCGAAATCAATACTTGGAGGACAGAGCTGTACTCAATCACCTGCACCTCCGAAATGAAATTTCACTTTGGCAATCGGAGAATCCCGGTTTTATCAAATTACGTGACGATAATCTGTCAAATGACATTAATGCCAATCCCTACCATTTATAATAGCCTTTTAATTACGAGGGAAGGAATTCAGGGTATCTTCGAATTATTGAGATGCAAAAAGTTAGTGGGAATAGATGGAGTACCTAACATTGTACTCAAGAACCTGCCCCCAATGGCAATACATATCTTCACGGACATGTTTAACAACGCGCTGAATAATGCATACTTTCCCGCGCGTTTGAAAACCGTAATCATACAGCCCATCCTAAAAAACGGCAAAGACTGTGCAAACCCAATGAACATACGTTCGATAAGCTTACTCCCAAAGATCAGTGAGATATTCGAAAAGACCATTAACACAGCTCTGCTAAAATGGGTAGACGACAACAACATTATTCCGATTAACCAGTTTGGCTTAAAGACGGATCATGAAACCACACATGCCGCAGCTAAACTGGTCTCCGACATACAGTGGAATAAATTAAGAACCAATGCACAAGTGTCTGTCTGATCGACTTGGAAAATGCCTTTTATACCGTATGGATCGAAGGCTTATATTACAAACTGGTCAGACAAGGCATATATAAGCCTTTGTCATATATACTTTACGATACGTTAAAGGACAGGAGGTTCGTGGTCAAAAGTAATGTGTTCTCTAATAAAACGTATAATATCAAGAACGGCTTGCAAGAGGGAGCGGTTTAGCTTTTAGAAACCCATTATATAAAGCACGGAACGACAACAGAAAAATCTGGCGAGTGTTAATTATCGCGGGAACGCATGGAGGTACACTGGAAACCAAGAGTGTACTTAAATATCTTGGCATCTGACTAGACCAATATCTATATTTCAATAGACATGTAAAGGCTACTTTGGCCAAAGATAGGAAAACTTTTGCTATGACAAGGAGGGTATTTCACAGTAGCCAACTTGGCAGTAAGGTGAAAGTTATATGTTACATGACGCTAATCAGGCCAATAATCATATATGGTTGTCCAGTATCGTTTAACATAGGTCCAAATTTGATTCGGGTGTTCGAAAGGAAGTTTCTCAGAACTTGTCTCAGTTTATATCGAACACTGGAATCGACATATGAAAAGTATTATTCAAATGAGACATTTTATAATGAAGTCTACATAAATAGGGTGGATAATTTTATGATCAAATTAATAAGAGGACATATTGTTAGACTAATAATCTGGTTGAACGACCTTATTTTCGGGGCTTATTATCCAAATAAATAATCCAGTACTTTGATAGCGTGCGGCGCAACGGCTTTGTTCCATTAGAGATGCAACATGCATGCACTTATACAGGATGGATCCGGAATTCCGCTGAAATATCGTGTAACTAGATCATCCGTAGACGGGCGATTGTGCCGGGAAGTCACGCGCACCGAAGAAGAGCTCTTGCGCTTCAGTAGGACTATCTCCCAAAGAGACCGGGACGATAATATTAAACAGCACCAACAGCCATTACCATTTTTAAACATTTTTTTATTTTCTTTCTATATTCTTAGTTTCAAAATTAAAGGCTAGACAAAAAATGCTTAAATTCTCGCTTAAATAGCTTATATAATAACTTACTGGTCCTTCGCAGACGCTCTAAGCTAAACATTACTTAATATTTGTATAATTTGCCTTTCGGCGACAGAACTTTGTGGCAGTACTAATAATTAGTTGAAATACAAAGAAAAATTTGAAAAACTTTGTCAATTTTTTTTTGTTTTTTTTTCTTAAAATTTAACTTACTTAACTTACCTAATATATATATATATATATATATATATATATATATATATATTTTTTTTTTTTTTTTATGTAAAAGCACTTAACCTAACTGAACTTAAATCTTATACTACCTTAATTCTAGAAAAGGTAAGTCTATGTAAGCTAGCTGATGATACTATGATTCTATACCGACTTTGGTATCCAGGTCTTTATATGCCATTCAACCACCAGAACTGTTGACGCTGTCTAATACTATCGTCCCGGTCTCTGTGGGAGATAGCCCTACTGAAGCGCAGGAGCTCTTCTTCGGACAGCACCAACAGCTTTGGTGGTTGAATGGCAATTAAAGACCTGATTACCAATGTCGGTAGAATGACTGCATTATCAGCCAGCTTACACAGACTTAGCTTTCCTAGAATTAGTATAGTATAACATTTAACATTTATTTTAAGTAAATAAAATAAAATTAAAAAAAAAAGGGAATGAAGGTAAATATGATTTAAAGACAGAAAAAAAAGGTGGCACAACGTTTTTTCGAATTTTTCTTGTTTAAACAAAATATCATAACTAGAGCCACAAATAAAGCCCTGTCGCCGAAAGGCAAATTTTTTTTTTTTTTTTTTATTAGACTTTTCTCGGGAGAGGCAAATCTATAGCGCCGAGTGGGCGCCCCGAGATGCCATCAAATAACTGTTGCAGTTCTTTTTGAACTGTTGCAGGTTCTAACGTTCCGGGAACATTCGCGTGGGAAGGGAGTTCCACAGCTTCCCCGCTCTGTACCGGAACAAGTTCTGATGTAGGGAGATGAACCACAAACGGGTGCGTCCCTTGGGTTGTCTTGTGGAGCGCATATAAGCCGAATTGCGCGGAATAATACCACGAATCTCCGAAGAACAGCACCCGTGATAATATCTGTAAAACAGACAGAGGTCGGCTACGCGCCTTCGATGTGATAGCGACTGTAGTCCCGATGTCAGCGCCGAGTCGCCGATCAGGCGGATCGCTCGTCTCCGTATGCTCTCAAGTAGGTCGAGGGTATGTTTAGGAGCCGAGCTCCAAACATGAGAGCAATATTCGAGCGCGGGTCTAATTTGGGATTTATATAGGAAAAGAAGTTGGGCTGCAGTAAAATATTTCTAGGCTCTAAAAAGATAACTCAGTTTTCCTGAGGCTGACCTGGCGATGTTCGACACGTGTTTATGCCATGACATATTCCCACAGACCGTGACGCCGAGCAATTTCAAACTTTCCCCAGCCTTGAGGGCCCGGCCATTCATCATCAGCTGTGGAACTGATGATCCAGTTTTCTTTGTGAATGTTGTATACTGAGTCTTCGTTGCATTGAAGTCGACAAGATTGGCCTTTCCCCACTGCAGGACTTTATCCAGATCCCGATTCAGAGAATCAATCTGTCTACATCTCAGCTGGTGTGACGCAGATGCATCAATCGGCCGATCACTCGAAAAGGAGGAAACAAGCGTACTATCATCCGCAAAACTGAACACTTTGTTATCCGTTGTCTCCAACAAATCATTTATGCGAAGCAAGAACACAGTTGGAGCCAAAATAGAACCTTGGGGCACCCCCGAATTAACAGGATACAGACCCGAACACTCGCCGTCCACAACAACCCGGATCGATCGTTTCTCGAGGCAGCTCCTCGTCCAGTCGCAAAGCTGTTGGGAAAGTCCATATGAACGAAGTTTGCTCAGCAATGCCCCGTGCCAGACGCGGTCAAAAGCCTTGGAAATATCCAATGCGACCGCCCTTGACTCACCATGCCGTTCAATCGCAGATGTCCATATATCGGTTATAAGTGTCAAAAGGTCTCCCGTGGACCGCCTGCCACGGAATCCGCATTGACGATCATTCAGGAGTCCGTTGCACTCCAAATACTTAACTAACTCTGTATTGAGATTCGCGGTATCAATCGCCGGGTTGCACACGTTTCTGATTCTGACAAAATTCGTTCTGTTAACATCGGTGGGATTGGAGCGCCATTGCTTAAAAGCTCTATTTTTTGCCGCTGTAATCAGCTCGCACTTTTTGTCAAACTAAGGTTTATCAGACGAACTTCGTTTGATGGAATGTGGAATATACATCTCCATCCCCAGAAGAATAATCTCTGATACCGACTCCGCGCATGCGTTAACATCGGAGTTTCCGAAGCACACCTCGGACCACGGAAAGGATGCGAAGAAGCCTCGCAAATCGTCCCAGTTAGCGGCCCCATACTTCCATACATGGCGAAGCTGCCTAGGCCGGTTGCTTGCTTGGTATGCAAGTGCTTGCGCGACAGATACCAAGCAGTGATCTGAGTTTCCCAGTGGCGCACAAACCTCTACGTTGTACAATAGTCATATCATGTTTAGCTTAGAGCGTCTGTGGCGGTTCTCCTGAACGCCACCATCCATCTTCCCATTATTCAGGTAAGACCCCATCTAGGGCATGCCAAAGGCATAAAAGACAAGTGTTGTGGCAGTTCCAATGAACGCCACTACTTACCTCACGGCTAGTAACCAAGAAATAGCTACCTGTAACACCTAAAAAGCGCGTACTTACCTTCTATGCCGTGCCTGTAACATTAGAAAAACCGGTGAAACATTAATTCTCGCTGACATGAAATTCCAACGGCAACAAATGATATATTCTTAAAGCAATTCGGTTTAACGACCAAGCAACCAATATTGCCCGTTCAATATCTATACGATATTACACACCTGCAGGAAATGTGTATCTTTCCTTAGCACAGCATGCCCACATCGATCGGTCACCCGACCGACCAATAAATGAGGGCATCCGGCCGACCGACCAAGCGGCCGAGTTCGCAAATGGAAATTTACCATTAGAATTCGATTGCGAAGATATGCCAGCGGATGTACACGATCAGCTATAATGCTTTACGCAGTCGTTGATCGTGTAAACATTTCAACCCCTTTTTCGTTGAGATACTTGCACCTGCTGCGAACATGTAGATTGGATCTATGCTATGTCTGCATACTTACGGACACACGATGAGCAGCAGAAGCAATCATCGTGTGTGTGTTTTAACCCCTTTCGTGTTGAACAAAACACAAAAGTTATATCTTACCATATATGCTCATCGAAGCGATGGACAGAGTTTTGGTGTTCTGTCGCTTCGATGGCTGAGGTTAATCGCGATTTGGATTCAGTGAGGGCAGGTCGTGCCCTCACGTTAATTAATACATCTCTCGTGGGGCGCCCCAAGAGATACAGTCGTTTGTGAGTCGTACGGGTGAAAATAAGTCTCTAGCGTGCTAAGCACTTAAGCTGTAAATACTATTTTTATGTTTGTGAAACAAAACATTTTTAGTTGTTATCAAGTGAATATTTGTAACTTGTTTGGATTGTGAACAGTTTTATGTTAAACCGATTTACCGCTACATGTTGTTACCAATAATAAAAAGAGAGAACCCAATATAAAAGGCGTTTGTCGTTTTTCTGCATTTTGTCGAAGCGGAGCGTTTTCTTTTTTTTTGGACTACTGTGTTGTGGTGATAGAAAGACCGGAATCTGGTACGGAGTCGACTCTAAGTGGAATCCTCGCGGCAACTACTGCCCAACCAGGCCCAGCGGCGAGGAGAACACCTACACGTCTCCGTAGGACCTGTAAGTTGTAATATAAAATAATTAAGCTAGAATTTAAGTATTTTTTGTCTAGCATATACATTAAAAACTAAGAATATAAAACGAAAATAAAAAATGTTACAAAAATGAGAAGTGAAATATGTCAGAAGAAGAAATTACGCTCTTCATTTCAAATATTTATTGCACATAGCATGGCAAATCCATAATGACACATTAATAGGTGACTACCATGTACCGTGATATCTTATACTATACATGACACACAACCATCGAAGACACCTGGGAAATGAGAATTGTAATGCCATAGTTTTTGGTTTGGCGTGTGCCGTCAGGTATTTTCGTTTCAATGACCTTGGAAATTGAATCATGATTCAATTATCGGGTGTGTAGTATAGAAAAATGTGTTTCAGTTTCGGAGGGTACATTACATAAATATCAAAGAAGGAAAAACCGTTTGTAAACTTATTGGAAAAAATAAAGTAAATACGATTAAACTATATAAAAGTATTACATAAAGATGATATTGTGAATATAGAAAATAAAGATTGTAAAACTATATTAATAAACACCTCTGACAAGACCCGTGCACCCTTCAGTGAGCTTCATTCCCCTCCTAAGAATGACTCTCCTTTTAAAAAGGGGGGAGAGATTATTACATGATTAATACCCTAGTCCTTGATTCATTAAGCTGATTCGCGTCCCTAAATCATATAAAAAAGCCATTTTCCTACATAGAACCAGTAGCTTACGATACGGTCTACACATAGCAAAACATTTCTTCCCATCCACAAATTCCTTTTCACTTTAAAATTTTCCAGACCAATGTCCCCCTTCAAGTACGAAAAGTACAGGCTATTCATTTATGAATAGTCGCAACATCAGATGAAAAATATATATACGTATATTGTTCCACCACCTCAATTTTCCCTTCCGCAATATACATCATCATTCTTCATTCAAAAAATTATCCAATACTCTGCATGAGGTTAACGGCAAATAGAAGGAATCAGATTTCCGCATAAATTAACATAAACGCCGTTTATCCTTTCCAATTCCAAATAAGAGCTCAAGAGAAAACCCTGTTTTATCATTGGTTAAACAATAAAAGCAAACCCATAAGATATTAATGGTTTATGGGAGTTCGTTTATATAATATAAACGCGGGTAAATTGTGTTTTAGAGCACACCATACACAGATACTATTAATCTTATAAATTATTTAATTAGTGATAGTTTTTCTGCTTCTTCTTTTGTTGAAATGTGAATTTTAGAAGCAAAATCTGGTTTTTGTTAGGATTATACGTTATAAGACTTTTTTCCTTTTTTCGTCAGTTTTTCGTTCTCTATTATTACACTATTATATTATACGATAACAGAACATACCCTTTTACACTAGTGATAATTTAATTTTTCTCATATCACTTGCCGTAATTTTTATTTGGCTTGTGCACTAAAATGAAAACATTTTCAATTTTATCTTTTCAGATCTTTTATAAGTCCCAAAACCTACATATATAACTAGAACATTCCAAATCCAAAGGGAACAATGTAACGGTGGTTGAATCATGCAACTTTCATAGAGGAGGTGTTGATTCTGTTAAGGGCTTAGGTGTGTGCCAAGCCCTAGGATTGACCAAGTTGAACATTTTTCGTCAAACTGTATTCCCACCACCGTGCCGTGCCTCATCGTCGACTGCCGCTTCAACCTACTACAACTAAACAAGCGGAGCTTTTTATGGGCGCAGTCGGCGAATACGAGCAGAAACCATCAACTAAACCTTTCGAAAGATACGATAGTGTTGAGGAAAAATCCAGACCAACTAGCTTCACATCGGTGTTCTCAAAGATCATCGATGGTATGCCCGCTACAACGATGTTTTCCAAATTCAAAAGTGGTCCCTCTGTTCCCCAAAATCCCGTAGATACGAATCCAATAATCCAACATTTCGAGATTGGCAAACAGACAGCATGTGCTGGTCCCGAATTAGTATGGAAAATTCATGATGCCTATCGAAAAAGCGACGGCAAGGTAAGTAGATACTAATGGTATACTTAATCTCTTAGGGACAGTCAGTAGAATATTCCATACCACTTATTACAAGAAATGAATTTCCCACCTTAATAAATTGTGTATTCGCCCGTTGAGCGATTATATCCGTAAAAGGAATACATTAGTAATTAGGCGTTTGGGGTACAGTAACGGTTGTCTGTAATTCGAAACGATTTGCATTAAACATCAAGTAAAACGCCGCGACAGTTTTATTTTTTGAAGTCACCTTAATTTTGGGAGTATTTTTATAGCGCTCTACATAAGAGCACATGCAACATTAATGCTGATTTCTGATGCGCTTAATACAACTTAAAAGCCTTACAGACGACTACATATAGATGACGGGTTAATGGATATGACTATATGTAAAACTTTCCTTGGGACATGAATTTACCATGAATCTCGTCGATATATTAAAGTGCTAGCGACTTTACATTATAATACGTCACTGGTGTTATACTTCTACCAAATTAAATCAGTCCTCTTTCTTACCAGTTCACCCTAAGGTTTGTTAATATTTTGGAGCGTAGTCTGCGGAGATTAGAAATTAACTGATGCAAGCCTATGCACCTTTTATGAGCATTATTTTTTTGTAACGTACTTATGTTAAAGTTAACAAACAGAATATATCTGTGTTTTCTTACAGAAAGTGCTAAATTTTCCTAATATATTTTTTTTGATTATGCAAAAGTACTCTCAACGATCTTAAAGAAAAATTATTAGGTTTTTTAATATCGATATTTCCTTTGACTTTTTTACATCTTTTCGTTTTTATTATTATTATTATTATTTTCTTGTGTGTGTGTGTAACTATAATTTAAACTAAAAGAATCTTTTTATTATCAGACTCAATAACTACGAGCAGACTTTGCCTTCAGTAGTACTGCCATCTCGAATAAATGTTATGCAATGCCGTCTTAAAATAAACGTTTTTTTTTATTTAGTTTTATTTATTTTTGCCCGAACTAATATATTACATATTATCATAAAGCACTACTGGTAGTTTATTCATATTGAAAATATCAACTAGATTGTTTTGAGAACCCGTGTTATCTTAAGAAGGACGTAAGACGATCCGGAAATAAGCAACAAGTCGTCAGTCATAATTATTGTGAAGCGTCTTTTGCGGTTTTAATTTAACGCCTCTTTTAAAATTCAAATTGTTGTATCGAAATTTTATTGTGCCAAAAAATGGAAGAATACTCTTCGTGAACAAAGCCAGTAAGAATGAAAGGGCAACAGCAAGGACTTGCCATTCGTTTAGAATTTTCTGCAAATTTTGACGGCGTCGGTTTTTGCTATTATTCGCAGCAATTTCGTGCATAAACCAGGCATAAACCGCTGCTGTGAAACGCTTCATAACCACTGAATTCTCAACGATAAGGGTAGTTACCGGTTTCGTATATCGTATATCGTATATGGTATATCGTATATCGTATATCGTATATCGTTCTACATATATTCAATTCAATTCAATTCAATTTTTATTAGGTAGATAATATGGTACATTTATATTTTACAACTAGTATTTAAGAGATTTAGGCCAGCAATTCCTTTACAACTATAATCTTTAATCTATATAATGACAATAGCACAATTTTAATGAAGAACAAATAATAAATTAAGGGAAAAACTACAAGAAAAAACCCTTATTTGAATCTTAAGACTAATATTGCACGGGTTTCCGGTTATTTTATATAATAATAACCCCCATATAATTCTCATAGACAGAGTACATATGTACGAGGTTTGCCTCTTATGTTTCGGGATTTGGCAATCCTAGCGTTGCAATCCGGCAATTGACAGCTCTGTCGTAAAGTTGGACATTTTTGAGGTTATACGCACTCAGAACGTTTTGACATACGAGCGCTATTTGTGTTGTTTACAGTAACTTAAAAGATTCATCTCGGCCCAAAAATGGAATTAAATCGTCAACATTTTCGTGCGATTATTTTTTACAACTTTCGGCGTGGATTAACTCAGCAACAGTGCATGGATGAACTTAATTCAATTTTTGGCGATGAAGCTCCATCAAGGACCAGTGTTTATCGATGGTATGGTGAATTCAATCGTGGTCGTAGTTAACTCCAAGATGAATTTCGTGAAGGTCGTCCAAAATCAGTTGTTGTTCCGAAAACCATTGATGCTGTGCGCGAACTGATATTGTCATGTGACCTATCGTGAGATTGAGACAACCTTAGGCGTTAGTGGGACCAGCATACATTCAATATTGCATAAACATTTGACTGTCAAAAAAATGTGTTCGCGTTGGATCCCACACAATTTGTCAATCGCCCAAAAAGAGGCTCGTGTCAATTGGTCGAAAGAAATGATCAAAAAATACGGTCGCGGTGCTTCGAAACACGTCTATGACATCGTGACAGGTGATGAATCGTGGATTTACGCGTATGAGCTCGAAAGTAAACAGCAGTCGACTGTCTGGGTGTTTCAAGATGAGCCAAATCCAACAAAAGTTGTTCGCGCACGAAGCACTTCCAAGCAAATGGTCGCCTGTTTTTTCGGAAAAACTGGACATGTCGCAACCGTACCACTAGAACAACGCAGAACAGTCAATTCTGAGTGGTACACAACCATTTGATTGCCAGTTGTCTTCCAAGAAATCAGGAAAACCAACCGCCGAAGACGGATCACTCTTCACCACGACAATGCGACCTCTCATACATCGGCTGCGACAACTGCATTTTTGAGCACCCAAAACATCGATTTGATGGGTCATCCGCCGTATAGTCCTGACTTGGCACCGAATGACTTCTTTTTATTCCCGTACGTAAAAAACAAACTGAGAGGTCAACGTTTTTCGACACCTGAAGAAGCGGTTGCTGCATTCAGAATGCATGTGTTGGAGATACCTCAATCAGAGTGGCAAAAGTGCTTCGACAATTGGTTCAAACGCATGCAAAAGTGTATAGATCTTCATGGGGAATATTTTGAAAAACAATAAAGTGATTTTCGATGATCAATATTTGTTTTTGTTCTCTAATCCCGAAACATAAAAGGCAACCCTCGTAGAACATCCCCTTCTGGTCCCGCCAAGCACCGAGCATTGTCTTTTGCCGAACCGATCAGAGTTTGCAGTCGATATCTACGCTTCTCCTGGATGTACCCATGATTTTTTGGGTTTAGGATTTATAAAATTAATTCATTTTTCATCACCAGTCACAATTCGATGCAATACTGACTTCCTTTCATGTCGTAGAAGCAATGTTTCACATGTGGTGTTTCACGTTTCCACCTGCCTGTCTTTCAATTCAGTGGCACCCTGTTTCCACACTTTTGGATCTTTCCCATAGCTTTTAAACGGTCAGAAATTGTTTGTTGTGCGACATTTAACATCTGTGCCATTTGTTTTTGACTTCAAGTGTCATCTTGATCCAATATTGCTTGCAATTCGGTGTCTTCAAACTTTTTTGGTGGTTTTCCACGTTCTTCATTTCGCACATCAAAATCAATAACTCTGAACCGCTTAAGCCATCTTTTGCATGTTGCTTCCAATAGAGCATGATCACCATAAGCCTCGACAAGCATTCGATGCGACTCTGCAGCACTTTTCTTCAAATGAAAACAAAAAATTAATGCCGCGAATCATCATTTTCTGGTACAATTTCGACATTTTTAACAAGATTAAAAAAAAAGGATGTTGTGTGTACAATGACTTGATGCATACTAAATATGTTTGACAGATGTCATAGCAACTAAATAAAAATATATAAGGGCTCGTTCACAACGTGAACCGTACACCTGGTATAAGGAGAACAAAGGATTACACATATCAAAAATCGACGGAAGTCACCCAAAAAATGAATAAGTACACACAAATAATTAATCTAAATAATTTAATGAATTACCCGAACTTACACAATAAATTTTGGGTTATCTTTTAATCTCGGAATAAGTTCACTACACCGTCACAACACGACACATAAATCTACGTTTGTTCCTTGGGGTCGTATGTATTTCGAGCTCAGACCGATCTCCGGAAACGGAATCGACGACATAGCAACCAGACTGGAATGGAGTAGACAGCACAGCACATACCACCTGGAAATAATTCAGTGTCGATTATTTATTAACGTAGTGGATTATGTGTGGTATAAAAGAAGAAACTGATTAGTGTCTGATCCACATAGAGTAGTGCAGCTATTTTACTCAGCGAAAATGTTCGTGCAGTAAAAATTCACTCTCGTCGAATATACAACTCCGCTCCACACAACACATTATAACATAAGCACTCGGACTGGAGATTTATCCCCACACAACCGAACTTACAACAGATATTTCTGACTGAAGATTTAACCCTACATAACACAACTTACCACAGGCATTCTCCACTGGATATTTAACACAACCCAAAATAACATACGATACATAATTTCGGACTGGACATTCAATCTAACACAACTGAAAATACAATAAATATTTTCGGCCGCGTTTCCAAGTCCACTCAATACAACCAACAACAGACATTTAAACCTACAGAACACCACTCGAAAAAAAAACTTGGGCCTAATACCTTAATACGACACAACAAAAAACAACAGTCCAAATCTGATCGTTTAGGATCTAAGGCAACCACATCCTCAAGCGGCAAAGTTCTGAATAATTATAATACTTTTAGGAGTATTTTCGTCTTTTAACACTACAATGAGTAAACTTCTCGGTGACCTACTTAGGCAAATTAGTAGAGACTAGGCAAAATTCCAAAAGGCAGGTAAGGAGGCACTACCTCCAAGAACACATATCCATGCTGGAGAAGAACTTTCAGACGAGCGTCACAGCCAACATCACTGTCGGCACCAAAACTAACGACGAGGCTGAAATGTTTTAGTTTGAACAAGCTTATGACAAACAAAATAGGGGAAGTATACGTCAACTACCGTTTGTATCTACTCAAAGTCTCGGACAAAATGGACACTGCCCTAGCCGCTGGTAGTCATATACCCAACCGCAAAACGCATGAAGTACGACTGCCCAAGAATAAGTTGCGTTTCTTTTCTGGTACACATGACCACAAGAGTTCATTTTTTGATGCTGTCCACAAACCGATTCAGAGCGATCCAGCTCTGGATGAGTTTACAACACGCGAACAACGGGAAAACCCCAGTGAAGGCTTTACTTCCGTCCTCTCTTCGCCGCAACACAACTATTACAATTACACCAAATCTTAGTCATTACATTAATAATCGCATTAAATTTAACCAACTTAGTGATAGTCCTTGTCGTAATACTGATATATATCTGAATAATTCTAATAATTCGAATCATACTTGTTGTAGCAACTTTACAAGCAACTAGTCGTAATTATATTAAAGGATGATCAGCCATTGAAAACGAGGTTGTTACATAATTTATACTGACCGCGTGATTCTCTAATTGAAGTCGAGGCAGTAAACCAAAGATGACCAATCAGACACACTAACGACTAACACCCTATCTCAGGATTCCTATGAGGCTTCGCCAGAACTCAGGTCTACGGAAGGTAAAACGGATATCCAAGAGGCGATAAACGCGTCTTCTTATGTCTGAGCAGAGCTCACAAACACAGTGTTGGAAGCTAACAAAATGCTAGACCGTGGGACGGTGCTGGTGTTTTCTGGGAAAAGGGGACGTAACGCAACTAATGAACTACAAATGTTCATAGACATTTGTAACCCCACGCGGTTGGGGGAGAAGCTTATCGGTTGTTCAGTGATGTGGTTCCGGGGTCTATTCAGGAGTTAGAGCAGCGGCTCCGGGGCACGTTCTTGCCGTAAGAATCGTTTGTGTGGTTTCTCTATTCTACATGAGAACCAACCCACAATCTCAACCACAATTTCCACCTTATTTCGACCGCTTTCAGCGCGTCATATATACCCATTTCCCTTATATGCTATTCACCTGAAATACATGTTTTCCCCAAGGATGCATAGCTAAACTCATTATCCTATGCAGATAATGCATAATTGAGTTTAGCTACTATCTTCGCCATACAGCAACACTATTGCTCTAACCATGGGATTTCCACCGGAAATTCCATTCGTATTGGTTAGCAACAACCAAGTCAAACCAAGCGACGCGGTTGCAGCATCATCCATTGGCTTGGGTATTTACCAACATTCCATAGAGTTTTTCCCACGGTATTATTTCCCTAGCCGATTCGGCGTCCTATTGACTTTTCCCAGATCACCCATTCGCTTGGGATCAACGATCTCTTTTTGCAGGTGAATAGCACCACCTAGGTTCTCCTCCCCTTCGCAGTTCTGTCTTTACATGGTTCAATGCACTCTGCCTACACCACAGCCGTAACATTGGGTCAGTAGGTCTTGTCAGTTACTGCATTTGATACCAACACACACAACCAAAGCTACCTCGAGATCACAGCACATCGTGTTTCTGTTCTCTCATTCTCCACGTCCGTCCATTACCAATTAACAGAAGTTACCACACTTCGACGAGCGTGAAGCTGAGAGAGCAGAGGCGTGGTCTCTTTTGGTTGTCCTGTGTGTAAAACTAAATACCGAATTTCACCCCTGATTCAATTAGTCGCTATCCATCCGCCATCGTGTGCATACGCTACGTCGTGCGTTCATACAAAATCGAATCTTAACCGCCACCGGGATCGGTCTCGTAAATTTGTTAGTTGAGTTTACCGCATAGTTGGACTAAGAAAATACGTTTAGTGTTCGTGGGTCGGCAATGTCATTAAAGAGAGTTTAGTCCTCCTTAGTGTTTGCGTTAAAATCCTTCTTTTTTAATATAAAAAAAAACAAATAACAATAAATTCGCCATTGGCATTTCCAATAAAACTGGATTAGTGTATAATTCATCATCTCTCACCAGTGCAAAAATAAAAAAAACCTGTGTAAACAAGAACAAAAAAAAAGGAAAATAAAATATGTATCAAAGTATTCATTAAATCAAGAAACTGTATCACACACAATGATGTATCAAGTGAACGTTTGTACCGGGTTTTAAGTTAAATAAAATAACAATTAATTAACCATTAAACAACTCCAGCATCTTTATTTTTATTTCTCCATTTGATAATTTTTGTTACAAACAATTTACGACGGAACAATCGGTGGGTGCAGTGAGGAAGAAAGTGAAACAGTGCCCATGTATTGGCACAATACATCTTACCCCTACAAGTTCTATTCACAACTCTCAAGAATGCGATAACTTCGATGCCATAAACACCATTTCCCAGTAACCTAGCTAAAACCAATTAGCACATTTTCACATCGGATCATCGTCTCTTTGTTTAGCCGCACATGTTCCAACAAAGATTCCATTGCCATCCGACGATTTCGGTTTTATTTGCTTTACCGAAATCGTATCCTAGGAATGCACTTTATGTCTTTCTTTGTTCTAGGCACACATACCACCATGATCACGATGAACGAGTGAGCTCTGAACGGGCAAGATATCGTGAAGTCGTAATTCAATCTCCGTGGCGGTCGGATCGCCTGCCGTCCATCGTACCGGCGCGGTACGGTGGGTTCTCTAGAAGTCTTTTCTTCGTTCGGTCCCCGGTGTAGTGTGTACGTTCGAACGTTTCAACGAGGTATATTAAAAAGCGCGAATTTATATTCCAAACAAAATTGTACAATCAGTTTAAGTACTTTGAACAACTTGAATTAGTATTTTTGACAATTGATTTAGGCTTAGTGTTAATTAATAAAAAAACATCAACATTATAAAATACACTCAGCGTGTTAAATTAATTCCTCCTGTGTGTGGCGTTTTTCTCTTGGCGAACATTTTACTGCGCTGTTCAGTGTGTTATCCTTTTTTTTTACGTACCCTGTGTTGGTCTTTGGTGTTTCCTTTTGTGTCGGCGGAACAACGGACGAACCTTCGCGCGTGAACAATTTATGATGGAGGAGGAAGTGAACCAAGTACCCATGCTGGTACATACTTCCGCCCCACAAATGAAATGAACGAAGATATTGCGGTCGCAATGGAATCTGTAGCGCCTAAAACTATTGCTGAAACATTACCAGTCCATCCACCAAACACGGTATAAACTGAAGCCACTCCTCCAGTCATCAAAGAAATCAACAACAACAACAAATTAGTAAAGAAAAAGCAACCTCAGTATTCTTGACATGCTCGATCGCAAGAGTTATCCAAAAAATCCGATAAAAGTCCAGCAATAAAACATTTAAACAGCGAACATGCCAAGAAAACGATAACCGATGAGAGTAAAGAAGGAATATTCGATTAATTAGCAGACACACGTGTATATTATCTTCAAAAAGAGAACATAATGATTTTTTAATCGCGGAAAAAAAATATCCAAATCTTCCAAACATTACTCATCCTTCTCCAATAAGTTATAATCGCATTAGTTAACACCCAAAACCCTAATTATCTATAATGAGTCAATCCACAATATACATTGCAATCTACATTACGGATGACTCAACATACAATCTACATTACGGATACATTTATTATCTATAGAATACTCATTAGCATTTCTTTATCTTCACTAGCATCCTTAGCAACTGAAAATGTATAAAAACGAAACATTCACAACTAGAATGGTATGTCTCTGGGTTACATCGTCGTCCTAACTCCTATAAGTACTATAGTAACGTCGAACTCTACAATACCGCTGGTATCGAGCGCCTCGATAGACGATTCCTCGAACTGTCTATCAAATTTATCGAAAACCTACAAAATAATCCCAATCCCATAATAACCTCGCTCTTAGAGAACCCTCTAGATATCAGAACTAACTATCCCAACTGTCTCCACACCAGAGCTATCTTCGCCTCAGGCAGACTGGTAAATGATTCAAATGAGATCATATACCACAACACCGAAGTTACCCCTAACCAGTTCAAATACTGTAACGTCCAACCATTTTCCAACATCCTACGCTTTTCCAACGAACAACCGGAGAGAAATACTCTACCTCTAACCCATAACTGACCTCATTCCACATCCTTTAATTCATAATATATATCCCATTGGGCTCCTCGATAGTATAGTGGTTAGTATACCCGCCTGTCACCCGGGAGACCGGGGTTCGATTCCCCGTCGGGGAGCCCCTGGCGCAAGACTAATGACCTTGCCCAGAAAAAATAAATCATTATGGAAAATTTAACAAGCCTCAGGACTTGCTAAATAAGGCCAAGACCGGTTCCCGGTTGTAGTGCCGATGATGATGATGATGATGATATATCCCATTAATTATAAAACTTTGTTTATGGCTTTATGAAAACCATACTGTAATCAGACTAAATTAGGTTAAGTTATTTATATAATTAGGATTAAGTTTAGATTAAGTAAAGTTGAAAAAACAAATTCCTTATTTTCTGACCTTTTCCAGGAAGATAATACCACTAAATTTATAAACACGCATGTATCTTATATCTCATAAAATATTGTTTGGAAAATGTATATATTATTATAATAATTACATGTAAGCAATTGTTACAAAATTAATTTTAAGTCACTGTATTACTTAAATGTACGAATTCTAATTATGGCTAATAAATACAGTTTTGAAAAAAAAAAAAAAATACTAGAATGGCAATTACTCTAAGTCACGACCATAGGTTCGGACATTGTTTTCAGAAGTCTTTTTGTAAATATAGTCATATAAGTGAAGGAAAAATTAAAGACCCCGTTAAGGAAGAATTAAACCTCTTCTTGACAAAGAAAAAATATTTTTTTCCTTTCTGTGGTGACAGAGAGAATAACTCATTCGACGCCAATCTCGTCAAAAAAGCGACATCTGGAGAATGATCACACAAATCGAAGTGCTGAGCACACGAAACACACTAATATAATGCGAAGGATAAATATCGGGTTTCCCAATAAGGACTTGACAACTTTTTTTTCAATTTGTGAACGCACCCTTTCGCGGTGGCCATATGAACGAAGTCGGCTGCATTCATAAATGTTTTGATTGTACTTCAAGCCGATAATAAAGTTTTTGAAATATCTCAAATGGTTTGCGTTTTATTTAATAAAATAGTTGTAAGGTCCCTCTTGGAAAACCCGATACTATTCAGCAAAGAAATGACGTGAATCATCTCGAAGTGAAGACAGCAATACAACGTCCTAATTATCGATATCAGCAACACTTCAGGTACCGAAACTAAAATGGCTTTCCTGTGATCTATCCGAATTCATCAATTACCGCAGTTACTGCAATCACGTAGAAATCGAGGTATACTCAACCAAAAACAGGCTTGCATAAACGTCGTCTTCTTGATACTGCAGGTCCTTCATCGGTGAGCTGTCGAGAGGTAACATAATGCCAATTTCCGGCCATTTAGTCATATATTCAATGGCACCACCCCCTCCTCCAACAATTCACGATTATGATATCCATACTCTAATGGAATTTCCGACGACTCCACCAGTTTTTGTGTCTGGACAAACGATAACCTTGACATCTACCATTTTACAACGCAAATTATAGGAAGTTGGTGAAATAAATGGCCACACCGGATCTAGATTCAACAACAAAAATAATTACTAGAAATAGCTTCTCAGTAACCAATGTAATATTGTCTGATTATTTGGATGCCGAATGCAAAACACGTGGAACATCTCCTGACAGATATTCATAACATTCAACGCCTTTTAGTAACCTGCATTCCACAAAATCTTCAATTGCAATTGATCAGTTCGGGTCAACATCTACATCGGAATCGAATACCATCATGAAGTAATTACTGATGTAGACACAATCTCATCACGATCAACCGCAGTTCCATTGAAAATGATAACTAAAACAGCACATCACCATCATCATTTAAGTCGAATACTAATCGATTGAGAACCACGTCCGCCATCGGAGAGAAAGTTGGCCATTAACAAATATCGTAAACGGAAGCAACCGTCGGGTGAGCGTATTGTTAGCAGCACTAGTTCAGCACAATTTTACGCGTCACCTAATGCAGCATCATGGATATGCGTCGGCAAATGCGACGGCTCACAACAACGTTCAACATCAGACATAAAAATGGAGGCCTTTGATAAGCATTTAAATGGTAACGACTATGTCAACAATCGTATGACATCAGTTGGAAAGCTTGATGATGTATTTGAGGTACAATTCCATGCAGCGTCTAATCAGCTCGGAAAACAAAGAAAAAAAAATTCGAATGAAAGAAAAGAAAGAAAACAATCAGACCAATACCTAACACAATGATTGTTTGCCTTCGCCTGCATTAAATCAGAATTTATCTAGTTTGGTTGATTGTTTGGAATCAATATCCTCTTCATCCGCATCTTCAGCTTCTTCGGCAGAAGCTAAACTGAAATTACAAAGATCCATACATGAGACTTTCTACAATCAAGTGATATAAATATTATAACTTCACCAACATCCTTCACTTCATGCCATCTCTGGCATCTTCATTCACAACAACACATTGTACAACAGCATCAATGAGTCCGACATTTTACCGATGTAACATCGTCATCAATTTTTGATATAAATTTATCATGTTCTCCGTTCTTATCACAAGTATAAATAATCTCGACTCGACTCCTCAACACAGTTTCCTTCGAGGAGATACACTTGTTATATCACTTTTCCAACATTTGGATGCTCTTTCGGTAATACGAAACGTCCAAGCCTTCAAAATACGCCTCGGTTTCCCCGATGACTTCCTCATTTGACCTGAACCCCTTTCCCTGGAACCACGGCTTGATGTTTGGGAACAGATAATAATCGCTGGGAGCCAAGTCGGTGGGTGAGAAACCAATTCAAATCGTAATTGATATAATTTAGCCATCGCTTTCAAGCACGTGTTTATTTCGTCGTTCAGTTTGTCCAATAACGCGTAAGAATCCTCTTTCTTCTCTTTCCTTCTGCATGTAAGCAATGAAGATTATGCCCTGCGCATCACAAAAATCGAAGGCCATAACCTTTTTTTAACCGCTTTTGTAGTTTTACAGCCACTCTGCAGAAGGCCCATTGGACTGAGGCGTGTGATAATGGACTCACGTTTCATCCATCGTTTGGGAGGTTAAATTGGTTGTTATTTTTGCTCAATAACGATGTTGACTCTCTAGCGGACACATTGACAGACACGATTCTACTTGGCATGCGGACCTTTATTCCACACAGGGTAAAGAGTATCGAACCCAAGAGAAATATGTGGTTCATTTCCGGGTGCAGAGGAGCCATTAACGCTAAAGAGTTGAGCTTCTGGTTTTATAAATCAAACAATACTGAGGAAAACCGCAAAAGATTTAAAAGAGCTAGATATGACAGCAATGGGCATAATCAACGCTACGCACAAAGTGCTTGCATGAAGAGACAAAAAATACTACACTCTCCCGCAGGTAGTAGAAGTTTCTGGGCATTCGTGAAAAACATTCAAAACTCAGTCTCTTCATCGATTCCATCGCTTATAGTCGATGACAAACCAGTCACCACTGCAATAGAGAAGACGAATCTACTTGCTGCACATTTTGCAGCGAACTCAGGGGTGCCTGATACCACATCAGTTCCGCCTCAACTTGAGCATAAGCACCACACCATGAGCCAGATTCACTTCCGAATGCGTCAAGTTGCCCGCGCACTCAAGGAGCTATACGCAAACAAATCCGCTGGTCCTGATGGAATTCCCCCAATCCTCTTGAAGATATGTTCCTCTTCACTCGCTAAACCGCGCCCGAAACTCTTCCATTTGTCTTATTCTACTGGGTGTTTCCCAAATAGATGGAAGTCAGCGAACATTCAGCCAATTCTCAAAAAGGAATTCTTATCTATTCTTATCGACCCATAGCACTAACTTCTATTTTCTCCAAGATAATGTAATCATATATCAACCGTCAACTTTCGAAATATCTGGAATCAAATGACCTCCTCAATGAACGCTAATATGGCTTTCGTAGTAATAGGTCCACAGGAGATCTGATGGCGTACCTTACCGAAAAGTGGAGCTATTCCATCCACTACCTCAGTGATAGCAAGGTAGTCCCATTGGATATTTCAAAAGCCTTTGACGGAGTTTGGCGTCCAGCTCTTTTGTCAAAATTGCATTTATATGGAGTGGACAATTCCCTGATCCAATGGATAAGAGACCATCTTTCTGGCCGTTCAATCCAAGTGGTTCTTGATGGTGTCAAATCCGTCTCCCAGCAAATTAATGCAGGTGTTCCCCAGGATTCGGTACCCTCACCCACTCTCTTCCTCATCTTTATAAATGATCTCTTCTCAATTACTCACAACCCAATTCATTCGAAGCTGATAATAGCACGTTGAGTTCCTCATACTCATACGAACACTCCCCCCCCAAACTCTTCGAAGGCCACTATCAACCAGCAACTTATGCTTGATACATTGAATTCATACCTCAACAAGATATATCAGTGGGGATTATCTAACCGAGTAGAATTCAATGCCCTAAAAACTCAGCGCTGTCTCTTGTCGTCAAAGGCGAACCCCAACGTAAATCTACTATCTATGAACGGCACTTTCATCGACGAGGCCAAGAAATTATCAATCCTCGGCACTCAAATTAATTCGACTCTTAACTGGAATGACCACATATTTGAAGCTGCGAAAAGTGCAGCCAAACGTATGGGGTTCCTTAAGAGATGCAAAAGATACTTCACTCCATCCAACCTGGCCACTATTTATAAGGCGTATATTCGTCCCAAAATGGAGTTCAACTTCCATATTTGGTCAGGCGCATCTAAAACTGCACTACACGTGCTCGATAGGATGCAAAAACGAGCAATGATTAATGGGGGCTCAGCCGTAAGTCGATCAACTCCGTCGTTAGAACACAGGCGCAACATATCATGCCTATATCTTTTCTAAAGGTCGTTGCTCAACTGAACTTGTTGAATGTGTTCGACCCTCAAACATTTTCCCGCGATACCCGTCAATCTGGGAAAGCGCGTCAGTTCACGTTGAGAGTGGACTTTAGGCGGACAAATAAACATAGAGAGTCATTCTTTAGCCGAACCACACGAATATGGAATGTTCTGCCTGATCATGTGTTTCCTGGCCGTTGTGATGTCCAGACATTCAAGACCAATATACATCGACAACTCCTTTCCTTATGCGCTTCCTCTCCATCCGCTCGCACTGTGCTCTGACATTTAAGGGTACTTCAAAATCAAAATCATCTTTTGATAACCAGAATCACCCACATCCGTGAGGATGTTGGGCTCGGTCTCGCGATATCTGAAAAGAAAAGAAAAAAGAGGGTATCCAAGGATAGTGTGGACGGTGTTAGTCCAGGTGTTCTCTAACTACTTGTATAGAGGGATGGTGGGAAAGAAATCATACAAGACCGGTAGGTCTTGGGTGCGGTAGTACACGCAGATCACGTCTTTGGCGTCTGATGATCTGCGCTTTGGTAGGTGTGAGTATGTTTGTGCCGTCTTGTACTGTGCGTCCGTCTGTGTGTGGTTTGTTAATAGTAGACCCTATGGGATGGATCCAGGAATCCTCTATTATAGAGGGGAATGTTGTTGGGAAGGGTGCTTTCTTCAGTTTTGTACTGAAGAAGAAATTGTGGGGGTTTGATCCGAAGAGATCGAGAGAGAGAGAAGGGTGAAAAACGCAAGAGTCCCGTACAAGTAGGTTCTCGCTGTTCTGAATGCTTTCGAGGTACTTGTATGCTAATTGAAGCAAGTACTCGTCAATAGGGGTAAGGGAAGCGCCTTCGTATTGGCGAGAGTTGGGGTAATGACGACCGTCAGGCCTTCTAGGGTGATTGGTGCATCATCTGAGGAGTTTCCTTTCGAAAACTCGAAGTCTTTCCATTTGAGCCGAAGATATAGAGGACCATATGGGAAAGGCGTACGATATTCCAGATCGGATTAGCTGCTTATAACAGAAAAGCTTAACTTTGGTGTCAACTTTGTTGCTCCACTTCAAGATGTTGTGCAATTGCTTAGACCGAGCGATGCCCCTTTGGAGAATGTGGGTCACATGTTTGATGAAATTCATTTTTGGGGTATAAATGACCCCAAGATATTTCATCCTGTCCTGTGGTCTAATGGTAGTATCTCCCATTTTTATTCGAAAATTCTGTGAATATCGAGAAGTAGGTTGGAAGTGTTTACTACTCAGAATTATAGCTACTGCTTTGGATGGGTTAAGCCGAATTTGCCATCGACTGTAATACTGATACAGTTCGTCCAAGTGACGGTTGAGCCGAAATGTTGCGAGTTTAGGGCTTTTGGATGGCGTGTACAGTAGGACGTCATCCGCATAGCATATCTGGTTCACTCTCCCGTTCACAGGGTGCGGAATATCGGAGGTGTAGATATTAAATAAGATGGGGCCTAGAATGGAGCCCTGTGGTACGCCTGTAGCGGCGTGAAAAGTTGGGGAAAGCCTTCCATTTACTCTAGCTTGGAAATTTCCGTTTCGAACGAACTGGTAGATGATACTGTGGCGTATCTAACAGATACACACAATTCACAAGCAAAATAGTGAAGAACACCGAACGAAAATCGAATAAGAAAATACATTAGAGCCGTATACTTAGCGATAATATAACAATTCACATCAGTGGAGTATAATCGAGTTTAAAACTCAAATTCTAAAATCGGCCAGTAGCCTGATGGGTAACGCTTAGGTACAATTTTTGGTGATTCAAACTGTCATCGCGTCAGTTCGAATCACACGTTCTTCTTCAGTATTATTTCAAGCGCTATAATACTACATAGCGTTCTATTGAGGCCAATAATCAATAAGAGAGAGACCTTCGATCCAAGTCGTGTCAAAAGCTTTTTCAATGTCCAGGCTCACCGCAACGGTGGGTTCCTTATTAAGGAGCCGCACGCAGACGTGGTTTTGAAATATGTTGAGAGCCATAGTGGTGCTGTGCGCTCTTCGAAATCCAAATTGGAAATCAGGTATTAGGTTCCTGGCACTGATAAAGTTATTTAGATTCTCGTATATGAATTTTTCATATATTTTGTTGATGCAAGTGAGAAGCGAGATAGGGCGAAAGCTTGAGGGATGATACGTTGGTTTCCCAGCTTTTGCTATTGGACAAATAATAGCGTGCTTACAAGCTTGGGGAGAGTACCCGATGTTGTAGGCATGGTTGAACAGAATGGAGAGCTTTATAAAGAATAAGGCAGAAAGCCTTCGCAACGAGTGGTACGACATGTTCTCGATACCGGGTGACTTCTTAGGGTTTCGAGATTTAACCAGGCTCTGTAGGGTATTTGGTGCGATGAAACCGTGCCCATTATCACGTGTGTCATCGAAATATGCACTGTTAGCTGGGTTAAAGACAACAATTGGCTCGTTGAAGTCGTCCAATCGACTGTGAACCTCTAAACTAATGATTGCATTAGTATCCGGGTCGCCATCTTGGAAAGTAAGTTTGTAATTATTTTCAAAGGTGTCTCCGGCGATTGCTTTATTGGTGTCGTTATTAAAAACAACACCGTTGTGTAAGATTGGCCCAGTGATACGAGAAGTGCCACATATCTTTTTAACATTTTTATAAACTTTCTGATCCATCTGAATACCCTTCAGTTTGTCTTCCAATTGTCGGGTACGATTGTTTTGGATTCTCTGTTTTATCAGTGTACCAATATTGTGAATGATGGCTCCCTTTGCGTAAATCTGTGACGATATCTTACTCTGCAGAGCTTTTTACGCTCCCGGATGTGATGGAGACTGAAGTCGTCATGGGAATCTGATGTCTGTGGTGAAATCTTCGTCTTGGCGCCGGTGTTGGCACAGGTTGTACGAAGATTCCCCATCATAAATTCATTGGACACAAAACACTGAGCAACGCAGCAAACTGTTCACTAGAAAAACCATAGTACACTGAAACAAACACTCCATCCACTAGAAGTAAAATTCCGCCACAAGACAGTTAAATGAAACGCTCGAGTTAGTTTATTATTTATTGAATTTGGTGATTACAGAAGACCGATTCTAAGTACACTCAATTACAGGCAACTGGTGAAGAATCACACTAATCGATTATAATTAAAATTACCGTATTCGACTCAACACTAGCCACGACTCGGTAATTTAACTTGACGACGAGACTATATTCGCGTTACCGTGCGCATCGGTGAGCGGGAGATCACGTGACCATGGCGGCCAGTGGATGGAAATCGACTCAACGATATTTTATCGTTTGGGGTGAGTTTTTGGTGATGTGGTGAAAAGGAAATGAAATTTCCTTTGACCAGTGACCAATGGCAGACGATTTCGGGGACGCGGTGGTGTATGTGTGTGTTCGTACACATCATCGTGTTCATCGATGTGGTTATTCAAGGATAATTCGTTTTATGACTCTAGGGTAGGATGCGAGTATTCGCTTTTGTTCGATCGACCAAGACCTGCCGCGGCCGTGGAAATTCCAGGGACATGTGGTATGCACATGTAGGGCAGAATTGCATTGGTGGAACATGGGTGCCTAATGGCCGGGAATGGTTATGGTGCATACGCGCGTTACTGAATTGTTTTTAGGGATTTCAGGGTCGATTGCGCTAATTGAATGCGGCCGCTGGTATATTATTGCTGGGCGAAAAAGGTCGCCGACCAATGTGTACATTAAGAGAATTTATCATACGCATAGCGAAGCTGAGGAATAGACAGCACAATGTTTATGGCCCCTGCTGAATGTTATGTTGTATGTAATTCAAATCCTTTTGTTTACAGGAATTCGTCTAAGGAGATTTGAATAGTTTTCCTGCGAATTCTAGCGATGCATTGGACTATGAATGCTCTTGTAGATGCAATTCTGTTTAGGAATTTTATGTAATGCTTTTAGACATTAATGTCCTTGGAAAAGGAAATATTTTCAGGTGCCAATGCGATTGCATTGGCGGGAGACAATGAGAGTTGAGTTGCGGATATGGAGGGTTTTTCAGGCAAGTGGGCTGTGGGGTTTGGTGGAACCCCCACAAGTCTTTTCAAGTTGTACTTCGTACATCATATATTGTATATCGTATATCACATATCGCATATCGTATATCATATATCGCATATCGTTTATCGTCGATCGTAAATTGTATATCGTGTATGGTATATGGCATAACGTGCTCCATAAAGTGTCGAATCGAACAATGATATTCACAGCAGACCACAATAGACACTACTTTATCACTGTAATTCTATTCCATAGACATTACCCCAAACCTTGGCCAAGTTATATTAGGGAAGGAAAGTTTCTACAAATTCTACCCCAAACTCTGGTTAATGTAAATTAAAAAGTTGCGTTCTACCTTTCTAATATTTTTTTCTGAGAAACGCTCATCATATCACCTTTATTATCGTCATATCACCTTTGTGCTTTGTGATCGAAGAATAATAATCGTTATGCTCTATAAAATGTTCATATTATAAATGGTCTTAATTTGAAGTTAAAGTAACTGAACAAGGTGAATCGTCCGTAATTTTAATACCAAGGATCTTCACCACAGTTTCCTGAACAGTTTTCATTTCTATTCTTTAAATGTCCTTCGAACGTCTTTTACTAGCCACAAAAGCATGTGTTGTACCTAATGACATGTCGTTTATGGACCTTTCAATTTTCCATTCTCTAGTGAAACCTGTAACACAAAATCACTGGCACCTTCGAAGGGGCATGATAGATTTCAATATTCTCCGTGCATACAAATTCATAGGTAAGGACTTTGGCATTTCATTAAAATGCCACTCACGTACGTTGGTGACAAAGGTAATGATGACTGTCAGCATTGTGGTCGACTTACGGTCATCACTGACCCATAAGGGTATTATGTGCGCCAAATGTAATGTCGGTAATAAAAGTACAAATCTTGTAAGATGTGGAAACACGTTTCCATTGAAACAAGGCAACGGGAGTATGAACCAACAAAACGTAAAATATGCAAAAATGTACACTCCAAAATATACAAGGCACAAATGAAATCATCCTTTATGACCTTGCTTGTAGAAAGCATCTCTTGACTTCATGGTGTTTCTAGTAAATACAAGAGAATTATATTGTAGATACTACAACATAAAAGATGGCGCATCCCATATATGTTGAAACATTTGCCAGAGCATATCAGCAAGAAAGTGCAGTTATGCAGTTCTTATGCAATTATTTCAAATATTTTTAAGGTGGCAGTCGTGTAGGATAACGGCAAACTTATGTAGTGTGTTAAGTCCCACTTTAAAAGTTCAATCTTATGCAAGCTCCGGTTGCTGAATGCATCCTTTTTAAAATCAGTTTGAACTGGAGCAGTGAATACCCATTACATAATCGACCTAGTTATAGGAGTGTTTTAGCTGTACGAAGGATGTTTGGAACATGAGCCTTAAAAATGTGTTTCCGTAAAAGGAATCTATATGGATCAGCACAAGTACAAGACTAAACGACTCAGCTTATTATTCGATAAAGGATATGTGTTCACAAATTAATATTCATTTTCATTGTTAATGAATTTATCGAAAACACAGATCATGGCCACCCACCTTGGTTCGTAGTAGTTTCCAACTACATCACAATCCCAATTAGCTAGCAACAGCAAAAAGGCGTTCTTCTCTAGGTAGCCTTCTGACAGCTCGGAATGGAATTTCAAATACGACACATAAACTACCCCCACCATGGTAATAAATAATAAATGTGCCCTCTCCAAAAACTAACTTGAACTGAACAAGGAAGACATTTTCAAAAAACAAATTCAAACTAACCTACATAGCTAGGTATACAATGGTTGAGCCAACATCCTACTAGTGATGTACATTTCACAGGGGGTTAGAATCTCACAATATAATATCACGCACCACTGAAAAATGATATTCGCCCTTCCTTTCGAAAGATTGCAAAACGGATTAAACTATTCGACTTTTGTTTTTGTGATATCTTGACCAAATTTCGACGGATTATACAGTATTGCTATCCCTCGTAATCCGTTTTAATTAAAATAACATTCCTGATCTAAGTAGGATTATCCTTTATGGCGGACATTCTGATTGACTTTGTGGTTGACTTTAAGGTATCAGCATCTTTGTTGTTTTCTCTTTTCCAGGAGTGTTCTATATTTATATTCGAAAAGAAAGTCGCACAAGGTATCAGCATCTTTGTTGTTTTCCCTTTTCCAGGAGTGTTCTGTGTTTATATTCGAAAAGAAAGTCGCTGAAAAACTACATAAACCGAAACGAAAGGAGACAATCACTGAAATCCTTAAAAATTCTATCAAACAATTAGAAAGGTTCCGCCATCCAAAGGTAAATCGCCTTTAAGTATAAATATAATCAGCTTGTTAAAAGATTTTGTATATTTTAGATACTACAAGTTCTCTATCCTGTGGAGGAGTGCTCTGATACATTGGCGTTCGCTACCGAACCTGTATTCGCAAGCCTTGCAAATATCCTTGCCTATCAGGTGAGTCTGAAAAACTAGCGAACTCATCAACAACGTATTCCTATTATAAGTGCTCTAGTAATACAATGCACTTACCAGTTATGGAAAATGGTATTTATTCTGGTATTATGGTGCGATGGTAAAGAGTGTGCATGTTCATTTAGACAGCCCATTTGGTATTCGCAGTATCTAGTTTTTGATTAAAATTAAGGGATCCGTATATCATATTTTACCATGGATTCATGGTCAAGGATATACGAACACCGGTAATAAATTGTGAATGTATTTTATTCTTTTACCCAGGAAACTGGAACCTATGGACCGGTTCAAGGCCCTCCAAGTACGGGTGCCTCACAACCAACAGTACCTATAATGCAGAGACCGTCACATGCCAGAGAATATAATTTCTTGGATTTTGAGTTGAAATATGGCGTCTTACAGGTAAGAGTTTTTCGCTACTCTTTGTTGGCCCTACTTTTATTTGTTCTCAGATCACTATTTAGTTTGAAAAAAAAAACTAAACACAGAAGAAGATATATTAAGAAATTTAATCGACCAACTTCCGGAACATTACGGGGTTAAAATCTAAGTTTAACCACAACGACAGCAATTGTTAGATCGAAATTTTATAATACGAAGATGAATTTAATTTAGAATTAAAATTCCGGGCATGTATGCCCCCGAGGAATTGAACCAAATACTTATCCTTTTTCCTTATGAATTCGTCTAGCTTATGTAAAATAGCATTCACGGTGAATGTGTCTTGTTTTCCCATTTTATTCGCCACTTAAAACATTAAGAGCATTGTGTCTAACCTTCTGCCAACAACAATATATAGTTCTATCTTTTATAGCTTCATCAATGGGACATAACCCTTCATAAATACCCCGCACACCCCAAATTCCACCAAAAGACTTCTTGAAAGAATAAAAAAAAATTACAGAATATCCCTTCGACACTCCAAAAGGTCTGAATCAATAAAGGACTCAGACGATAAATTCGATTGTATTCCCAACCTCGCTTAATGACCTCTTGTCCACTAACCCAAAACAGGCAATACCAACACATGAGCCCCGAAAATTGCCATGTCCTTTTGGGAATTTCGGCGTGCGATGAATAACAACAAATCGAAAATATTTATCTTTGGATTTGCCATTGATTGAACGTGGAAACCCCCAATCGCCACCTGAAGTGGTATTTTCAATGAGCAAAGGGCTCGTATCATTATTTTAAGATACAACTCCTAGTAGCTCTGGTAAGTGTAATGCAACATCCTTTTAAATGCAGAGGTCGATATTATCCTTGGCTAAGAGCTATCTTGATGGTTTGTGTCTTGTGCCCCTCGCACATAATAAAACGTGTTTGACTGCTATTCACGTAGAATGTATGTTTGGATCAAGATTAGCGGTGACAAGGGGATGAAGGATGCCCGAAACCTTAAAATTCAAAGTGGCCATCTCATATTTTGAATATAACAAAACATTATAGTGAAAGGTTGCATGCTATGCTTGTAAATATTTTGATTTCATCTCATTCGCAGTTGACCGAAGCTCTGACGTACATTCACTACAACATGTACACAATACACAGGAATGTTTGCCCGTCATCCATCTTGATAACCAAAAAGGGTACCTGGAAGCTGGCAGGATTGGAATTTATTGGTAAGTTTAAATTGATTAACATCAACAAATTATCCGATTCTATTGATCTATTTATAATGTACTCTGGGGATATGCATTGTATTTTAGTGGAAGTGGTCAAGGAGCAATTTCCTACACATACTCGTATATCAACATTTAACCGATACCGATATTATGTATCGTATGTTTGACTACCCAATCGTTATTCAACTGCTGTTGCATTTGAATATTTATTGGTATTACATAATGACGAATAGTAAAGACTTGTATTTTCTTCTCGAGCCGCGGGAAAAATATATTCACTATTTTTCCAAAACCTTCATGATCTGGTTTATCATTTTGACTATCTCTATTGGCAATATTTCACTTAGTCTTCAATTTATTTAATTGATTATACTGGAAACATTTTCCGGTCTATTTTTTAATTTTTTAATGCAGATATTGTGGCTTTGAGCTCGAGGAAAGTGAGTGAAAACATGTATCTTCCTTAATTAATCGGAATGTGGGATTAGCAAATATCCTATAGTCGGATCCTAGCACTTTGATGGTGAACTTTTACTCCCGTCGTGAAAACTTGAATTGCAAGCGCATGGTAATACAACATAGTAACTGGATAATTTTAATAAGACGCCAACGAGCGAACATTTGTCCATGAATGATGGAAATGGTGGCAGAGAATGGAGTGCACAAAGTTGCTGGTTCGTGTCACGATCATAAATCCGCACCGAGTCGTACCTTTTGAACCATCGTTCAACCATATGCATACAATATACATCCTGTGCCCATTGCACTGTGCTCGTGTTTCTAGCCGTCAGTCAATTCTTTCGTGGGTAAAACAATACAGAGAAATGTGAAAAAATTCGACTTCGACGAACAGGATCATCAGTCATCTCAAAATATTTACATGATAAGATTTTCTGTTGTGCAATCCCATTAGCGCCTTTCCAGAAAAATTGTACTGCTCTTGGATTGTCTGTTCGTGTGTGAGGATAATCATAAAAAAATCACAGTTTCATCCATATAAATTGGTTGTTGTACCAATCCGTGCAATTTCGGTGCTCGAGAAAATGCGTGAGATGTGCTTTCCCATATACTTCACGACGCATTTGTTATATTCAGCGACGACACTCATTGTAAGCAAGACATGTACTATTGGAATCACAACTTTCACTTTTACTTCACTTTTAAACATTTTTTTTAATTTTCTTTCTATATTCTTAGTTTCTAAATTAAAGGCTAGACAAAAAATGCTTCAATTCTAGCTTAAATAGCTTATATAATAACTTACTGGTCCTTCGCAGACGCTCTAAGCTAAACGTTACTTAATATTTGTATAATTTGCCTTTCGGCGACAGAACTTTGTGGCAATACTTACAATTATTTGAAAGACAAAGAAAAATTTGAAAAACTTTGTCAATTTTTTTTTTGTTTTTTTTTTCTTAAAATTTAACTTACTTAACTTACCTAAACTTATCTACTTTTTTTTTTTTTTTTTTTTTTTTTTAATTTTATGTAAAATCACTTAGCTTAACTTAACTTAAATCTTATACTACCCTAATTCTAGAAAAGCTAAGTCTATGTAGGCTAGCTGATGATAGTGTGATTCTATACCGACTTTGGTATCCAGGTCTTTATATGCCATTCAACCACCAGAACTGTTGACGCTGTCTAATACTATCGTCCGGGTCTCTGTGGGAGATAGCCCTACTGAAGCGCAGGAGCTCTTCTTCGGTGCGCCTTATTTCCCGGTCGTAGCACAATCGCCCGTCTACGGATGATCTACTTACATGATAGATCAGCGGAATTCCGGATCTATCCTGTATAAGCCCTTTCATGTCCAAATCAAGGAACGCCTCTGGTGGAACAAAACCGTTGCGACGCAGGTCATTGGACGAGCATATTGCTCTCGCAATATGTCCTCTGATTAATTTAATCATAAAATTATCTATCCTATTTATGCAGGCTTCATTATATAAAGTCTCATTTGAGTAGTACTTTTTGTATTCCGATTCCGGTGTTCGATATAATCTGAGACAGGTTCTCAGACACTTCCTTTCGAACACCCGAATCGTTTCCATTAAATTTGGACCTATGTTAAACGATACTGGACAGCCATATATGAGCATTGGCCTGATTAGCGTCATGTAGCATATGACTTTTACCTTGCTGTCAAGTTGGCTACTGTGAAATAGCCTCCTTGTCATAGCAAACGTTTTTCTAGCCTTGATCAGAGCAGCCTCTACATGTCTGTTGAAATACAGATATTGGTCTAGCCAGATGCCCAGGTATTTAACTAAACTCTTGGTTTCCAGTTTATCTCCATGCGGTCCCACGATAACTAGCTTTCGCCAGTTTTTCCTTGTGTCGTTCGTGGCCTTATATAATGGGGTTCTAAATAGGATGGCTTCACATTTCTGGAAGTTGATCTTAAGTTTCCAGTCATCGCAATAGCGCTGCACGTTGTTGAAATCTCGCTGTATTAAACTATTTATGATCTCAACTTTCGGAGCGGTTCCGTAAATTATGAGATCGTCTGCGTACGCAATAGCCTGCGGAAGTGCATCTAATAAGTCGCTAATGTAAATGTTAAAAAGAATCGGAGAGAGTACCGCACCCTGTTGCAAGCCATTCTTGATATTATACGTTTTATTAGAGGTCACATTTCCACTTTTGACCACGAACCTCCTGTCCTTTAACATATCGTAAAGTACATATAGTAAAGGCTTATGTATGCCATGTCTGACCAGTTTGTAATACAACCCTTCGATCCAGTCGGTATCAAAGGCTTTCCCCAAGACGATCAGACAGGCCCCTGTGCATTGGTTCCTACATTTATTCCATTGTATGTCGGAGACCAGTTTAGCTGCGGCATGTGTGGTTTCATGACCCGCCCTAAAGCCAAACTGGTTATTTGGAATAATGCTATGGTCGTCTACCCATTTTAGCAGAGCTTTGTTAATGATCTTTTCAAATACTTTACTGATGCTTGGGAGTAAACTTATCGAACGCATGTTCATTGGGTTTGTACAGTCTTTGCCTTTTTTTGCGATGGGCTGAATGATAGCCGTTTTCCAACGCGCGGGATAATATGCATTATTCAACGCGTTGTTAAACAGGACCGTGTATATATCTTTTGCCTTTGGAGGCAGGTTCTTGAGTACGATGTTAGGTACTCCATCTATTCCCACTGACTTTTTGCTTCTCCGATTGCCAATGTGAAATTTCATTCCGGAGGTGCAGGTGATTCAGTCGAATTCTGTCCTCCAGGTCATGGTTTCGGTGAATGCTTTCATTCACCTTGTACATTTCCTGAAAGACAACTCCCACAGCGTTCGCCTTCACCAAAGGATCTTCGATCACGAAGAGCTCACTATTGAAGATAGCGTTCCCTGTATCTATGCCAATGTTGGTTAGCAGCTGCTTGTTTACCTCAGTACGTGGAATTTGGAGACACTGAATGTCGTTTTGATTATTTCTCCTGAATATTTTATTTATTTGTGGGAACATATTCGGGTTATTAGTTTTTATAGCTCGAATTCTGTTGTTCCAATACAAATTTGTTGCTAATCTATAATTAGCTTTAAGTAATTGTTGGAGGTTTTTTAATTGAGATTTCAGTGATATTATCTCCTGGTCTTGTCTGTCTGTAAACTGTCTGTGTAATTGTTTTAATTTCGATAGCAGTCTGCTCTTTTTCTTGTGCAGTGCGTTTATTGTTGCGTTTCTGTACATCTTAGTGTGATCTGTAACTGTTGTTTTGGGAATTGTTTTGTCCATTGTTCGTTTTACGGTTTCGTCCATTTGTTGAATGTATTTGTCGATTTCGTCATTTGTCAGGTTTCTGTTTACTGGCAGATTAAAGTCATTCGAACAAAGTTCTCTTGTTAATGATCTGGTGAACCGCGGCCATCGCATTGCCCCGTAGTTATAGGGTTGCGGGATCACAAATTCCTCTAGATTTGCGAGCTCGTTCGGAAGCTCTATTACTGCCGTGAATGCACAGTGGTCGCTGTCGTATTCAATTGTCCGTAAACAGTTTGTGTTTCGTCTATTGGTGTTAAGTAATCTCAGTCGTGAGTCGATTAGCAAGATATCTAAGAACGATCTACCTCTGGGGAACGATGGATATTTCGTAGCTAGCAGGTCAGTTCTATATTCAATATGATACTGATCTAACCAACCAGCCAACTGATTTCCTCTGGCATTAGATATATAATTTCCCCAATTTCTATGCTTGGCGTTCATATCTCCCCCTAGGATAAAGTAATTTTTGTCCAGGTGCAATTGTAAGCATCGAAAGAGTGTCTCGAGCTCCGCTATAAATAGGTTTTGTTAGTGCTCCTCAGGTGCGTAGACCGCAATCGCATACAAACCCCTTCCTTGCTGAAGGGGTATGCGGACGATACAGGCTTCCAGCACCCGGAACCTACGCATTTCTCCACTATATATTACTTTATGATTGATCCCTTTTCTAATAAAGATTGTTTCAGTCCGTGTGGGAGTATTTGTGGCTACCTGTGATGTAGCCTGATTTGGTGTTCTCCCACCCGAAGCAACTTGTGCGTACGACCGCTGCGATGTTACGGCCATTGTTGTAGTACGAGCTGGCTCTGTGTTTTTTTGCCGGGTCACACTTCTTGCCATTATTTCTCGGAATTTAGGACATCCTCGATAGTTAGCGGGGTGTCCCTCATTCCGACACACTGCGCACTTTAGAAGGGCTTTGTCTTCTACCCTTTCTTTTCCCAGAGGGCATTCTTCTGCCTTATGGTCCGTTCCGCATTTTACGCAACGGCGTTGCATTTAACAGTTAGCCGCCGCGTGACCAAACCTTTGGCAACGGACACATTGCAGGATGTCTCTGCCTTTTTTCAATTTGTCCCATGTGACCATTTGATGATCCAAGACTGTAATTTTTCTTAGACCACCAATTCTACTGCTGGGTGTTAATTGCACCAAAAAGAAGGGTAGCTTGCGGTTTTCCCTTCTTGCCTTGGGTGTGGTGAATGGTTTTACCGCGGTAAACTCGAGATCTTCGTGCTTCAGGTTTTGAAGCATTTCGAGCAGAGCCTCCGGTTCCGTTTCAGGGTCGACACCCTTTAATAGAACCGTTACGCTCTTCGTTTGTTTCGGCGTGAACGAGTAAAATTCCGCGGTGGCTCTTTTTAATACCTCTTTAATTTTGTCGTGGTCTGCCGCCGTATATGTTTGAATGGCGTGCCTGTTACCCGTCAGTCTTTTAACTGCAAAATTGTTACCTATGGCTAGACATTTGGCTTTAGCTTATGTAGTTGTTGCGGGTTTTGTTCTTGTCCGAGCGCCGCTATTTTTTTCTTTTGGCGTCTCTCTTGTAATCGGGCTCTTGCCATCGCCAGTTTCGCCTCCAATTCACTTATCTCTTCCTCTTCATCCTCAGACTCTGAGGATGCAAGAGAAGCGAATGAATTATTTGCCCCATATATGTTAAAGTTGGAGGGGAGGGGGAGCCCACTGTCGTCCGCCAATTGTTTATCTCCTTTATCCATCGTCAATTTCGCGGTTTTGCTTCGCATCACAATGGAGTTTTTCGGGGCGCCTTTTCGTTTGTGCGTTGTCGTGTTTTTATCGTCCTCCGTGTTCATTCTGGTTCTTTCCAGTTTGTTTTCATTAAAAAAGAAACAAAAGCGACCTTTTGCAACTTGACTTCTCCCGCAGGCTGAGTTGAACTCGCCTACCGTCGGGTAAGAGTCAGTAAGCTTGCACCCGCGCCAAACGATGATTTAAGAACTGCTTTCTTAACAAGCAATATATTATTTGTTTTAATTTTCGCGTTTGCGACCGAAGTGTTATCTTTTTATCGTTTTTGTTTTTATTGTCTCGAACACTTTATGCGCCCCACTCAACTGTTTTTATATGCACTTCTTTTTGATTATTAATGCACTGAGAGATACTGATTTGTTACTTTTAATTTTCGTTTTTGTTGTTTTATTGATTTATTGTACTTTATGTTTATTGTAATTTGTGTTTATATTAATCTTTAAAACTCAGTACAGACATTCACTGAGAACATAATTGTGCACGAAACTGTTTCTTGAGATATTAAAATAACTTTTATTTAATGTGTTCTATTTGCTAACACAGGTTGTCCGTTTGACGGCATTTCTAAAGTTGGCCAGGGGTACTTGATTCATTTATGATATCGGAATACACGACAAGGGTAGCTTATTCGAGAATTCACGCGGTTGTCTGCTTTCAATGGCTGTCAAACACAAACTGTTGGAATCACAACTTCACGTCCATACATACACTCTTGTTCTTATAATACCTTATTAGGATAACTTAGTTTTTAATTTAGCAGTTACGTTTATATATATTTTTTTTTGTTTTTTTGTTTTTCATTACTCAATATCGATTCTATTAAGCTGAATAAATGAGAATTCTGACCTCACTAAAACCAAACCTAAAACTAAAACTAAAACTAAAACTAAAACTAAAACTAAAACTAAAACTAAAACTAAAACTAAAACTAAAACTAAAACTAAAACTAAAACTAAAACTAAAACTAAAACTAAAACTAAAACTAAAACTAAAACTAAAACTAAAACTAAAACTAAAACTAAAACTAAAACTAAAACTAAAACTAAAACTAAAACTAAAACTAAAACTAAAACTAAAACTAAAACTAAAACTAAAACTAAAACTAAAACTAAAACTAAAACTAAAACTAAAACTAAAACTAAAACTAAAACTAAAACTTAAACTTAAACTTAAACTTAATCCAAAACTGAAACTAAAACTACATTCACAACGTTTAACTGTGAAACGTGGGTCGGGATGATCGGAGCATGTTTTTTCCAAGAAAACGAACAGATAGTTTTAGTAAATTCAACGAAATAGAGTTCTTCCTACCGAATCTAGACGAGATGAATGTGAGAGAGATACGGTTCCATGATAATGGTGCTACGACAGAGACGGCCTAAGCCTCAATAACTTTTGCGGGAACATTTCTCAAGTAACTTGTTTACAACGATCGTCCCTGAACCTTGACGCAACTAAGAAATAACGTTTGTTAAATTAACTATTCATTATTAGTATTATGATAAATAAAGAAATGTTTTCATTTTACGAAGGCATTCAATAAACACCGCCCCTTCAGACATTGTAGCCGAATACGTAGCCCCATCTTGTGAAATACATCTGAAAGTAGAAACAATTTGTAAATGTAAACATAGCAAGTTTGGCAACGGCAGCACGAACACTTTCGCGTGAACCACGTGTACATGTGTAAAATTTCGACTATAAAATTTAGTGATATCTGCGAACGATAAATTATTGTCTTCTGTGTAAGTTAACATCTACCAACACTTATGAAAAGTTGCAAACAACATTTAACAATGTTACGATGAATAAACGAACATGTTATTGATGGCATATACCATTTCAAAGGGGCTGCAAATGGTGTCGTGGAGAAGTCTCAGTAGAACTGTGACCGCGCTTGCTAAAAAAAAATAGTCAACACGAGGGCTGTGACGATGCACGCTGACCCCCATTTAACAGTAAGACAATTCGTTTTTTGCTCGATATTTCGATAGGTAGCGTACATGAAATGTATGCGATCATTTGCACATATCTTATGTGGGTACATGCTAGATTCCGCGGTTCCCGACGGGGATGTGTGTGAATTCGGGTTTAAGATTGTTGGAGATGTTGAGTGTCCGGCGCCGTGCTTCCTCGGATGAGGGAAGAGCGGGGACCTTTTAGTATTCCTTTATTTAATCTTCTTTCATCAATTCGCGTTTTGTTTTATTTCAATTCTTGATATAAAGTTGTCCGTTTTTGAATTGAAAAATTGTTTCTTTTCTTTTATTGTGTGTTACTTTCTTTATTTTTATTACAGCTTCTCCTTTTTTTTTCTTTTTAACAAAACTCAAACTAAAACTTACAATTCCAAAACGAACTTTATGAACTCAAATTTTTCTCTATCTGTTTTTTCTTCTGTGACTTTTCACATTCAATTCGGACGAAAATCCAAGTTGCTATGTTTTCAATAAATAAAAAGGTGCAGGTTATTAAGTGTGCTGTAACTGGTAATATTGTGAATGTTTATGAATGGTATGTATTAAGTGAGAATGTAATATATGTTAAGTGAAGTTTTTAAGGATGTGTTAGGAGATTCAGTGTTAAATTTAATAAGGGTAGTATTCTGGAATACAACATCCCACCCTTCTTCGAGAAAGAAAATTATCCTTGAAGAGAATAATTTTCTAGTAACTATATATTAAATTAAGATTAATTAAAAACTTGGATTTTCGTTCAATTAGATTACAAAGGTTTTCAAAATTAATCTTTCATCAAAGGTTACAATAATCAAAAAGTTCTTAATACTAGAAAAATAATCTATTTACATTATATATTAACTAAATTTTTTCAATAATCAAAAAGTTCTTAACACTAGAAAAATAGTCAAAATAGTCTATTTACATTACATATTACCTAACTAAATTTAAATATTTCTCCTTGGAACCTTTTGTTTTCTTATCCAAAAGTTATTATTACTTATTATATTAATTATATAATATTAATATTATTGTTTCAAAATTCTCATTTCCGTTCGAATATATATATTAATTCCAAAATTTCCAATACATATATTACCTCTAAAATTTCCTTTCTTTCCTTTTCCGTTCGAATATATTACCTCTAAAATTTTCTTTCTTTCGTCCCCCTCATTAACTTTTTTTTTTTTTTTTTCATTTCCGTCATTTCCTACAATTGTTAGATTATTTCATATATATTGAATAATAAAACAAAGGCCATTGGTTATGTGTTTATCTTTTCCTTAAATTTATGGAAAAGTTTCCAAAACTTTTCTGGGCCTATTACTATGATGATTGAATAAAGATGATTATTACCAAAAATCTTCTTGAAAAATGATCTTAAATAATTTAAATGACGGTGTAACCTTTTATTTTTTTGTATTTTGCATTGGAATAAATTTTTTTTGTTGAAAAAAAAGACTTGTAATGTATTTATATAGTTACTCTTTACAATACCTATTTTAGTTAAATTATTATTTTCATTTTTCATTATTTCGTGTTTGAGTAAGTGTTTGTGTTTGTTTTCGTTGTTTAAAATATTTATTGTTTTCGGCTTAGTGTTGTCATTGTCCATAGCTTTAACTGCTGTCGGAACGTCTACCTTTTCAGTCTTACTCACTGCTGATGGATCGTTTAGTTTCTCAGTCTCATTTACTGATTCGAATAGTTCTTCAGACTTATTAGCTGTTAGAACATCTTGGTTCCCAGTCCTATTTGCTGTTTGAACTATTTCTTCAGTTATATCTGCTGTAGAAACATTTAATCCGTCAGTCTTTGCTGCTGAAAAGATTTGTTCATCAGTATTAGCTGCTGAACTGACTTGGGTTTCGAATTTTATTGCAACTATTGGGTCTTCAGTCTTTAACACTGCTGAATTTTCAGTCTTTGTTGCTGAAGTGCCGTGGTTGTCTATTGGGATAGCCGGAATATTAGGGGTTTCTGTTTGTATATTTTCTGCAGGATCCGAATTTTCAGTCTTTAATACTGCTGAGTTTTCAGTCTTGGTTGCTGAAGTGTCTGCGTTGTCAATAGGGATATCTGAGATATTAGCGATTTCAGTCTTTAATACTGCTGAAAATTTCGGATTTTCAGTCTGTGTTGCTGAATTGTTTTCCAGAATGGGAGTATGAATCGGAGTCTTTATATTAGGGACAGGGTTATCTTCGTTTATATGGCTTGGTTTATAGGAGTATGTGGGCTCAGGGTAAATTTGGCTAAGAGCTTCATTAAAATGATCGTTATCTATTTCCAAAGATCTAATGCTGTAAACAGAAAAATTTGGTCTGTCTTCCATCAATTTTGGTTGGCGTCAGGCCTCGTTTTCCGACTCTTGCACCCGAGAAAAGTGAACATTTTGTCTATCGTTTTGTCTATTGGTGCTCCTAGAATTTTCACCAAAACGATTTTCAGAGTTTGTAGGATTATTTCGGAATGGGTTACGCGTTGTTGTACCTTGTTGGTAATTTGTTGAAGCCGATCCATTCCTAGATATCTTGTATCTACACTCATTCTCTGTGTGATTATTCCGTCCACAAAAATTACATACAATGTTATATTCCCTTTTTATGGGTTGTCTATTCGGAAAAAAGTTGGATTGCATGTTCCGATAACATGTGTCCTGTGTATGCCCTGGCTTACCACAGGTTTGGCAGACTATACTATTGAATGTAGGTTTTTCGTTATATTGATATGACCTGGGAGAGTTGTCCATTCGAGCACCATGTGATACTACATGTGCAATCGACTGTTTTAAATTATTTCCCCCATGGACTTTAGCTAGTATCTTTAGCTGTTCGTTCATTAGTCCATCTTCAAATGTTTGTACGGCCAATTTTTTGTTTTCTTCTATTAAATATTCCCTAACCACCGCGTCTGCTGTTATTTCACACGTGGCAGAGTTTAAAGTCCTTAGAGCATTCGCGACTCTATCGCCGTATTCCCGGACGGTTTCTCTGTAGCGTTGTTTCAGAGAAATCAACTCATTGTGTGCCGTCGACCGAGATTGCTCCTCTTTATATTCCGATTCGAGTTTATCTTTTAAATCCTCCCACTTAGCGATTTGGCTATACCTAATCAGATCGTAAGCATGACCCTCTAGTCTATTTTTGACTAGCTCTAAAAACGTCTCGTATATATCCGGGTCTGCCTTCTTTATGGATCTAAATAAAACGTCTCCCCCGGAAATAAATTTACCTAAGTCGCAGGGTTTCCCGTCAAAGGTAGGAACGATTCTGAAAACATCAGAAATTCCGACAGAAAGAGCCATTTCAGGGGGTTTAATGTGTATCGGTTGATAGTGGATTTGTTCTTCCCCCTGCCTAGCCGCCTGTCTCGTGTAATATGGACTCGTAATAGTGAAAGTTTAAAATAATGTATGGCGAAAATTCAATTCTTAAAATATGGTTAATTTAAAAATATGGTTATGGAAAAATTGGCCTTTCTTTTGGTTATTCAATATATATATATATATAGGAAAGAAAAATAAATTGGTCCCAAAACTGAAAAGAAAGAAAATTCGAACGGAAAAGGAAAGAAAGAAAATTTTATTGGTAATATATATATTAGAAATTTTGGAATTAATATATATACGGAAATGAGAATTTTGAAACAATAATATTAATATTATATATTTAATATAATAAGTAATAATGATTTTTAGATAAGAAAAGAAAAGGTTCCAAGGAGAAATATTTAAATTTAGTTAATATATAATGTAAATAGACTATTTTGGACTATTTTTCTAGTGTTAAGAACTTTTTGAGTATTGGAAAAATTTAGTTAATATATAATGTAAATAGATTAATTTTCTAGTATTAAGAACTTTTTGATTATTGTAACCTTTGATGAAAGATTAATTTTGAAAACCTTTGTAATGTAATTGAACGATAATCCAAGTTTTTAATTAATCTTAATTTAATATATAGTTACTAGAAAATTATTCTCTTCAAGGATAATTTTCTTTCTCGAAGAAGGGTGGGATGTTGTATTCCAGAATACTACCCTTATTAAATTTAACACTGAATCTCCTAACACATCCTTAAAAACTTCACTTAACATATATTACATTCTCACTTAATACATACCATTCATAAACATTCACAATATTACCAGTTACAGCACACTTAATAACCTGCACCTTTTTATTTATTGAAAACATAGCAACTTGGATTTTCGTCCGAATTGAATGTGAAAAGTAATAGAAAAAATATTCAGTTCAAAAAATTCGTTTGAGATTGTAAGATGAAGTTCATAAAGTTATGTGTTTCGGGGAATAATCTCTCAAGAAAAGTAAATAATAAAAAGCAGTATTACTAGATACAAAAGAACAAGAACATCTAGAAGAAATTCAAATAAGAAGAAATTAAACAATAAATACAAATTAACTTAATAATGACAAATAAAGTTAAAAATAAATTAAACAAGACGAATCTGTAAATGAGTGTTTATAAAAGGTCCAAAGGAAATTAAAATGGATAAAAAATAAAGAAATAAACAAAAAAGAAGAAAAGGAAAAATAATAAAAGGTCCCCGCTCTTCCCTCATACCGAGGAAGCACGGCGTCCGGACTACAACACTTATATCCGGGTCTGCCTTCTTTATGGATCTAAATAAAACGTCTCCCCCGGAAATAAATTTACCTAAGTCGCAGGGTTTCCCGTCAAAGGTAGGAACGATTCTGAAAACATCAGAAATTCCGACAGAAAGAGCCATTTCAGGGGGTTTAATGTGTATCGGTTGATAGTGGATTTGTTCTTCCCCCTGCCTAGCCGCCTGTCTCGTGTAATATGGACTCGTAATAGTGAAAGTTTAAAATAATGTATGGCGAAAATTCAATTCTTAAAATATGGTTAATTTAAAAATATGGTTATGGAAAAATTGGCCTTTCTTTTAGTTATTCAATATATATATATATATATATAGGAAAGAAAAATAAATTGGTCCCAAAACTGAAAAGAAAGAAAATTCGACGAGAAAGAAAGAAAAAAAAACGGAAATGTCTTCGAAATACTGAAATGAGAATTTGCAAATAATTTAGATAGAAATTTCTATCCAAAAAATATTCTATTGGGATAAGGAGAGCTTCCAAGTAGAAAATATTCCTAAAAAAAATAGAGAGAAAAGTCGCTAAAAAAAATTCTTACTCTACTAAATGTTGTCGTTGTACTGTTGATAGCAGTCTTGAGTGTTGCTGTTTTGTTTTTTTTTTTCTTCAGTTTTCCTTGGTTGTTTCCTTTGTGTGGTTCTTTTTCTTTTTAGATTTTTTTTTTCTTTGACGCCAGGCAGACTTCACGTCCTAAAGTTGATTGCTCATCCTGGTCTTTGCTGCTTTCCTTTTTTTTCTTTTTATTTCGTTGTTTTATGTCGAGGTTATTTCTCCTGTTTTTTTTTCTCTCTTTTCTTCTTGAAAAATTTTTTTTCTTCTTCTTATTTGGTTATTTCTCTTGTGTTCACTTTATTTTTTTTTTTGTTTTAAATTTTTTGTTTACTTTGTTTTTCGTTGTTTTATGTTTACTTTTTTCTTCTTCTTATAAACATTTTTTTTTGTTGTTTTAAATTTTGTTTTGTTTAAAAAATTTTTTTTTCTTGTTTTTTTCTTCTTCTTATTTTCTTGTTTTTTTTTTCTTCTTATTTTCTTCTTTTTATTTGGGATCCTTTGGTTGTATCCCACCGCTGCCACCAGTGTTGAGTGTCCGGCGCCGTGCTTCCTCGGATGAGGGAAGAGCGGGGACCTTTTAGTATTCCTTTACTTAATCTTCTTTCATCAATTCGCGTTTTGTTTTATTTCAATTCTTGATATAAAGTTGTCCGTTTTTGAATTGAAAAATTGTTTCTTTTCTTTTATTGTGTGTTACTTTCTTTATTTTTATTACAGCTTCTCCTTGTTTTTTCTTTTTAACAAAACTCAAACTAAAACTTACAATTCCAAAACGAACTTTATGAACTCAAATTTTTCTCTATCTGTTTTTTCTTCTGTGACTTTTCACATTCAATTCGGACGAAAATCCAAGTTGCTATGTTTTCAATAAATAAAAAGGTGCAGGTTATTAAGTGTGCTGTAACTGGTAATATTGTGAATGTTTATGAATGGTATGTATTAAGTGAGAATGTAATATATGTTAAGTGAAGTTTTTAAGGATGTGTTAGGAGATTCAGTGTTAAATTTAATAAGAGTAGTATTCTGGAATACAACAGAGACGACGGCGATTCCTGGAGGTTAAAACATTACTATTGTTGATGAAAGATGCATTTATTGTTACGATATCGATACAAAACAATAGAACATAGAATGGATTAAAACTGGTGGAATGCTGCCTAAGAATATGCGAGCGCAAAAATTTGTAGAGAAAGCACTGTTCTTAATTTTTTTTTATTATCGCGTTAAGATGTACACTCTTACTGTCCCACTGCGGCTGTTTTTTTGCATGTGTTGCTTTATGTTGCTAGCAGACTGTTTGCCAGTTAAGGGAATTACACTGATACAAAGGATGTCAACGAACTCGTTCTTAATGTAACACCATTAACAGCATTTCACGGTTATATAATTAAAACTACGGTATTGTGTTCATAATTAAAACTACGGCATCGTATGTTCAATTGTGGGTATACAAATAAGTTCTAAGGGTACTACAAAAGATGGCGTAACTAGCATTAAATTGTATGTGACCCTCTTGTAACTATGTTCATATTACAGCGGCATCATTTTCCTCTAAAAACCAGTATGTGTCACTTCGCTGAAGTATAAGCATTATTCATACTTTGCGCTTAAACCATGTCATCCCGTGCCAACAAAACAAAATTTGTGGTAAGCGCTGCTTTTTTATTTTACTTTGAAGAAACGTACAGCTGATGGGCATCGATTACTTTGTGAATTATAGGGGAACATTCTCCAGTGAGGCCGATTAAGTTTAAATACGCTCAGCTACAAACGTTATTGGATCAAGATTCATGCCAAACTCGAGAGAATATCGTTGAAACCTTGGAAGTGTCTCAACGAAAAATTTTAAACTATCTTAAGGACATAGATACGGTGCAAAAACAAGGAAATTGGGTTCCGTATGAACATGCCAGCAACTGCCCCAAAGGAAGAATTGGAAGTTTTTTCTTTGCATCGAATCATTGTGCGGCAAGAAAAGTGGATCTACTACGACGACACAAAGCACAGTAAATCGTGGGGCAAGACTGGAATTGCATCAACTTCAACGGCCAAACCGAATGGTCATAGCAAGAAGCTAATACTATACATCTGGTGGGATCAGCTCGAAAACATCACTTGCGAACATTCATCATCATCATCGGCACTACAACCGGGATCCGGTCTTGGCCGTATTTAACAAGTCTGAGGCTTGATAAACTTTCCATAATATTTTGTTTTTTCGGGCAAGGTTATTAGCCTTGCGCCAACCTTTCTCGGGATGGCGCTGCATGCATTGGTTCACTACTTGGCGGGTGCCAAAGTAGCTATCCAGGGGTGTCACGGGGGGACTGCATGCCAACTTGGATTGAACAGGGACACGGATCGTCCTGGCCTTCGCCGGGTTGAAAGCAATCAGAGTTTTTGCCCTGAGCGCCCCCCCCCCCCCCCCCTCCCCCATAGGAGAACATTACCATCAACAAATAATGTAATTGAGCCGAGCATTGAAGCTCAAGTACCGCCAGTATGGCGAAAGACATGACAAGCCGATCTTTCAGCACGACAACGCTCGACTACACGTTGGAAAAGTCGTCAAGGAAACTTTGGAATATCTTCAATGGGATGTCTTACCCCTCCGTCCGTGGTCACCAGACATTGCTTCATCCAACTGTCACGTGTTCCAGTCGATGGCTCATGGCCGGACCGAACAGAACTTTACCTCTTACGAAGAAGCCAACAATTATATCAATTCTTAGTTCGCCCCAAAAGACGAAGAGCTTTTTCAACGCAGAATGCGTATGCTGTCTATAAGATGGGGCAAATTTATAACTAACCATACTTTAAATAAAATACATTGTACCAATTGCGTTGAGTAAAACTTCAAAGATACAAAAAAAAACCCAACAGTTATTTTTACATCCAATATTATCACCTAATATCTAATATCTTTATTCAAGCTCTTGAACTTATTTAGAAGAGAGTTGCTTCAATAACTTACTCAAAAACCACTGATAAAAATAAATAATGATTAATTCATCAGACTTCTTTTTAATGCGACACACCACCATCCGATCCCCTTTCTTCTTTATTCTCCTGTTATTTATTTTTTCATGGTATTGGGTAGAATTTCTTCATTCTTATTTCCTTTGTACCATGCTGATTCCTTCCTGTCCCCCTTAAGTTCATCTTGTTATCCTTTGTGATGTGTCGATTTCTGTTCTCAATTTTCTGATTCATTGATCACAGAAAAAACACAATAACGTCAACGAGTCAACTCATCAATCCGTGTATTAGATGAGAAGACACAAACAGTGGCTGTAAATAATTAACATCATCGTCATGTTGTCATATCCAGGATACGAATAATGAGTTTTATTTTTCCGTCATTCAGATTTTTTTTTTATCGCCGCCTACTTGTTCAAATCAAGTCACAACATTTTTCTTAAATGGTAAATGTTTTCTTCTCTTTCGACACAATGCGAAATCAATTGTGTTTAATATACGAAATTGGTCATTTAAATTAGGTATTAGGAAGAAGTCGGTTAAAAGTACATGGGTGGAAGAGCCCAACGTCCCTGTCTCAAGCTAGTTGTATTGGATAGTTCTGTGTGCAGAAGTATGTGCTGGGCAGCAACTGATCGAAGTGCCATTGTCGTATGTCTTCTCACCGCGTTCGATCTCTGAAAGGGCCAGGCGAGGTCCTGGTTTCGCAACCTGACACGGCACGTGGGAAGAACGAGCTCTTGCGTAGATCATTTCACCGATTTCGCAACTTGACAGGGTCAGTTGGGTGACTGATTTCGTGTCCTGTCAGGGTAATCGGGAGGAAATACACAGATTGAGAGTAGCAACTTCAGTTAGAAAGAATTCGTGGGCAGAGGTCAGCGACGAGGGCTGGTTACGATACGAGATTACGGGGCCGATGTCAGCTTGGTAAAGGCAAGGAATAATGGAAAACCGATCAAGCATAAGACTGAGACCCTTCTGTCTTATGCCTCAGTCACTTATACTATAATAATTTTCCTTACCTGATATCATGCCGATAGCGGAGTGAAAATGACAACGATGGCACACGATCCCTCTGTCGGATTAACGTGGCCCCTTATGCACTGCTAAAAGTAAGACTGAGATTTTTTTGTAGAACTAGTCATTTCAATGCGCTATTGGCCGCGATTCAACTGCCTTGGTGAATGTGCCGATAGTGTCATATTAAAAAATGTTGAAGATGATTGTGGTCCCGCAATTGAAGGCAAGGCATTGGCTGTAGTTGCTGCATGCATAGCTACAGCTAGACAGTAGTCCTCAGATGAGTCATGTGCGAAACAAGGCGACATATAATCCGCAGACCTCAGAGTCGTATTCGATGAGAAGTGCAGATTTTGTCCTCCAGTAATATTGGATGAAGATCTAGAAAAGCATAAACATAAATGTAATACCTGTGGTGAAGGTCATCAAAAGTCATTACCGAATTTTCTCCCGCAGGTTTGGCTTCGCTCTTCGTCGTATAAGTTCTTCAAGGGTTCATGGATAAACCGCCGGATTGAAGTAAATGAGGAAGCTAGCTCGCTCGAGAATCACGGCCGTATCAGCCGCAACAGATTGGTCTTGTTGCCGATTAAATTCTACGATGTCTGCATTGGGCGTCAGGCGGAGAAAGGCAAACCGCTCAGGTCGGGGAGTGACTTCGAAGGGTATAAAGATGTAGTTCGCCGAGGTGCTGTTTGACATCGTAGGTAGTTGATTATTCGGCAGTGATGTTTACGTTGACGATAACCTAATGTGAATGTTCTATTCTTACTTTGTGGATATTGGTTATAGAGAATCTGATTGCCGGAGCTCGTGGCGCCACTAGCTGGTGATGCTGTTGAGTGTCAATGTCATCATATTTCTTCTGAAAGGAACGTCCATCTGACTCCCAGTAATGCCAACGAAGTTTCTGTTTCTTCTGTTGCTACTCGATATTCTTGCAATTCCTTCAACTCCTTCGCCTTTTTATATTCGTTTTATGTCATATGTGAGCTCGGCCTCAGTGCGATGAGCAACAAGTATTAAACGAACACAAGAAATTAATATCATAACACACACCTGAGAAATGCTCGTACACGCGAGCAACTGCAAGCTGAATATTACTCTCAAGGAAGCTAACTGATTTTGCACTACAACCAGGACGCGAATAGGGAGACAAAACGGGACATCCCCGTACAACGTTGTTGCATCTAGTTAAATCTCAACATGATCTACAAATCAGGTTTTTGTTCGCTCTCCATCCGCCGCCAATAATGAGCAATTTGCACTTCATACCTCACAGATAAGTTGTTATCCTGAAACCACTGTCTTCTGTTAATCCAAATTAAAACACGAAACAAATCAACGGAACTTAACAACTGTCCTTCATGGACGACTTTTTGTTTTATTTAATATAGTAATACACACTTAAACTAGTTTCCCCACAAACGAAATTTAATAAATTAGAATATGTCCTCAATGGACGGGTTATTCACTTGCTTCGTCTGAACAGAACAAAAGACAGACTAGAATTACAAAAAGAATAGAACAGACTCTAAAAAGAATGACTACTCTCTCTCTCTCCATCACCGGCCATCTCGTCACTACTCGGAAAGGAAACCCCACCTAACTGACCCCACGCAATCAACACGATGCCGGTTCGTGCCCCAGCTCGTATTTAATTGTAGTCCGTATAAAGGGTTCCAAGAACATAATCAATGATCAATATGAAGTATTAATGTGGAGTATTGAATGAAACTGTAATTTATATTCTTCACTCCTCCTCGGTGGGGAAATGGCGATGGCGATTAAAGGTACTTAACTAATATGGAGCATCAAATAAAACAGAATTTATATTCTTTACTACATCAATCAAATCAATTATACAAAATAGAATTCATAGGAGATAATTAATTGAATTCATACTAGATAATTAATTAAACAAAAATAGAATTCATACTCTTTACGGCCCCTCGGTGGGGTTGTGGTAATTGGGAAGGCTATTACGCAACACCAAGAAGAATAATCTCTGTGACCGACTCCACACAAGCGTTAACATTGAAGTCTCCGAAGCACACCTCCGACCATGGAAAGGATGCGAAGAAATCTCGCAAATCGTCCCAGTTAGCAGTCCCATACTTCCATACATGGTGAAGCTGACTAGGCCGAGTATTCGCTTGAAATCCAATTGCTTGCATGACAGATACTAAGCAGTGATCTGAGTTTCCCAGTGGCGCCGAAACCTCTATGGTATAAATACTCGGTCCGGATGTCTAAAACAGATCAGTTGGCTCCTCCACGAGTTGAGTCAAGTTGTGGGTAACAGTAAACGTCTCCGCCAGCCTCACAGCCTCGTCGGTTCTGTTAGAATGCACCAACCAGCCGTAATTGTGCACATTAAAATCGCCAAGGACAACAATTTCAGAAGCTGGATGGTTGATCTGTATCCAGTCGACGGTGTGTGAAAGATGTTCGAAAAATATCGCTGGTCGATCGTCATGCGGGGAGCGGTAAAGACAGAATTCCTCAGCACGACCCTCAACCATATGATGTCCATGTTACTGGGTTCCAACGCCTCCATCCTCTGGCAAGCCACATCGGACCGCGCGAAAACGCAGACTTCGCCGTCCACCAGTATTTGCAAACGGCAAAACTTGATAGCCTTGCCCTAACTGAGATCGATGTCGATTCGGCATATCTTCGTTGCTCAGAATATGACTTACATTTGAGATTCCGTTTTAAGGTTGAAGATCGGGCTTGGGATGTGTTTTGGTTTTTCACCTGCCTCCAATTACTGCCCAGGTCTTTTACGGTTATCATACAGAATTCACTTTTCATCACAGGTGACTATCCGGTACAAAAACGGTTCCGTTTGGTTTCTTAATCTAAGCGATGCGCAAATTTCCAGGCGCCGTCGTTTTTGCGACTCGTTCAGTTCATGGGGTACCAACTTATCGCGTTTCTTTGCATTTCCTATGTGAAAAAGCTGTCGACTTATTGTCATTGGGTATACTGTGGGGAGGAAGTATTGTGCCTAACACGGACACTCCGTTCACTTCCTCCTCCATCATAAATTGTTCGCCGCGTAAAACACCGAACCAAAAGAACGATTAAATAAACACATCTAGGAACGCCGGACATAACTATCACGATCACTGGTGATCACCGTTTTTATTATTTTAATAGCTTAGTTTTTTTTCTTCACTTTTTACACAGTTTTATTTGGACCGCGCTCACTAGAGAAATTGGTGTTTATTTTTTTACTTGACTTCACACACACGACTCAGGGGTATATTCGCGTCCTCGACGCGCGACGAGGAGCGGGAGCGGCATGACCGTGGTGGGCAGCGGATGGAAATGGACTCAACGGTATTCGTTCGTTGGCAAAGGAAATTCGGTCCGTGAAACTGGATCTCTTAATTAAGGGGTGCATTTTCCGATTCCAAGAGAGACGTAAAGTCTCTCTTTGGGGTAACCAAACAGATCGCATACGGAAGATCGTCACGGTACACATGTATGTGTGTACATTGGTTCTTTTATGGATCAAAGCCATGGGAACGAATCTAAACAAAGAAAGGGAAAATGTGCATTCATGGGATGCGAGTTCGGTAAAGCAAACAAAACCGAAAATCGTCGGATGGTAATTGGATCTTTGTTTGAGATTTGCGTCGCGGCTAAATAAATAGACGCGACGCATCGAAGAAATGGTGCTAATGGGTTTTAGCTAAATTACCGCGAATTGGTGTTTATTGCATCGCTGCCAAGGGTAAGTATACCATACCTATTTGCATTTGCTTATGCCGTAGGATTTAATTGGTGCCAAGAGATGCGATATGCGTATATTTGTTTTGGTCCCTTGGGTGTAGGTCGCCAGCCAATGTGTATGTATGGTGATTTATGATACACTTGGTGAGGACGGGATATAGGCGACGCAATGTGTATGGTCCTCGTTATAATGGCTGCATTGTATGTATACCAAATCATCTTCTTTTCAGGAATTCGTCAAGGGGGATTTGCTTGGCACTGAAAGTGCCGAATTGGTTTGAGATTTCTGATAAAGTAAGAAAAGAAATCTTACAGGAAATTATATGCGAAGAGATGCATGAAAGGTAAGTTTCCTTTTCCAGGGGCTTTTTAGATTACAGATTTGATCTCTTTAATGCGTGAAGCATTTAAAGTGCTAATGCGATTGCATTAGCGAAGTTATTGGATTGGGTGAAAGTTATGGGGTTTTTTAGGAAAGCGAACCGTGGGGTTTGGCGGAACCGCCACAATACTCTCATGCTCTGTGCAATCTCCCGCACCGATTGCGTTGGGCCCGCAACCACCGTTGCTCTTAAAACATCGTCGTCAGCTAACATTTCCGGCTTCCCACTTGGTTCATTTTCGACGCTGAAATCTCCCGAACGGAACTTTCCAAACCAACGCCGTATAGTGAGTTCGTTTACCGCTACATCCTCAAATGCGTCATCACTGTTTTTCATTGCCCATGACGCGTTATGCCCCGTTTTAAATTCATATGGTAAACATGCATGGTTAACAAACCCTAAAATGCTAACACGTCAAGCATACTTACCACTTTACTTTATAAAAAGTAAATTTAACGTTCTGGCACAGATGTTCCCTCGAGAACTTCTTATTTCCGACTGAGCAAAAATCGGACATTTCATGTGGTACGACCCGATATGGTTATTGTGCAGTTTATTCCGTTTTACATACGGTCTTTGTGTTGGTGAAGACTAACGAATTTTCTTTTATTTGATTTCTCTCTTTTTGTTTTAAAAACTACACTTAACTTTTATTTTCCTGAATATTAACAATTTTATTACTTTTTACATACAGAATTTGTGTTGAAGAACGCTAACGAGTTTTATTTGATGTGATTTCTCTCTTTTTGTTTTATACACTACACTTTACATTCTCTGCTACGCACGACGTTTTGCTTTTATTACCACACACGACGAATTGGTTTTACCAGACTAGCACAGGTCCCTTGCCAATTCGCGGCCTTTTATACTGTTGCGGATTCACAATTATATGCTCGGGGAGAATTCAGTACTCTCCCCGACAAACATATTCACCACAACTCGATGACAGTGCACAAACAACGGTTAATCAACAATCAATTTTCGCTAATTGTCAGTACATTACTTACTGTTTTGGTGCTCGATTAATTAACATGATCAACGTTTGTAATTGGTTTTAAAACAACATTTATATGAACGTTCTATGGATTTTAATTTGCACGCCACCAGGTGGCTTTTTGGTTTTTAATGAATAAAGTTTCGCAAGTTAATTAGTTCATATACAATTCTGTCCGTGCCCCAAAGTCTGGATTCGCTGCTGAAGCCCAACGCTAACCTCGTGATCATCACCATACGGATGGACAAGCAAATACATCTATCTAGCGGAAACTTCAAGCTGGAAGATTAACAAAATGTATTGCTGTTCCTTACAATTTATAAACCCATTTGGTTTCAGACATCGTTGGGTCAGACGCCATTGCGTCGGTTCATCATCAACGTGCTCATCTTTGGAGATTCCCCAACGACATTCCTCGTTCGGTGGAACATCAGAAAGGATCTCGACCGACGACATTCCTCGTCCGGCACCGAGATAACGCACATATACACATTGACCATTCCCGATCGCACGCTCATCCTAAATTTTCCATCTCTCCGCCCACTAAATGCGAATAAACTCTCGCGAATTTACTTTACCAGTAAATGCACCCAGAGAGAATGGGAAATTTGCATTCAAGAAAAATATCGACCTAGAAGGGGAACTGGAGAGGGTTGGAAAGTATACTTGTAGCATCTCTAACAGATACACACACAATACACAAGCAAATAGTGAAGAACACCGAACGAAAATCGAATAAGAGAATGCACCAGAGCCGTATACCATAGCGATAACATAACAATTTACATCATTTGAATATATTTGAGTTTAAAAATCGAATTCTAAACACGGCCAGTAGCCGATGGGTTGCGCTTTGGTTCAATTTTTGGTGATTATAACTGTCATAGCGTCAGTCCGAATCACACGTTCTTCACTATCATCCCAAACACTATATACTCACGCACAGTTTTCACCGGATGTTGGAACTATTAACAAGTGAGTAGGCTGTACTTTTTGTATCTGAAAACGGGAACATTGGCTTGGGAAAACCCTTACATCGGAATGTGCAAAGGAGGGTAGACAAAACTGTTTCCCTATGTAGAAACAGCGTCGCCTGCCCATGTTTTGCTGTGGTTAAACAGCATAAAGAGTGATGGTGGTTACAGTTAGAGAACTGGTATGCTGGATTTAGGAAATCGGTTTTTTAGACAGAAGGACGCGAATCATCTCAATGATTCGGGGGGTTTTAATTATGTAACAGATCAGGTCTTCTTTATGCATTTCTCGCATGGGTTAGGGCAACTTTATAGAATTATCTTATCAACACTATGGCTCCATTCATAGGAAAAATGCCTTATTTATTGACAGCACACGTAGCAAACGCACATATATTGATTTACATAGCTATACGGATTAGAGGCGTATACCTTACGGTGGGGCAGACTTCTACATGTTCGAGAGGTCTACAAAACACGCGTATTTGAACAACATCTACACCAACTCAGTAACAATGAGAAACAACACTGTTCGCACTGCAAGGGACCATCCTTTGTAAAATATTCCAAAGCAACTTGACGGTAGAGTAAGTACATGCCGCTACAGTAAAATGATAACGTCGCACTCCAACTTATATAGCTCTCGACACATCATCACCATGTGATTCGTACAAAAGATTCGCAGATTACTGAAGCCGAACATTACTATAATATTTTAACCACAGCCAAAGCTGGCCACTTGACGTATATAGTTTTCCATCCATAATGTTAAAGCGCATATATTTGACCTTTAAAATATAAATTATAGAATTGTATTCTATTTAATTTAAAAGTTATTTTAAAACAAAAGTATTGACCTGACACACAAAAAGCCCCCTGTACTTACTTTTCAAAAATCTAAACTTCACAGTCAGCCCTCACTTCCTGAAGTCCTTTGGATACCTTATTTTTATGACGTCGTAAATTTGGCGTCCAAGGAGTGACCCACTGGAGACCACCTTTTTAATGAACACAATTTTTGAGTCATTTCTTCTGAAAATTGTTTATTATTAAAATGTCGGTGGTTATGGTCGTTCACCTTTCAGCAATATCCACAGTCCCAATGGTTTGACCCTTGCTAAATTTATTGGACCAGATAACCCATCTTTAAATATTTATGCATCGTATTGATGTTTTTGTTGCGTTGCTTGTTTATTGCCGAATATGGTTGGATGTGTATTGAAAAGAAAGAAGAGAAAGAAATGAAGGATAACAATATTTTTTCTCAGGTTTCTCATAGAATCGAAAGACAGTTTCCTGAAGTATGCAAAATACCCTCATGCTGCGGATGCTTCGGCTCAATGAATCGAAAATTTCATCAACGATATGAAACGAATTCTCTCGTTAATAAAGTCGTTTCAAGGGAATTGCACCCCTTAGCAAGCTTTCCTCTTCATCACACTCTCGTCTTCATATTGTTTTGATATTTTTATTATTCTTCTCTTTTACCATAAGGGCGTCTATTTTTCTAACCATTTTCTTCCAATAAGTCCCTTAAAAACAGAAATGTATCGTTTACTTTAAAACTTATTGAGGTTTGCCGAATGATGACTCAAAGATTTATTGAAAAGCAAATGAACACTTCACAACCCAATTTCTTAGGTTGCATATTATTATTCTTTGGAGAGGTGAGTAAAGTATGCGTATCCTGCGTGAATCCTCGATTAATAAAAGGGAAAACAAGGAAACCCCATATTTAAGTCATCTGCTTCACCCTAAAACTTTATTGGGAAAAAATAATCCAAGCTTAAGTGAATTGAATTTGCAATACGTTTGAATTGTATGTGGAGAAGAGATTGTTCCAGCCAAACAATACTATTTTAATATTGTTTCTCTACTAGTTGTATGCGATAATTCAACCCACTAAAAGTAAAGCACTAATTCTTCACATTAAACAATTTATTCACTTTCATAAATCTGGAGCAATGCAATATCTAATCGTATCGCTGTACATTTCACGGCTTTGAATACGAGGTCATTCTAGTTAAGAGCCGAGTTAGGTTGATATTTTTGTTTTGTTTTTGTTTTATATCCACATTTATTCAACAATTCAATTACATATTTCACTTAAGACTAAATGTTAACTTCTATTTTACAAATATCGTTCTTACATTAACTTACTGGCTCTTCGCAAGCACTCTAAATTATACATTATGATATTCCATATGCTTTTCGGCGTACAATAACTGTTTTTATAACATGCCACAATAATTAATATGTTTTCTTTTTAAAATGTATTCTATTTTTTTCTAGATCATGTATTATTTATAATATATTTATTTATTTATTTTTTTTAATTACATATATACGGGGTTGACAAGCAAAATAAAAAATAAAAAATGAAACAAAACGGACAAACATAAACAAGGAATACAAATAAAAATAAAAAAAAAAATTAAAATTAAAATGTAAATAAAAACACAAATAAAAAAAATAAAATAAAAATAATTGCGAATTGAGGATAGGGAGAAGGAAAGCGGTGCGCCTGAAAGGCATACTATGTTTGATAGTCCTTTCTTCATCACTAATCCACCACCAGTTGGGATGGGATCGATCTTTTATTGATTTATCTCTTTCACCGATCACCATACTAAAACGCAGGCGCTCTGGAAAATTAGAGATATCGTTATCGTGGAGAATTCGGTTATCCCTGGCATCACGGAAAGCGTGGTAAATAATAGGAACTCCACGTTTGGCTTGGATAAGTCCTTTTTTATCCAAGAAAGGGAACGCTTCTTGCGGAATGAACCCATTCTGGAGAGTACTCTCCATATACATATCATTGGGATAGAATGCTCCCGAAATGAGATCATTTTCACTGCACATTGCCCTTGTTGTGTGACCACGAATAATCTTGATAACGAAGTTATCTATTCTGTTTAGTCCTGATTTGTCATACAGGACTTTATTGGGATAGTATTTCTTATACTGCGACTCTGGGGTTCTATACATGTTGTACCATACCGGACAGCAATACACCAATATTGGTCGGATGAATGCTGAGGATGAAATTATTTTCACCTTGGGGTCCAGAAGACTACTATGGAAGAGACTTTGTGTCATTGCATAAACGTTTTTAGCTGCTGTAAGAGCAGCTGCCGTATGCTTATCAAAGTAAAGATACTGATCAAGCCGGATTCCAAGGTATCTGACAACAGTTTTTACTTGTAGTGGAAGAATATTACTTCCTGCAATGGAAAATGTTTTCCAATTCTCACACTGGAAAGCGGGGTTCTGAAAAGGATAGTCTCTGTTCTTTTGAAATTTATTTTTAGTTTCAAGTTGTCGCAAAAACGATTGATTTTGTTGAAATCATTTTGCAGAAGTCTGTTGATGGCATCAATCTTTTCTCCGGATCTATACGCCACAATGTCGTCGGCATACGCAATTGCATGGTTGAGAGAACCCACTAGATCACTAGTTTAAATGTTAAATAAAATGGGAGAATTCACTGCTCCCTGTTGTAGGCCGTTTTTGATGTGGAAAGTCTTGTTAAAGATTATATCTCCACATTTCACCACGAATTGTTTACCCATTATCATATCGTAGATAATGTGTAATAAAGATTCGGGCATACCTAGATTTGATAACTTATATACCTGCCCTTCTAATCATACGGTGTCGAAAGCCTTTTCAAAGTCAACCAAACATGCCCATTTTCCTCACACAAGTTAGTCAATGCTTTATTTATAATTTTCTCGAATACCTTGCTGATGTTCGGAAGCAAACTAAACGAGCGAATATTGGCTGGATTGCTCCTGTCCTTGCTCTTTTTGGGGGTGGGATGGATTGTGGGGGTATAAGTGTTGTGCCAATGTATGGCACGGATTCCTTATATTCCCAACGACGTTGCTCCGATGAGGATAGTCCGCCCAGGAAGACAGGAACAATAGAAAATACATTGATGTTGGTTGGTTGGATAAATGTTTCTTTTTTATTTGATTTTGTTGCGCCATCGCGGCTGAGTTTTTAATTAACATTTTGATAAGTAGAGGTGCGTTAGCCTGTTACCCGAAAAACAGCTAAAGATACATTTTTTATCGCAATATAAGTACAATTTAAATCACTATAAATTTACACTTCTTCTGTGAAGTCTCCGATTTCCGACAGTTAATTTAATGACGTTAGTGAATCTTCGCGGACGAGCGTGTGCATAAGCATGCACACGCGGCGGTGGTTAGCGTCACAACCTCCTCCTGATAATCTCGTTAATCGACTGACTCGAAAAGGGAAGAAATTGGATACAACCAAAAGAGAACATACCTCTGCTCTTTCATAGCCACGTTCTTCGATGTGTGGTAGGTTACATCGGTAAACTGATGATCGAAGGGAGCGGGACAATGAGAGAACAGAAACACGCTGTATGATTATCTTGGGGTGGATTTGGTTGTATGTGCATGAATCAATGTAGTTCTGAGCGGAACCCATTGACCTAATTCGGTAGTATGGTGTGTTCAGAGTACATTGATCTGTACGAAGACAGAACTGAGAAAGAGAGGGGAATTAAGCTGATGATATTCACCTGCAAAAAGAGAGCATTGATCCCCAGCGAATGAAGTGTCTGGAATCACGTGATTCAATCGAATGTTTTGATAATTTTTCCCCAGCGGTTCTGCAATGATGCGACAACTTCGTCCGGCTGGATTTGGTTGTCGCTAATCGACATGACACGAGTTGCCGTATGGCAAAAAAAGGGAAGCTAAATTCATGTATGCATTGTCTGCGTGGAACAAAGAGTTTAGCTATGTGTCCTTGGTGGTAACATGCTTTGCAGGTGAACAGGTAAGTAGGGGGAAATGGGGTTGATTTGACGCGCTACAAGCCGGTCGAAATTAGGTAGGAATTGCGGTTGGAATTGTGGGTTGTTTCTCATATAGAATAGAGAAACCCCCACAGGACTACTGCAGATTTCCATTGGGTTGGATAATATGCATTCTTTAGAGTGTTATTGAACAAAATAGTGTAAACCTTCACTACTTCAAGAAGTAAATGCTTTAGAACAATGTTTGGAAAACGATATATTCCAGAAGATTTTTTGCTCTTAATCCATCTAAGAATGTCTGTCAATTCATCCTTGTGTACAAATATGCTAGTGCTTAGATTTTTAAGTGAATGAGAATCCGCTCTATTATTTTCACTAAAGATAGTGAAACTTCGATTTAAGAGACGACAATTGTTAAGTTCATTGCGTAGCGAAATGTGTTTTTGGAGAGCCCTATTTTCCAGGTCAAGGTTAGAATGAGCCGATTCGTTCAATCCATACACTGCTTCGAAACAAGCCCAATTGAGTTCGCCTTTTTTTTGTGGATCCTCGACTATTATGAACTTTTCGTTAGAGTTGATGTGTTCCGGGGTAAGACCTGCGTTCAGCAGAGTTTGACAATTCTCGGGAGTCCGCGGAACTCGCAGACATGGGATGTCATTACAATCTTTCCTTCGAAAGACTTTATTTATTTGAGGGAACATATTCGGTCCACTAGCTTTAATGGCTTGAATTCTCTTGTTCCAATCTTCATTAATTACTGATCTATAGTTGTCACGGATCAGTTTTTGAAGATTTTTAATTAGTGACTTAATTGTTTTTATTTCCTGGCTGTTTGGATTGCTGAGCTGTAGAGCAGTTTTAACTTAGAGAGCAGAATACTCTTTTGCCTATACAGCTCGTCGATCGTTGCGTTTCTGTATCGATTTGTATGGCTCTCGGAGTGAGACACTTTTGGGATAGAACGATTCATTGTATTAGTAACAATATTGTTCATCGTCGAAAGATAATGATCAATTTCGTCATTATGAAGATTTCTGTCAGTTGGTGGATCTATGCCAATCAAAGCGCGACCAGTGTACCTTTCCGAAATTAAAAGAAGGTATCTGTTTGTACTGCTCAAGTAGTGAATGTTCGTTTGGGACATGTATTACAGCACCAAGTCCGTAATGATCGCTATCGTACTCAACTGTACGAAGACAATTTCGAGTAGTTAGATCCCTATCTAATAATTGTATTCGCTCGTCCAGCAACAGTAAATCCAAGAAGGAATTTCCTCTTGGATATGACGGCGTACTTGTAGCGTACAATTCTATGTTAGTTTATGTTCAATAGCGTTTGTTTGCCACCAGTCGAACAACGCATTGCCTCTTGTGTTTGTGATAAGGTTACCCCAAGCACTGTGCTTGGAATTGGAATCTCCCACCATAAAGAAATAATTATTTGCCGAGTCTAATTTGGGACTTCGAAAAAGGGTATCAAGTTCATTGATAAACTGTAGACAGGGTGGAGATTCGGGAACATACGCAGAGATCACATATAGATACCTTTGACTTTTCAAAGGAATATCTATAACGCAGGCTTCTAGTACCGGGAACTTGTATACATCTCTACTGTAGACGACTTTGTGTTTTAGACCATTTTTAACTAAGACGGCGTCCCCGTCCCCCTGAGTGAAATTTGGACGATCTCGTCTAATTACCTTATAATTTGGAGCAGGCGTTTTAATGATATTACGTGATTGTTCTAAGATTGGTGCATGACACACTTGGTGCCACGAAGTTGTTGTAAGAGCGAGTTTTCATCCTTTTCTCTTCTTCAACTTGCTTCTTTTTGGCTTCCAACTTTGATTTTAGTTGTTGGTACTTAGGGCGCCTCTAAAGTTAGCAGGATGACCTGAGTTGTTACAGTGGACACAGGATAGTTTACTTCTATCCGGAAGCTGTTCTTTGCCCAATGGACATTCTCCAATGATATGTTTGTTTAGGCATTTGACGCATCTGAAATGCATATTGCAATTCGCTGCCATATGGCCGAAGCGTTGACAGCGCATACACTGCAGTACGCGGTCGGACTTCTTTATTCTCTCCCAACTTATTGTTTGGTGATTAAAAATTTTTTTTTTTATTTTTTTTTTATTATTATTATTAGACTTCTCTCGGGAGAGGCGAACCTATAGCGCCGAGTGGGCGCCCCGAGATGCCACCAAATAACTGTTGCAGTTGTTTTTGAACAGTTGTAGGTTGTAATGCTCCGGAAACACTTGCGTGGGAAGGGAGTTCCACAGCTTCCCCGCTCTGATGCAGGGATGTTCGCGCCGTCGGGAGATGAACCGCAAACGGGTGCGATCCGTCGGATTATCTTATGGGGCGCATATAAGCCGAATTGCGTGAAACAATACCATGAATCTCCGAAGAACAGTACCCGTGATAATATCTGTAAAACAGACAGACGTTGGCTACGCGCCTTCGATGTGATAACAACCGTAGTCCCGATGTCGGCGCCAAGTCCTCGATCAGGCGGATTGCTCTCAAGTACGTCCAGGGTATGTTTAGGGGCCGAGCTCCAAACATGAGAGCAATATTCGAGCGCGGGTCTAATTTGGGATGTATATAGGAGAAGAAGTTGGGCCGGAGTAAAATATTTCTTGGCTCTAAAAAGATAGCTCAATCTTCCTGAGGCTGACCTGGCGATGCTCGACACGTGTTTATGCCATGATACATTCCCACAGACCGTGACTCCGAGCAATTTCAAGCTTTCCCCAGCCTCGAGGGCCCGGCCATTCATTATCAGCTGTGGAACCGATCATCCACTTTTCTTTGTGAATGTTGTATATTGTGTCTTCGTTGCATTGAAGTCGACGAGAGTGGCCCTTCCCCACTGCAGGACCCTACCTAGATCCTGATTCCGAGAGTCAATCTGTCTAAATCTGAGCTGATGCGACGCAGATGCACCAATCGGCCGAACACTCGAAAAGGAGAAAAAAAGTGTACTATCATCCGCAAAACTGAACAGTTTGTTATCCGTTGTCTCCAACAAATCATTTATGTGTTGGAGCCAAAATAGAACCTTGGGGTATCCCCGAATTAACAGGATACATATCCGAACACTCGCAGTCCACAACAACCCGGATCGATCGATTCTGAAGGAAGTTTTTCGTCCAGTCGCAAAACTGTTGGGAAAGTCCATATGAACGAAGTTAGCTAAGCAATGCCCCGTGCCAGACGCGGTCAAAAGCCTTGGAGATATCCAATGCGACTGCCCTTGACTCACCATGTTGTTCAATCGCAGATGTCCATATATCGGTTATAAGTGTCAAAAGGTCTCCCGTGGACCGCCTGCCACGGAATCCGTTGCACTCCAAATACTTAACTAACTCTGTATTGATGACTATTTCCATAACATTAGATAAAATAGACAGTAATGCTATCGGATGGTAATTTTGTGGGAGACACTTTTTTCCCGTCTTTGGGATTGGTGGAACTCGAGCGATTTTCCAGCAATCAGGAAAGGTCTCGTGCATAAGAGAAGCGGAAGAGTCTGCCAAGCACCGGCGATAGTTCTGGAGCACAGTTCTTAAGGACTATTGATGGTATTCCGTCCGGGCCGGTTGCCTTCTTACAATCCAGTTCACGTAGAATGCATTGAATAGTATGCGGGCGAAATCTCACATCCCGCATGGAAGACCGTACCGGTGCGATCACAGGTGGCTCCAAAAAGCCGGGATCGAGGTTTAAATTGGTGGAAAATAAATTCGCGAACACATCGGCTTTATCCTTTGAATTCGTGACTAACGTTCCGCTGTCTGTCACCAACGGGGGGAAGGAGGAGGATGCGAAGTTGCTGCTGACAGCTTTTGCCATTGACCAGAAATAGCGCGAACCAGTTGGGCACTGAGGGAGTTTATTGATCGCCCTGTCGTTGTGAGTCTTCTCGCGGTATCAATCGCTTGGTTACACGTTTCTGATTCGAACGAAATTCGTTCTGTTAACATCGGTGGGGTTGGAGCGCCATTGCCGCTGTAATCTGCCCGCATTGTTTATCAAACCAAGGCTTATCAGGCGAACTACGTTTGATGGAATGTGGAATATACATCTCCATCCCCAGAAGAATAATCTCTGATACCGACTCCGCGCATGCGTTAACATCGGAGTCTCCGAAGCACACCTCTGACCATGGAAAGAATGCGAGACTCGCAAATCGTCCCAGTTAGCAGCCCCATACTTCCATACATGACGAAGCTGACTAGGCCGATTATTCGCTTGATATGCAAGTGCTTGCGCCACAGACACCAAGCAGTGGTTTGAGTTTCCCAGTGGCACAGAAACCTCTACGGCATAAATACTCGGTTCGGATGTCGGTTTTTCCAGATGTGGACATGTGAACTCTAAGATTTCATTGTCCGTTTACGGGTGTGGGCTTAGCCTTTTTAAAAATATTAACTTGCCACTAGACACCTTTTAATACCATTCATGCCTATTTTTTTTTTTTGTTTTTTTTTTTAAGAACTATGAACTTAAAAGGAATTGCCACATCAAATTGACAACATTTATTTAGAACAAACTAATTACAATACAATGCCTTTACAGAAACGTAAAATGGTCAATTCCGAATGATTTGTTTGTCGGACGTCTTTGACAGATTATAACTGTAGTCTAATTAGTTTAATATAAAGTGTTTGAATTTTAATAAGCTTAAAGTTGATTGTTACAGTACTTGAATTATCTCTGCACATCGCATTGTAAAAGTCCAAGATCTCTTGAAGATCCTCATCAAATGCAATAAATTTTAATAACATTCTGCTGTTTTGCATATTCATCCAATTTCGGACAGCACCCATTCAAACAACCCTTCTTTCTGAGTAGCAGTACAAGGAAAGAACAGTGCACCTTAAGAATTGCAATAACCATTAGATTATTATTTAAAGTTCCCGTGCACCTCTTATGTAGTATCTAGTATTCATTTTGCATCAGCAAATTTAAATACACCTCCAACAAATTAGAGAGTTTCCCATTTTCGCAACGGATAATACCCCTTAAAATTAAGACAGCAGACTAGCTTTTACTCTTCTTCTGCATTCTCATCGCATTAATCCTTTTCTGCTTAACTATTAATTCCGTAATTATTTTACAGAACACGTCAACGAGAATGATGTGGCCGAGATGATAGTGTGCCCTCCGTGGTCGACAAGGATATCTAAAATGGCTCAACCTAACCTCGATTTTACGGGTAAGATAAAATGTAGAAATGTAATTAAACTGGTTAACTGCTAAAGTCCGCAGCTCCCGAGACACAGACACAGTCACGATGCAGTATCCTGAGCGACATGTTTTCATTGGGAATGGTGGTGTGTGCGCTATTTAATCATGGACGACCATTAATTCAGGCGGGAAATTCGTCATCAACGTATTTGAAACAGTTGGAAATGGTAAATATTTAATTTCATAATTTAAAGGTTGGTGCATGCTAGGGCATTGGACGGGTTAGGAACGACATGATGATGTTGTTTATCAAACTGGGAGGAACACAAGAGTACACCGACGCTTTTGAATGACTCTGATTGTGTTTTATCCTGAGTATTTCATCGAAGTGCCCCAAAAAATATACTTCATATTTACAGGATGGTCCAACTTGGGCGAGTGTATTTGTAAAAAAAAATTATTTAAAAAGGGCTCTTTTTACTGAAGTAAAAATCATTCAATATAATTTAAGAAGATTTATTTATATCACATTTTGAATACAATATCCTGGAAGAAGTCCTCCTAAGCTCGAATGGATGCGATGTGTCAATTTTTGCGACACTTTGCATCACATTGGCCAGTATCTTGGATGACATGGCGGCTATTCCGTAGCGGTTGTTGGCTTTAAGTTTGTTTAGAGTCCTTGTTGATATAAACCTTTGACTTCAAGTATCCCTACAAGAAGTTTTGTCGGATTTTGAGAGTCGACTGTTGATGGCTGAGGTTGTAGGGGTTTATGTATTGTGCCTACAGGGGCACGGGCTCGCCATCAACCACCGAAGGATCCTTCACAAAACTGTCAACCAAAATCCGAGCACCAAGGTGAAAGTGAATAAAAGGCACTGTGTGAAATTCTGTTGCGCGAGGTTCTTTTTATTTAATTGTAAAAATATTGTCTGTGTTCCTTTCATTTATCCTTCGTTATCTTGTTTTACAATAAGTTTTTCGCACGGAACTGTTCAGCAGGAACACATCCGCGATTTGCGTTATATTTGTTGCAATTGGATTCGCTTACGGAAGCGCTCTAAAGGCTACGCCTACACTTAAGTTCAATTGTCAAACCGCGAAATCAATTCGGTTACCATAACGCTATAAAAGCTATGTCTGCATTTTTGATTAGTTTGGATGCACTGTGCACTTAAGTTCAATTGTCAAACCGCGAAATCATCCTTAAATGATGATATTGGCATGCGGCCGTATTGATCCGAACTCGACAGGAGACGCCCCGAGGCAGCTACGCGTTCGACTCTTAGTTTCCCCGCGGTTGTTATGACTCGACAATGTTGCTTGTGTGCCGTTTGGCGGATGATTAGCGACTGACCCATTACAAGCGAGAAAAAGTTCGTCGCGTCGTGGCAGTGGAGTCATAGCTAAAGAAACTCACTGCCACTTACTAGGAACTTCGAAAAGGGTTGCTATGCTTGCACAGGGGATTGGGTTCCGGAGAATCGCTGCCGTACAGGCTGAGTTAAATTCCTCGGGCGCTATGTATACGAGGGAATTGGTTTGGAAATGCGACCAAGTATGGGCATGAGTTGTCGGTTAGACAAAGGAATGTGGGTCTTGGTCGTTGCGATGGTTGTTTCGAGGAAATGCAACGCATCGTGCTGGTGACTTGCCAGTAAGGAGAATTGGTATTGGGTAGGATGGGACCCGAAATAATTTTCGGGGAAACTAAATGTTGTAGTTTAAGCAGGAAGTGAGCCGGAATGATTTTCGGGGGAAATTGGAATTGCTTGGTTGCAAGCAAGTAATGTAATTTAAATAGTAAGTTAAGCTGGGATCGTGGTAATCGTGTTTACTTTGCCTTATGGGAACAGCGTTTTCGTTTATTGCTGTTTCTCCGCAATGGCCTTTGTTTAGGTGAAGTGCAGGGACAAAGGTTTTGCTGACGTATTGGTTTACGGTAATTGCTTTATCGCCGGGGATTTTATGTTTGTCGACATCTGGCGCAGCTGTGCCAACCACTTGTGTTTATCCAGCTAATGGATCGATACACAATTTCTATGCTGGGTTGTGTCCTTCGATCGCCGTGCAGGCGTAGGGAATTGTTCGGGACTTGTGGCCCACGTATCTGTGGATACGTGGGTTGTTGACACCAGTATGAATCTCGCGTTTGGTCAGGTGAAAAGGTGGACTTTGGGGACACTTGTCTGTGGACACGTGAAGTTTGGTTGTAGGTGAGTATGCTCCTTGGTGGAACGAATACATCTCAGCCTATAGTGGAACGAAGACATCTCGGCCAATGGTGTTTTGTCCGGTTCTTGGAACCGCCACAAGGTAGTCTGGCGACATAAAAATCGGTAAGGGCGGAGGCCAGTCAAAACAACTTTTTTATATCAAACTACGTAGAAGAATGCTTTAAAAAAATCAATTGCAGTTTTGGCTATGTGGGGTAGAGCAGGATCTTATTGCAATCAGAAGTGATTCATGCCACTTTCACGAAGAAGCGAAGTTTATAAGCGGTTGCTAGTTGACCACATTCCATCAAGCCGTCATTCGTCATTTGACAGACGTAGAGAGCGATCAATAACGAAGAGATGTCTGTCGTTTTTGTGAGAGAACTAGTGTACAAGTGTACTATTATGTATTCCAGTACACACATATTACAATGAATTCAGTGATTATTATATACAATATAAAAAAATGTATCAGATAATCACGAAAGTTCGTGCGGTTTTTAAAACGGAGGTTACTTTTCATGCTATAGTAGTCCTTCCCAGCGCCAGGGATCGGGTTTTCCAATAGGGACTTGACAACTTTTTTTAAATAAAACGCAAACCATTTGAGATATTTCAAAAACTTTATTATCGGCTTGAAGTACAATCAAAACATTTATGAACGGAACTCGACTTCGTTCATATGGCCACTGCGGGCACGTTTGCAGCGGTCGATTCGTTGGACCCAATTTTCGATGACTCGGCCACACATTTCGGGCGAAACGGCCGCTATTTCGTGTTCAATGTTGGCTCTGAGCTCTTCCAATGTCGTCGGCTTGTTGGCATAGACCAATGATTTGATCTAGTCCCTAAGAAAATAATCTAGAGGGGTTAAATTGCACGAACGAGGCGGCCAACCGACTGGCCCATATCTTGAGATAACACGCTCATCAAACTTTTTCTTCAATAAATCGATTGTATCGTGTGCTGTGTGGCTTGTGGCACCGTCCTATTGAAACCACATGTTGCCCAAGTCCATATCTTCCAATTCGGCCAAAAAATAATCGGTAATCATGGCGCGAGAACGATGGCCATTCACAGTAACGTGACGATAGTTATCGTCGACGAAAAAATATGGCCCACGCCGCCGGCATGCAAACCCCACCAAACAGTTATTTTTTGTGGATGAAGTGGTAATTCATGAAGCACATGTGGATTTTCAGCCGACCAATAATGCGTATTTTGCTTATTGACAAACCCATTGGGCCAAAAATGAGCTTCGTCACTAAAGATGATTTTGCGATGAAATTCATCCTCTTGGCGCATATTTTCCAGAGCCCAATCCGAAAACGTACGTCGATTCAAATTGTCCATCGGCTTCAATTTTGAGTCAGCTTGATCTTGTATGGGTGTAAACCAAGATCCTTACGCAAGATTCGCCGTAAAGTGGTCTAGGCGATGCCCAATTTTTGAGAACGCCGTCGAATTGACTGATTTGGATCATTTGCTACGGATGCCTGAACCCAACCCGTTGTCTCACTGGCACGGCAACATCACACAACGAATATGTAGACTCAAATTTTTGCACTAAACTTGTTATTGCCTGCCTACCAGGGCGAAAATTACAATTGGAGTTAAGGCTCTTAAAGTTCCGATCACAGACTCCAAATTTCGGTAGTAAATTTTTATAATTTTTAGACGTTGTTCGTTCGTGTACTTAACCACGATGAGAATGTTGAGTTACTGAATAAATTGACGGTGACAGTTCGATTATTAGTGAAAGGGTGCGTTCACAAATTAAATCAAAGTTTTCAAGTCCCTATTGGAAAACCCGATATTAGAGTTTTTCTAAAAGCCTATGCATCGGCCAACGTTGAGAAAGGGTTTACAGTGACAGTTCAGAAATGCATAGTTAAGTACGCTGTGTCCAACGCATTTATTAAGGCTTACGAGTATTTACTGTACAAATTCAAATTGGGTACAAAATGTGCCGAAGCACGAAGAAAACTATGTGAAACGTTTGGAGAAGGTACTTTTACTGAACGAAGAGCTCAAAAGTGGTGTTAGACCTTTTCGGCTGGCGGTAATACCCTTCGTGATAAATTTCATTCAGATAGACCAATTAAAGACAAGAACTAAAGAGAAAACAGGTCAGGTCAACGGTTTGAGGTAAGCGATGAAACAACTCGTGTACACTTGTTTCAGCTGGGAAAATCGTGGAAGACGAGTAAATTGGTTCCCCACGAACTGACTGCTGCGAACCGACTCCATTGACACAATGTTTGCTCTTCTTGCTCACCACGAACAAGAATTTTCCAATTTTGGATCCTATTTTGACCTGTGGCGGAAAGTGGACGATAAACTACAACAGAAAACGACAGTACCATTGGCTTTCGTCACACGACCCAATACCTTGAGTACTAAACCTAGTCTTCAAGAACGGAAGATGATGGTATGTGTGATGGATTACTGGTGTGCATTCTAAGTTTTTGGAAAAAAAAACAGCCAGCAGTCACGAATCGGAAGAGTTTTCTTTCCACAAAGACATGTGTATTGTTTTGGACGTAATTTTTTCACCGGGTTGGAAATTAGAGCAATTCTCAATATTCACCAGACGTTGTTCCGTTGGGTTACCACCTCTTTTTGGCTATGGACAACTATATGCGCAATTGGGACTTCAAATTTGGTGAGGTGTTGAAAGCTTATAAATAGATGGGAGAAGGTTGTAGAAGTGGATGGTGGATATTTTCTAGAATAAACATTGTGTAAACGCATTGTTCTGATAGGGTTTGAGCACGTTGGAGAAAACTGCAATATGCGGTTTAGATGCATCAAGTGTCTAAACATTCACAACACTGGGGAATCTTCACTAGGAGAAGAAAAATTGTCAGATAAAACCAAACTAACCAGTATACTATGCAAAAATTCTAGCCATGCTACTGATATTAGAGAATACGCCAAAACCAAATTGGAGACATAAACTCTAATTGCTTGAATATGTTCCCTCAGATACGAGGGCAGTCCCAGAATTAGTCGACCTGAAAAAGAAAACACAAGATACCAGTGCAGTTGGATAAGTCAGTGAATTTTTGAATTTCCAGCGCAGTAACTAAATGCAACACTACACGACTTTATTTATTTCTTAGCATAGTCTCTTGTTGGCTCCTGGATAGTATAGTGGTTAGTATACCCGCCTGTCACATGGGGGACCGGGGTTCGATTCCCCGCCGGGGAACCTCTGGCGCAAGACTAATAAACAAATCATTATGGAAAATTTACCAAGCCTCAGGACTTGCTAAATAAGCCAAGACCAGATCCCGCTTGTCGTGCCGATGATGATGATGATGATGATAATAGTCTCTTGTTAGGTCGATACACCTTTCCTACCGATATTCAATAGGTTCGATACCTTATTTACAGTAAGAAACGTCTAATCGACGCAAAAACTCGGCTTTGTTGTGACGATTCATAGCCAACCACTCGATTGAAATATCCTCATGACGCTGTTTTTGTTCGACTCACTGCTTAAAAATTCCCTGAGAGCGTTCACTATTGATGGCTGACAAACAAGTAATAAATATTGTAGCGTCTTCAAATTTGATACTTAATCCTTCTAAGGTTGGTACGATCCACAGAAATTATTTTAATAACTACGGCCATCTATGTGCCAGGTCAATTAATTCTGGCCCTGCCCTCATAAATAAAATACATTCTGTGAAATGTCTACACGGTATTTCTCATTTAAAATTCCTGCCTAAGCCTACTGCCAATTTTCTTTTTCCCACTAGATTGGCACCACTGTAATGCACTGTAATGACGTCAAGTTCGAGCGATGGTGTTGTATATCTTGGTGTCATCAGCGTATAGGGAGAAGCAGGAATTCCTAATAACCTTATCAATGACATTAGTGGCAAGTATAAATAGGAGAGGGTCCAGTTGGCTTCCTTGGGGGAGCTCAGAGACTGCAAGGAATGGGTCGGATATCATGGACCTGAACTAAGCCGAATAACATCTATCCTTTAGATAGGAAGAAATCAATTTCAGCAATCCAGATTCGAAGACGAGGGCGGAAAATTTGAAGAGAATTAGATTGTGGGAGATTTTGTCGAATACTCAACTAAGGTCGGTTGAGACCATGTCGACCTCGTTACCGTGCTCTGCTGCTGAGAGTGTAAAGGAAGTGAACTCAACAAGGTTGGTTATAGTTGATCGACCATTGGGAAAACCATGTTGCCTTGGTGAAATAAAATATTTGCAACGAAAACTAAGAGATTCGTATAGTATGCTATCGAGAATCTTGAGTAAGCGGGACAATTTCCTGATGGGGAGGTAGTTCGCGACATAATTTTTGTGGATGGGGGTGATAAAGGAGATTTTCCAAATGTAAGGGGAATACACCTTGAGAGATTGAGAGATCATATAGCATATCTGGAGTAGAAATGCAGAGCTACTATCAGGGCCCGGTGTAAATTCGTCTTTAAGTAGCAGTAGTAAGTAAACTTTAAGGGCGGATCAAAGGAGTTCTGGCGAAGGGGCCCGATGAAAAAGTTAGGTAGGAAGTTGAAGTATGTCGGGTCAGGCACAAAGGAGTCATTAGTGAATGACTGATTGAAGTGAGTGGCGAAGAAGTTAGCAATAGCAACAGGATCAGATGAGGCAAGCGAGTTTAAGGTAAGCGATATGGGGTAACCGTTGGATCGACGTTCATGATTGACGAACTGGAAGAAGATTTTGGGATCATTTTGGAGATTGGTCTGAGTTTTAGTAAGATAGTCCAAATAGTTGTGTTGAAGGGTGTTGAAAAGTTCCGTGAATTGGAGGTAAGAGCTAAGAAAGTTGGAGTAGTCAGGTATTGTTCGATTCCGAGAGAAGATGATCCATAACTTATTCTTTTTATTACACAGGGAGCGAAGCTTGTGATTGTACCATGGAGGGCAAGAGGTTGATGTTCTTCGTCTAGAGTAGGGAACAAACATTGAAGAGTAGAGGATGTCGGTATAAAGTGGGTGATGGCATCTTCAACGGATAGGTAATCGTAGTTGAACGATAGGCGGCCCAGGTAGTCATTGGTGAGTAAAAAGTTAGCTTTATGGAAATTATAGGCGAAGTGATTGGAAGGGGGGAGAGGCGGTTTCGAATGCACTCGAAAGAAGGTCATAAGAAGAGGGGGTGGGATGGTGTTGTAAGTCTATAGATGTAAGGACGAACGGGCTGGGTGAGACGCATGCATTAATAGGGTCTGTTGTAAAGATGAAGTCTAGCTGCCTACCCAATGGGTTCCAAACGTTGCTGACTTGACATAGACAAGGATCATCTACTCGATCAATGAAAAGGCATTCCTTGGCAGAGGTGGGTGGGAGATGAAGTGTGACTGGTCGTCAGATAAAGGCCAATTGAGTTGTGGAAAGCTAAAACCTCCAAAGACGATGATGTCGTCTTCGCAATTATCCAGATCGATTATGTGGTCGATAGCATTAAGATCAAGCTGGTAAATTTTAATAGGCTGGATTGGCAAGCTATAGAAACACATGACAATGGTTGATTTAACGCCCGAGGTATTTGTCTTATTTGGAGCAAGACTAATGACCTTGCCCGGAAAAAACAAATCATTATGGAAAATTTAACAAGCCTCAGGACTTGCTAAATAAGGCCAAGCCCGGTTCCCGGTTGTAGTGCCGATGATGATGGTGATTTGTCTTATTAGACAAAAATGACTTTATAGAAAACAGTTATGGGGGATTGTTTATGCGTTTATTACGCCCCACCTCTTGCGCGCCCCTCCCTCTAACGGTTTGTAAGAAATCAAGTGTTGCCATTTGCAAAATTTATGGCCCACCCTGTACTACGCGTCAATTCACATTGAAACTGAACTTCAGGCGCACAAATAAACATAGAGAGTCATTTTTTATCCGAACTACACGAATGTGGAATACTCTACCTGATCATGTGTGTCTTCGTCGTTGTAATGTCCAGGCTTTTAAAACCAATCTATATCGATACCTGCTTTCCTTATCCATTTCCTCTTGTTACAGGGTATATGTAGCTCATGTGGTGTTGTAGTCCAATGGCAAGGATTTCACTGTATGTATTAATTGTAATTTAAGAGGTACTCACTGTGATGGCTCCGGAATCGGTCAACGTCCAACTAAAACTCGCCAAATACCCCTGAAGGACTCCATTACCGACAGAAGAATTTCGACACAGGAGGCTAGGAGCTGTCTGAGACCTCTTTTTTACAAATTACATTTACGGGTTGGATATCATTCGGGTCCGTTGTACTTATATATATATATAATTATGCATGTATATGTTGTATTCCAGAATACTACCCTTATTAAATTTAACACTGAATCTCCTAACACATCCTTAAAAACTTCACTTAACATATATTACATTCTCACTTAATACATACCATTCATAAACATTCACAATATTACCAGTTACAGCACACTTAATAACCTGCACCTTTTTATTTATTGAAAACATAGCAACTTGGATTTTCGTCCGAATTGAATGTGAAAAGTCATAGAGAAAAAATTCAGTTGATAACTTCGATTTGCCATGAATACTTCGAGGCGTTTACTTCTACTCTAGAGAAAATAGATTTAATAATAATTTTTAATAGAATATTCACTCCAAGATACAATAACCAGAGATTTGTGTTTATAAAAATATTTTGCAACGAGATCAAATAAAAGCCCGACATAAAATAAAACTGATATGGACATTTTTAAATAGCCGGCTGCAAATAAAAATCTAAGAAGAAGGAAAGGCACCAAGCGAGAGTTAAGTAATATATCTTTAGTGACAGTTCGACATAGCCATCTGCATAATATTCCCGTGATAAGTTTCAACCAGAAGACGAAATGTAGAACAGGACCAGCATTTTTCAAGAAGAAAAGGAATAATAAAAGGTCCCCGCTCTTCCCTCAACCGAGGAAGCACGGCGCCGGACTACAACACTGGTGGCAGCGGTGGGATGATCCAACCAAAAGATCCCAAATAAAAAGAAAATAAGAAGAAAAAAAAAACAAGAAAAAAAAAATTTAAACATAAAACAACGAAAAAAAAAACAAGAAAAAAAAATTTTAAACATAAAACAACGAAAAGAAAAAAGTAATCTTTAACGCAAAAAAAAAAAAAATATTAAACGACATATAAATTACGCCCGAAGTAAGAATTTCCTTTAATAGTTTGAAGTAAATTATTTATTATTATTGCATAGCAAGATTACAATCATATTTTTATTTGTAATAAATTATATGGTTTTTGTTTTGTATTAAAACAAAAAGAGAAAAACGAGAAGAAAAAAAACCCAAAGGATAAATGAAAACGTCTCCACAACGAAAAAAAAAAAAAAACACATAAAACCACGAAAAAAAAAGACCAGGATATTCAACTTCTAGGACGTGAAGTCTGCCTGGCGATAATTAAAATATTTAAAAAAAAAAAAAGTGAAAAAAAAAGAAGAACACACAACAATAAGAAACTCAAGACAAAGACTTCTATCAACATTACGTATGACAGCAATGAACATTTAGTGGAGTAAGAATTTTTTTTTTTGCGACTTTTCTCTCTAATTTTTTTTAGTAATATTTTCTACTTGGAAGCTTTCCTTTTTACTTTACATACATTTTTTTTGGATAGAAATTTCTATCTAAATTATTTGCAAATTCTCATTTCAGTATTTCGAAGACATTTCCGTTTCTTTTCTTTCTTTCTCGTCGAATTTTCTTTCTTTTCAGTTTTGGGACCAATTTATTTTTCTTTCCTATATATATATATATATTGAATAACCAAAAGAAAGGCCAATTTTTCCATAACCATATTTTTAAGTTAACCATATTTTAAGAATTGAATTTTCGCCATACTTTAATTCAAATTTTCAATATTACGAGCCCATATTACACGAGACAGGCGGCTAGGCAGGGGGAAGAACAATTCCACTATCAACAGATACTCAGTAAAACCCCTGAAATGGCTCTGTCTGTCGGAATTTCTGATGTTTTCAGAATCGTCCCTACCTTTGACGGGAAACCCTGCGACTTAGGTAAATTTATTTCCGGGGGAGACGTTTTATTTAGATCCATAAAGAAGGCAGACCCGGATATATACGAGACATTTTTAGATCTAGTCAAAAATAGACTAGAGGGTCATGCTTACGATCTGATCAGGTATAGCAAAATCGCTAAGTGGGAGGATTTAAAAGATAAACTCGAATCGGAATATAAAGAGGAGCAATCTCGGTCGACGGCACACAATGAGTTGATTTCTCTGAAACAACGGTACAGAGAAACCGTCCGGGAATACGGCGATAGAGTCGCGAATGCTCTAAGGACTCTAAACTCTGCCACGTGTGAAATAACAGCAGACGCGGTGGTTAGGGAATTCTTAATGGAAGAAAACAAAAAATTGGCCGTACAAACATTTGAAGATGGACTAATGAACGAACAGCTAAAGATACTAGCTAAAGTCCATGGGGGAAATAATTTAAAACACTCGATTGCACATGTAGTATCACATGGTGCTCGAATGGACAACTCTCCCAGGTCATATCAATATAACGAAAAACCTACATTCAATAGTATAGTCTGCCAAACCTGTGGTAAGCCAGGGCATACACAGGACACATGTTATCGGAACATGCAATCCAACTTTTTTCCGAATAGACAACCCATAAAAAGGGAATATAACATTGTATGTAATTTCTGTGGACGGAATAATCACACAGAGAATGAGTGTAGATACAAGATATCTAGGAATGGAGCGCCTTCAACAAATTACCAACAAGGTACAACAACGCGTAACCCATTCCGAAATAATCCTACAAACTCTGAAAATCGTTTTGGTGAAAATTCTAGGAGCACCAATAGACAAAACGATAGACAAAATGTTCACTTTTCTCGGGTGCAAGAGTCGGAAAACGAGGCCAGACGCCAACCAAAATTTATGGAAGACAAACAAAATTTTTCTATTTACAGCATTAGATCTTCGGAAATAGATAACGACCAATTTAATGAAACTCCTACCCAAAGTTACCTTGAACCAGCTTATGATTATCCTAACCGTATGACTAATTCCAATAAAGCTATAAATACAAATATAAAAGAAGTTAAACCAAACCCTAATATAAAGACTCCGATTCATACTCCCATTCTGGAATACAACATATATACCAGGTGTGCCGGTCTGAAGTGAGCGTCAAGATACAAATGTATCGATAGGGCACGTTTGTTGTGGACGTCAAAGTCAAACATATTTAGTATGCACCAAGTCAGTGTACAAACAACTTTTTTTTTTTAATCCTGTTAAAAATGTCGAATTGTGTACCAGAAAATGATGATATGCGGAAAGCATTCATTTTTTGTTTTCATTTGAAAAAAAGTGCTGCAGAGTCGCATCGAATGCTTGTCGAGGCTTATGGTGATCGTGCTCTATCGGAAGCAACATGCAAAAGATGGTTTAAGCGGTTCAGAGAAAATGATTTTGATGTGCGAAATGAAGAACGTGGAAGACCACCAAAAAATACTGAAGACGCCGAATTGCAAGCAATATTGGATCAAGATGACACTTTAAGTCAAAAACAAATAGCACAAATGTTAAATGTTGCACAATAAACAATTTCTGGCTGTTTAAAAGCTATGGGAAAGATCCAAAAGTGTGGAAACTGGGTGCCACATGAATTGAATGACAGGCAGATGGAAAAGCGAAACACCACATGTGAAACGTTACTTCTACGACACGAAAGGAAGTCAGTATTGCATCGAATTGTGACTGGTGATGAAAAATGGATTTATTTTAAAAATCCTAAACACAAAAAATCATGGGTACATCCAGGAGAAGCGTCAACATCGTCTGCAAAGCCTGGTCGGTTCGGAAAAAAGACAATCCTCTGTGTTTGGTGGGACCAGAAGGGGGTGGTCATGAAGTTCTAGAACCTGGCGAAACTGTTGATGCGCAACGCTACCAACAACAAATGATCAATTTGAACCATATATTGATCGAAAAACGAACAGAATGGGCCACAAGATACGGAAAGGTAGTTTTGTTGCATGATAATACTCCGAGTCATACAGCAAAACCCATCAAAGAAACAATAAAAGCTCTCGGCTGGGAAGTGTTACCCCTCCCGCCGTATTCACCAGACTTGGCTCCTTCCGACTACCATTTGTTTTCATCGATGGGATACGCATTAGCTGAGCAGCATTTCAATGCGTCGAAGAAGTCGAAAATTGGGTCTCCGAGTGGTTTGCCTTAATAGACGACCGGTTTTATTGGCGTGGTATCCACAAATTGCCAGAAAGGTGGTCGAAATATGTAGACAGCAATGGCCAATACTTCGAATAAAATGTTTTTTACTTTCCCATTTAAAATTAGTGTTATATTAAAAAAAAAACGCTCATACAGGTACACCTGGTAGATGGAAGTCAGCGAACATTCAGTCAATTCCCGAAGAGGGTGACAAATAATCCCTTTCTTCTTATCGACCTGTGGGTGGTTTTTACTGGTGCGCCAGCACGGGCGTGGGTTAAGTAAAATACCCCACAACACTATATAGCGCACTAAATTGTTCCTCAAGAAAAAAAAAACAGAAACACAGATATATCAAAGAGTAATAAAACGCACAGGTACTTATTTGGTTTTTATTGTTTAAACTTTATTGTTTATTGTTCGCATGTACATTTGTTCTTTTCTTAAGTGAGATTATTTTTACACATTGTTTTAATAGGTGTTTGTATTAGAACAGGAACATGGGTTTTTTTAACTATTTTACTTTCGGACTTTTCACTCTATACAAATATCACTAGCAAACGAAGGTTTCAATGTTAAATTTTTAGACTTGCTTATTTGGTAAATTGTATATTATTTAACTTTGAATGTCTCACATATTACATATAGAGTTAGCGTACGCTGCACTATTGATTTGCTCAATTTCCGTCGTGACCACAAAGAATCCAGGACAATTAGCTACCTTGAAATCTTGATATCCACTTTCTTGTTCTGTATACGGCATATCGTTAGATTATTATCCTGGGAATATATTGTGGTAACAATAGTTGTTACTTACCTCGCTCCCAAGTAGCGTGTCTCCTTGTCCTGAAAAGGACGACGGATCTCTTAAGACCGCTCCTGAGGGGACCTGATGTGATCGCCGCCGTCCTTCCTCAAACCTTGAGGGAAAAGCAACGACCTACTCGTTCGTGGGACGTCGTTTTCAAGAACAGCGTCCCTGCGCCGTGCAAGCTGGCGCCTTCAATTGGCGCCCGTAATCGTGGACTGGTTTAATTTGTGGGTTTGCCACCACTCCACTCACCGGTTCCTTTTCCTGGTTGGAAGTCGTCTCTGGTTCTCAAAAGCAGCAACGTTTCTCAGCGAATGCATAAAGCCCAAGTCAATGGAAAACACCTTTTATTTTGTCATAATAGGTTCTTTTTTATTTACTTAGATAGAGAAACAATTGATCATCCTGGGGACACCACATCCAAGATCCTAGCTTTATATTCTGATCGTGGTCCTTCAGCACTTCCGCCGAGGACTAGGTACATGAATAGAAGGCTTCCTCGAGATCGCGATACATGCCCTTTTAAATGGCACCAAATTGAAGTTTGTATCTTGAAACGAACGTGTCAAATGGAATATCTCGATTTTCGATACATTGCGTGTGATGCTCAATGTTTGTTTTAGATAATAATTCAGTTTTCTGAATTCTCATGAAACTATTTGCATATGAGAATTGGTAATGGAATTTGGGTTTCGTTTGTTTATGACAAATTGAACATCTGGTTCGATTTGCCATGGGTTTGGTTTATTTAATTTACGAGGGATTTTACCAGATTGAAATGTATTTCTGGATTTTGAATTTAGATTATGCCGGGGGGGGGGGGGGGGGGGGGATGCACAACGAGAAATGAATATTTGATTCGTTTATTGCGAATTTTTGATTTAGTTTAGGTTTTTCAGGATTTTGATTAGATTTAAGGTTTTGGTGTAGGATTACTGGGATTAGGATTACACCAGATTACTGGTGGTAGGACTTTTTATAGCACTACAATATCATTCAATACGTTTAATCAAACTTTTTAATGTAACTTTACTTGGTTTCACATGTGACGACTATTCACAAAAACAAACACAATAAATTATAATTTGCACGAAAATGTTTCGTTGTTAGTTAATTTACTTTTACACCGGGAGAACAGTTGAAAATATGTTCTACTTGCTAACTATACGTATACGACATTATATGGCACTCCAACAAACAGCGCTCCTCGAGCGTAGAATTCTGACTCCTCGTTGCACTGCCCGATGTAGAGCCAACTCGCCAATGGGGTGAGTTTCCTCTGGTGTGGTAAGAAGGAAATTGAATTTTCCTTTCAACAAGTGACCAATGGGCGACCAGGGAGAGATCTCGCTGGAAAGGTTCTGATGGTTGATCGTGCAGATCACGTTGTCTATCCGTGCACTGGAACGAAGGATAGACGAAATTGCATCGGGGATCACGTACAAATGAAAGAAATCTAACAAGGTCATAATGCAGCTGAGCAAACACACTGCGACTCATTAGGGATTTCAATGGATATAGTAGAAATTTGTTTATGGCATCTCTGCCAGGCGGACCGAATCGTATTCTTCTGTTTACATGTTGTGTATACAGAAGAATTCGATTTTCGGCGGCAAGCGCGAGAATGGTGATTGTTTGTCGGTTAGACATACAGATCATGGGACGTGACTATTGCGATCATTGTTGTCGGTTGGGCAAACGAATCATGCAATTAGCCTTGCAGCTGTGTAAGCAAGCTACTTGCCATAGCTTTTGGCGTTGGGGAAAAGATTGGTTGGTCATGTGTAAACAGGAAAATTACTGTGTACACATGGGACAGAGATTTTCGGCGAGGGGAATCAATAAGATTCTAAATGGTTCATGTAGGATGTGAACCGAAATGGTTTTTGAGGAAATTGTGATGTTGCTTGATGCAGGGAAATGAAGATGGCCTTGGGAAGGGATATTTGCAGGTTTGGGAATGCGGAGTTAGACTGAAGTTATGCGCGGTTCTTCAGGTAAGCCTTAAAGAACCCCGACAGACTATAGCACTAACTTCTATTCTCTCCAAGGTAATGGAATTACTTATCAACCGTCAACTTTCGAAATACCTGGAATCAAATGACCTCCTCAATGACCGCCAATATAGCTTTCGTAGCAACGGGTTCTGATGGCGTACTTTACCGAAAAGTAGAGCCATTCCACCCACTACCACGGTGAAAGCAAGGTAGTCCCATTGGATATGACAAAAGCCTTTGACAGAGTTTGGCATTCATCCCTTTTGTCAAAATTGCATTCATATGGAGTGGACAATTCCCTGATCCAATGGATAACAGACTATCTTTCTGGCCGATCCATTCAGGTGGTTCTTGATAGTGTCAAATCTGTCTCCCATCAAATTATTGCAGGTGTTATCCATGGTTCGGTACTCTCACCCACTCTCTTCCTCATCTTTATAAATGATCTCCTGTCAATAACTCCCAACCAAATTAACTCGTTTGCTGATGACAGCACGTTGAATTTCTCATACTCATACGAACATTCCAGTCCAAACTCTTCAAACGTCACTACCAACCAGCAACGTATGCTTGATACATTGTATTCAGACCTTTAATAAGATATACCAGTGGGGATTATCTAAGCGAGTAGAATTCAATGCCTTAAAAACTCACAGCTGTCTCTTGTCGTCAAAGGCGAACCCCAAAGTAAATAGACTAGCTATGAACGACACTTGCATCGACGAAGCCAAGGAACTATCAATCCTCGGCACTCGAATTAATTCGACACTTAATTGGAATGACCACAAATTTGAAGCTGCGAAAAGTGCAGCCAAATGTATGGGGTTCCTTAAGAGATGCAAAAGATACTTCACTCCATCCAACCTGGCCACTATTTACAAGGCGTATACTCGGTCAAAAATGAAGTTCAACTTCCATATTTGGTAGGCGTGTGGGGTTTCTTCAAGACGCCGAAGAACCACCCTTTAACCCCACCTAACCTTCCCCTTCCCATACAAAGCTATGGTACTTACCTACAATTACCTACTTACCAGCAGCATTTTCCATACCTGAAAGGAAACCTACTCGACGGCATACATACATTCTGAACTTTTCTGGCTCATACTACATGAACCAGTTCATCTCCTATCGGCTCAGCTTGTCTTCAATTACCGATAAACAAACGCTGGCCAGCGTATTACGGACACAGCTGCAGTGGATATACCTACATAATGGTATATATTATCCTACCCCAAGGTCCGCTTTAGTGCGGCCAATTCCCTAACCATTACCCAGCCATGCATTTGATTTGAGCATAAACGTGATCGTTTATCTACTCACGGTCATGTCCCATGAAAACCTGTGGGGGGTTTCTCTATTCTACATGAGAAACAACCCACAATTCCAACCAACATTTCCACCTAATTGCGACCGCTTTCAGCGCGTCATACTTACCAATTTCCTTTATATGTATTCCCCTGTAAAACATTTCAAACGAACCAATAGCTAAGCGCATTATCCCATGCAGATAATGCATAATTTAGTTTGGCTACATTCTTGACATACGGCAACTCCATTCTTGCTAACCATGAGTTTCCCATCGGAAATCTCATAATGTCGGTTAGCAACAACAAGTCTAAAAGAACGACGCTGTTGCATCATAGCAAAATAGCTGGGGTAATTTCAGCGTCTTAGAGTCTGGTTCTCACGCGAATTATTTCCCAAACATCAGCGGCGTCCTATCGACTTTCCCTCAGATCATCCATTCGCTTGGGATCAATGATCTCTCTTTGCGGGGGAGTAACATCCGCTAGGTTCATTCGTATTTCTTTCCATGGTTCAATGTGCTCCGACTACACCATAGCCGCACCACTGGGTCATCAGGTCATGTCAGTAGCTGCATCTGATACCAACACACACAACCAAAGCTACCCCGAGATCACAGCATATCATGTTTTCTGTTCTCACATTCTTCATGTCCGTCAATTACCCTATTAACAAAAGTTACTCATACTTTGACAGGCGTGAGGTTGAGAGAGTAGAGGCGTGGTCTCTTTTGGTTGTCCTGTGTGAAGAAAGAAATATGAATTTCCACCCTAATTCATTCAGTCGCTATTCAATCACCAGGGCGAAAGGTCGCGTCGCGTATTTCGGCAATAAGAAACTAACGAAATAAAACGAAAAGTTATTAATATAAAGTTTTCCTTACGTGTAAAATAGTCTCGAATACATCTAGTTAAATAAATATATCGGTGAACAGACTGGAGCTGTAAATAAAAGAAATGAAAAAAACTTTAAATAAATAAAAAGGTGTTTTCCATTTCCTTCGGAATAACAAGTGTCGGGGGATTCTAAGTGAAGCCGTGCCATGCGTTGGTATAATACCACAACCCCCACAGACCCATCATCCAACCCGAACAAACAATCCATAGCCACCGTCGTCGAGTTTTCTGTGGACTTAACGTCCAGGACCAATTTCCCCCATTCTGCTTCAGAGCCATTTGACTAAAGTAAACAGATTTCCAATCTCTGGTCGAGCTGTTGACACCAGTAAATATTGCCTACATCGGTATTTCCCCGGAATCTCAACCAAATCCAATGACGTACCCTTTGTAACATAGGCACATCATATACATTATGTGTGCCACCATTTGACATGTGAAATAGCGTTTTTGTTTACTTTGAAACAAAAATCTATTTCGTTCCCTGGCATACATCATCAACGATGTATAGGTACATCGCCGCAGGCCCTGATGATCGTACATTTGTGTAATCGGGTGTCCGCCGATCATCGAACCTGCCCTACACAGTCAAGTGGATCTTTTTCTGCTCTTCCCCTATCGATGCAATTCACGGCCATTGGATCTGATGGATGTGAGTTGCATTGAGCAGTCAGATTTAAACTTCGTAAGCGTACACACGCTATTTTTCTTAAGAGTCAGATTTCTACCATCACCGCGATCGTGCGAGTTTTCGAGAGGAGTTCGATTCCCTTTCACCAAGAGTCAGATTCCATCCGGAGTGGTGTAACGTATTACTTTTCGCAGTGGCCGTTGAAGGGAGATTCCATCGTCCGCTGCAGCCGCTGTCGGGGAGATCAACGCATCTTCATCACTATTTGTTGTGCGTGTATCGGAAATAGATTTCATAAAGAACCGATTGTGCTTAATTTTTATGCAGTTTAAGAACTTGATTAATTAAATTTGTCTCGAGTGCGAGAAGTTTTACGCCAAAATAGATTTAACAAAGAACTAATTGTGCTTAAGTTTTATCCAGTTTAAGAACTCATTTAATTAAATTTTGTCTCGATTGTGAGAAGTTTTACGACAAACTAGATTTAATAAAGAGCAGACAATAAAGAAATTTATAAACAACATTCCAGTGTTTAAATTCTCCTCTCTCAAATCTTGCGGATGAATCTTCTGAATTAACCTATCCAGAGACAAGTCGGTGGAATATTAGTGAATCCCTGTCCTTGCCGACACACTTTAACTAATAAATACCCACAGGCGCATCCAAAACTGCACTACACGTGCTCGACAGGTTGCGAAAACGAGCGGTGAAACTTATTGGGGTCTCAACCGTAAGTCGATCAACTCCGTCGTTAGAACACAGGCGAACGTATCATGCCTATCTCTTTTCTATAGGTATTACCACGGTCGTTGCTCAGCTGTACTTGCTGAATGTGTTCCGCCCCTTCAGACATTTTCCCGCGATACCCGTCAATTTGTGACTGTGCATCAGTTAACGTTGAAAGTGGACTTCAGGCTCACAAATAAACATAGAGAGTCATTCTTTAGCCGAACCACACGAATGTGGAGTGTTCTGCCTGATCATGTGTTTCCTGGTCGTTGTGGAGTCCAGACATTCAAGGCCAATATACATCGACACCTCCTTTCCTCATCCACTTCCTCTCCATCCGCTCGAACTGTGCTCTGACATTTAAGCGGGCTTCAAAATCCCCTTTTGTGCGCGCGTTAGTGAAAAAAAAAACAGAAAAAAAAACGAAAATGTGCTCGCTGTACAACATATTTATACGTTTCAATACATAACATGTATCACATTTAATCGTTGAAATCAAATGTGTATTATTTGGATACTGCCCCCAAATATGAGGTGTAGATAACATAGTTATTTAACTTCACACATTTTCAAGTACAATTGAATGCCATGGGGGTTTCCGAGAATCCTTGTAATGAATGAAACACCGCTGTGCGCATCAGTGGTGTGGTATTATTATTACTTCTCCCCAACAAGTACTTCTTCCCAGCAATAATGCCCAGTGAACAAAACATTTTACGGATGGCCTGCCATCTCATTAAAACTTTCTAAATGAGCTTCAATTTCGGACTTCATAAGTTTTTGCTTTAGCAGTTCACTGTCTATAACATCGACAAACTTCCAATTATACATCCTGTCCTTACTGACGGCGAGTTTAGTATTTATTCAAAATGTTAATCAAAACATCCTGTCAGCTTCCACCACTGGCAATCCTCTCCGTGCGGTGCCCTGTTTGTGCGATTGTGTAAATTTGGGTACTTGCTGAAGTGTAAATTAGTGGACAACTAACAAAAAGACCCTCGTTGAGTCTTCCTATAATTCATCTGCAATATATTTTATTCACATTATTCTCATCCCGGCGAACTTTGCCTTTGATGACTGTTTTTCTGCTTTTTTCTCCTGATTCTTTTTTTTTTTTTTTGTTGGTTGGCTTCGTAATCAAAAAGCTAGAAGATGCTGTCCACAACATACTACCGAGAGTGCCGATTCCGTTTCAAGAGGCTTTATCACGTCTCGCAAGCAGAGATCCAACTACTAGGCCAACATCTCAACTGCTACAGTTGATTAAGTACTTTTGGTGAGTAATTTGTTTACTATAAATATGCTGTTGCGTGTAGATTGATCCATGTCCCATGAGTCAGAAATCGGTTTGCGAAAACCACGTTCAGGCAATTTCCACTTAATTTATGATTCGTAGCACAGAATCAATACAAATGTCCTTGTGTTGTTAATTAGTTGCTTTTACGTGTGCTTGTACTTACAGCGATCCCGCGGTGAATGCCCTCAAGTTCCTAGACGTGATTAACATGAAGGATGTGACACAGAAGCAATATTTCTTTAATACAACACTTAAGGAAACTCTGTTTCTTATACCCAGGGTACGATAAACAGAAATCCAAATTAAAACCAACGACAATAATATCCTTTAGTACAGCGGCTAAGTAAATTACCGCATTATTTGTAACAATAATTTGCTTTTATTTACTTTTTTTCTCATCCTGCTCGTATTTGCATTGTTTCTCTTTGTGTGTGTTTAGAAACTTTGGTGGCTTCATGTGTGGCCAAGTTTGCAGCAAGAGATGCGACACTCAGACTGTTTGGCCGCTATTTTAGTTTCAGCTTTAGCACTTGTACAAGAAGCGACACCAGAAGAATATGAAGCTTACGTGTCTCCTACTTTCAAGTAAGTATATATTTACACGCCCGACAAATTGCCGGACGAGGATAGACGATATTGTAGGGGCCAAGGAGTGTCTGATGATATAAAACGATGGGTGCCTCAGTTTTATGTCTTCAACTTTATTAGATACCTTTGGCGACATGTAGTTCAATGATACCTCTTGTCCTGCTGTATTAAGATATTTTGTGCTCAATCTGTAAACCCCACGTACATACGTATTTTTTATTTTTTATTTATTTGGAAGATTAATGACACGCGAGTGTGTATCAGGGTTGTTTCTTGTGGCTTTGTGACCGATGAAAGATGAATGCGCTGGAAAGACGGGCCGAAATGCGTGTAACATAAGGCCCTACGATATATAATACGAAGTTATAATCGGAGAATTATGTGATTTCGCTTTGTCCTTACAACCTTGAACTAGTACTTATTACAAGCCATTTGAAGTACCTGCAAACCGAGGAAAACAACAGTTTTGTTAAGGGGTAATATCACCATGTGTTCACTATATTTCACGTAATTTTCCGAGACATACCGCGAACGATAGGCACGAGATTGAGATATGAGATCTTCTACATATGAAAGTACTAGTCTTTAACTATAAAGAAAAAGAAGTTTATTTTAATCTTCCGATTCAAAATGGCTACACAGCAGCGCACGAAGAAAAAAAAAAGATCCCAGACGATTGACATGGGCGCCGCGCTACAGGTCACAATTTTTAAACTGGAACAATGTTGCGGATTGGCCCTTGACATTCGGCGAATTCGCAATTAAATGCTACATGTGGCACCACCTAAATGCTATATGTGGCATCACCATAAACAATGTCAGCAATCAGCTGACATTTTAGAATTAATTCCGTTGGTTGTCATTTGACAACCATTTTTTATGTTTGTATTCTCTTCTTCGTAAAACTTCAGGCGACACGGTTGCATTATTGTTAATCTATTTAACTCAAGTTCATCCTGGAATTAAAACAATTGTTAATAAAATCAAACCAACCCATGTTATTATTCCATTGGATGAGGATTATTTGGTGGACTTGCTGCTCCATTGGATGAGGATTATTAGCTTGGGCTTGCTGCTCCACATGAGGATTATTTGCTTGGAATTGCTGCTCCACATTTAGGAATTATTTTCCATTCACTCATTATCTTATCAGTGTTTCAGTCAAAGGGAAATATCATCGCTGCACGTCAGGAGACAGCATTGTTCCTGACGCCAGCCCACAACACAAAAAAGAACTCGGTGTTCGTGGAAGGTGTGTTCAACGCTTGTTGAACATATACAAACAAAAAACCAGAAAGTTTCTTAAAATATAATTCAAAATCTAGTGAACATCGTAGGATTTTTTCGAAAAATTGATTTCAAATCAAAAGGCGTTAATTTAAACTGTTTTCTTGTTTTTTTCCCAAAAAAATCGTAAGAAAGTCGCTTATAACATATTGTAGCGAGCTTAGGGTTGGCTGGAATAATTATTTTTAATAAACAAGAGCCGTTAAATCGATTTTGAATTAATATAACACTTTATTAGTCCGTTAATGACAACCGTTACTTTTACCGTACACAACGATTTCTTGACTTATCGCTTCTTTGCTTATCGCTCGCTTACTCTGCTTACTTCTCACTTATTACATGTCTCCATGATCTGTGTGCGACGTATTTATACCGTTTCCTCACATTCTGATTCGATGTTTCATTTTCATAGCCTTGAATGTTCTATTATTTATAGTCTCCAGTTTTCCAATACTTTATAGAATATTCTAGTACTTTGTTTCGGACTTTCTCGAATATTCTAGTACTGATTGTCATATGCGTTACACTATCCTCCACCTAGATTAGTTCGTCCCGAACTAAATTCACTGGTTTCCTGGGTTAACAAAAGTCGCCAGTCGGTCACGATGTACCACTTTCATCTTGGCGTTCGGTCTTCTCTGAATCCTATAGACAACGTCGTTAATTCTTGTGAGAATCTTATACGGTCCTTCCCAATGTTGCTGCAACTTCGGAGACCTTCCTTTTTGCCGATGAGGGTTATAAAGCCACACGTTATCGCCTGTATTAAATCCGGATGCGTTGGCTCGAACGTCGTACCTTGTTTTCATCCTGTCACTGGATACCTTGATTTGTTTTCGAACCAAATAATGAATCTCGTGGAGGCGATTTCTCCATACGTCTACGTAGTCTTCGGTCTTATCTATGGCGTCTGGAGGTATTCCGAATCGCAGATCGGCTGGTAATCGTATCTCTCGTCCAAATATAATTCCTGCTGGGGAATGGCCGGTCGTATCGTGATTAGCCGATCTATAGCTCAGGAGAAAGGTTTGTACATATATGACCCAATCTCGTTGGTGATCACTAACGACCTTCGATAAGAGCTCTTTCATTGTTCGGTTGAACCTTTCGACCATTCCGTCTGACTGCGGATGTAAGGGTGTGGTCCTGGTTTTCCTTACGCCCAGTGCCACACGGATGCCGTGAAATATCTGTGATTTTAAGTTTCGGCCCTGATCGGAATGCAGCTCACAGGGAACTCCATATCTGCTGATCCAATTATTAATAAGCTGCTCAATGACGGTTGTTGCTTTTTGGTTTGGAATTGGAAGGACTTCCACCCACTTGCTGAAGTAATCCATGATGACAACATGTATTTGTTGTTTTCGTTGATTTTTGGAAATGGTCATGAGATATCAATAGCAATTCGCTCGAAAGGGGCACCCACATTGTACTGCTTCATAGCGCTCCTTGGTTTTGCAGTTGGTCCTTTGGTCGCAGTGCAAGTTGTGCACTTCCTACACCAAGATTCGACGTCATCTCTCATGTGAAGCCAATAGAAACGAGATCGTAATTTTGACGGTGTCTTATTAACTCCCAGATGTCTACCGGAGGCCCCGTCGTGCATTTCTGTCAGTACATCTTTCACTTTTGATGGTGGGACTAGAATTGCATTCGATGGGATTTTTCGTCCGCGGCTTCCCATTTACGCTTAACAATACCATCTTCCACCAGCAAGGAATTCCATTGTGCCTAATATGCCTTAAATGTTCCACTCTTGTCGGAAATATTGTTCCAAGTTGGCCGCTCGTTCTTTTCTTTGTATTCCAGGATTAGCGACATATCTTCATCCTGAAGTTGGGCTGCGCGTATAGCATCATTCGCCCACCCATCTAGTACTTCTACTTGTATATTTCGCAGGTCGTACGCCTCTTCTTTCTCTTCCGCTCTATGACAATGTTTACAATCTAGCTTACATGGTCTCCTTGATAGAGCATCAGCGTTATTATGCACCTTCCCTTGACAGTGGGAAATTTGGAAATCGTACGTTTGAAGCCGTTCAATCCATCGAGCTATTTGTCCTTTCGGATTCTTACAATTTAACAACCATTTCAGGGCGGCATGATCCGGCCGAAGGTGGAATCGACGTCCGTAGAGGTACTTATGGAAATTCTTAACGGCTTCTACGACAGCCAGCAGTTCCTTTCTTGTTACGCAGTAGTTTCTATTTGGCTTAGATAGAACTCGACTACAATATGCGACAACTCTCTCTTTACCATCGACTTCCTGTGACAACACTGCTACGATTCCTGTGTTACTTCCATCAGTATCCAATATAAACGGGCGATCGGAACTTGGGAATGCCAATGTTGGAGTCTTACATAACTCGGCCTTCAATATGTTGAATGCTGCCTCACATTTGTCTGTCCAATTGAATTTCTTGTCTTTACCCGTTAGTTCGTGTAGGGTTTTACCCACGTTGGCGAAACCTTTAACAAACTGTCGGTAATATGTGGCTAGTCCCACAAAGCTTCTTAACTGTTGCTTATCTCCTGGAGTAGGCCACTCTTGGACAGCTGCTATCTTATCAGGGTCCGTTTGGAGTTCTGCAGATGAAACGATGTGTCCCAGGAATTTTACTCTCCTTTGGAAGAGTTCACATTTCTTCGAATTGAGCTTTAAGTTGGCCTGTCTTAGTCGTTCGAAGACGGAGTAAATTCCTTCCAACAACGATGATATCGTCCAAGTACACAAGACACGTCTTCCATGTAAGTCCCCGTAGAACACTTTCCATTAATCGTTCAAACGTTGTTGGAGCATTACACAATCCAAAAGGCATCACGTTGAATTGATAAAGTCCGTTTCCGGTAATAAACGCTGTCTTCTCCTTGTCCTCCTCCTTCACTTCCACTTGCCAGTAAACGATTTTTAGGTCCAATGTTGAGAACCACTGAGCTCCAGAAAGGGTATCTAGTGTGTCGTCGATTCGTGGGTAACTGTCTTTCTTCGTAACGTCGTTTAACTGCCGGTAGTCGACGCAAAATCTAGTTGTCCCATCCTTCTTCTTGACGAGCACTACCGGCGAAGCCCATGGGCTCGATAATTTCTCGGTGACTCCTTGCTCTTCCATATCTCGAATCATGTTGCCTACTTCTGATTGTTTGGCCAACAGTAGTCGACGAGGTGGCTGTCTTATAGGTCTTGACTCACCCGTGTCAATGCGATGTTTAACTATACCGGTGCGTCCAAATTTATCATTTTCTGTTACAAAAATATCGGAAAAATCGTTCAGGAGTGATTTAACGCTTGCCTTTTCTCTGTCTGTTAATCCGATTTTCTGGGACATCAACCTATTAACCACAGAGGATGCACCAGAGGGCTGTTGAATTGAATGGTCCTCTCCCCTTGTCTGAATTGAGCTTATCATTGATACGGGTGCACATTCTGCGATTACCTCTCCTTTTCTTATTGCGACCGGCTTCTTGGACGGATTTAGTACTCTGACAGGTACGATGTGCTTCTTCGAATCGATAAGGGCTTTTCCAACAAGGATGTTCCCCTTACGCTGATTTTGTACAGCTTCGGTGATGTAAAATCGATTGTCACCGGGATCACTCTCGAGACTGGTCCAAATTACCGAGTCGGAACGAGCTGGGATCTCATCCTCCTCACGCACATAACATTTCAGCCTTTGCGGTTGTTCGTCCTGCAATGTAATAGCAACCTCCAAGTTACAAATTCGCAGTGTTCTTTGCCCGATATCTAGAACAACTTGGTGCTCCTTCATGAAATCCATTCCAAGAATGAATTCGTCCGTAATATCGGCAACCAAAAATTGGTGGGAGATGGAAATATTGCCCAGCACTATTATGCTCTCGACTTCTCCGTAGACTGTAGAACATTCTCCTGTGGCAGGCTTCAAAGCGTATCTTCTATTTTTATTAAGGGCAATTTTACCGACGGCATCCGGCCGAATTATGGATCTCGTTGCTCCAGTGTCGATTGTCACTGTTGTTGTCCTTGCATTAACGATCGTAGTTATAACGAAACTTTGGTTATCCCGTTGGAATTGTGATACAGTTACGATGCTGGGGCTGTACATTCCACCAGGCGACTTTCGCCCCGTAAAGTCTGCCCTTACAAGTTTCCCGAGCTCTTGGCCTCAGGTTTGTCCGTTGATAGTCTCCTCTTATGATTAGCGCATGAACAACAGTTCTCACTTGATGTTTCATTCGTTCGTCGACGTTTCCTACAGTCAACAGAGATGTGGCCGACTTCGCCGCATGTCCAACACATGCATATTCATATCAGGTCTCGGGGTTCTCCGTTGTACATGCCCGATTCTTTGGCAGGAACATTCCTGGACGGACGATTCTCGGACTCTATATGTAGTCCTGGTAGCCAGTTTAGCAGATTCATATGCCAATGCCAACGCCAGTATTTCATTAGTCGTCTTCTTTCCCGCCAAACGAACGGCCTGTTGCAAGTCCCGATCTTGGAGTGCGTTTATAAATGCATCCACTGCTACCTCGTTCAGAAATTCAGAAAAAAAAATTTGAATAAGACAAGTTTGCCAATCGCTCAATGTCTGCCTGTAACTGTTGAAGATTTTCTCCAGGTTTCTGCGTTCTGCTTCGCAGTTGCATGCGGTAGACCTGCTGCATGTGGTTGTCTCCATACCTAGCTTCAAGGCCATCTCTTACCGTTTGCTTCTCTGCTGGTATGGTTTGTAGCAATTCTGCAGCCGCCCCGCGGAGTGACAAGATTAGTGATGTTGACTTTTGCTCATCCGACCACTTATTATAATTGGCCGCGGCGTCAAACTGACGTATAAATACGGAGAAGGGTGCCGTTCCATCGAAGGTTGGCGGTTGCATCCTTGTATCTTTGTAGTCATGTTGATTGCTAGGCGATGTCTTATTTCTCTCAACACACTCAAGTCTCTTTTTGATTCGCGTTATTTCATCGGTGACTTTCGTAAATTCAGCCTCGTTTTTTAGATCCAGATTTTCTACTGCGCTTCGAATTTTTGACTGAATTTCTTCCTTAAAGTGTTGAAAATTAAATGACAACCGTTACTTTTACCGTACACAACGATATCTTATCGCTTGCTTACTCTGCTTACTTCTCACTTATTACATGTCTCCATGATCTGTGTGCGACGTATTTATACCGTTTCCTCACATTCTGATTCGGTGTTTCGTTTCCGCCCGTTCCATAGCCTTGAATGTTCTATTATTTATAGTCTCCAGTTTTCGAATACTTTATAGAATATTCTAGTACTTTGTTTCGGACTATCTCGAATATTCTAGTACTGATTGTCATATGCGTCACAATATATAAAAATCAGCTTATCCAAAAATCCGCCGACGTTCACTAAAAGGTATTGTTTTAAAGTTACATCTAAAATTTCAAGTCAATCGGATATAAATTGAGGGAGCTATTGGTGCGCTCAGGTTGAAAAACATGGATCCGAGGTATTTGAAGATAAAGTTTTGAGAAGTTTTATGGTTTTCATGGTAGTAGTAGTTTGAACGGACTTTCTACAAACAGCTGTTTGCTCAGCCTTAAAATTCGGTTATGAGAGACATCTACTAGTCAAAATTAAAATCTAGAAACTGATGTGTTGGAATAATTTATATAAAGAATTATAAAGTCTCCGCGCACTCGAAAAGGACCTAATTTAGCTTCACGACTACGCTCGGAAAAACGGTTCTTTTCATCATTCTTGAAAAGTCTAAGGAGTGTTTAAGCCAATAAAAAAACGTGAAAAATAGTCACAAAGTGACATTACCCAGTATGATATCTATTGTATTACAAATGACATATATTACAACTCCCGGTTGCATCCGGCGCAATTTTTTTCTCATATCTGTACATTGCTGTTGAAATCTATAGATTTCTCTCTTGAAATCTATAAAGGCCACCGAGATATTTATCCACGTTACTCATTGACACAATTGTCAGATTCCGTCAATGCCATAATTTTGCAGTAATAAATTGTAAATTTATTCTCCATACCACAGGGGTCAGAACTTCTCAACCTTCTTAGCATTATGGCTATTGAGACAATGAGCCTACACCGACACTACCAGGTGTACCGGTATGAGCGTTTTTTTAAGTAAAACACTAATTCTAAATGGGAAAGTAAAAAACATTTTATTCGAAGTATTGGCCATTGCTTTCTACACATTTCGACCACCTTTCTGGCAATTTGTGGATACCACGCCAATAAAACCGGTCGTCATTTGAGGCAAACCATTCGGCGAGCCAGTTTTCGACTTCTTCGTAGGAATTGAAATGCTGCTCAGCTAATGCGTATCCCATCGATGAAAACAAATGGAACTCGGAAGGAGCCAAGTGTGGTGAATACGACGGGTGGGGTAATGTGGGGAGGAAGTATTGTGCCTAACACGGACACTCCGTTCACTTCCATCCCCATCGTCTATTGTTCGCGCGCTAAGGAATACAACACTAAACAAACCTTAACAACACAGGAAACAAGTTCAAAATACAGAGCGGACACAGCACACGAACAATGAAACGCACTATTTGTCCTATTATGATTGTATTATTTTACATGACAACTACATTTAATTTTTACTTCACTACTGGTGCTTCTGCCGCAGCGATGTCTTTATTAAACTTCGAAGGTAAACTCTAGGTAATGTTACTATTCACTTAATTTATTCACCTCGTATATACGGCAGCTTTGAATAACTTTTACTAAACACGACTCCGGTTTAATTACGCTTCTCCGCAGCCGGCGGAGAGCGGGAGCGGCATGACCATAGTGGTCAGTGGATGGAAAACGACGCCTCGATATTCAATCGTTCTTGAAAGAAATTCAGCCAGTGAAACTGGCTCTCTTAAATTAAGGATGCATATCCTGTTCCAAGAGAGACGTAAAGTCTCTCTTTGGGGTAACCAAACAGATCTCATACAGAAGATCGCCACAGTACACATGTATGTGTGTACACTGGTTTTTTTATGGATCAAAGCCATGGGAAAGACTCTAAACAAAAAAGGGATAATGTGCATTCATGGGATGCGAGTCTGGTAAAGCAAACAAAACCGAAACTCGTCGGATGCTAATTGGGTCTTTGTTTGAGATGTGCGTCGTGGCTAAATAAATAGCCGCAACGCATCGAAGAAATGGTGTTAATGGATTTTGGCTAGATTACCGGGAAATGGTGTTTATGGCATCACTGGTAAGGGTAAGTATTGAATTCCTATTTGCATTTGGTTATGCTGTAGGATTTAATTGGTGCCAAGAGATGCGTGTATTTGGTTTGGTTCTTGGGGTGTAGGTCGCCAGCCAATGTGTTTGGCTGATAATTTATGATAAACATGATGAAGCTGGGATAAGCGAACTCAAGGGTAATATTTGCTGATTATGCGGTTGTATTATATATGAACCGATGAATTTTCTTTCAGGAAATTTATGATAAGCTTGGAGAGAACTGTTATAGGGGATTTTAAATGCGAAGTTATGCATGCAGGTAAGAATTCTCTTTTCTAGGGGCTTTTTTGATTACAACTTTGTTCTCTTTAATGCGTGAAGCATTTAAGTTGCTAATGCTATTGCATTAGTGAAAGCTTATGCGGACTGGGTGAACGTTATGGGGGTTTTTTTGGGGGCGAACCGTGGGGTTTGGCGGAACCGCCACAGTAACACTTCCCAACCGTGAGTTTTTATTATTTCTTTGACGGGTTTTGTTGTATGGCTCGGTGCATTTTCATGCAACAAAATTACCTTTCCGTGTCTTGTGGCCCATTCTGCCCGTTTTTCGATCAATATGTGGTTCAAATTGATCATTTGTTGTCGGTAGCATTGCGCATCAACAGTTTCGCCAGGTTTTAGAAGTTCATGATACACCACCCCCTTCTGGTCCCACCAAATACACAGCATTGTCTTTCTTCTGAACCGATTAGGCTTTGCAGTCGATGTTGCCGCTTCTCCTGGTTGTACCCTTGATTTTTTGCGTTTAGGATTTTTAAATAAATTTTTCATCACCATTCACAATTCGATGCAATACTTATTTCCTTTCGTGTCGTAGAAGCTACGTTTCGTGTTTCGCTTTTCCATCTGCTTGTCATTCAATTCATGTGGCACCCAGTTTCCACACCTTTGGATCTTTCGTATAGCTTTTAAACGGCCAGAAATTATTTGTTGTGTATCATTTAACATTTGTGCCATTTGTTTTTGACTAAAAGCGTCATCTTGATCCAATATTGCTTGCAATTCGGCGTCTTCAGTATTCTTCCACGTTCTTCATTTCGCACATCAAAATCATTATCTCTGAACCGCTTTTACCATCTTTTGCATGTTGCTTCCGATAGAGCATGATCACAACATTTGATGCTACTCTGCAGCACTTTTCTTCAAATGAAAACAAAAAATTAATGCTTTCCGCAAATCATCATTTTCTGGTACAAAATTCGACATTTTTAACAGGATTAAAACAAATGATGTTGTTTGTACAATGATAATTTCCAAAGACGCAGTACAAATATGGTTATATTTTGCTTAAGAACAGATAATTCCATTGTTTACAGGGGTTCAAGGAATTGGCGTGTCAGTTGTGTGTAAAAAAATGTATCCGTGACCGAATGCAAACATGATAATGTGATTGCGCTACATTTGGCTGAAAAGCCACAAGAAACATTTTTTGAGGACTACTGAGTCACATTTCTTATTAGAAAAGTCCATTTTTAGAAACTATATATTTTCTCGTTTTTAGTGACGACATATTGGCGATATAGGGGTGAGAAATCAAGGCATCAACCTATGGGATTTATTTAAAAACACCTCTTGGTGAATTAAAACAAAAACTTCTTCTGGAAGTGATGGTATTTCGAATATTGTCCTCAAGCATTTTTTATTTTTTTATTTTACTTCTCCCAGGAAAGCTGAGCCTATAGCGCTGGATCAGCGCCCTGAGATGCCATTTTATTTTTTCGGCCGGGTCCATCAGCCAAACTCCGAACATGCTCAAGGATCATTCATGAAGCCTATAGCTTAATGGACCGGACGTGTAGCGCGAATGGGCAACGATCTTGACGGTAGACCAACGGGAAAGAGACCGGTAGGACGGACGCGACAGAGATGGGGGGACAATATTGGGTTTGACCTTGAGGAGATCGGATCAGATGGTCAAGCGTGGAAAGAGAATGCACAGGACAGGGTACGATGGCGGAGTCGAGTCGGTGAGGTCATGAACTTCCGGGTTCCTACAGGCCAATAAATAACAATAATAATATAGCTTAATAGGGTGATATTTCGATGGGTGGCTGGACTTTGGGACCCTATCTACCACTCAGTAATTGTGCTGAACTGCACAATAGAAAGTGTCGTCAGATGAACCTAGGTTTGCACAATCAAACGCATTGACTATTATTAGAGCCCTCAAATATCTCAATCTGAATAAATGATTTGTGTCTCCAACCATAGCTCGTTAACGTGATACTGACAGCTTTGGGGAATGTTATAGTGTAAGTCGAAAAAAACCGCATCTTCCGCAAAAATGGTGTGTAAAGTGAAAAAACGAATTTAATGAAATCCACGTCGTGTCGGTAGATCAATGGCCCCTGAGCTGCTCCGTTCGCAACCATAATGCAAGGAATACATATATACTCGTATGAGCTCATTATTAAAGAATATTAAAAAAACATAATATCTTATCGATGTGAAGACAAAAATTAGTCTGGATAAAGTAAAAGAGTTGCTGCTTTTTTTGTTGTTGTTTTATCTCCACATTTATTTAATGTTGAAGAGTTGTGGAGATGAATGGAGGGTAACGCTTGGTTGGACGTCCGTGCGCTGTGACGGCTAGTTGATAAAAGAGAGTGATGATCCCCTGAGTCCAGTCCTTTCTATCCGTGGTCTTCCTGGTCCTCTTCTTGTGATGATTGTGTCAGATCTGCTGGTTGGGGTTGTTGGTTGCCCGGTTGCTTCATTTCTTGTTACTTCGTGTTGTTCATCTCTCGCCATGGTTTCGTTATGTGTTGTATCCGGTTTGGTGAATTCGACCGCGGCACTTTCAGTATCAGATTTGTTGGGAGAAAATCGTTGGAGGCGGGACTCCGGTTGTTATGTTTTTCGAAGAACTTCACGTCCCTCGCAATTTCGATTCTTCGTTCGTCGGGGAGCCAAATCCTGTACGCTTTCGATTTGTCAGCGTAGCCGACGAAGATCCCCTTTTTCGACCTGGGGCCGAATTTAACTTTCCTTGGTTGTCGTTCTAGCGAGTAGACAACGCATCCAAATTCACGAAAATGGCTTACGTTTGGAGCGTTTCCAGTCCACACTTGGTATGGGATTCTTCCGTTGAGTGTGTTGGTCGGACATCTGGTTTGCTGTGTTTACTGCTTCTCCCCAAAATCTTGTGTCCAGATTTGCTTGTATGAGGAGGCATCTACCCATATCCACCAGGGTCCGGTTTTTTGCTCTCGGCTACACCGTTTTGCTGAGGTGTGTGAGTCACTGATAGCCTGTGGTGAATGCCGTTTTTCCTGAAGAAGGTATTGAATTCGTTGTTGACGTTGTTGACGTTGTTGACGGTCCCGTTGTCAGACTGTATATGAACGGAGACCTGCCTCTCGAACACCCGAAACTTCTCCATATAGAATAAGGATAAGTTACACCATACCGGGCAGGCAAATACTAATACTGTTCGGATGAATGCTGAGTATGAAATTATTTTCACCTTGGGGTCCAGAAGACTACTACGGAAGAGTCTTCGTGTCATAGCATATGCGTTTTTAAACTGCTGTAAGAGCAGCTACTGTATGCTGATCAAAGTAAAGATATTGATCAAGCCAGATACCAAGGTATCCGACCACAGTTTTTACTTGTAGTGGAGGATTATTACTTCCTGCAATGGAAAATGTTTTCCAATTCCGTTTTGTATCCCTTGATGCATTGGACAGGGGCGTTTTGAAAAGGATAGTTTCTGTATTTTTGGGAATTTATTTAAAAAAGAAATCATGTTGAAATCATCTTGCAGAAGTCTGTCGATGGCATCAATCTTTTCTCCTTTTTTCTATACACCACAATGTCGTCGGGGTACGCAATCGCGTGGTTGAGAGAACCCACTAGATCACTAGTGTAAATGTTAAATAAATGGGAGAATTCACTGCTCCCTGTTATAGGCCGTTTTTAATGTGGAAGGTTTTGTTAGAGATTAGATCTCCACATTTCGCCACAAATTGTTTACCCATTATCATATCATAGATAATGTATTGTCCACTGTACGTCGGAAACAAGTTTTTTCGCAGCATGAAATGTGTCGTGTTGCGATTGGAAACCAAACTAGTTGTTAGGAATAATACCATTTTCTTCACACCAGTTAGTCAGTGCTTTATTTATAATTTTCCCGAATACCTTGCTGATGCTCTACAGCAAATTAATCGGGCATGGCTCTCCATATGAGGCGCTTTTGGGATAGAACGATTCATTGTATTAGTAACAATGTTGTTCATCGTCGAAAGATAATGATCAATTTCGTCATTATGAAGATTTCTGTTAGTTGGTGGATATATGCCATTGGAGCATAATTCCCTTTTTTATTATCCGATCAAAGCGCGACCAGTGTACCTTTCCGAAATTAAAAGAAGGTATCTGTTTATACTGCTCAAGTAGTGAGTGTTCGTTTGGGACATGTATTACAGCACCAAGTCCGTAATGATCGCTATCGTACTCGATTGTATGAAGACAATTTCAAGTATTCAGATCCCCATCTAATAATTATATTCGCTCGTCCAGCAACAGTAAATTCAAGAAGGAATTTCCTATTGGATATGACGGGGTACTTGTAGCGTACAATTCTAGCTTATGTTCGATAGCGTTTGTTTGCCACCAGTCGAACAACGCCTTGCCTCTTGTGTTTGTGGTAGTGCTACCCCAAGCACAGTGCTTGGAGTTGAAATTTCCCGCCATAAAAAAATAATTATTTTCCGAATCTAACTTGAGACCGAAAAAGGGTATCAAGTTCATTGATAAACTGGATACACTGTGGAGCTTCCGGACCATAAGCAGATACCTCATATAGATTTCTTTGACTTTTTAAAGGAATATCGATAATGCAGGCTTCTAGCACCTGGTATTTGTATATATGTCTGCTGTAAACGACTTTTTGTTGACGACAAATTTTCAAGTAAGACAGCGACCCGACAGTCTAACTTTAATGGGAGGTTCTCATCTGAGCGCCTCAAGAAAAAAACGTCATTTTCTTGAATGTTTTTCTCATAGAAGGAAATAAATAAAGAACCCACACTGTTTGTCACTTGTTTAACATGTTCTAAAGTACAGACAAAAATGTTTTATTAAAAAATATACCGACAATAATTGTTGACGCGTCTTGTCATGTGACCGTCTCAAAAAAAGGTAAATTACTGTGGGCCAATCTAGCACCTGTAAAGGTTATCAAAAATCAATATTCAAAGAATTTCCATAAACAAATAAAGAAATTTAACAAAATGGCGAAAATGCAAACTTTAGATCCCGATTTTCACTTTATTGTTTTTTTCTCTTTAATGTTGAATAGAAAAAAAAAATTTATGGAAAAATCATCTACACTCATCTACGACTGTAATAAATTTAATATAGATTTTGAGATATGGTGGAGACCAATATGAAAAACATGGTTTCGGGAAAAACGCATTTAAAGTTTCAAAATGCTATACGAGGATGGGGTGAAAAGTGTCCGGCCTTACTTACAGATGGCACCAGCAGGTCCAATTACAACATGGGGTTCTATAATACTATGTCTCATTAACTTGTATATACATTTTCAGGTCGATTGCTCAGTTAGTATACATTTGAGAGCCTACTGAACAAGACGCCCCGAAATGAAAAATAAATGACCTCAGTTGACCTCGTTATGCTGTAACTTGTCTACAAAATTATTTTCGCAAAAACGGTGTTGGGGTCTTATTCTACACACCATTAGCTATCAAAAAAGAAATAAAAAATAAAAAAATCGAGTATTTTTTAAAACTTCTTGATGAGAACCTCCAAAACTGTATTTCGCTAGGCAATGACTTTAACAATTGGCGTTTCTAAAACAGAAATTGCACTACGTTTTGGTGAAAACAACAACGCTTAGAAATCTAAGCACGAATATGCCTGTGCACAAGGATGAGCTTACGGACATCGTTAGATCCATTAAAAACAAGTAATTTTATGGAATAGATAGTATTCTAAACATTTTCCTCTTCAAGTAGTGAAAGTTATACCATTTCGTTCAACAACGCTCTAAATAATGGATGCTATCGAACCCGTTGAAAAACTGCAATAGTGCACTCATCTCCAAAAGGAGCAAGGACAGGAGCAATCCAGCCAATTTTTTGCTTGAATAGTTTGCTTCCAAATATCTGCAAGCTATTCGAAAAAATCATAATTAAAACTTGAAAATGGTATTATTCTGAACAACCAATTTGGTTTTAGATCAAAGCACGACACGGTGGCTGCCGCGACAAGACTTGCTTCAGACATACAGTGGTACTAGGCGAAACGACAATGCACATGGGCCTATTGGGTTAACTTTGAAAAGGAACTCGACATAGAATTCTAGTATTTTCAACGTACATGTTTTTTTATTCTGCGTTTCCAGTAATTTGTTCTCAATTTTCCATAATAAGTCGTCCATAATTGCTTTCTGACTTTCCAACATGTAAAACAGATATTGCTAACAACTTTAGTTCGAAGGTCGTCACTTATTTCCTAGGATACATCATCATCATCATCGGCACTACAACCGGGATCCGGTCTTGGCATTTTTTAGCAAGTCTCTCCACCGGTATCCGGTCCTTATCCGAGACTTGTTAAATTTTCCATAAAAATTTGTTTTTCCGGGGAAGATTATTAGCCTTGCGCCAACCTTTCTCAGGACGTCGCTGCATACATTGGTTCACTACTTGCCGGGTGCCAAAGTAGCTATCCAGGGGTGTCACGTGGAGACTGCATGTCAACTTGGATTGAACAGGGACAAGGATCGTCCTGGTCTTCGCCGGGTTGAAAGCAGAAACTTTGCCATGTATATTCGCTCCCATCCCCCCATTTCCTAGAATATAGTTGTGGAAAATTCTTAAACGTCCAAGTCGAAGCTAATGCCGAGATTGTCAATTTTAGTTATAGTTTGACACAGACTCTAACAATAAAATACCAGCAACTGCTAAAAGGCGATACTTCCATAGACCAAACCCTTCCTCCTTTGCAACAGTTGCAAATTTGTTACAAGCAACTTGTCTGAAGCATGCATGTCCCTCTGCCCTGAACCGAGATATCTGAATTCTTATAGTATCGGGTTTTCCAATAGGGACATGACACCTTTGAATTTAATTTGTGAACGCACCCTTTCACGGTGGCCATATGAACGAAGTAGAGTTCCATTCATAAGTATTTTGATTGTACATCAAGCTGATAATGAAGTTTTTGAAATATCTCAAATGGTTTGCGTATTATTTAAAAAAAAAAGTTGTCAAGTCCCTATTGGAAAACCCGATAAAACCTTCTTCTTTTTTTTTTTCTAAACCAAATATTACAACATTTCTCTTGTAAACAGATAAGTTGCAGCACAAAATACAACGTTTGAGTTGAAACAAGTTGCATTTTTGAAGGATATCTGAAGATACAGTGAAACTTTTCTTTTCAGGGTAATATTCTCGTCGCCAAAGACTGTCCAAGCCACTGTTAAACTACTCGAAAACTTACATGTGATATTAGAAAAGACGCCGACGGATGAAATCAAAACTGATGTCCTGCCGCTGTTGTTCAGTGCATTCGAAAACACAACAATACAAGTTCAGGTAAATGCATTGAAAAAAGAGGATTTATACACATATAGTAAATCTCTGTTATATATTTTTTTTATTATTTTCACTCTCACTAATCAGATTTTCAACAACAACAAAGGCTATCTTGTTGGTATACATGACCCTGACGCATTTTAATATTTACGTCTATTTGGAAAGTTAAGAATATTTTGAACGGTTGAAAAGGTTATACGTGGTTTAGTGTATTCAGTAAATTTTTATTTCCATTACGTTTTACTGCTTGTTTGTGAAAAAGAAAACCATTATTTAGTCTCAGCTATTATATTCGTCGAACACATCCACCTGTAACTTCTTTCTAGTCCCAAAGTTGATCCCATGTTTTGCCATGAAAGGACAACATTCTGCCACAATTGATGAGATAACAAAATCACTGAATTCCAGGAGTGCTTCCAATATTGAAACCATAAAAGGTAAATGAAAAACATATGGTGAACAAGAGACATAGTGGGACGTCCCGCCCTGCGATGGAATATCTAAAAGAAAGTTCCGCGGGGTTCAACGGGAATATGTGCTTGGCGGGAGGGGGTTTTAGTTGGTAAAAGTCCGGCATGCCTCTGGATCGGTCAGAGGTATCTTTTGAATATTTCCACCTTCCTACCAAAAACGATTAAAAAAAAACATAGTGGGCCGAGCTAAGCTCCCGACGTAGACGTGCCACTCTCGAGTCTAGACTCCATCCTTTTCAATTCTTGTGTGGGAAACTACAGAAAATATGCTACGCGCGACTTATCGTGCGCGGAGAAAAACCAATTCAATATTCGAAATTGACCTCAAACTAGCTCTGGTACAAATTATTAACTTAACATTTTTCTTTTGATTATCAAATCGTTTGCTCTTATTTACACACATATGCAATTGGTCCCGCACACTTCTTATTTCAAATCCCCATCCTCGGAGCATCCATATTGATAACTCATAGGGAGAATGCATATATCGTACCAAAATAGAGTGACTTTGTTTTTGTTACCCAATAGTGCACTAGTGGACACACTGACCACTATATAAGATTGGCAACTAAGTAATTGCCGATTTTTTCAGATAAGTTAAACACACTTTTTTAAATACGACGAAGAAACTTTAATCAATGACATATTTTCCATTTTGTTCGCTGAGGTTTTGCCATCTTTCTTTTCCAACTTCGTAATTCCACGTACGTAGAACTTCTGATCTTTATCGGCGAAAACTGAATCAAGTGTGATTTCACAGTGTCATCACCATTGAAAGCTTTACCATCCACAGAGTTTTGCAAACATCGAAATAAATGGTAATCTGACGCAGCAAGGTCAGGGCTATGTGGTAGATGTAACATCAATTCCCAACCATTCTCCATAATAATTTTTGCCGAGTGACCAAAAATGTATGTGGCCTAGCCCGTTAAAAAACTTATTTTCGATGACCCACTCTGGACGTTTTTCGTTGATCGCCGTATTTAATCTGTCCAGTTGTTGACAGTACAGATCCGAATTGATCGTTTAATTTCTTGGAAGCAGCTCAAAATGCACCACACCTTTCCGATCCCACTGTAGCGATCCTAAATCGCTACTCCTAGCCAAATCCCCAATATCATCAAACCCTAAAATTCCTAATTGCATATTGAACCATATGAGCAATAAATTAACCCAAAGTTAATTTTTCGCTCATTGATTCAATTCCACATAATAAACTCAAATCCCAAATTTTCCATTGCTTCATTTCAAATCCCATACTGAGTCACATGTACAACGAATTTAACCAAAAGTTAATTCATCATACATTGACTCAATTCCTAAAAACATTGACATCATGAAATGCTAAATTCAAAACGCATTTCATGATTCCCATTCCTAGAACCCATCCAACTAAACTTCTAACAAATTCCCAGAACACAACCCAAATTAAAACACGCAAACTCTTATGTGTGTTTCTGGCAATTTTGACCATAAAATAGTTGACACTTCTCAACTAGAAAATTTATAAAAGGGCGGTAAATTTGAATTTCGTGATCAGTTAAAGTTCCGAGGCCGAATCTATGGCCAACAAAATATAAATCAATTTAGTAGTTCTTCAGAGGCCAAACCCCTGGGCGCGCGCAATGTAACCAAATTACAGAAAAATAAAATAAACACTGATTAGTTAAAGGATTGTCCCTTCGTCTTTTGCGCTGTTTGACTTTCGGCCCGGCCTTCCCTACCGCTTGAAATTGCATTGCCCTCGATATTCGACTACAGCCTCTTGGGCTAATTTGACTTCGGGTTTCAATGACTCTTGCAGTAATATGTTTGTGTAATTGATCCACAAAGTGCCAGTGACGCCAACTGATGAAAACTGACCCGACGCACCAACTCTTGCAGTGATGTGTTTGTATAATTGATCCACCCAGTGCCAGTGATGTCAACTGATGAAAATTAATCCGAGGCGCCAACTATATCGAAACGTTCCGCAGCCGAGTATTGGGGAATTTCCTAGAAAGAGGCAAGGCACAGTTACTACGCCGCCTCCTAAAATATTCTCTGCACAACACCACCAAATTGCGAGCAAAATCTTCTTTTCGTGGATATCAGCTTTCGAGGTGAATTGTTCTGGCTCATCACGCCTGGACCAAGACAACCCATTTTTCATCGCCAGTGATGATTCGTTTCAAAAAAGGGTGGATTCATTGCGTCTGAGATGCAAATCGCAAACGTTGATGCGCTTCGTTAAATGAATTTCTTTCGAATCAGGCGGCACCCAAACACCACGCTTCTTAACGAGTTTTATAAGTTTTATTTCTCAATCGCTGTATTGTAACACATTTAACTTTTGCTATCTCTCCTACAGTTACATGGCGGTCCGACTCGATTATGGCTTTAATTTGATCATCATCAACCTCACCTGATCGACCTGATCGGTGTTCATCTTTCAGTGAACAATCTCCGGAACGAAATTTGTCAAACCATTTCGGTGCTGTTGTTCTTAGTATGGTTGTATGAGATGGTGGATTTTCAACGGAAACGTAATGCGTCGTAAAGAATGCCTTCGAACAGTTCTAGACTTTGTGTAAGTTTGGCGATGGGGCTGTAGTTACTAATATCGTTTTTAAGTGCCCTTTTATGTATGGTGGTGACAAAAGAGGATTTCCAAATATTTGGGAAGACACCTTGTGTAAGGGATAGATGAAAGATCTTTGAGAACGGGAGAGAAAAAGAAGAGGAACATTTTATTAAAAAGGACAGCCGGAAGCCCATTAGGTCTAGGGATGAAGTCGTCTTTAGGTAAGTTTAATTTTTCTTCCACTAGGTCATGATGAATAAGTTGAAAGATGAATGGGGCCAAGGAAGAATTCGAGCAGTTTTTTGAAGTAAGGTGGGTTAGGCTCAAAAGAATTGTCCCTGAAGAATTTTTTAACGAAAGAAACGAAAAGGTTTGCCATCGGTTAGGGGTCGGTTGAAGTAATCGTGTCATAGGAAAAGGAGTTGGGATCGGTGTCAGATTTACGTATGTAATTAATAAAGTGGAAAAAACATTTGGGGTCATTGATCAGGTGGTTTTGAGTTTTTGTGAGATAATTGTAGTAGACGGAGTTGTAAAGCTTGGTGAATTATAAAAGGAACCGAGATAGTTGGAATAGTCTAGAGAGGAACGCGTTCTTAGGAAAATGTTCCACAAATTATTCCTTCTTTTTCGGAGAGTGTGGAGTTTGCGATTGTACCATGGAGGCGATGAAACCAATATCCTATGTCGAGAATAAGGGACATATAGGGAAATTGCATTTTAGATTTCCCTATAGAGAGTGGCAGTAGCTTCTTCAATCCCTAGATGATCAAAGTTAAATAAGATTTTGTGTAGATGTTCATTTAAAAGGCGGAAGTTGGCTTTGCGGAAGTTGTAGGAAAAGTTGCCGTGGGATGGTTGGGCTAAGCAGTCACGATATCGGGATAAAAGAAGCGTGGGTAATTGTCGATGGCAGAGAGGGCGTGCGGACTAAGGGCAACTGAGGAATTATAGGGGTCCGTTGTAAACTCAAAGTTGCCTCTTCATATGATTTAGGACATTACTTATTTGACCGAGGCTTGAGTCGGTGAGACTGTCTGTAAAGAGACATTCCTTTGAGATGTAAAAGATAAAATGAAGATGAAATCGCCAATAACAACGATATCGTCTAGGGAAGTACTTAACTCGATAAGTTGATTAGCCGCTGCTATTGCGAGTTCGTATGACACGATAGTTCGCAAAGGAGGTATATAGAAACAATTGACGTATAAAGACTTTGGGCGTTGATCAATGTTTATTGCAACATCGGCTAGATTTTAGAAGAAGAGATGGCAATAACATTGAGGCGAGTCTATTTTGGATGGCAGGCAGCATACCACGGCAAGGTGAATTCGGACATATACCATCGTCACCACGAAAAACGTTAAAGGTGGACGGGAATAGTTCTTGTCTGTGAATACTGGGGATAAGGTTGGTTTCGGTCAGTGCGTATATATCGAGAGGAAGGGTATGTGCATTTTGCAGAATCGATTGCGTTTTAGAGCGGAGACCTCTGACATTTTGATAGTAAATGATTAGGGGGAGAGTATTAGGAGTATTGAGAGAAGGGTGTGTGTAGGGCTGCTGATTAGGGTCAAAAAGACTTGTCATTATTAGAGGAGGTCATTTTCTTGTGGATATATTGACTATACGCCGAGAGATCTATAGCGGTTCCGCCAACCCCCACGGTACACTTACCTTAAAAATCCCCATAATCATCACCCAAGAGGCATAAGTCTTCGCCAATGCATTCGTATTCGGCACCTAAAAATGCTGCACGCATTAAAGAGATCAAATCTATGATCTTTAAGTCGCTGTAAAGAAAACTTAACTTCATGCATTCTCTTCGCATACCACTGCTCCTTAAGATTTCTTTATTAGCTTACCAGGAATTTCCAATCAATTTCGGCATCTACGTCGCCAGTCAAATTTCCTTAGATGAATTCCGGTAAACAAAATAATTCGGTTTACATACATTGTAACCTTCATGACAGGGAACATAAATATTGCGCCGTCTATTTTCCGAACTTCGCCAAGCAAATTTCTTTACATACACATCGGCCGGTGACCATTTTCTTCCACCAATAAAATTCCCTAACTCGCACCATGTGCAAATCGAAGATTGCTGTTACTACATAGGTTTCCTGCGATACCATAGACAATTCATATCGTTTGTGGTATCCGAATCACATTTTCTATTTAATGAGCGGCTGCTATTTATCTAGCCAACCTTCATTACCGAACTATGCATCAGGTCATATTTCCCTTGTCCTTTAATTCGCCGAATCCTTTCCCTCACGAACTAGATGCATGAGCAAATACAAATCCATTAGCATCCGACGAGATGCGATTCGTTTGTTTCAACGAACACACATCTCTTGGATGCCCATTATGCCCCGTCCTTGAGTTTCAGGAATGTTTTTATTGCCGAATCCTTGTAAAGAACCAGGTGCACACACGTGTGTATCGTAACGATCTCCTCTAAGAGATCCGGTTATCACCACCGTAAAAGTGATTACATCCACAATTGGTTCTAACAGTGATTTAATATCAGTGAGTCGTATTCCATCCACCGATCGACCTGGTCGGTTCTCCACCACCGCTACCCGTAGCCCGGCGGGTATGCGTACGTATCAGAGTCGAGTTTCGTTACACACCGCGATACAAATTAAGTCCATGCGCGTGTGCCCGTCTCCGTGCTAATTAAAGCCTTTTTTCTACACAAGTCTTCCGTTAAATGTGCTTCCTTCAGAACGGTAACCAATCCTTAAACAGTGTCGTGAACTTAGCAACGTGAATAACAATACATTAAAATAATAATTACTAATTAATCATGAACAGTAAACTCGCAAGACCCGGTGTTACTCAATACCAATAGTAAAGGAAACAATAAAAGAAATAATAAAGAACCTTCACTACAATACACGCCAACAGTGCTTTTTTATTTACTTCTTGTGGACGGTGTGCTGTGGAGGTGTACTTGTTTTGTTTTTCCGGTGGACGGTGTACGGTGGAACATTTAGAGCAAGTTGTGGGGACGAGGTAGAACTCTCGCCCGTGCGGCGTCGTCGTGACCTCGTACCCCCCACAGATCTTTTGACACTTTTTGTGAGAGGATATACAAATGTTTGTGGAATTTCATAAACAGGTTCCGAAGGCTAAGGAAGTCGGTAGGTAGACCTTCCTGCAGAATGCAAGTCATGACGCTGGTTTTCGTTTTCCCTCCTTATCAGACTGAATCAGATTTGTCATGGAGATAAGTAAAATAGAGGCGGATATTTTCATAGGTCAGTTTATTTCTAATTTTGGACACAGCGTACCGTGATTCAGATGACTTAATGGATTGCTGTGTTATTTTAACAGTTGTATGTAAGAGGGGATCAGTAATTGGTCTAGGTGGGGTGGTGGTGGGGGGGGGGGGGGGGGGCTATGGGATTGAGAGTGTGTGAACTGTGAAAGTTGGTATACTTCGCACAAGTTTTGAGGTCGAATAGAGGGAAGGGACTAGAGATACGGGCAGAATGTTATAAGGTGCGAGGAGTTATCTTGTGATTAGCAGAGACTTTTTTACAGGCAGGTAAAGGATGGGGTTTAAAGTGAAGAGAACTGAGAATTAGAGAGAGAAGTTGGATTAAAATTTGGTTTACAATAGTATTTGGAGGCACGAGCTGTCATTAGTTTGGGAAGAGGAGTGTGGATGTGGCTAGATTCGGGGAGGGGAGGTTGGGTATGCATTGTCGGGGGTTGGGATTTCAAGGGCGCAGCGAGAGGAACGGGAAACGAATTTGTATTGTGGGCTGGTTTAGGAAGGAGAGTACGGCAATACTATGGATTTAGGAAAAGGGGACAAGTATTTAGTTGATTTGTTGGAGTTGTTTTTGGATATTGTCGTCTTATCGATTCTGAGGGAACCGATGTTGTTTGCATGGAAAATCCAATCGTATCTAGAAGGGAGAACTATGCGGAAACTAGATCTGCATTTGGACACAGGAAGCAAGTGATGGGAATTTTCTTTTACGGGAATTACTTTACAATGTGTGTTTTTATTTATTTATTTATTTATTTATTATGGTCCTCTTGATTGCACGTTAAAAGTTTATGGGAGGACAGGAAACGATCGTAACTCGTGTAAACATACATTGGCTCTACAACAAATAACTACTAGGCGATTGAATTTTCAAAATAAAGAAAAGTCTCGGTGTTAATTCTAAGTCAGTTATCAAATTAACGAGCTAATTCGCAGTTAGCACCAACAACGGTGTTCAGTTATTGGAGATCAGATTTCCGGCGAATATCGTCAGTTTCCTTGGCCACTCTGTCTGTTTGAGCGTTATCGAGTCGGTAAGCCAAATAAAAGCCTACGGTTTTAAATAGAGTAGCATACGTGCTAAATGAATATAAAATAGTTCTCGCAATTTAAATGAAATATAAGTGTCTGTTTTGTACTCGGTAATTACATACTATTCTAAGACTTCATAATCTATTGGGTTGTACTGCATGCAATTTCCGATTTTTGCTTAGTCGGAAATAAGAAATTCTCGAGTGAACATCTGTGCCAGAACATTATTATTACTTTTTTTATAAAGTAAAGGGTGCTTGATGTATGAGAATTTTAGGGTTCGTTACAAGTACAGTTATTTTTTTTTAGGAATTGTTTACCAAGCTGTCGATAGTTCAAATTCAAACCCTTTTCCTTTATGAATTTAAAATGGCACATAATGCGTCATTGGCAATGAATGACATTAATGACGCATTTGAGGATGTAGTGGTAAACGAACCCACTATACAAAGTTGGTTTGGAAAGTTCCGTTCGAGAGATTTCAGCGTCGAAAATCAACCAGGTCGGAAACCAGAAATGTTAGTTGACGACTATGTTTTAAGAACAACGGTGGATGCGAACCCAAAGAAATCGGGGCGGGAGACTGCACAAAGCATGAAAGTATCACCAATGACAATGAGTCGACACCTTACTCTTATAGGAAAGATAAAGAAACTCGATACGTGGGTACCCCATGAACTGAAGGAGTCCCAAAAACAACGGTGCCTGGATATCTCCACATCGCTTAGATTAAGAAACCAAACTGAACCGTTTTTGCACCGGATAGTCACCTGTGATGAAAAGTGGATTCTGTATGATAATCTTAATTAACCTGGGCAGTTGTTGGATACAGATGAAAAACCAAAGCACACCCCCAAGCCCGATCTTCACCCAAAAAATGTTATGGTGACAATTTGGTGGTCATCGAAAGGGCCAATCCACTTTTCATTTCTTCAACCAGGGGAAACGATAAACCCTATCAAATATTTTGAAGAAATCGACATATTGGCTGATATGCAACCTGCGTTGGTCAATCTTTTTGCATGACAATGCTAAATCCCATACCTCATAGTAACGGTGTGTTATAGGATTATAAAGGGTGGGCCATACATGTTTGCACATTTGAAACATGAATAGAAATAAAACTAGAAATGTTATTTTGTTGATAATGTATTTAACGTAATAAGCGTTAATTGAAATTTATTTTCTTTTAAATGGCATCGTCGATATGTGCACCGTCTCGTCGTTGGCAATCCAGCAATCGACTACGCAAACTTTGAAAAACTCGCTGACACATGCTGCGAGGTACGGAAATTTCAACCAGGGCGAATGCTCTTATCGCTTCTTCTTGAACGTGGCCGCCCTGTTTGTTTAATATTTGTTGTCGATCCCATTTGCTCGCACTTCTTGACCCAAGCGTTGATGAAATTAACACTTGGATACTCATTTACAAGGCGTAATCCGTATTTAATTCTAAATAGTCGTCGTACAGTAACGTAGGAATCGTTGTTTTTGCAAAATTGTTTTACACAAAACGCACGCTATTGTCCCGTGAAGCGCTCCATCGTGACTAAAATTGCATGAAGCGACGCAGAATTACCCGCCACTCGCGCGCCCCTCCCCCTAACGGTTTTTAAGAAACCAAGTGTTGCCATTTGCAAAAATGTATGGCCCACCCGATATTTATGTTAAGTTATGTTGTATTATTTGTTTTTAGTTGGAATTATTTATTGTAATTATTATCTGACGAATGGAGTGGGGCGGTCCGCCCTTGTTGTGGGCTATAGTGATTTATTTTCACAATTTAAAGCGGATCTGCCAAATCCCACTTAGCGGGTTGGTAACAGAGAGGAAGGTTTAACCATAAACGCAACTTGAATTAAAATTCACTCGTCGTCCTTAGGTGCGAGTCTATGTTTTTTATTTTAATCTTAATGGACACAACATATATCTTTTCGTTTTATTTTTACTGACACAACTTAAACTTAAGAATTAGAAAATGTACTTATGGTCTTTAAGAGCATCTCTGTTATCATCTGTCTTTTTGGTTTTATTTTTCCCTGACACAACTTAAACTTAGGAATTCAAAAATATATGACCGTCACGAACTCCGGATGTCCGTTTCGTACAAATTACCACAAGCAACTCCACTCTTATTTTTTTTCGTCGATCGAAGCAAACGTGTTATTTCTTCTTCTTTATGTTTTCTTCTTCGCTGACATCACATAAAATCCTTTGTATTCGGATCTCTATTGTGAGCCAGCGATCTTTTGTTTGATCCTTCGGTAATTTACGTAGGATCGACAATTACCATATACCATTAATCATTACTTGGAATTTTCCGTAATGTTTAGGATTGGTATTAACCACGGGTGTTTTCGGTAATTACATTTTAATGGACAACGGCGCCAAAGATATTTTGTATGTCTTAATGGTATTATTGTCCAGCGAACTTATTCACAACGCTTTCCCTTGGTCCATTTAGGAAACGTATCCTTACAAGGAATTAAGAGAAACTGTGGGGTAGGAGGTCGCAACGCCAGCATGGGCGAGAGTTCTACCGCCAACCCACTCGGTGCTAAACAATCTTCTCTCGAGTACCTCCGAAGGAAATGCACAAACACGATCACCAAGCAAAGGAGAAAACACCAGGCACGGGAGGAATGAAAAGAAACACTAAAATTTTGCTGCAGGGTTCTTTATTGAATTAGTTATTTCACCATGATAGTTTTTGTATATAAATGAATTACAGGAAACGGATTTAGAATTACGTTTAGTTGAATATTAATTACCACTACTGTATTTAACAAGTTATTTCCACCATGATAGTTTTTGTATTTAACTAAGTTACAGGAAACGGATTACGTTTAATTGGGCATTAATTACCAGTACTGTCTTTAACACAACACTAGCCACGACTCGGGGTGTATTCGCGTCCCCGTGCGCACCGGGGAGCGGTAGCGTTAGCGACCTGCTCGGTCGATGGGTGTAAGAAGACTCAGCGATATGAATTCGCTGGCAAAGGAAATTCGGCCAGTAGTACTGGCTCTCTTAATTTAAGGATGCATTTTCTATCCCAAGAAAAACGTGGTCTCTATTTGGGGGTAGGTAACCTGATCTCATAGAGAAGATCGTAGTGGTACACATGTATGTGTGAACATTGGTTCTTTCATGGGACAAAGCCATGAGAACGAATCTGAAAACAAAGAAAGGGAATAATGTGCATCAGTGAGATGTGAGTTCGGTTAAGTAAACAACCCGTATCTCATTGGTTACTAATGGGTTTCTGTTTGCTCAGGCTGCGAGGTCATGGGAAGCGGATCCAAAATTATAGGAAGACAAAGAGATCGTGTAGATCATTGTCTATGGTGTGCATTGCAGCTGTAATGATAGCCGCAATGCATCATGCACATGGTGCTAATTGGTTTTAGCTTATTTATACGGAATTAGTGTTTATGGCATCGCTGCCAAGGGTAAGTACACAATTCCTATTTGCATTTGCCTGTGCTATAGGTTTTGTTTTGAGCGACGTTTACGCTAATTGTGTGCAGCTGCGATGGGTTGTTTATCGTACAGAGAAAAGGTCGCCAGCCAATGTGTATATAAAGGAATTTGTAGTACACATGATGGGACTGGGAATAGGCGACGCTATGTTATATTATGGGCTCCTCGATAGTATAGTGGTTAGTATACCCGCCTGTCACGCGGGAAACTGGGGTTCGATTCCCCGACGGGGAGACTCTGGCCCAAGACTAATGACCTTGCCCAGAAAAAACAAATCATTATGGAAAATTTAACAAGCCTCAGGACTTGCTAAATAAGGCCAAGACCGGTTCCCGGTTGTAGTGCCGATAATGATGATGATGATGATGATGATGATGATGTTATATTGTCCCTGTTATGATGGTTACATTATATGTGAACTAAATTGTTTCGTTTTCAGGAATTTGTGTAAGGAAAATGCATTGGTAAAATTGGGATTTGCCTGGCAACCGATGGTGCCGAATTGAGGCTTTGGATTTATGATCCGACAAGTTTGGACAGAATTCTTATAGGGAATTTTGAATGCGAATTGATGCATGAAGGTAAGAACTCTCTTCCAGGAGCTTTTAGATTATATGTTAGGAAAACTTGATGCAGGAAGCATTTACAGTTGCTAATGCAACTGCATTAGCGGGAAACTATGGAAGTTGGGTTGTAGTTATGAGGAGTTCTTCGGGTAAATAGACAGTGGCGTTTGGCGGAACCGCGGTGCCGCTATAGGGTTTTGTTCCCAGACATAGGGTTTTGTTTACAAGCCACTCTATATTTTTATTACCTAGCGATGCCGGTAAAGAGTTATTCTTGGTGGATTGATACATTAATTATTCCGAAGAAGATTAACCTTAAGTGATCCGAAATGGAATGGGGCTTCGCCCGGTATGAATGTTTGGGTGGGTGGTCTTGGTACAAAAACGGTTGCAGTTGAGATTTGAAATTCTTCCCCATCCACCGTACTCTCCTGACATTTCCCGAACGGACTACCATCTCTACCTCAAGCTGGATTCATCTCCACCGCAATCTGGATGGCGAAGGTCTTCCGGAATCAGTCGTCATAAAAGCCTTTAAAGATTTCATTGCCTCAAAAAGTCAGCACTTCTACGAAAAAGGAATATTTGACCTTGTATCGCGTTGGAAGAATATCATAGATTCCACTGGATCCTATTTTGATTGAATACAAATTTACGGAAAAATCATCATTCTGAATAGTAAGTACTCCCATCCTATTTCTCGATATTCACAGAATCTTCGAATACAAATGGGAGCCACTACAATTAGTCTTCAGCTTAGAATGTCTTTGGATCATTTATACTCCAAAATATATATCCCATGCTATTTGAAATGCCATGGGTCAGTCTAGGTGACTAGACAACATTGTGAAATGAAAGTAATCAGCTTGATCGTTTGTTTGGTTTCAAATATAATAAAATAGTAGATGGTAAGGTGGTGAAAAGACACACGATCCACATGTTGAATGTACGAACATACTCTTGTTCTATTGTGGATCGTGTCTTTTTTCGGAGTGGATGGAGATAGACAGAGAGAAGGGGCTTAGTGTAGAAAAAGCGGCAAGTTTTTTTTGGTTCCGTTTTTTTTTTTTTGTTTTTGCAGGAACATGAACGCCGGTTGTTCGAGGAACAAAAAAAAGAAGAAAGGAAAGCCTCTTGTTCGTTGGATCGTTAATTTAATTTATTTTTTTATTTTTTTATTTTCGTTTGTTGAATAAAGTAACAACAGTATTTTTCTGCGAGGTAATGTGCCATTGAGTATTAGTTTTGTTTAAGAAATGATTACGTCTTCTTTTGTACAAAAAGTTTAACGTCTTGTTTAACGGAAAAAGTTACGTTCGTGGTACTTATCGTTTTCGATACCGTATGCCAAGTGTGCTGCGAACTGAAGGAACGGAAGAAGCCAACGTCCCAGGTGAATAAAATATTATAACGTACACAATCTAAAGCGAGTTGTTTTTATGCTGGAGAGTACATCGAGCCGTGCAGAACAGGTGAGGCGGTTTGTAGCGCCAACAAATATAGACACGTGGGTACCGAGCGGGGGATTAGCTAATGATAAGCGGCTGCGAATTTGCAAAGAAGTGAAAGACTGCACACCTACTCTGAACGATCCATCAGCTACCTTTAAAACAAAATATATATATATATTCATTTATTGCAACGCAAAACGTTACACTGCAAGCAGTTCCGGTTTGGAATATTGTGCGCTTTTTAATATGGTCTTGGATATATTTCTCTCAAATGAAAATACCTCGAGTGTTCGACTGAAAACTTCTTAGAAGATGCAGCAACTGTTCGAGGAGGACTGATGAGCCACACGATGGCACTTGCATTATCCCAGCAAACACCATCAATGTAAATCAAACTTTCCCGTTTCCCTTAGAGACAACAATGAGGGTCGTACCTGTCCTTATGTCGCAAGTCGAACTTCTCATCACCTCTCTATGGCTCTTGAATTCAGCACAGTTGAATTAGGTAGACCAAATACAGATTTATGGGAATTTTAAATAACACTGAATTATTGTGTATCGGTTTAGGATAGGAACCATTACATTAGAGGATACGAATTTTTAGACCAAGTGGGAATAGAAAAGACCACAGGTCACTTGAATAAATGTTGTAGGCGTTCCACCTAAAGTGTTAGATGGCATAGTATTGTTACTTTAAATCTTCGGCAATGGAAATAAAATCAATTATACGTACGTTTCCTTACCACCCTATTTATATAAAATTAAACCTCTAGAGATGAGAATTACATCAATGTCAACCAAAGTTCCCACATCGTGCCTTGCGGAAACAGTCTCAACGAAATAATCACATAATTTGTCATAACCGGATGAAGATATTTTCGATATTTTAACACAAAATGTGGAATGCCCTCCAATTTGTTGCTATTGAATTTCATGAGGAGGAGGATACGTTGCCAGTTTCATATTACGCTTGTTTCCACCCCAGTATTTGATTACGAGCTGTCGTGCGGCCCACCAGGGGATTCATTCCAACCGTTAATCTACTGGGGACATTATATTGCCCTATCATGTAAGCACTGCAACGAAACTCTGTCGATAAATTATCAAAAATTCAAGCCTATTTAGCGTACTTCTGTCATAAATGAAGCAACGTCCTGAATATCAATGATTTCTTAAATAGATTACCGGCATGCCGGAATTGATTGAGTACGCCGAATAGGTGGGAGATGGTGGGAATTCCCGTAATGTTATTAGAGTTCAAGATTCTCGTTACAAGCCTTCGCACAGTTGTTGAACGTTGGGATTTTGGGATTTGAATAAGCGACTGGGAGATTAAATGTAGATCAATACGTTACCTTTAATATTGCCATTTTGTCATTTGTTTTGCGTATTCTCATTCTATAATCTACAGAGTGCAGCTTTAATAGCAGCAACTAATATCTACCAGTGTATAGACGAAGTATCTATTCGACGCATGGTTTTACCTAAAGTAAAAATTGTGTTTGAAAAAAATCGTGATGACTTGAAAATTGTTGCTAATGTGTTGACTTGCATCGAAAGAATTCTTGATAAACTGGAAAAATCTCAGGTGAGTGAAACTGTCTATATAAGAATATCAAGTTCCTGAGGATATTAAGGATCATTTTCATCCTTTTGTTTTTTGTTTCATGTTAAATGCAGATAACCGAGGAAGTTCTACCACTACTGTATGAGGCTCAACTCTCAGAGCCCGAAATAATCTACCGTGTTGTGAGTAAGTATTATATGACATATGCAGTCGTAACTTTTCGAAAGGATGAAAATTATTGACATTACCCGTCGTTCTACGCACATTTTCAGGACTCATTTTAACCCCTTAATTTATCAACATCAAACTACACAGAAGTTAATTCTTGTTGCTGAAAGAAATCGTTGAAAGAAAAGGGTGTTTTTGCTGTTCGAGTAAATATCATTTAATTCGGTTTAAAACGGGTTGTTTACATTACCTTTGGATATGATATTATGTATTAGTCGCCCTCAGCTCGATTCTCGCTATGTGTTCGTTTATTGCGATTTTCCATCACGACCACTGACGGGGGAAATGCTCTGAAAAAGTCCGGTTGAACACCCATTACCACTGATGGTGGAAAACATTCTGGAGTACCTGAAAAACAGAGAAGGGACTTCTCTCTGACATGACACAAGTATCTTCCTATTGTGTATACACACTTCTAAGCTCCAGAACAAAACACAATTTCCTTCGCCCCTTTTAGTCGCTGAAACTGATGTCGTGTGTACAGCTGCGAAGCGTCTTCCAATCAGTTGATTGCTCTTGTTGCGATGGGGGTACTTTGCAGGAATTAACGTGCTTATTCCGTGTGACATCTTTCTAGGAATCGGCACACTATACTCAGGCAGCTTCTTCTTGGATATGGAATAATACCTCTCCAACAATATCCTCCGCAGTGTGAAATCTTTTTTTGTACGGTAGCGTTGTCGTCTAATCCCGGATTTAATATTTGCAGGTGTCTCTTTGATCCGGACTTTCCAGGTCCTGATCGGCCTACCGTCGTTATGGCATATTTTCTAACCCTTTTTTCTTTGCAGTGATCCATTAACTACTATGCTGTTCCCAATTCGCCTTACGAACGAACTCGAGGCCGTTTCGCTTCAGTTTTTAGTTTGCAATCCTTTTACAGCAACTCGAGCCTTACCGGGTCTGTACGACGGGGCCATTTCATTTCATTTGCTTCACTGTATTCTGCTTCGTCTACTTTTAGGTGGAGATTTAGTTTGTCTCCCACAAGTCTAGTTTTGAAATTATCGTGTGGTAAATTGGCTTATAGGCTTCTGAGACAGTTGGCCGCACTATTATGGATCCTTCGATTTTTTTGCCGTAGTCTTGTAGCGGTTCTACGAACCATACAACTCCTTCCAGGTGAGTTATCCTTTCCCCCAAGGAACTCTACTCACCTTTCGCAGCACACGTGCCCACAGACACGTGGCCCAATGGTCATTACCATACCTGTAACAAAGGTTATATGAAATTGCAACAACGCTGAACCCGATATCAAAACCCTAGGAATTTAACGTTCAAAAGCTTCCATTATCGAGTTCAACGCATCCATACATGGTATTCTACCCCAATTCAAAAGGGCAGCTAAAGCATCGCATCAAATGTCAAATGCAGCAAGCGTCGCATACAGATTGCCAATCTCCCATCCTAAACATCAACGTTATGTTTCCAAAGAAATACCATTGTCGGTAAATAAACCAAACAACGGATGCATACGGTGGTAGCTAAATGCAATTAGCACCTAAATCCCTGGCATGACCTAATGCAAAGGCACGCTTATGCAAACAAGGCATATCGTTTAGCTGCCGTCCAATGATCATGCAATCATAAACATCTTAACGTAAATTGCTCGCTAGATGTTTATGATTCGAAAAGCCTAACAAAGGAACGATACCAATCCCACGGTTCCTTTTATTACCCATTGGAAACACTCAAGAGCATTGTTAGCTTAAGCCAGATGGCTAACCTAAACATATCCCATAGTCCGTGCACCCACCCGAACTGCATGCGATCCTTTGCCCGCATGCCAGATGTGTAGTGCAAATAAACTACGGAAAGATCGGAGAATAAGCGGCGGCATCCGATCCTCAAACAAAAGAAATATGATTCCGACCATCAGCAACGAATGGTGATAATGATGATTATTGGGTAAGATTTCTCCTTTCCAGATCCTATGGGAAACTCTCCTTTTGAGATGCAAAGGGAAATGTTATGCTGTTAACAGATACGATGGTAAAGTCTGTTAGCAGATTGGATGGGGAAATTTTCCTTTGCAGATGCAGGTTGGGTAATTCGAATGGGATATTTCTAGGATGGAGACAATCAGTCTATATCGAGCAGCAGGACAGCGAACCTCATCGGGGAGGTCGAACCGCGAGATGAATGCGCTAGTAGAAGTAACCACAACTTAAAAGTTAAAAATAAAGAGAAAGGCGAGTTAACGTGTGTCCAACGTTGGTAAGTTAACGTACAGTAAAAGCGTCAGGAGTGCTTAATACGAATCGTGACTTGATGTAAACTCGAACATGAAAAAAAAATTTTAATACGAGTAGACAAAAGTATACACTAAAAATAGTTCGTGTTTCATTTATGTAAAATAAACAGACCTGGTTCACCTAAAGGTAGTTCGTCGCTTCCTTTGCCACCGTGTTTTGCTCCGCTTGTGTATTTCCCTCTGCGGTTAACAGTGTTCGATGGAACACTGCATCATCAAACATTTGAAAACGACATCCAAATCCGCCAAAGTCTCCTGGTTGGTGTCCACATTTGTTCTGAATATATCTGCTCCATCGACATCAACGTATTTATCTGTGTCACATCTGAGACTTCCTCATCATATTGGCTCCCCACGATATGATCGTTCATTCAATGATTTCAAGTATTTCGCTCCGCATTTTCTTGCCCATTCCAGAAAATTCTTCTTTTTTTGCGTTATAAATCCCCGATTTCCGGTATCTCTTCTCAGGAACTTCTTTGCTCCTTTGTATCCGTGGAACTGATCAGGTTAAGGTCAACATTTTTCAGGTGGTGTGGCTGTATTTCAAAATAATTTAGCGATGGCGTAGGACTCGCGGTTCTATCCCCTCTTCTATTTACCCACACTAATAGACAATACTTACTGTTATACCGTCTCTAGTATTACATCCATGAAGAAACCTAATCTTCTGAGTGAGGCGACAGGTTCAAGGCTCGTTCCTTTATTCAGTCCCCAGTTGTCTTTTAGTATTTTCGATGTTTTCCTCGTCGTTATAAATTAGTTGATTCTCGATGATTCATAGGTATCCGCATCTTCTAGCATCCATTTCTTCTTCATTTCTTCTTCGCAGAGCTTCAGGTGATCAATCGGTCGATTTTTTATACTTCCTCTAGCCTTAGTTGGATCTTCTTCTAATAACACTTGCTGATATCCTGAGCACCGACTGTGTCCAGGATGAGTACTTTTCGGTTAGTGGATCCATGGTGCAGGAAAATTAAGCATCGACCATTTTTAAGTGCATCTTTTCCGCTGTTAGAGGTTAGTACAGAGGTAACCTCTTCACCTGTAAGCTTCTTGGGCTCAGCGTCGGATTTGCTGTTCGATTGGAGAGTCTTGTCTCCCTTCTTTTCCCAGGACTATCATTGGTGGAGGTTACTCTGGGTAAAGGATAGTGTGATGCCACCATGAACCTTTTCTGCATGCTGGCGCCTCGCAACTTGATCTCTTATGTTAAAGGCATTTTAACCGAAGTCTGGCTTGTTTGCCACCTCCTTCCTTCTTTTTCTGTTTGCATTCTTTAACTTGGGACGTCCAAATGTCCAATGTCGTTCGTGGCATACCGGGCACTCTGTTGTACTTCAGAGCTGTACGGCGTTCTCTTCTTGGATAGATCTGTAGCGTTCTACGAACGCACAATTCCGCGCAGGTAAGGTTCCTACCTTCAAAGAACTTACTTACCTGAGAACGTTGCACGCGCCCACAGAGGCGTGTCCCAAATCCCACCTTAGGGCACCGAAACATTTAGCCAACGTTAAGCCCGACACTAAAAAAAGCAAGGAACTGAACGTCCCAAAGCTTTCAATATCAAGCAACAAGTCGATTGTAGCATACCTGAAACAAAGGTAAAAGCATTCATTCATCATATTACTAAAGATTGAAATGCGCCGCACTCCAGTACTGCACAATCCGAAATCCTGAACATCTACACGATGTTACAAGGATTTGTTATCGCCAGCAAATTAGCCGACCAACGATGCACGTTAGGGTAGCTGCCATAAAGACCACCAAATCTATCGGCAAACAAAAGAAACGGCAGCCGTAATTATGTCAACGAGATAATTCGGAGAATGTATGAGGCTAAAAACCTACCCAAGGGAACTACTCCTATCCCACGGTGCCTTTTTTGTATTTCACACCCATTAGAAAGATCTAATGGATATCGGGTGTATTGACAAAAGTCAAACAAAACCCATGAATTATACGTCCGTTCAAATTGCAGCACATCTTTCGGCCTTCGCGCCAGATGTGTTAAGTAAATAAGGCAGCACACAATCGACAACCGTCGAACTGAATTTCGACCACCACCACGGATGGTGATAATGATGTTCGATGATGAGCGAGTTCTTCTTTCAGGAATGATAAATCACCTCTGGGACTTAAAAACATGCTGCTAGCAGAGATTCGGAAATTCTGTTAGCAATGCGAATAGGAAATTTCTCTGTGCAGATACGATCTGTAGCAGGATATTTTTGGGGTTGAGGTAGTTAGTCTGATTTTGATAGCCATCGAGGCGAGAAGTCTCTTTCGAAGGAGTCTACTTCGAGTACCTGAACGACGAGGTTGAGACCGAACACGATTAAAGGAAAAGGGAGTCGTTGTCGTGTATCGAGAGTAACGTGCTTGAAGAAAGGACGAGAGTAATACGTGTCATCGAGTTAATTAAGCGCGGTATTAAACGAACATTTTGTTCAGTTTATGTGTTAATAACGAAACAGTTTTTAATAAAGTTGAAATAAGAGTTGTAAATAACGCTCCAGGAAACAACTTATCTGCGTTTCATTTGTGTCAAATCCGCTCCGGTGCGGTTTTGTTTTTCGGTGAACAGTGTTCGGCGGAACACCCATTCAGACATTCCACAAATACGCCAAAGATCCATCTCAGCCTTGAGTATATTTACTTGTCAGCGCCAAAGTTCTCGTTATCATTCCTCATACTTATCGACTAAGTCCGTGTGTGAAGCAGAATCGTATACCCCTCACCGATTTCGTTTCTCACCAAGTTCCTCAGCACCATTCTCCACCACGTGTTTGCCCAACACTATAATTGCTTCCGAATATTTTGCTTCCCAATTTCTCGAGCGTTCCAGACTAATCCTCCTTTGATGGACTACAACTCCAAGATCTCCACTGGTTCATCTCAAGAATATCGTTCCTGTTTTGTTTGGATTCATAGTCTTACCCAATTTTTTCCTTGTTGTATTTTTCAGTTTTCTTTTCAGCTTTGTCGTCGTCATTTAAATCCTCAGTTTGTTCGCCGTTATATGGGTCACGAGCCTCCTGGTGCAATTTGTTCTTTTTCTCGCTCTCTTCAATTGCCATCTGTCTAATTTTCATTTTGGTTGTAAGTCAGAACTCGTTCTCTGGCAACCCGTAATTCTTACATCGTCAATCCTCTCACCGGCTTGTTCCGTTTAATTCCCCTTACCCTCTCAATTTTCAAGTCTTTCTCAGGATCCGATTCTTCGAATTTCTTTTCTTCATCAGAAACCAATGGTCTCCGAAGCTCATTATCTTCAGTAGCGGATTTCATGACCTTGTCGACTTCATTAGAAGCCGGTACCATCGTCCGTCCCTCTTCCTTCCGCATAGCTGTCATCAGGTTCGCTAAAGACCTCAATATATACTTGGTTTTCTCTAAGCACGTCACTGCTGCTTTCTTTTATATGCATAACTTTGATTCCAGTATTTCGTCGCCCTTGTTACTTCTGCGAAATTTTCTTCTTCTGTCTCGTTGACCTTGGCGTTCTGGTGCGACCTTCTTGTTTCAACAACTGGATCTACAGGTAACTCTTTCTTCATTCTCTCTGATCCGTTTGTGGCTCAATTTTCGTATTCCCTTCTGTAATGGAGTTCTTCATGCCCATTTCCCTGCCTTTGGTGGCACCGTCGTCTTCAACAAGTAGTGCACTTTCACCCTCCAATGGTCGTTTGGCTTTAGTCTGGCTCTTATATGCTAGACCTTCAACGGCATACTTCTTCTTCGACGCTGGCATCATGTTCAATAGGATTGTTATGGGTGAGACCCCTCGTCTCTTCGGGAAACGTATCGTCCTTTCGTTCCACCTCTTCTGCACTTTGTAGACCTTGTGCTTGCATCCTGCCACTGTCTCACTCTTCATCTTTCGTCTTGTGAGCTTCGAATTTTCGCCCACCCTTTCTTCTTCTGAACTGGTTTCCAACAATTTGAATTCTTCACGTGCTATTCTGACCCTTTCCTCGGCAATTTCCAACTCTTTATAAGATGCCATTACCTCGGCGTCGGACTTGGTTCCGAACTGGTCGTGGCACTGTTTTGCTCAATACTTTCTTTAACTCGAGTTAAAACCGATTGAACACTACTTACCACTGGTGGGGAAAAGCGTTCTAGGGTATCTGAAAAATAAAAAACGGACTGGAAGTGACTTCCCTCTGAAATGGCACAAGTGTCTTACTATTGTATATACAAATTTATTTAGAATTGAGAAAGGGCCTTGCTGATCCTTGAGCTCCATTACAGAATTCAAACGCAATTTGTGTCGCCTTTTTCATTTGCTGGCACCGATATCGTCTTCCCACGTATTGCATTTTTCTGGGAACACCATATTGAAGCAGTGTCTACCTGAAGATGAAATGATGCATTGCCAACACATTGACTTGAAGTATCCCCACAGGAAGAAGTCTGGCATCGTCAAACCGTCAAATCAAAATGCCGAGGCCAGTCAAAATCACAATTTTTTTTTTTAATAAGACACTAAGGAATAACCGTTTTAAAAAATAATACTGTGTTTGGAAACCCGAAGTTATTCACAGAACTTTTATAAAAAATCTGTCCAATATCGCGTTGCTAACCAATATAACCCGTAACCCAGCCCAAATACTCGTTCCCTACAAATCAGTAAATTTTCGGATATGAAGAAGTAAGTCGTCGATAGTTTTCTGGTGCCATAGAATCGACAATTTGGTTTGTTAAAGGTTCCGCTTAGCAGGAATTGGGCCTCATCACACAGGATGATTGTTTTCGAAAAATCCTAAGACACCACTTGAATATCCTTGACGTAACATCATATAGAGGAGCAGATTGCGACTCCGATCACCTTCTAGTGATGGGCAAAATTAGAAGTCGGCTCGCAGCAAACCCACATGGGCAATCACGGGAGACGAGCAAAAAGTTCGAGATTGATAAACTAAAAGACCTACGTAAAAGGGCGGAATATCAAGAGGAACTAACGAATATATTTAGCATCCTAGAGACTGGGAGCAGTGAGGAAGAGGAAACCAATAATCTGGGCACTTAATGGGCATCGATCAGAGACACAATCAAACAAAAAGGTATATGGATTTAAGAAAACCATTAAGTCCAAACCTTGGTTTGACGATGAGTGCAGGGCGAAGATCAAAGAACGTAAACGCCTCAGAGTGATCCACTTAGAAAGGTATGATGAAGTCAGCGCAGAAAGATACGCGACATTTCGCAAAGAGACAACGAGACTTTTGAAACGCAAAAAACGCGATTGGGAGAAGACTAGGATTGAAAAAATCCTGGAAAATGCCAGAGCAAAGAATATCAGAGGTATGTATGCCGACATAAATTCAATTAGAAATGGCCACCAAGGTAGAGCCAAAATAACCCGAGACACAAACGGCTGTCTGGTGACAGAAACAAAGAATATCGTGACAAGGTGGAAGCAGTACTTTGAAAACCTGGTCAAGGTGCGCCCCCATCAACCACAAATAAACACACCAGACGTATATACAGCCGAGCCTCAGATCCCAGAGCCCTCTTTCGACGAAGTTGTAGACGCAATCAACCGATTGAAAAACAACAAGGCCCCCGGAGTCGACTGCATACCACCAGAGCTTATGAAGCATGCAGGAGAGGTAACCGCTCGAGAGATCTATAGCGTTTGAAATAATAGTGAAGAAGAACGTGTGATTCGAACTGACGCTATGACAGTTTGAATCACCAAAAATGGAACCCAAGCGTTACTGAACGATTTTAGAATTTTTTTTTTTTTAACTCGACTATACTTCACTGATGTGAATTATTTTTGTTATCGCTATGGTATACGGCTCTAATGCATTTTCTTATTCGATTTTTCGTTTGGTGCTCTTCACTATTTTTCTTGTGAATTGTGTGTGTATCTCTTAGAGTCGCCACAGATCCTCCAACTGATTAAAACAATATGGGATTAGTAAGTCATTCCGGAAGAATGGAAAACCCCAATAGTCGGCCCCATTTTCAAAAAAGGCGACAGATCTGACTGCGAAAATTACAGAGGAATATCATTGCTCCCAGCCACATACAAAATACTAACAAATGTCATACTGGCGAGAATCACACCGTACGCAGAAGACATATTGGGAGACTACCAATGCGGATTGCGTAGAAATCGGTCATCGAGCGACCAAATGTTCACAATAAGGCAACTGCTGGAAAAGAAGTGGGAATACGGAGAGACAGTTCACCAACTTTAAAAAAAGCCTACGACTCAGTCACGAGGGAAAGACTCTACCATATTGTAGTTGACCTGGGAATCCCGAAAAAATATGCCGCCCTCATTCAAATCTGCGTGAACGAAAACAAGGGCGAGTCAGAATAGAAAAACACCTCTCAGAACCGTTTGAAATCCGGGACGGACTAAAACAGGGCGATGGCCTCTCACCATGTCTCTTTAACCTTATCCTCGAGTATGTCAACAGAAAGGTACAAGACAACAACATGGCCGGATCATCCCTGAACGGGGTCACACAAGTGCTCGCATATGCGGATGACATCGCCGTTTTGGGCGATAATTTAAAAACTGTAAGTAAAAACTGTGCTCCTCAATAGTATACTGGTTAGTATACCCGCCTGTCACGCGGGAGACCGGGGTTCGATTCCCCGTCGGGGAGCCTCTGGCGCAAGACTAATGACCTTGCCCGGAAAAAACAAACCATTATGGAAAATTTAACAAGCCTCAGGACTTGCTAAATAAGGCCAAGACCGGTTCCAGGTTGTAGTGCCGATGATGATGATGATGAAGTAAAAACTGTGAAATCATCATGCAAGCGGCAGAAGAGGTGGGCCTACAAATAAATTAAGACAAAACGAAATACATGATTATGGCGAGAGCAGGTGGACCTCAGAGAACACACATAAACATCAGGGGCAAGATAATTGAAAACGTTAAAGAATTTAAATACCTGGGAACAATACTGACGCCCAGTAACGAAATGTCGAAGGAAATTAACAAGAGACTGCATTTCGGCAACGCTAGTTGGCACGCAGTCAGTAAACTGCTGAAATCCAGACTGCTATCACGTAACATAAAGATCCGTGTCTATAGAACCATAATCATGCCAATTGTTCTATATGGATGCGAAACATGGGCTCTCACAAAACGGGAAGAAAACAAATTCGCGTATTCGAGAATAAAGTTTTATGGGGTATCTTTGGAGGTAAATTTGACGAGGAGGCAGGACAATGGAGGAAACTCCACAATCACGAATTGGAAGAGATATACCGCAAACCTACAATAGTGAGAGTAATCAAGTCGCGAAGATTAAGATGGGCCGGACATGTAGCACGAATGGGCAACGATAGGACCGTGCATAGAATTCTTGACGGTAGTCCAACGGGAAAAAGACCGACAGGACGGTCGCCACTGAGATGGGAGGACAATGTTAGGTTGAACCTCGAGGAGATCGGATCGGATGGTCGAACGTGGAAGGAGAGCGCACAGGACAGGGAACGTTGGCGAATTCGAGTCGGTGAGGTCATGAACTTTCGGTATTAATTTTAATTATTAATAGTAATAGTGTCTGTGTGCATAGTAATGGCACGAACCCGACAATTCTGCAGTCTCTTCCGCACACATAGAGCGTGGTTTGGTTTGCTGTAGTTTGCTGCAGATCATATCTTTTGGTTGTACCCGTTTATTTCGTACAGTATTATTCTTGATATATTTACTCACTCTTAAATATTGTTATTGCTGAATGAATGCTTAGTCTTCTTGACACCTGCTTAAAAGGGCGGTTAGAGCTTTAGGAACAGTTTTATTTGTTTGGTTATAAGTTTGGGTTAATATAAAAGGACAACTGGCTGTGTGCTGTAATTTATATGTCGGTTTTCCAGCTACTATACTATTACTATTTATTGGCCTGTAGGAACCCGGAAAATCATGACCTCACCGACTCGACTCCGCCATCGTTCCCTGTCCTGTGCACTCTCCATCCACGCTTGACCATCTGATCCGATCTCCTCAACGTCAAATCTTACATTGTCCTTCCATATCCGTCGTGGCCGTCCTGTCGGTCTTTTTCCCTTTGGTCTACCGTCAAGAATCCTACGCACGGTCCTATTGTTCCTCATTCTCGCCAAATGTCCGGCCCATATTAATGGTGTGCCCAGAGTCAATGTGCCAGAAGGAGAGAGATTTATTGGGTATTCAGATGATTTGGCGATAGCAGCCGTAGCTAAAGAATGTTTGTTTCCATACAAACCAGAGCATTAAATGTTGGCTAGATATGGCCGGGCATAAGGTGGAGGCAGTTTTAATAAACAGCCGCAAGAAAGTTGAATAGATTGACTTGGAAATAGGGCACCCCATCAGATCCAGTCCCTCTATAAAATATCTTGGTATCACTCTTGACAACAAGAATTTCACTATCTGGCAACAATACTGACTGCCAATAACGAAATGTCGAAGGAAATTTAAAAAAAAAAAAAAAAAAAAACATTTCGGCGCGGCTAGTTGGCACGCAGTCAGTAAACCGCTGAAATCCAAACTGCTATCACGTCATTTAAAGCTCCATGTTTATAGAACCATAATCAGACGCTTTACCGCAAACCTACAATAGTGAGAGTAACCAGGCCGCGAAGATTTTTTTTTTTTTTTACACAAACGCGCGCACAACAGTGGATTTTGGAGTACCCTTAAATGTCAGAGCACAGTGCGACAGGAAGGAGAATAAGTGGATAAGGAAGGGAGGTATCGATGTACCAGGCATTTAAGACTCGGTTAGATAATCCCCATTGATATATCTTGTTCAGGTCGGAATTCAGTGGATTAAGCATAACCTGCTGATTGGTATTGACATTCGAAGAGTTTGGACGGGAGTGTTCGTCTGAGTATGAGAAACTCAATGTCCTATCATCGGCAAACGAGTAGATTGGGTTGTGGGTACTGGACAAGAGATAATTTATAAAGATGCAGAAGAGAGTGGGGGTGAGTACTGAAACTTGGAGAACATTAATTTGATGGGAGGCAGATTTGACACCATCAAGAACCACTTAGATTGAACGGCCAGAAGATAGTCTCTTATCCATTAGATCAAGGAATTGTCCATTCCATATGAATGTAATTTTGATAAAAAGTGTTGGATGCCAAACTCTGTCGAAGGCTTTTGAAATATCCCGTGCAACAACCTTGCTTTCTCCGAAGCAGTGGGTGGATTGGCTCTACTTTTCGGTAAGATACGCTATCAAATCACCTGTGCACCTGTAGCGTCTCTAACAGATACACACACAATTCACAAGCAAAATAGTGAAGGACACCGAACGAAAATCGAATAAGAAAATACATCAGAGCCGTATACCATAGCGATAAAATAACAATTCACATCAGTGGAGTATAGTCGAGTTTAAAAATCAAATTCAAAAATCGGCCAGTAGCCTGATGGGTAATGCTTAGGTTCAATTTTTGGTGATTCAAACTGTCATAGCGTCAGTTCGAATCACACGTTCTTCTTCACTATTATTTCAAACGCTATAGACCTGTTGCTACGAAACCCATATTGGCTGTCATTGACGAGGTCAGTGACTCTGTGGCGTTTCTAACAGATACACACACAATACACAAGCAAATAGTGAAGAACACCGAACGAAAATCCAATAAGAAAACCCATCAGAGCCATATACCACAGCGATAACTTAACAATTCCACATCAGTTGAGTGTACTTGAGTTTAGAAATCGAATTCGTACACACGCAGTGGCCTGATCTGTTGAGCATTGGTTCCATTTTTTAGTGATTCTAACCGTCATAGCGTCGGTTCGAATCACACCTTCTTCATTATCGTCGCAAACGCTATAACTCCATTACCTTCCAGAGAATAGAAGTTAGTGCTATGGGTCGATAAGAAGAGAGGGATGATTTGTCGCCCTTTTTGGAAATTGGCTGACTGTTCGCTGACTTCCATCTATTTGGGAAACGGCCAGTAGAATAAGACAAATGGAAAAGTTTCCGCAGTGGTTTAACGAATGAAGAGGAACATCTCTTCAACAGATTTGGGGGAATGCCATCAGGACCAGCGGATTTGTGTGCAATTAGCTCCATGAGTGCCCGGGCTACAGTACGCGTTCGGAAGTGAATCTGGCTCATGATGTGCTGCTTGTGCTCAAGTTGAGGTAGAACTGATATGGTATCAGGCAGCGTCGAGTTGGCTGCAAAATGTGCAGCAAGTAAATTCGCTTTCTCTTTTGGTTTGTCATCGACTATTAGCGAAGGAATGGATGAGGAGACCGAGTTTTGGATGTTCTTCACAAATGCCCAGAAGTTTCTACCACCTGTGTGTGAGTGTAGTATTTTTTGTCTCACTCTTTGGTCATGCAAGAACTTGGCGCGTTGAATATACGCATTGCAGTCGTTTCTAGCTCTCTTAAATCTTTTCCGGTTTTCCTCAGTATTGTTTGATTTATATAACCGGAAGCTCAACTATTTGGCCTTAATATGGCCTCTCCACCCGGAATCGCACCACATATTTCACTTGGGTTTGATACTTTTTACTCTGTGTGGAATAAAGATTCGCATGCCAAACAGAATCGTGTCCCTCATTGTGTCCGCTATAGAGTCAACATCATTATTGAGGAAAAATAACAATCAATTTAACTTCCCAAAAAACGCGTTCAGACCTTCCCAGTTGGTTTTCTCATAGAACCATACTGTTCTTTTGGGAGTTTACTCGTAAGCATTGCTGTTGGTTAGAGGAAATTTAGCTAACAGGATATAGCGTTTGAAATGATAGTGAAGAACGTGTGATTCGAACTGACGCTATGACAGTTAGAATCACCACAAATTGAACCTAAGCGTTACCCATCAGGCTACTGGCCGATTTTAGAATTCGATTTTCAGACTCGATTATACTCCACCGATGTGAATTGTTATGTTATCGCTATGGTATACGGCTCTGATGTATTTTCTTATTCGATTTTCGTTCGGTGTTCTTCACTGTTTTACTTGTGAATTGTGTGTGTATCTGTTAGAGACGCCACAAGGACACAGTGGTCTGAAGTGCCCAAGGGCGAAGAAACTTCAATTGTATATTTGTTTGGGTGCGAGGTGAGAAACAGGTCCAGTGTATTGGCGGAATGGCCATCTATATCTGTTACTTATGTTGGCTCATTAACGAGTTGAGTTAAATTATTTGACTCAGCACAGAGCTGAACATACTGACGTTGTGTGTAGTGTGTCCGGAGTGGCGAAGTAATGCACATTAAAATCACCCGCAATAACGATTTCAGTGTGGGGATGTAGGGTCAAGATCCTATCGGTAGAATCAGACACAGCATCAAATTCGTTAAAGGTGGCCGAAGTATGCAGTGTTAGCTGGGCTGAAGACAACAATTGGCTCATTGAAGTTGTCTAATTTGTTGTGGACCTCTGAACTAATGATTGCAGTAGTATCCGGGTTGGAAACTGAGTCACACAGAAATGTGCTCCTCTTATATGGGCCTGCGTTCTGTTGTTCGTTCTGCGTTTTTTATTTTTTCGTATTTCCTTTTTCTCTGCGGTCTCCGTTGCGACTCGACTTTAAAAGTAGATGTTTTTTTTTTTGGAAATAATTGATTTTTAATCAATTAGTTTATCATTAAAGTCATTGAGGTTGAGAGTTCGAAACAACCGGTTTTCACTACTCCCTCAAGAGATATGATTAGTTTTCGGAAGTCAAAACATTTGAAAGCTGATAAAGTTTAACAAAGAAAACGGACTGAATGGATCTCTACACGTTCGTTGATGAAACTTGTTTTCGCGCTAATGTTACAATTTGATTTAGTTTTTTGAAAAAGAAACACCTTTTATTTTATCATTCTTCTGACGACTACAAGCCACTGTTCCCGCCTAAAGTGAAACCCGTTATCCTAACCATATCCCAGTGACTACCGCCTATAAAGTACGAGTATTCTGCTCAACACCCTATTAGTTATTTATAAAGATATTATATAGTCCATTAATAGGGCGAATTAATGTATAATCTTTATAACCATGCTGTAAAATGTATATTAAAATCAACTCGTCTTTCTATAAGATTCCGTATCCTACTCAAGGGTACACAATTTTTATCTCAACAGCTTGAAAACCCTTCCAAGCATTCCCCTCTTGAAATACGAGTACATATTACATTTCATCCGCCACGACAATGACAAGTATCCCTGTCACTCGTACCTGTCATTAAAACTAAGAAAAATAGAATAAAAAATTAATAACAAGACACTCTCTAATGAATGGATGCAACTGTCATTCTGCTTTTACAGATATATACAGGAAAATGTTATCCGACAAAAAATACGGACTCTCCGTGGACACGATGGCCATCAACATAATGCCCTCACTGATACCGCACACAGTCAACCCCTCATTAAATCTAGAACAATACAAGATGTTATTAGAGGTAAGTCCTGAGTCCTCGCCAATGATGGCACATTAACAATGATAAAAGTATAACATCAATCCCACACCTAAGTTTAAGTATTTCACGGTATTTGTTTTTAGTATCTATGTGTTACTTTGCTTTCATTTTTTCAGATTTATCCTAATAAATGTCAAATTAATGCCATTGTGCTATTCTCGTCTACTTCAAATCAGGTGCTGCATGAAATGCTAGACCACATTGATCGACAACAACGTAATAAATTGAAACTGGACAATTTGCCAGTGCCGTCACCGGAACGCCATCGACTGAGGCATCAATATTCATCCGATAACATGCATGTGCCGCCTTTCAATATTCCCAATCTGCGGATTGATCAGAGGAAGACCTCCAGTGCCGAGGACATGGCGCGCAAGAACTCCGGAGGTAAGTGATACATTGTGGTTCTGTTGCCAATGTTTTCGATTATGATTGGCTGTACAATATGTTCTGTGGGGGACGATGGTGTCCTTGCTTTTTATTCTAGTGAAATACTGTTGCGTACATGAGAAGTGTGCGACTTTGTGGCATGAAATATGGCATTGAGATCCTGTTAACTGATGAAATTGTCCAACTAGGCGTGGGGCAGGTGTTTGCCTAATGAATCTGTGCTGGATTTAAAGCTGATACATAAGTGCTTTAATATCATGACAATGGGCAAATTTATGAGTATATTTCTGTTGTATATAAGAAAATGTTTAAAGGTCGTTTAAAAGTCTCGTACGTCCTTGCTATATTGCTTTGAATATCAAAAATTATATGGAGTACCTAATGGATGATGTCATACCGTCTTTGAAAACCATTCTGGACGAAGTCTCATACCCATACGATTTTGTTAGAGCGTTATTTGATATACTCATGATCGCGTTATTTGATATACAATTGATTGCAGACGTTTTGAAAGCTAGTAAAACACATATTAGCTATATTGATGTTATCCTTGCCTCCTTTTTAAATAGCGTGAAATACTGTCGCTTCTTTGGACAGTCTACTGTAAACTTGTGCTACTTCTTCGAGTAAATTTAAACTATAGGCTTCGTAAAATGTTTGGGCGATATCCTTGAGCATCTTTCGGGGCTTGGCTGATGGACCTGGTCCAGAAAAATAATAGCATCTCGGACCGCTAACTCAGCACTATAGGTTCGCATTTCCTAGGAGAAGTATATATATAAAAAAGGGACAACATTCGAAATACCATGACTTACATAAGAGTTTTTTGTTTTAAATTATCAAGAGGTGTTTATAAGGCGATCCCATAGGTTGGTGCCCTGGTTTTTCACACTACATCGTTAATATCTCGTCACTAAAAACGAGAAAACATATAGTTTCTAAACACTGACTTTTCTAAAGAGAAATGTGATTGAGCAGTCCTCAATTATTTTGGGTATGGTTAAATTTATTTTACGTTATGCACAACTTAACTGATATTTTTGACTTAAACATTTTTTTTTTTTTTGTTTTCGGTAGAAGGGTGGAAATCTTCAAAAGATACCTCTAGACCGATCTAGAGGCATGCCGGGTTTTTACCAACTAAAACCACCTCACGCCAGACTCATATTCCCGCTGATCCCGCGGAACTTTCTTTTAGATATTCCATCCCGGGGCGTGACGGGATTTACCTGTTATTCCGCTCGTCACGTCGCAACAGCTGCATAATTTCACCGAGAATTTGTTACGGACCGTGCCTGTTTTGAACTCAGCCTGTATTCTATTACTCCAGCCGGAATAACTGTCCGTCTCATATGTCTCTCCAAAATCGTTCATGCGGTCTCGAATCTCACGCACTCTGAGAGTACGTGTTCCGCATTTTCTATTTTGCCTTCGCAATACAAGCAGTATGGGCGATTCACATGCTTATACTTGTGCAAGTATTGCCCAAAGCATCCATGTCCTGATATTAGCTGAGTCAAGTGGTAATTCAGCTCGCCATGTTTTCTTTTCACCCAAGTTTCTATATCAGATATCATGGTGTGGGTCCATCTTCCTTTGGTGAAAGAATCCCACCTCCTTTGCCATTTTCTTTGGCTTGAGAGCTCTAACTGTGGCCCCATTCTCCGACAATTCTCTTGGGAGACCTTATGCAATGCAGGTGGTGCTCTCCCGCCCAAAATATTTATGGCATCTTCGGATACCGTTCGAAATGCACAGCATACTCTGAGTGATACCATTCTATGCACTGAGTTCACTCCCCTCATGTATGACTTATACTGTGCGGCTCCTGCCCATATGTGAGCTGCATACATTATAATGGAGGTGTTGACACTGGTGATGAGTTTCTTATGTGGGGCCGGGGTCCTCCAACATTGGGTAGCAGTCTCGTCAAAACTTTGCATACTCTTGCCGTTTTTTCACTCGTTTTCCTCAGGTGTTCCTTGAAGCTCAACTTGTCGAGTATAACACCAAGATATTTAATATAGGGACTGGATCTGATTATTTGTCCTTCTATTTCCAAATCCAGGTGTTCAGCTTTCTTGCGGCTGCTTATTAAAACTGCCTCCGTCTTATGTCCAGCTAGGTTCAGTCCGGCCATATCTAGCCAGTATTTAATGCTCTGGATTGCTTGGGAACAAATATTCTCCAGGTCATCTAGATGCTTAGCCAAGGCTACTATTGCCAAATCATCTGCGTATCCAATGACTCTGAACACACCATTATACATGATATTCCATAACAGCGAACCTAATGAAGATCCCTGAGGTACACCCATGTCATAGAGCTGTCTTCTATCCGAGAGATAGTTTGCTAATATACGCACCAAGTAGGGCGAAACTTGCAGACCGCCCAACTCTTCTAGAATCCGATTCCAATTCATCGAGTTAACATTTTTAACAACAAGCGTCACCACCGCGCAATATTTTTTGGTACCACCTAGCCATCGTGCTCCAGCTATCGCATTGCGAGCGATGTTGCACACCACAGGTAGTGCCTTCCCGGTTGATCTGTAGCGGTTCCGCCAAACCCTACGGTCCACTTACCTGAAAAAACCCCCATAATTACTACCCAACCTCCTTAAGTTCGCTAATGCAACATTATTAGTACCTGTAAATGCTACACGCATTATATAGATCACCATCTATAATCTTAAAATCCCTATAAAGAAAACGTACCTTTTCGTGCATCCCTTCGCATACAAGTTTCCGTAAAATTCCTTTCTTTGCTTATCTGGTATCCTAAACCAATTCGGTACCAGACAAATTCCTTTCTTTGTTCTAGGCGCACATACCACCATGACCACGATGAGCGAGTGAGCTCTGAACGAGCAAGATATCGTTGAGTCGTCATTCGATCTCCGTAGCGGACGGGTCAGCACCATCCACCGTGCCGGCGCCGGTACGGTGTGAACCGAGAAGTTAAGTCGAGAAAGCGCGTATCGGATAAAGAAGTTTTTATTGATTCCTCAATTTTTATTGTATTTTGTTAATTTTGACATAGTAAGTCCAATTTATATTGAACGTACGCTGCATACGCGTCAGTTTTGTACAATCGTAGAACCGAAAGTGAACCCTAAATAACAATAAAAAGAAACCTCTCCAGAATAAATAATAGTATGTTTTAATTGCCAACTGCGGACGGTTTTTTTCCTTTGCATTCGGTTGTGGCCAAACGTGGCGGTGTCGCTGAATTGGATTCGTTCTTTTAATCAACGTTGGACCGAACTCGGTGGAACATTTAGTGGAAGTAGTGGGTGGATGTTGGAATCCGCGTCCATGCCGACGCAAAGACCATTCCTCCGCACAGATCTACCTTTCCGGAATCAATACTGCGATTCAGAGAGCGCCGATGTTCCTTCAGTGAAATCGTCCAGGCGAGTGGCAATTACTCGCTCAAGCAGTTTTCCTGTTGTGTCCAGCATCTACAACGGGCGATAAGATGACAGCTCTTCTGGATTCTAGACACCTTTTGGTATAAGCACAAGCCGCTGTTTTTTCCATCGTTTAGGAAATTGTCCTGTTTGAAAGCAGGTTGTGAAGAGACTGCTGAAAACTTCCGGCTTTTTTGTTAACGTAGTCTTCACTACAGCGTTAGGATACCATCCAACCCCGCGGTTTTTTTTTTTTTTTTTTTGACAACCCTTGCAGCCAAGGCTACCTCTTCGCTGGTCGCGGGAGGTATCTCTCCTTCAGTGATCCTCCACTCCTCTTGCAGTCTCAATACCTCATCACACTGTGGGAAGAAGGCAGCAACGATTCTGGCCATGTCAGTTTTCCTTTTTTGCTTTTGACTACTGTTGCTCTGTAGTCTTTTCATGACTATCCTGTAAGCACTGCCCCATGGGTTGTTATTTAATTCACCCCATAGGAAGCGGAACGCGTCATATTTACTTTTGCGGATTATATTCCTCAACTCTCTCCGTTTGTTGACGAATTGCGCATGCAACTGTGGGTAGGTATTACGGTTTCTTGCTCTTTGTTGCAAGCGTCGTAACCTGTTGCACTCCGATCGTACATGGGCGATTTCTGAGTTCCACCAATACACTGGTTTGATAGCCCCTGCTGGTTGTCTTTGTCGTGGCATAGAAGAATCACATGCGGTAGTTAGCCACTTCATGACTTTTCCAGCCTGCCTGTTTGTATCGGGCTCTGCGTCAAATTGTTCGATTTGGGCTTCCAGTATATAATCGAGTAGTTCCGCATCGAGATCCTTCTCTTTCCACTCATTTTTTGGCGCTTTCTTCGCCAATTTGCCAGGGATGAATTCCCTGTGCGGTAATATTACATACATCACGGCTTGGTGGTCACTATGGGTGTAGATGTTCAAAGCTCGCCACTCCATACTTCTTGCCAATATGGAACTGGCAAATGAGATGTCGATTTTGGACCGGCCTCTCTCGTTTATGAAGGTGTCATCAATACCATCATTAAGTAACACCACATCTAGGACTGCGAACGCTTCAAGTAGTGCCTGGTCTCTACTGTTGGTCCTTGTATTTCCCCATACTACTGTCAAGCGTTGAAATCTCCAGCAACTATAAGAGGGATCTTATCTCTAGCTCCTTGTGTTGTTCTGTCCAAAAAGCATTTGAAATACTCTATTTCCCACCTTGGCGGAGCGTGACAACAGTAGAAATGAATTGCTCTGATCTTAGCATAGGCAATTCCTTCAAGTCGCTGGACACTTCTGCATTCCATGGGGGAATTTCCAGTTGTCCAGATGGCCGCTATTCCGCTGCTGTCTCCCTCCCATGTAATAGTACCAGTACCAGGCATCCTGTACTACTCATTGATGAGTACCACGCTGGGCTTAACCGTTTGGGAAAGGAGATCTTGTGCGGCTCCACAATGGTTTAAGTTGATTTGAATGCACTTAAACCTGTCCATTTTTATTGAGAAGATTGGACATCGCGCTTTTAAATGCTCGCCATTTGTAACTCCCTGTTGAGTGGTGGTTACCGCCTTCGCATCCTGATTCGCAGAACATGCATTTGGGTTGTGCTTTACAACCCATTGCTTTGTGGCCTTTTTCTCCGCATTTCAAACAATTTTCCGAACAATCTTCTTCGGATTTGCAGGATTTCGCCACATGACCGTATTGCCAACATCTGAAACATCGTATGGGTGCGATGTGTTTTCGAAGTCTGCATCTCACTCATCCAACCCGTAGGAAACCTGTAGCCAGCAACATGCTAGCCTTTTGTCTTGGAAAGCGGATCATGGCAGCCTGCGTGCCGTGTGATTTCCTTCTTAAACTCTTTACCGCTTCCTTTGGGATGGCGTTCAGCGCAGGGAGCTCTATAGTGATCTCTGCAGGATTTCCTCCACAGTGGTCACCTCATCTAAATCACGACACTCAACCGTGATTTCCTGTGACATGGTTTTGACATTAGCATCTTCCTTTAGTACTTGTTGTACCGTTGCTTTCAGTGCCTCGGTGGCGGCCTCTGGACGGCGTTTCAGTTCTAGCAGCAATTCACCTTTTGCTGTCTTTCGAACTTTATATACGCTATTTCCGAGTTCACTTAGCTCGGGCTTGGCCTTCATAAACTTCAGTATATCCGCATACGTTTTTTCCCCGATTTTGGATATTATTATAGCGTCCGGGCGTGGTCTCCTTCTTTGCATAATATTGCCCTTCCCAGTATCACCTTTTCGAGCCTCGTTACCCTCCAACCTCAAATCGCTCTTCCCTCCCCTCTGGACAATTGTAAACCAATTGTAATTGGGTGACACATCATTGATCTGTCCCCGGACCCCGCTTACGCCTGTGTGCGAGATATGATTTCGGTGGGTTTATGTTGATATCACCCATTGGTGATATCAACATAAACTGTCTGGTATTGTTATAGCCCAGCAACTGCGTGTATTGTGCCTCAGAGTATTCAAAGATTTTATTAAAAGTTTCCATTCTAATCATATAAATGTAAATAAAATGAATATAACTTCATAATTATAACTTCAAGGTCTCCAGGTACAATTGTTTATAATATGAGCTACGCATCCAACACGTATTATCATTTTTTGGAGATGTGCATTTAATTGCGTGTAAACAATGTTAGCTCCTCACCTAGTTGAAACCCTAAAAAAAAAGTTCTTGTTGTCATCACAAAACGTCAGTTTTCCTGTTGTTATTGGGTTGAGTAAAAGGTCTTTCCATTTTTTTCTATGCTTTTCACAGTCCTTTCTTTATATAAAAATACGAGTATGTATATATTTTTCGTTTTGCTCGATAACGTTTTGCAACTTTCAGTGACTTTCGTAATCCTCCGTGCGTAGAGAGACCTATGGGAGTACAAAGTCGTGGCACCGGCATGGGTGCAAGTTCTACTTCGTCCCACTAAAACTTCACTGTTCGACACGGTTCCGCCAAACCGAATTGTCACTTCACTAAAAGGAAGGGAAAACGTCACACACAGGAGAAGAAACAGCTCACCACATCCAGCACAGAAAATAAAGCATACGGAAATGTTGTTCCTTTAATATGGGGTAATTCAAGTACACTTGTTTACAATAAATTGGTCCTTCTTAATCCTTATCACGAGTTTACTTAACTGGTTAAAAAGCATAGTGCAAAATGACGCGGCGAACAATAGTGAAACGGAAAACTGACGATTGACTAAAATCTCGAACACGCTCTACTCTGGGTATATTATATTCGCGTCCCCGTGCGCACCAAGGAGCGGGAGTGGCACGACCGGCGTGGTCGGCGGATGTAATTGGACTCCATGATTCAACCCTCGTTTCGGGTGAGTTTGGTGGTATAGGGGTAGATATCCTTGTAGCGATTCTAACAGATACACACAATTCACAAGCAAGCAAAAATAGTGAAGAACACCGAACGAAAAAAATCGAATAAGAAAAATACATCAGAACCGTATACCAAGCGATAAAATAAAAATTATTCACACCAGTGGAATATACTCGAGTTTGGAAATAAAATTCTAAACACGGTCAGTAGTCTGATGCTTCACTGCTTCGCTTTTCAATCGTTTCATCGTGTGTTCAATTCACCTTCTTCACTATCCTTGCTTAACGCTATATCCTCACCACTAAGGATACGTTTTTACTTACCACCGGTGTTGCGGATTCACTGGATGCAACCAGCGAATTCGCAAGTGAACGTGTGGGGCTTTTCAGGGCCCGAAGAGCCACGCATCGCTTGATCCCCACCATTACCAGCAATCCAACTTACCTTAAAGTTGAAATTTCGGCAAGATTGTACAATCTTGCTAGGGCATTAACCGCCACCCAATTAGCTGGAATCATTTCAGTTATCACTACGGATAACCGACATAAATACATATTAGGCAGTTTACCTTTTTTGGGGGCTTTTCCAAACCTCTTTCCCACGGTCACTCCTGAAAGCATAATTCATGGCAAGATTATCATCTTGCCATGACATCAATTCATCAACCGAGCTTCCGCGACCGAACAATGGATGGCACATATCCACCAACACACGCTAATCTTTCCGTGTGTTATCTTTGTACCCATCCATTGTCCTAGAAGTCATTTCGGGTTGCTTGCACATCTGCAAGCCAGATTTTCGACGGCATGTTCTATGATCTATCTTTCCTAAAGTAGAGAAGATCAAATTAAACATTGGCCTTTCAGGCGCGCATATTTGCTTGGTTATCAGCATGACTGATTTTATGATCCGTTGCCGTTTCTTGGAACGATCACCAGCATCGGTCATGACCACCAATTTTAGTTTACACAAAGTAAACACTCAAGCGGATACTTTCGCCTGACAGTACCTTCAACGGAATTAACATATCCCTAAGACAACATGCATCGAATCATACATGACTGAAATATGTTTATTTTAAATGATCTAGCAACGGCCATACCCAATGCTGGATTCATTATCCTAAAATGGATTCCTGCCTTCGGCAAGGGTTTTATTGACTCACGTCAATCAAGAATCTATCCCTTGCAGCTGGCGGCAGTTTATCTTTCCCAAACATGTAGCAGCAGATTTGGCCTGCTACATGAGTTTTCCTGTTTCCCTTTTTTTTTTCCTTTTTGACTTTCTCCATTGGCTGGCCTTCGTCGGCGAATCCCTTAGGTTTGTTTTTGTTGGATGTCTGTAAAGAGACATCCAATAGTCAGATATTATACACCAACGTTTTCGCAGGCATCAGGAGTCGGAGTCGGATTTTAGTAGCCAGTGGAGGCGGTTAATTGCGAACTTCCTGTTTCACAGACTGATCTTTGACTTAGTAATTGTATTTAAATAAATTCATTTGTAAAGAGTGTCGGCCTCACCATTCCTACCGTAAAATAAAAATGTTACTTCATACATATACAAATATCCAACGTTAAGTGTTTTATTTGGTTTCTCTTCGTTTTCTTTGCGGAACAACTTAAGGTGCTATTTAGTGCAGTGGTATCTTTGCTCAATCCGCGCCCATGCTTGGTGCACCTAGCAAAAATACCTACAGAAGTACATCCTGAATGCCAAGACAACGCTCCCTTCCCAGGCGAGGATCAAATCAATGGCCAGGATCGCTGGAATAAAGACCAACTCATAGCAGAACAATTAATCAGCGCGCAGATCGCCGCCCAGGAACGGATATCGGAGGCATTCCTCAATCTGGAAAAGAGAGGTCCGCCAACGTTGTTCGCGGTGGAAATGCGCCAGAATAACCTCCAACTCGAATGGGAGAACATCAGAAGCAGAAATGAAGAAATAATCCGCCTGGCCAATCCAGAGCCGATTAAGGGCCACCGTTACTTCGTGGAAGGATTCTTTGAGGCTGCCGGTGAGGCCTACATGGAAGAGGCCACCAAATTCGCCGAGATACATCACGCCATCACCGCTGATCTTCCGTCCACATCCAGGGTAGCAACCGACACCATCAGTCGACCACATGTCAGAAAACTTCTCCCGGTGCCGATGCCAACATTTTCAGGGAAATATTCTGAATGGCGACCCTTTAAAGATCTGTTCCTAGCGGTACTGGCAGACCACCCCGAACTTGTGGATGTGGAGAGACTATATTATTTGAAGTCCAGTCTCCGGGATGAAGCCGCCAGAGCCATCCAAAATATTCCCGTGAAAGAGGAGAATTACCACAGAGCTTGGGATAAGCTGGTGGATCATTACGATAATACTCACGCTTTGGTCCCCCCTGCCCTGACGACGCTCTCGACGTACCTGCCCTTGCTAAGGAGTCAGCCGCAGGCCTGCACACACTCCGCGAAACCACCAACGTTTGTGTTGGCAATCGAGCGGCTAGGAATATCGTCGGGGAAGATCTTTTCTATGCTCCGCCGAACGGGGCATGTCGTCGGGGAATATCGCGCACTTTTCTCAATGTGGTCGCGAGGAATGTCGGCTGAAACAATGTGGTCTCCTGACGTACGCCGATGTTGGTGGTTGTGCTGAAACAAACGCAATTTACTGCTGTGAAAAGAGGAAAGAATACCTATATTGAATGACTGCCGCAATCCCAAGAAATAATCCTTTTCAATAATTCCACAATGAAACAGGTTGGTTTATTGTGGTTAATTATTGAGTTATTTTAATTGATTTCTTTGATATATAACGATATGTTTTGAGAATCTCGATCCTGACAAGGAATGTCGTCAGCCGATATCCTATTGATGTTGATGTTGTTCCGCCGTACGAGGAATGTCGTTCGGGGAATTGTGACGGTGCACACGTTGCCTGAAACCAAAAGTGTATTTAGAAAAAGGAACAGCAATACCTTTTGTTAACCCCTGCTGAAATTGTTGTTCCTCCGTGTTAGGGTTTGCGTTGGGCTTCAGCAGCGAATCGAGACATCCGCGCGGAACGGATGTGTTTGACGAATTATGTTGTTGTCACCCAAGTCAGTGTCTATGTTTAAACAATTGTTTAAATTCACCAGGTTATAAGTTCCCGAACGAAAAGAATTCAGTGTACACCAGATGTTGGAGACGGAGCAGTACTCGACGGCAACACTGGTGCAGGCACCACTGAAATGCTGTCATGGCAAACAAATGTCAGCAAACAGCTGACATTTCAATTATATTAAAATTCGAGCTGTCATTGGAAAACCCGTTTCTACTTGTCGTGTGTAGCGTAAATAATAAACAGACCATTAATTAATATTCGACCAGTGTTTGTTTCTCACTCTTGTTGTTGTTATTAACAGTCGGTCCTTTGGTTAGCAACGTAAGAGCCTTTCCTCGTGAGTCGAGCAACATCAGGGAACCCCAGAGAGTCCAAGAACTGAGGGACTACGGCCGAAAGAAGAGTTGTTCGATTCAACCAATCGAGGTAATTCCTCTCTGTTTCAACCACATTCGTATTTGCCATGGTTTTCAGTCAACGGCAAAGACCATAAACAAATTTAGCGTTTACACCAGACAACGCTCGAATATGGAAAGTACTTCATTTATTGAACACTAACAGTTCTTACAAATTTAGACAACTTCGTTTGTTTTACATCGATCAAAATCCGCACCAAAACAACAGTATGTAATCGATGACTGAAAAATTGCCGCACCACCAACAACAGTAAACAATGCCAGAGATGAGAGTTTCTCCACAGTCATCGTGTTGCTGGCATGTGTGGTGAATATGTGTCGGGGAGAGTATTAGACGATGTAATAGATTCTCCCCGAGCATATAATCATGAATCCGAAACATTCCGCCCGCCTTCACCAAGCAGTGGCGAACCATCTGGCTCTATGGGATGGTGGCCCAGAGGCGAGGGTGTGCGGTCCGCTGCTGGTCGTGGTCTGCTGTCCACTTTCACGCGGATGGTCGGTTCTGGGGGGCCGCCCGCCCTGAGGAGCGCTGACGGCTGGAGGGTCGATGACGACGGGATGGTATTTTCCATCGCGGGATGCGGCCGTTGCTGTGTGACGCTGTAGCGTGGAGTCGAGTGCGGTGTCTACCCTGGCACTGTCCGCGTATCCTGGCGGAATGGCAGTTGCGCGGCAAGTGCCTGCCGGGGCTGTTGGAGTGCAGCCTTTGTTGATGCACTGAGGCGTGCTGGATCGGTGGGATTTGGTTGATCCCTGGATGCTGGAGAGCGCCGCCCGCCAGGCGAGGCATTGCGCGCTCCTATCCCTATTGTGGTGTGGTGTCTTGAATCCCTTGGGTGGGCAGGCTGCTGGCTCCTCGATTGCCTCTCGCCCTTGGGATAGTTCAGCGGGCGAGCGGGGTGTCTCGTAGTTGGGCCACACAAGTGGTCGGTGGCTGGTAGTTGAATGGGCTTCGTATGTGGCCACTGGGGCCGCTGCCGGCGAGACCTCCGTTTGGTTTTCGGGTAGGAGCTGCGACCGTCAGTCGGAAGTTCGACCAGTTCCTCTGGGCCGGAGTTGTAAATTCGCAACTCACGAGGAATGGCCATGTGATGGCTGGTGACAGGCTTTGTCACCTTTATGCTGAATGCCGTGGTGGGTGCCGCGCCTATTAGCACCCATCCCAGTTCAGTGGCCTTAGGCCTTCGAGGATGATGTTGGGGTACACGTCTGCCCCAAGGATGATGTCCACCTTGTCGGCGGAGGCGATGTTTGGATCGGCCAGGTTCAGATCCGCCACGAACGAGAGATCCCTCGTCGCCGATTGTGATGGTGGTGTGTGGGGGTAGAACAAGGTATCGTACCGGACACGGGCACAAGGTTCACCTCTTTCCCACAAACAGTGTTACTCCGTTCACATAAATTGTTCACCAACGATGTTCAACAAGGGTAATAAAAAGGCACAGGTTAGTGTTTTCTTTATTTTGATTTGGCAAAGGATCCTTTCCTTTATTCCACTTAGAACTATAATTAATATTATTAAATTGATTTATATACATTTTTATACAAGTTGAAACACTTCAATATTGTTAAATTGATTTATATACATTTTTATACGAGTTGAAATACTTCAATATTGCTATTGTAATTACGCGGACAAGCGTGTGCATAAGCATGCACACGCAGCGACAGTTAGCGACACCACCTCCTCTGTTGAATCTCGTAAATCGACTGACTTGAAAAGGGAAGAAATCGGATACAACCAAAAGAGAACATACTTCTGCTCTCTCACTGCCACGTTCTTCGATGTGTGGTAGGTTACATCGGTAATCTGATGATCGAAGAGAGCGGGACAATGAGAGAACAGAACGATTATCTTGGGGTGGATTTGGTTGTATGTGCATGAATCAATGTAGTTCTGAGCGGAACCCGTTGACCTGATTCGGTAGTATGGTGAGTTCAGTGTACATTGATCCATACGAAGACAGAACTGAGAAAGAGAGGGGAATTGAGCTGATGATATTCACCTGCAAAAAGAGAACATTGATCCCCAGCGAATGAAGTGTCTGGAGAAAAGCCGAAGGAACGCTAGGGAAATATTATCACGTGATTCAATCGAATGTTCTGATAAATTTCCCCAGCGGATCTGCAATGATGCGACAACTTCGTCCAGCTGGATTTGGTTGTCGCTAATCGACATGCACACGAGTTGCCGTATGGAAAAAAAGGTAAGCTAAACCCATTTATGCATTGTCTGCGTAGTACAATCAGTTTAGCTATGTGTCCTTGGTGGAAACATGCTTTGCATGTGAACAGGTAAGTTGGGGGAAATGGGGTTGATTTGACGCGCTGTAAGGTGGTCGAAATTAGGTAGGAATTGTGGGTTGTTTCTCATATAGAATAGAGAAACCCCCACAGGTGTATACACTGAGAGCCCGGACAGGATGAAGGGCCTCAGTGTCCATTGTCACGAGCCGTGGAGGCGAGACGTGATTCTGATGGCGGCCTGAGTCCTGGTGGCAAGGCCACGAGTGCCCCCGACACCGTAGGTGGGGACGGATGATGCTTGGCGTCGGAGGTTTAATCTTCGGGCGAGTGGCGATGAAATGAAGGTGCCGCTGGAGCAGGGGCCCAGCAGAGCACGGACTTCAATCTTCTGGTTTTTCTCCGACGCCACGATGACTCTGGCTGTTGGCAGCAACGCGGAATGCTGTGACGGCGTGCGGATTGTATGTGCGCAGGCCCCTTCATGACGGTCGATCCGGGGCGCGGATCCTTTGGCTCGTTGCGGAGGTGATGTTGTCCCGTCGATGGCGGTAGTCAAGACATGCAGCAGACTGTGATCTCTCCGATGGCATCGACGGCACGTCTTGCTTGAGTGGCAGTCGCGTAGGCGGTGGCGACAGTTGACGCATAAGTTCCGCTTGTGTGTGAAGGACTTCCGGCGGCCAGGTGTAAGTGATCGGAAGCACTCGCAAGCGTAAATTGTGTGTGAGGCCCTGCAGAATGTGCAAGCGCCCTGTTGCCTTACGGGTGTCGGCGGTGTTTTGTGCATCGGGACACTGGGCTGGTTAGTCATCGGGCCGGCTACAGTTGCTGGAGTAGTCGAAGGCGGTTTTGTGGGAAGCATTGGCGTTGGATCTGACACGGATCCTATGTGCGCCGTGCCCACTGCCTGCTCTCGAGTCCGTGTGAAGGTAGCCAGTTCCTCTGGGTCGGAGTTGTAAGTTCGCAACCCACGTGGAACGGCTATGTCATGGTGTGCCCCACAATGCGTGCGCGGCATCGTCTTCTGTGGGGGCTTCGGCAATGGGTCGATCATCGGGACCTTGGTCGGATTGAGCTTTGGGCAGACGGCACTTTGGTCGGCGGCCTGCTCACCCTTATCCACTGTTCTGGGGTGCGGTTCCGTTTCTGATGGCTTGATGTCGATCATTGGCAGCTGCACTGGGGGCAGCTCGCTAGGGTGGGGGCGATTGGCGCTGTTGGCCATGGTTGGGGAGGCTGCTTTGAGCGCGTACTGGGCCTCGAGGAGCTTCGTGTCTTCCTCGCGGTACATCTTTTCGGTTTCGCCGAAACAATCCTCCGCGAAGTATGCGTGCTGTAGATAGTCCGGTGTCGTAGTGCCGCTTGAAGATGTCGTAGTGCCGCTTGGAGAAGTCTTCCCATTCGGCGTGGAGTGCGCATTTAGTTACCTCGATTGTTGTTGGACTTAGTTGTCCCTTGTCCTGTGCGCTGAGGAAGGTGCCAGAGATGCGTTCCTGTGCCGCGAACTGAGTGGCGATGAGTTCTTCAATCGTGGTCGAAAGTTCGTCTTCCAACTCTTAAACTTCGAGGATAAAAGTTGCCGTTTTTGCAGAGCGATTGATAGCATTTCTTGACGCTGTTACATGTGGTTCCGACTCGTGTTGGTGATGAACACGTGTATGATCTCTGCCGACCGAGGAAAATCGTCGGCCGAGATCCTTTGGGTTCCGCCGACCGAGGAATGTCTTCGGGGAACCGTTGTCAACGTTGCCGCCGTCACCACTGTCGTCACCTTGTCGTCACCGTTACGCATAGTGTCAAACAGCGTATGATCTCTTCGTAGCGAGGAACGTCGTCGTCGAGATCTTTGGTGTTCCGCCGACCGAGGAATGTCGTCGGGGAACCGTTGTGTTGCTTCGTCGATGTCTTTGCCAGCATTCGCTTCTGCACTGGGCGCAGCTTCGGTAGATCGGCTTCTACCTTTGCCTGTGGTTTCGTTCACATATTTTTGTGGCCAAGTCCTTTTGACTCAATCCTTTCCCTTGTCGTCCCGGTTGAATGATCTTGCCGACTTCTAAAGGTATTTGTTCATGTTTAGGTTCTTCAGTTTACCTGTCCAATTTAGCCGTGTTTTTAGTGTTGATCTGCTGCGGCACCAAGTTTCTGTTGAGTATCCGCTTGAACGCCATGACGACGTGCCTGATTAATAGCACTTTTTGTTTTGAGGGCAGGTGATTTCGGACCCCGGTTACGTAAAACCGTAACTGTGTCCCAGTCAGACATCTTGTGTTTGTTTCACAGACGATTGGATTGAAAATTAAATTGATACTTCAGCAAATGTTGCTGCTTGCTTGATTAAGAATAACTGATACAAAACGTTTAGTAATACCTTCAAATCCTACAGAAATTATGATTTCATAAATGTTGTATCTTCATTTCCTTGATTTGTGTCGAGGTGACTGGCAGTTGTCGATCTAGTTTCCGTGTCTAATTCTGATGATATTTTCTCTGAACTGTCTTTACAGTTGTCGTGTGTTAATTCCGTTAGAGGACTTCACGCCATTGGCCGCCGATGCACGGTCACAACGAGCAATGGCTATTTTGTATCGTTTGAATGCTGTACAATTAAGTGAATTAATTGATCCTATCACGAACAGAATTGCATCATGGGGCAAAAATTTCGACAAAATTTTACTCCAACCAAATTGCAGTAGAATACAATAATTTCGTTATGCCATGAACGACTGTTCTCGTCTCACTTTTCGTAAGTCGGTATCACATGCAATTATTTATAAATTTGCACTTTCGTAATTGATCGAACACTTTTATTTTGGCAAATCCCTGACACTTCGGTTTTGAAAACAAATGTTCATAATATTATTTTCACAACTGCGAGGTTTACTTTGACCATTGTTCTCTTCCGCTATTATTGTGTACCTTTTTTGGTTTTTTTTGTTGCAATTGCGGCGCAGAGAGCACGACTACGCGAACCGTTTTCGATTTATTGGTGAATCTGCTCTTTGTCTGCGTTGCTGAACCTTTATCGGTTGTAATTCACTGCACTGCACTTTGTTTCGATAATTGCAGCATTCGTTGCTATTGCAATTGTTTTGATTGTTGAGCTGCAGCTGTATTGTGCCGCGAACTGAGCGGCGATGAGACGATCCAATGGTTGTTGGATCCGGCTCGAAGGACCAGAAAATGTTTTGAGAATCTCGATCCTGACGAGGAATGTCGTCAGCGGAGATCCTATTGATGTTGATGTTGTTCCGCCGTACAAGGAATGTCGTTCGGGGAATTGTGGCGGTGCTCCTCCGTGTTAGGGTTTGCGTTGGGCTTCAGCAGCGAATCAAGACATCCGCGCGGAACGGATGTGCTTGACGAATTATGTTGTTGTCACCCAAGTCAGTGTCTATGTTTAAACAATTGTTTAAATTCACCAGGTTATAAGTTCCCGAACGAAAAGAATTCAGTGTGCACCAGACAACGCTCGAATATGGAAAGTTCTTCATTTATTGAACACTAACAGTTCTTACAAATTTAGACAACTTCGTTTGTTTTACATCGATCAAAATCCGCACCAAAACAACAGTATGTAATCGATGACTGAAAAATTGCCGCACCACCAACAACAGTAAACAATGCCAGAGATGACATTTTCTCCACTGTCATCGTGTTGCTGGCATGTGTGGTGAATATGTGTCGGGGAGAGTACTAGACGATGTAATAGATTCTCTTCGAGCATATAATCATGAATCCGAAACACGATACGACCAGAAATTCCGAACTGTGTCGCCTGACTTGCAAAAGAATAGAAAGTTTGTTTATTGATTTTTCTTGACAACCAAAATTGACTATGTCAGCTAGTTATTTGGTTGCTATGGTTGCGTTCACTTGCGAATTCGCTGGTTGCATCCGTTGAATCCGCAACAACCAGAGAAACGTAAAGTCTCTCTTGATGGAATAGAAAACCAGATCTCATAATGGAGTTCATAGTGGTATGTGTGTGATCGTTTAGATCTGTGTTGTTTACCCATGCGCGAAGGCAATGGCAAAACAAAGCAGGCAGGCGGCAAGGACAAAGGAGTCGGGGAGATCATGGTTTATGATGTGCATCGCGGCTAAATAAATAGGCGACGATGCATCGAAGAAATGGTGTTAAAAGAAAAGATGGGACGAGGGCATCATAAAGGTCTTAAATGACTGATGCCCTTGTGTAAATAGACGTATAGACATTGGGAAAAGGTGCTAATGGGCTGCGATATTTTATACAATGAAAATTGTATATCGTATCTTGCGTCTGTGGCCGAAACGAATCCCTTGTTTGCATTGGTATATGCGGGGTAATTCGTTGTAAGAAGCGGATTCTATATTTGCATTGTTTATGCTTTGAATTCAATCCGGCGGCTATGCGCGAAGTCGATGATTGTTTGGAGATTCAAACAACGGAGCATTTCGAGGTAAAGTGCCTGCAGCTATATCAATAGCTGCAGGTCAAGCAAATTAGATGGATATAATGATGGATATAATGACGGTTTGTATAACATCTATGCCAATTGTATATGGCATCTAAGGCGACTCAAGTGTCGAACCCTGGTGTGAGTGTTTACACTAAACGAGAATTCGGTTCTTGGTCGCTAATGCAGAGATGCATTGATGCCTGCATGAATGCCTTTGAGGGAGAAATTCTTTACAGGAATTCCTAGGTAATGCGTATGTATGACTGGGATTTGTGATAAATTTGGAGAGAATTCTTATGGGGAATTTCTAGATACGAATGAATGAATGAAGGTAAGAATTCTTTTCCAGAAGCTTTTAAAAAAATAAATTTGATAAGCTTGATGGGTGAAGCATTTACAGGTGCTAATGCGATTGCATTAGCAGGAAATTATGAAAGTTGGGTAGCAGTTATGGGGGTTCTACGGGTAAGTAGCAGTGGGGTTTGGCGGAACCGCCACAGACCTGTCTTTATTGGCCAAAAACGAAACAATGAGCAAAATAACTGCAAGTCCGACAGCGCCAGGTTAATCGTGTATGCTGGGTGGAACAACATATCCAAGCTCCAATCATTTTTGATGAGTGTAGTAGATGTGTGTGGTTTCGCATTGTAGTGGTTGACGAACTCCGGATGTTTCTGTTTGACAGCTTCGTTTAAACTGCCGACAGTACTCACTCGAATTTTTCCCGGTTCCTTGGTAGGAGCCCAAAAAGCACCACACCATTCCAATTCCACCACGCTGGTAGCATAATATTTCTTCGATGCTGTTCTGCTTGTGAAGCCATTTAAAGCGAATCAACACGTCCACACTAAGATCGTTTGTGTTCCACACTATTGTAAACAATCCTCTTCTCATCACCATTTATTATCCTTTTAAAAAAAAGGATCGTTTTCATCACCTTTCAGTAGCATATCGCATATGTTCATACTCGTCGTCAATTAAATTTCTTTGAGTTCAAATATCGAGCTTGCTTACGTATCCAAGCCTCTTTAGGTGGTGGTAAACTGTTTTTTGATTGATCTTCAATGTTTCTGCAATCTCTCGCTTCGTATAACGTGGGTTTGACATGATCAAGCCACTATTTTGTCCGCATCAACCTCGTTCGGTCTTCCTGATCGAGGAGCCTGTTTAATATCGAAACCAGCCCGGAATTTCTTGAACCAGTTTCGGCATTGACGTTCTTGTAGGAGATCGTCACTTTTATACAATTTTTCACAAGCTCGACGCGAGTTCTTCCCTTTACCGAAGTAAAACAGTAAAATATGACGAAAATGACCAGATTGGTCTTCTATCTTCAACTTGTTGTAAAACCACCGAACCGCTTAATTTCTTGTTGAAAATGAAACTGAAATGACATATGACGAATAAATATATATGAATGACTCCAAAACTGCCAAAACAACACAATTTTTACTTAACCCAACATTTTCCCCGAAGACTCTGCCTAAGTAATTAATTTATAATAGTATCTGACATTTCTTCCGGTTGATCTAACATTTTTACTTGTATTCCGTTGTAGGGAAGAAAGAAACGTACCAAAACAAGAAACATATTGTTATCATGATCGGTTGCAATTTGTTTTACTTAGACACGTTTTAAATTGTTTATTGCCGTACATACATTCACCACTCGTCAGTACATCTGGTATAAAATGACCTCCTCAATGTCCGACAGTATGGTTTTCGTAGCAACAGGTCAACAGAAAATCTGGTGCCATATCTTACTGAAAAATGGAGCCATTCCATCCACTAAACCAATGTTGCCGCATTGGGTATTTCAAAAGCGTTTGACAGAGTTTTGCATCCAGAATATTCAAAGCTTTCATTAAAGAACTGTCAATTCTCGGCACTCGAATTAATCCGAATCTTAATTGGAAGGAGCACATATATGAAGCTGCGAAAAGTCCGGCCAAATGTGTGGGGTTCCTTAAGAGATACAAAAAATACTTCACTCGATCCAACCTGACCACAACGCGTATATTCGTTCCAAAATGGAGATCAATTGCCATATTTGGTCAGACGCATCCAAAACTACGCTATAAGTGCTCGATAGGATGCAAAACCGAGCATGAAACTTATTGGGGACCCAGCCGTAAGTCGTTCATTTCCGACGTTAAACACAGGCGCAACGTATCAAGCCTGTCTCTTTTCTATAGCTATTATCACGGTCGTTCCTCAACTGAACTTGCTAAAATTGTTCCACCTCTTCAGATATTTTCCCGCGATACTCGTCAGTCTGAAAAAGTGTATTACGTTCAGAGTCAACTTCAGACGCACAAATAAATGCGGACAGTTATTTTTTAGCCGAACCACACGAATGCGGAATGGTCTACCGGATCATGTGTTTTCTCGTCCTTGTAACACCCTTTCCTTATCAACTACCTCTTCTTCCGCTCGTACTGTGTCCTGGCATTTAAAAGTAGTCCAGGATATCCTTTTGTGTGTGCGGTAGTGTAAAAAAAGACTTTTCGTAAACGCGGAATTGAATTTTGGTCCAAACAAGACTATGTTAATTTCGATACAAAATCGTCTGATCGAAAACAGTGATTTTCCAAATACGTCCACACGCCTTTAAGCTACACCCAAATCCTTTGACGGAGGCAATCAGCTGTCTCTATTTACGGGCACAATTTTCCGAAAACGAGACATTATAATCCGCCGAAAATATTCTTAGGGAAACCGGAGAGAGCAGTTAAAAACAGAGCTGTCCCATTACAAATGGGACGTATGCTCACCTTATGCATAGATACTGATTAATTGCTTGATAATTCCATTGATTGATTGATACACATTTATATACAAAATTATAGACAACATTGGTACATACTTGGGTCAAATTCGGAATTTATTTCAACAATCGTTTGCTTTAAAATCGTAAATAAAGGTGATGCATTAGGATTAATTTTTATTATATATTATCCTTCCTAAAAATACGTATGTCATACAAAAGTGCTCCTTATTTTTCTGGCCCTTTTTTATGCATACAGTACGGCGCAGGCTGTTGATATTTGCTTTTCATTGATGAGCGGGGGTATGTTACTGTGTAGCTTAGATTTTAAGTAGCACCAAGGAAAAAATACGTCGTCTGCTATCGCTTAAATAAAAGACTTTCCCTTTTGCGAATAGAGAGATCGGCAATCTCGCGCATGCGAACTCTAGATTTTTCTCATTTCATATCGACCTTGACAGCCCTGTCCGTGGTTTGGCCATTGTCAAACCAGTCTACTCAAACTACAATACCCTTGTTGTAATAAGTTCATTACTCGGTGCTTCTCTAATGTTACAAATTGTGTGCAAATTGTGAAATATGCGCTGCGCAATATAGCAAAATTATTGTTCTTATATAAATCATACAAACCCCACACTTCCATAAAGCACGGGATAGCGACTACATTTATGTTTCGCTATCGTCAAATACCTGTTGTATTTGGTCTCGCTCCCAGGTAGCGTGTCTCCTTGTCCTGAAAAGGATGAGGGATGTCTTTATGACCACTCTTGAGAGGACCCGTTGCGGTCACCACCGTGCTTCCTCAAACCTGAGGGAAGAGTAACGACCGATCGTAGACGAAGCTAGTGCCGCAAACTTCCGAGGGCAACAGTGAGCGGCTTCTGCTGGCTTCCGTGGGGCAAATGATCTCCGGCGTCGGTGAAAATCTGTGAATAAACTAAAAGGGGCGAGAGCCACGGCTCTACCCACCAGCCAAGAATAAAACTTCGTTTTATTTTAAGGCGTACAGGGTCTTCTTTATTTTGTCAATTATATGTTGTTCAGGATTTACTATCCTGTTGGTCTCCTGCGGCAGTTCCTCCAGGGACCCTGTACATCTATCAACTGCCGCGCGGAGATCGCGATGCATCTTCCTTTTAAATGAAAACAAATCGAGATTTTGTATCTTGAAACGAACATTTCAGATGGAAAATCTCGATTTCGGGTGTGGCGTTCAATGTGCTCATTAGGCTAATGGTTCGGTTTTATGAGTTCTCATGAAACTATTGTGCATATTAGGATATGCATTGGAATTTGGGTTTTTTGATTTTTGTTATCCGTCTGGCTTATGCAGACAAGAGTTTGTGTGCCCTTCGGATGGGTAACACAAGATCCGTGTGATTTAGGTATTGGTTTTTGAATTGGTGCATTTACAAGTCATAAAACATCTGGCATGTGAAGATATGCATTAGGATGTTTATGATTGCTTGAATTGTGTGTCGGCAGAAAATAGATATGCCTTTGTTTAGACTCATGCACATTTTGGGCTTTGGATCATGTAGGAATTTGAATTGAATTGAATTCTATGGTTGTGAGTTCGAACGTTTAGATCGATTTGGTTGGCATTGAATACAATGTTGATTTGGGTGTAGGGATTTGTATGTGGAGGAAGGAAATTATTTCTATGGGGTATGGAAATTGTAGGGCTTTCCGGAGCACTGCATACCTACGCTTTACGCTGCGTTTGTATTCGTAGAGTGGGCAAAGTAGATTGACTTTTGGGACACCCTGCACATTGAAAAAGACATTTTTTAAATTGTTTTGGCTGTCGATGTACGATAATTTACTACCAGCTAATTTTAAAGCAAAAAGGCACTCTTTTTATGCTATTTCTCTATTGTGTTGTCAATACGAGCATATCTGAGCAATGCATTCATTAAGTCACTGATTTAGATTGAAAATGTTGACTGTTCTCTTCTACCATGATTATAGCTATTTATTGGACTATAGGAACTCGAATAGTATACCCGTCTGTCACGTGGGAGGCCGGGGTTCGATTCCCCGTCGGGGAGCCTCTGGCGCAAGACTAATGACCTTGCCCGGAAAAAAACAAATCATTATGGAAAATTTAACAAGCCTCAGGACTTGCTAAATAAGGCCAAGACCGGTTCCCGGTTGTAGTGCCGATGATGATGATGATGATGAGGAACTCGAAAGTTCATGACCTCACTGACTTGGCTGTGCTATCGTTTTTTGTCCTGTGCACTCTCCTTCGGCGCTTGATCATCTTATCCGACATCTTCAACGTTACATTGTCCTGCCTCCCGCGGCCGTCCTGTTGGTCTCTTTCCCATTGGTCTTCCGTTAATAACTCTACGTACGGTCTTATCGTTGCCCATTCTTGATACATGGCCGGTCCATCTTAATCTTCACGACCTGATTATTCTAAGCACCCCCCCCCCTCCGCCCCCCGTGGCGTTCTTTCGAGCCCACTCGCCGCCGTTCTTCCTCGCTCTCAATCGCTACCCCTACGAATTCCATAAAGCTAACTTTTGGTCATCACCGACTACCTAACCCACCTTACGTTCAACTGCGATCACCTATCCGTTAAAGATGCCATTACTCCCTTATATACCGAAATCCTTTACTCTGGTTCCCTGTTTATTCCCTACTCTAGCCAAAGAACATTAACATCTTGCCCTCCATGGTACAATCACAAGCTTCGCTCCCTGTGTTAATTTATGGATCATCTTCTCTCCGAATCGAACTATTCTCGACTACTCCAACTTTCTTGGCTCTTACCTCCAATTCACGGAACATTTCAACACCCTTCATCGCAACTCTCTTCCTAAAACTCAGACCGATCTCAAAAATGATCCCAAGACCTTCTTCCAGTTCGTCAATCATAAACGTAGATCCGACGGTTACTCCATATCGCTTACCTTAAACTCGCTTGCCTCATCTGACACTGTTACTATTGCTAACTTTTTCGCCACTCACTTTAATCAGTCATTCTCTAATGACTCCTTTGTGTCTGACCCGACATACTTCCACTTCCTACCTAACTTTTTCCTCGGACCCCTTATCCACTACTCCTTTGATCCGCCGTTAAATTTCATTTACTACTGCTACTCAAAGGCAAATTTACACCGGGCACTGATGGTAGCCCAGCATTTCTATTCAAGATATACTCACCCAATCTCTCACTCTCTCAAGGTGTATTCACCCCCATTCGGAAAACCTCCTTTATCACCCCCATCCACAAAGATTATGTGGCGAACTACCTCTCCATCAGAAAATTGTCCCACTTACCCAAGATTCTCGAAAACATTCTATACTAATCTCTTGGTGTTCGTTGCAAATCTTTTATTTCACCAAGGTAACATGGTTTTCTCAATAGCCGATCAACTGCAACCAACCTCGTTGAGTTCACTTCCTTTACACTCCCAGCACTATAGCACGGTAACGAGGTCGACATGGTCTCAACCGACCTTAGTAAAGTTTTCGACAAAATCACCCACAATTTAATCCTCTTCAAATTATCCGCCCTTGTCTTCGAACCGTGAATGATTTGAATTGGGTATCTTCCTGTCTAAAGGATAGACTTTATTCCGTTCAATTCAGGTCCATGATATCCAACCCGTTGGTTGCCGCCTCTGGGGTCTCTCAAGGTAGCCACGTGGGCCCTCTCCTATTCATACAACAACCTTGATAAAGTCATTAAGAATTCCTCCTTGACTCTACACGCTAATGACACCAAGGTATACAAGATCATCGAGTCACCACTTGATTCGGCTGGAATCAGACTTTAACAACCTCCCGACTTGGCGTGACAAAAATGCGTTGTACCTCGGCGTTATCATGAAATTAATTGAAAATTTTTTAAAAGCTACTTAAAAGTACAATAAATATACCTGAAAAATCGCGATTGTCTAGATTTATTACTTTCCTCAAAAAAAAAACATGAAAATAGCCTATTTTTCGGCCTTACTGATGAGAATGTACCCTTAACATCGCCAAGTGCCAAACTATAAGTTGTTCTCGTAAGCGTATTCAGTCATCCTCACGTCCCTATTCCCCTTATAACCAACCCCTGCCCATTGTCCAACCTATTCGAGATCTTGCGATCCTTTTGCAACAGGCAGGCTAACCTTCTCTCTCACATTGATGAGACGATCAGGAAGGTCAACTCTGCTGTCGGATTCGTGAAACGAAAGCCTAACGAATTCTCGAACCATACGTAACTCGATACCTTTACCTTACCTTCGTCCGTCCACTTGAATATGCTAGCTAAGTGTGGTGTCCTGTAGAATCTAAAGTATTCAACGTCGCTTCCTTCGGTTCGCTCTTCGAGGGCTAGGATAGGAAAACCCCTTAATCCTGCCCCTGTACATTAACCGTCTCATATTAATGAAGCTCAGAACCCTTGAGGAGGGCCGGGTCCTGGCTGACATAGTGTTTATTCATCGGGTCCTCTCCGCCTCGGCCGACTGCGCCTACCTCCTTAACTTAATTCCTCTGAACGCAAACGCTCGAACTACGCGTAATCTCTGTCTTATCTACATTGCCCCTCGCCGAATCTCTTATGATCTCAACGAACCCCTTTCGCGGATGGCGAGAAATATCACCGCCATTTCCACTATGTTCGATTTCGACTTCTCTACCCATGTTCTCAAGCACCGCCTCCTAAACCATTCTCACTACCAATCTTAAGCAGCGCTTTACTATAACCTGTCCCCTACTTCTGCCTTCTTAATTTATCCTGGTTACCTTAGGTTAAGCTTAGTTAAGTTAGTTTTACGTTGTTTAGTTTGTATGTTATATACACTGTAGTTGTAGGTAATTTTGTTGCTTGAATTAAGCCAATAAATAGGTTGGTACCCACATTAAACTAAACTCACTATTGCGGGTTTGTGGTATAGCTCTTCCAATTCGTCGTTGTGGATTTCCTTCATTGTCCTGCCTCTTTGTCATATTAACCCCCAAAGATATTCCTTAAAACTTTATTCTCGTATACGCGGAATTTGTTTTCCTCCCGTTTTGTGAGAATCCATGTTTCGCATCCATACAGAACAATCGGCATGATTATGGTTCTATAAACACGAAGCTTTATGTTAGGTGATAGCGTTGTCGGAATGCAGTCTTTTGGTAATTTCCTTCGACATTTCGTTACTGGCCGTCAGTTATGTTCCCAGATACTTAAATTCTTTAACTTTTTCAAATATCTTGCCTCTGATGTTTATATGTGTCCCCTGAGGTCCACCTGCTCTCGCCGTAATCACATATTTTGTTTTGTCTTCATTAATTTCTAGCCCCACCTCCCTTACCGTTTGCACGATGGTTGCACTGTTTATACTTACAGTTTTGACATTATCGCCAAAAACGGCGACGTTATCAGCATAATCGAGTACTTGTTTGACCCCATTCAGGGTAAATCGGCCATGTTGTCGCCTTGTACCTTTCTGATGACATTGTGGGGGTTCTCTACACCACATGGAAAACCAACCCACAATTCCAACCAACCTTGACCGCTAACAGCACGTCACCTTACTTTAACCTGTAACCCAACTCCCCACGCAAAATCCGCAATACCATACATTCCTAACTTCGCAATAACCACACTCCCAAACCCGCAACAGAATACAATTCAACAGAATATATTCTAATCATTCATTTTCCCAAAATTGCTTCGGTCAATCCTTTACTGAATTCACATTCCCTCCTTGCGATCAAGCAATCTCAATTTCCCCGGAAATTCATAAGCTGTAATAAAATGCATATTCCAACCTACAATGGAATACCAACCATCTCCCTGAATTACATCACCCCACATACATTTTCCCAAAATTGCTTCGGTCAGTTCTCTACTTAATTCATATTCCATCTTCGTGACCAAGCAACCTTTATTTCCCCGAAATTCATATCCTATAACAAAACGCATATTCAAATCCACAACGGAACATTAACCAGCGCCACCAACTATACCAAGCCGCATACATATCCCCGAAATTACTTCGGTTAAAATCTTATCTAAACGATATTCCTTGCTTGCACCCAAGCAATTTCAATTTCCCTGTATACACAACCAACGAATCCAACTCAGCTTGTACGGCGAGGATTCGCTGGAAATGAATTCTTATGCGAGCATAGCAACTCTTCTCGAAATTCCCCGGAAGTGGCGGCAAGTTTATTTCTGCTATGACTCAATCACCGGACGCGATGAACAGATTTTTTTCCCATTCCATTAGGCAGTCGAACTTCAACCGCTAAGCCACACACTCCGGGTCAGTCGAGATCCAACCGCCACCGGGACCACAACACAGAAGTCGAGTTTCACCCTCCAGCGAGTGCATACGAGAGTTGCAGTACCGGCCAGTGGTGCCTTATCGGAGTCCATCGTGTCCTAAGATCGTCGGTTCTAACGTGTCCAAATAGTTCGACTAGTTAATCCGACGCTTGTGTTGTCGCTCCAGTTATAGATCTAGTGCTACGCACCGACAACGTACAGCGCACTAATCGGGACCATCAACTAGTTACTCCACCCAAATTTAAAGAAAAATACCATGACTCGAAAGCCTACAGTGCGGCGCGAATTTTATATGCAATGGCCTCGTTAATGTAAACCGCCTTAAGTCATACACCGCTGTTCAACACCTTTGTAAAAACCTATTAATCATGCAATTGTTCCGCTAATGTAAATCGCTCTAAGTTTTACGACACTGTTCAACACCTTTGTAAAAACCGATTAATTCTAATCAAAATAAAACTAGCCCGATACAATAAAAACAATTTATACTAAACAAACCCGATGTGTTTATTTCTCCGCTGTTTCCGCTCCGTGTCGAGGACCGACCACCATACCGTCTACGCAGGGCTTCATCATGTCAGTGAATTTGCAGTGTCTCATTCAGTGAACTCTTTAGTGGGATGGTAGTGAACTAATGCCATACGCCGGCACATCTACTTCGTACCCCACAACATACTCGAGCACAAGGTTAAAAAGATATGGCGAGAGGCCACCCCCCTGTTTTAGTCCGTCCTGAGTTTCTAATGCTTCTGACAGGTGGTTTTTTATTCCAACTCGCCCTTTATTTTCGTTCATGCAAATTTTAATGAGGGCGGCGGCACATTTTTTCGGGACTCCCACCTCAACTACAATATGGTACAGGCTTTGCCTTACGATTGAGTCGTATGCCTTTTTGAAGTCAAGGAAGAGTCAATGAACCGTCTCTCCATATCCCCACTTTTTCCAGCAATTGACTTACTTACGTTTTCTGTACATTGGTTATTCATTTTGGTTCCTACGCGTCTGGGGTTTCAAATAGTCCGCCATATCAGAGCCCCGTTTTGATATGGTAAGGTCTGCTTACCGCTCTGATTCGATTCGGTGACAGAGAGGCGCCGTTATAATACAGCCGGTATTCCCCTGGCTGCAAACCATCCAATACCCATGGTGACGCGTATCACCCTGGATTAGGGATAGCAGATCTTTGTATGTTACTCGACGCTAGCCTGTCTGACAGGGGTGACCGTATTTGAAGCCTAAGTTTTCATCAGTAAAGCCTGAGAGATTCATTGTAATTTAAGCCCCCGCACCATGTCAAAGTTTCTACCAAGCTGGGGCTACAATCATTATAATATAAAGCATATTTCCAGGCATTCCAAAACTGATTAACCGGTTGACGAGTCCTTCTAACCAAACAATTTCAAAGGATTTGTTAAAGTCAACCACACGTGCGTGTCGTGGATATTGTCGCGTCTGTGTATCCAAATACCCCTCTTATTCGCAGGCAAGATTTATAGTGCGTTATTTAATATTTTTTCGAGTACATTATTGTTATTAAAAAACAAACTGATATACGAACAATGGCTGGATTACACTTCTGCTTCGTCCATTTTGGAAATAGATTACCATTTTCCAATGCTTTAGGTAATACTTATTATTCAGCATTTTATTGAACAGTGTAGTATAAAAAATGCCTCGATATAATATTTCGAACCAGCAGTCTTCCTTTTTTAAGTGACTTCAAAATATTGGAGATACCTAATTACGAAGAAATTACTGCTCAATTCCTGCAGGGGGATTTGCACCATTAATTTCACTAAAGATGTTGAAACTGCGAAGAGGCAGTCAGTAGTTGTGTTGCGAGGCGAAACCCGACTTTGAAATAGTCTATTATCCCTGTCTGCCTCGAGATTGGTTCCACCAGCATTCGATTTCTCTTGGGAACTATCTCTCGACGAAAATCATCATCAGAAACGAATTTTTTGAGTATGATTATTCAGTTCAAAGATTCACTTGAAGGATTAATTCTGTAATTTTTTTATTTTTACGGATGTCCTTTTCAACAATCAACGACCAGGTTTATATATTATATATATATATATATATATATTCTTTAATTATAAATTGTTTGATTAACCTTAATGCCACGATCGTCTGACAAAAGGCAATTTTGAATTTATTGCTCTAGCTGAAAGGCTTTCGATCTTTGTCTCTTCTTGAGAATGACCTCTTTCATTTTTGAATGGTTTTGTAGTTCTAAGTAATTCTTGACAATATGTGTAGGAAAAAATGTCTTTTTTTTTTAATACAATCCGCCAGCACAAAAGGGATTTCCAGGTTCCTTTAAAATTTCAAATTTCATTTCGTGCGGAAAAGGAGAGTGGGATTAAAGAATTACATTGGCCTTGAATGCCGAGGTATTGCAATGGTGAAAAAACAGTGTTATGAACTTATATTACACCACCCACTTTCCACACCACAACACATACACTTAATGTTAATACGAGTAGCAACACACTTTGTTTTATTTTATCGCAAACTTATTATTGAATTTATTACTTTTGCCTTGCAACTCAGGCATGTCTTTGGGATCCACGAATATTCTCTTTTTGAATTATCAAAATATAACACACCACGACACAGCACAACACCTTTTTGTATTACTTGGCACTCATTTACACCGTGCACCGCATAGAGACCGTCCTGGGCAAATATCTAGAAACAACCCCACTCGCGGACGACCGTCTCGGTCAACAACTCAATATCATCTCCTCGAACGAAGACTTTTTTCTTCCATCCTGCAGATCGAAGGATATGTCCTTTTTTCTGCCTGGCCCTTTTGCCAGCCGCTGTTTCCAGCGAAAACACGAAGGAAAAATCAACAGAGGGTCGTTGGTGGGCGCTAAAACGAGCGTGTGGTTCGTTTTATAACCCAAGTTATTTGTTTTAGGCGAATGGACAAAGATGTTCCCTTTTGGGAAATGGTTTGGGTAAACAAACCTTTAAAGGATCATAAAATTGCAGAGGTGCTTTTTATGATTCTCAACAACTTTACTTGAAAGTTGATCATCTGGTCCACAGATTTTGATCCAGGGGATTTAGCGTGTTGAACATATGGTTCATTTTTTCAGCTCTTGGATTCAAGTTAAATTAAATACGGGCAAATTGAACGTGTGGTTCAATTTTTTTGATATTGAATTGATATCGCGATACTTAATGTATGCGCGATTAATGATGGAGCTTAGCTCCAAGGAGGTAGGTATTCAGCGGTGGAGGGTTTTGTGCGTAACAACAGGATCAGACAAAAGCACCATATTTGTGTGGTCCGACTGAGTAATCTTTTTAAAGTTAAAACATATTTTAGCCCGGTCCAACTTTTTCTCATCTACAAGTCCCAAGTAAGTCACTCGAATACTGTGCGCACCTATTTAATACCATTCTTCTAATTAAAAACTCAGCATCGATATACAAATTACGATCGCTTTTCCATCGAGATTAAGCGATGGAAAAGATATTCGCCTTTCCGTTAAATCAATATGTATAGTCAACTTTATAGAAATGTAATATTGACAATGGGCTTCTCGATAGTATAGTGGTTAATATACCCGCCTGTCAAGCGGGAGACCGGGGCTCGATTCCCCGTCGAGGAGCCTCTGGCGCAAGACTAATGACCTTGCCCGGAAAAAACAAATCATTATGGAAAATTTAACAAGCCTCAGTACTTGCTAAATAAGGCAAAGACCAGTTCCCGGTTGTAGTGCCGATGATGATGATGATGATGATGATGATGATGATGATGATGATGATGATGATGATGATGATGATGATGATGATGATGATGGTGATGATAATGATGATGATGATGATGATGATGATGATGACGATGATGATGATGATGATGATGATGATGATGATGATGACGATGATGAATATTGACAACAGGGTGGTGTGTCAAACCATAACGATTGTTTTGAAATATCAAAATGCGAAAACCTTGCTTGACTGTACTGGCTGAATAGAAGCGAGCTCCCGAATTATTTTTCGGCGATACCATCCAATCAAAGAGGGGTCAGCGGCTAACATTAAGTGTTATAAATAAATACAGTCGTCCTTTACCTGAAGCACACAAATGTGGAATGCTTTGCCGTATCCTGCGTTCTCTTGACAAAACAATATCCATTCGAACACAAGGTGTATAATGATTCATAAATCTTTGGTGCTTGTATGACCCATTTTAAATTCACTAAACCACCGATAAACTGTTGTTCTCTGCAATGATTGTTCATAAGTTTTTCCCATCAAAAGCAATGTTTGACCAAGATGCGATTTCCTGTTTTTCCACTTTTTTTTTTTGCGAAGGCGAAAGTAACGTCACTCAAAGGACTGTAGCCTGTAAAGGAATGGACGAAATGTCACGAAACTTAATATATAAACTGACTGATGAGTCTCTCGAAATGAGCCGTGTTCATCTTCTAGTGGGCCACCTATTGAAAAATCCCGGAACTTTTCAGACCATGTAGTAAACAATCTAACACCCTAACTAAATGACAAATCGACCTCAAACTTCACGCCAGAATAAACGACTTTTTTACCAACTTAGTGACAAAAAGAACTTTGACAGTCCCTTTAAGTGGCCTTTTTAAATGATCAATTCCAGGAACTTTTTTAACAAAATGTAATTGTGTCTACCCAGCGAATAGTTTATGACCATGTACCTTGACATAGGCGTATAGGAGTGCAGCGTGTGCCAGATGTAATGAGGTAAACGTACGGCACGGACCACGTGGAGGTATACCCACCAGGTACACACGTACACGCATCCATAGTACAGACAACAGCATAAAAGAGAACTAATCATCAAAACCGTATACCAGGGCACTGAACGAACAACCCAACATCTTATGGCCTTGTGTTAAAACGTCCTTACGTATACGTGGTCGTTGTCCGATGTGTTAATATTTTGGTTCTAAGCTTTTCATATCGTAAGTTTGAATCACGCTCTTCACTTCGTCGCAAAATGCTGTAATTAATAATTCCGATGTGATGTGCACACAGAAAAGCAGTTTCTCATATTAAACTTAGAGATTACATCACTGCCCCAGCTCAGCTTACTGGGCTCATTTCCTAACTGATACCCAGCTTACTCTGTTTGGCTTGCCGCTCTGCCTCCTTCGCCATTCTGCACACAAAGTGATGGTAATGGGGTTACTGAGGAGGGAGTAGTGTGACGATCGTAATAGGCACACACGAACATGCAACCATAGTGAAGAGCATAGCACAAAAATGAATCGAAAAAGAAAACGCCAGTGTCTTATAACAGAGCATTAAACATACTAACCTGCGGCTTATATAGCGAGAAGAAGTTCGAATCACGTTCTTCACAACTTCGCAAAATACTTTACGATCAGTAAAAGAGTTCCTGTTAAGTGTCGATAGGAAAAATGAGGTGATTTTTCTTCATGGGAAGTGGGAAAATATTCATTAACTTCCGATTGACGGAGTGAAAAGGATAAATGGAAGAGTTTTCGTAGGCCTAAATTGGATGAAGAAAAGTGATGGATGTTGTTGGTTTCCTTGAAGAATGTTTGCTTATTCACCAACATAAACTGTAATATACATGGGTGGACTGAAAAGTTTCCGACCTAACAAAGATACAAGACGTTTTTTCTTAAAATGTATTATTATTTTTCTACATGGTCTAGTTGCAACTCTACGCACTTCTCTCGGCGATGCTCCCATCTCTCTAACCCGTCCAAATATTACTCGGCGTTGTTCTGTGCAAAATAACTGTTAACGAAGGTGATTGCCTCTCCTCTTGGTGAACAAAAAGAAGTCACTTGGGGCTAGATCTGGTGAGTAAGGCGGATGGTCAAGCAGTTCAAACCGTTATTCGTGGAGTTTCGCCATGGCAACCGCTGAGGTGTGAGACCGCGCGTTGTTATGGTGCAACAGGATTTTCTTTTTCTGCAAATGTGGCCGTGTTTCCGCAATTTTTGCCTTCAGTTGGTCAAATAATGATGCGTAGTGTGCTCCTGTAATGGGTTTTCCTTTTTGAAGATAATCATAAAGATAACTCCATGACTATCCCAAAAAACAGTCGCCATCCATTTCCCAGCCGGAAAAACTGTTTTTCCTATTTTTTTTTTTTTTTTTTTTTTTTTGTTGAGCCGATTCCTCCTTTCCAGTCCACTGTTTTGACTGTATTTTTGTTTCAGGCATATAATGGTGTATCCAAGTTTCATCGATAGTAATTAATCGGCACCAAAGCTCGGATTTATTGCGCCTAAACTGCGCCAACAGAGCGTTGGAAATGTTCATTTGAACACGTTTTTGGTCTAACGTGAGCAAACGCGGCACCCAACGAGCGGACAGCTTTCTCATACCTAAATCCTGATTTAATATGTGACAAACACGTTCTTGGGACATTTTCATAGCCTCTGCTATCTCTCTCACTTTAATTCGGCGGTCGTGTAGCCCCATTTGGTGAACTTTGGCGATTTTATCGTCAGGTGTTGCAGTTTTTGTACGTCCCAAACGGTCATCGTCTCCCAACCTCTCACGGCCATGTTTAAATTCAGCTGCCCAAAATTTCACGGTGGTAAATGGACAACGCAAAAACACACATCCATGTTGCAGAGTCCCCATACACAGAGTCCAACTCATTTTTGATTTGCGCAGCCGTATTGCGTTTCAAAACAAAAATTTAATGACAGCTCGATACACAATTTTGTCCATTTTCACAAAAACACTCACATTGACTCACTCAAACGACTGTCAAAGAAAAACTACGCCTCTAAAATGGCAAAAAAATATTGCACAACTACATTCACTAGCTTTTATTGATGAGTGCGGCTATCTTCACGTTGAGGTTGGAAACTTTTCAGCCACCCTCGTAATACTAATTTGAATTCAAAAAGCATATAAACTTATTGAAATGGGTCGCTACACAGGCACTAAACTAATACACTTTATTTTCAAAAATGTTCTATCTTAAATATTAATTTACATCACAGAAATCGTGGGAATGGGAAAGGAAATTGAATTGAAAAGATCATGTGACTCGAGCTTGGAATTTGGATATATTGCATAAAAACATTCTCATGGATATAATCATGTGGCTCGAGCATGGTATCCATAAGTCGTTTAGATGCCTTGGATAAAATTATTCTCACGAGTAAGATGATGTGCAATTACCGAAATCTAAAACCCAGTCTGGCGTTCGCGTCTATCACATTACCTGTCTGATTGTGGGAAGGTTAATAGGAATATGAGTATTTAGCTATTTGACAGTGTGACAGGAAAGTAAGTAAAAGGTTTATGCTAGTGATTACACTAGGGTATGCAAGCAAGTATGGCGCAAGGCTAATAACCTTGCCCGTAAAAATAAATTATTATGGAAAATTAAACAAGCCTCGAGACTTGCTAAATAAGACCAAGACCAGATCCCGGTTGTAGTGCCGATGATGACGATGATGCGAGCAACTATGGAATGTGCATATAACCTTATAACATAAAAAAGCTAATTCTTGACAATACACGTGAGGGCTTTTTCGAGTCTTGGAAGTACTTCTCGAAATCACTTTTCGGTATTGTCTTCAACTCATTCAGCGATTAAAAATGGCCTATTGCCGTGGTACTCCTCGCTTTTGAAAATAAAAAAGAAGTCGCATAGAGACATTGGTAAATATGGCGACTGGAGCATGGATAAGAAATCAACCAATGAAGTGTTAGCAGGCGCATTATCGTTCAGTGAAGTCTGGTACGGTTTTGCTGTGCATTTGGTGTGACTGCAAAGGAATCATAAACTATGAACTACTTCTATATGACCGTACCCTATATTCAGACCACTGCTGTCATCAATTGGACCGTATAAAGCGAGTGATCGGTCAGAAGCCACCTGAAGTGGCCAACAAGGCATGTGTTGTGTTCCATCAGGACAACGCCAAAACACACATCCATGAAGACTCGCCAGAACCTTCAGCACTTCGGCTACGATTGCTGAATGCGATTTTCTCACAATAGGGACCTACCACCAAGCGATTACGATCATTTTGTGCTTGCAAAACTTCCTCAAGGATAAGAAATTTGTATCCAGAAACCATTGTTAAAATTACTTGGCCTAGTTTCCCCCAGCAGATATCAGGACCTATATGCGAGAGGCATTCTGATTTTACCTTTCAAATGGCAACAAATTATAGAACAAGATGATATATATTTGACTCAAATCGAATTACCCGAACCATATTAAATTAAGTCTTGAAATTAACGAAAAAAATAATAGATTTATTTCTCTTCAAGATACGAGGGCAGTTTCATAAGTCACTGACCTTTTGAATAAAAGATATTTTTTTAGGCAAATACGCTTTTTATTTATCAACCTAGTCTTCTTTATCCAATTTTTGTATTCCTTCCATATACCAGGTGTACCGGTCTGAAGTGAGCGTCAAGATACAAATGTATCGATAGGGAACGTTTGTTGTGAACGAGCCCATATATTTTTTTTATTTGGTTGCTATGACACCTTTCAACCATATTTAGTATGCATCAAGTCATTGTACAAACAACATTTTTTTTTTTAATCCCGTTAAAAATGTCGAATTTTGTAAGCTTTCACTAATGCAATAGCATTAGCATCTTAAATGCTTCACGCATTAAAGAGAGCAATGTTGTAATCAAAAAAGCCCCTAGAAAAGAGAATTCTTACCTACATGCATAACTTCGCATTTAAAATCCCCTATAACAGTTCTCTCCAAGCTTATCATAAATTTCCTGAAAGAAAATTCATCGGTTCATATATAATACAACCGCATAATCAAATATTACCATTGAGTTCGCTTATCCCAGCTTCATCATGTGTATTATAAATTACCAGACAAACACATTGGCACCAATTAAATCCTACAGCATAAGCAAATGCAAATAGGAATTCAATATTTACCCTTACCAGTGATGCCATAAACACCATTTCCCGGTAATCTAGCCAAAATCCATTAACACCAGTTCTTCGATGCGTTGCGTCTATTTATTTAGCCACGACGCACATCTCAAACAAAGACCCAATTAGTATCCGACGAGTTTCGGTTTTGTTTGCTTTATGAATGCACATTATCCCTTTTTTTGTTTAGAGTCTTTCCCATGGCTTTGATCCATAAAAAAACCAGTGTACACACATACATGTGTACTGTGGCGATCTTCTGTATGAGATCTGTTTGGTCACCCCAAAGAGAGACTTAACGTCTCTCTTGGAACAGGATATGCATCCTTAATTTAACAGAGCCAGTTTCACTGGCTGAATTTCTTTTAAGAACGATTGAATATCGAGGAGTGGTTTTCCATCCACTGACCACTATGGTCATGCCGCTCCCGCTCTCCGCCGGCTGCGGAGAAGCGTAATTAAACCGGAGTCGTGTTTAGTAAAAGTTATTCAAAGTTGCCGTATATACGAGGTGAATAAATTAAGTGAATAGTAACATTATCTAGAGTTTACCTTCGAAGTTTAATAAAGACATCGCTGCGGCAGAAGCACCAGTAGTGAAGTAAAAATGAAATGTAGTTGTCAAATAAAATAAAACAATCATAATAGGACAAATAGTGCGTTTCATTGTTCGTGTGCTGTGTCCGCTCTGTATTTTGAACTTGTTTCCCGTGTTGTTAAGTTTTGTTTAGTGTTGTATTCCTTAGCGCGTGAACAATAGACGATGGGGATGGAAGTGAACGGAGTGTCCGTGTTAGGTACAATACTTCCTCCCCACATTACCCCACCCGTCGTATTCACCAGACTTGGCTCCTTCCGAGTTCCATTTGTTTTCATCGATGGGACACGCATTGGCTGAGCAGCATTTCAATGCGTACGAAGAAGTCGAAAATTGGGTCTTATTGGCGTGGTATCCACAAATTGCCAGAAAGGTGGTCGAAATATGTAGAAAGCAATGGCCAATACTTCCAATAAAATGTTTTTTACTTTCCCATTTACAATTAGTGTTTTATTTAAAAAACAAAACAAAAAACGTTATACCGGTACACCTGGTAATAGGTTTCCCCAAAGGCCTTAAAATAGGCATCAGTTTCTGTGACGACCTCTTCATTCGACCCAAATCTCTTGCCGCCCAGCCATTTCTTTACATGTGGAAACAGGAAACAGTCGCAGGGGGCTAAATCCGGAGAATATACTGAGTGAGGTAACTGTTCGTAGCCTAATTTATGGAATCTGGTTGATTATGCTTAAACACCAAACGAAAATCCCTTTTTTCGATTTTCGTTAAAATTTCCGAGGTTGTCTGCTTTCAATGGCTGTCAAACACCAACTAAATGACACAGACTTTGACAGTAGTCTCTTTATAATGGGTTCTACCACATGAAATGTTATAGTAAATGCTTAAAAGCCAATATTATTTTTCCGTAAATGTTTATTCAATCAAAATAGAATCCGTTGGCATCTATGACATTCTTTCAACATAATACAAGGTAATGTATTCATGTTTCGTTGAAGTGCTGACTTTTTGAGGCAATGAAATCCTCAAAGGCTTTTATGACCTCTGCTCAGTTCCAGAAGACCTTCTGCCTGCAAAATTAATTCAGATTGCGGAAAAGATGGCAGTCCGTTAGGGAAACGTCAAGAGAGTACGGTGGATGCGGAAGAATTTCAAATCCCAACTGCAACAGTTTTTACACCGTTACTTGCGACGTATGGGTTCATTGTCAGAAAAGGGGATAAGGCCGTACCTATTGACCAACGCAGGTTGCTTTTCAGCCAATTTGACATGCAATATGTCGGTTTCCCCACAATATTTGATACCGTTTATCGTTTCTCCTGATTGAAGAATTGAAAAGTGGATTGGTCCATTCGATGTCCCCCAAATTGTCACCGTGACCTTTATTAGGTGAAGATCAGGCTTGGGGAGTATGTTTTGGTTTTTCACCTGCATTCAACCACTGTCCTGGTCTTTTACGGTTATCATACAGAATCCACTTTTCATCATCGGTGAGTACCCGATGCAAAAACGGTTCATGTGCAGATTTCCAGACGCCGTCGTTTTTGCGACTCGTTCCGTTAATGGGGTACCCACTTATTGAGTGTCTTTGCATTTCCTACGAGAGAAAGGTGTCGACTTACTGCCATTGAGGATACTCGCATGCTTTGTGCAATCTCCCGCACAGATTTCGTTGGGTCCGCATCCACCGTTGCTCTTAAAACATCGTCATCAACTAACGTTTCGCGCTTCTTATGGGGTTCGTTTTCGAGGCTGAAATCTCCCGAACGGAACTTTCCAAACCAACGTCGTATAGTGCGTTCGTTTACCACTACATCCTCAAATGTGTCATTAATGTTTTTCATTTCCAATGATGCATTATGTCCCATTTTAAATTCATAATGGAAGAGGGTTCGAATTCGAGTTGCCGACGGCATGGTAAACAATTCCTAGAAAAAAAAAAACTGTACTTGTAATGAACCCTAAAATTCTCACACGTCAAGCACACGTACCACTTTAGTTTATAAAAAAATAAAATTAAACGTTCTGGCACAGATGTTCACTCGAGAACTTTTTATTTACGACTGAGCTAAAATCTGACATTTCGTGTGGTACAACCCAATAGGTGGCAGTTGGAGCGAGCAGTGTGACGTTTAAAGTTTCTGCGCGGGAAATTCAAAAAGTCACTGACTTTTTAAACTACCCTCGGCTCGTATGTGCATATTCTATAAAATGGTGATAGATTCAATAACCAGATCTTAATTCAAGTGGATTTCTGAAAACTTAATCGAAAACGAGAAATGACAACTTATAATTTGTCATGTATTCTTTTATAACAAATAATAGAAGAAAAAAAGCAATTATAATATATTAAATCAACTATAAAGTCTGTTAAATAATTCTGTCGCAATTTTTTTTTTGTAATTTAATGTAATATGCTCAGACCGGAACTTTTTGAAATCCAGTTGCCAAACTTCATCTAATTTACTATTGCCATCCAAGTCGTAATTCCCCATGGAAGGGCCAGCTCAGCTCCTCCTGAATTAATTAATATTCTAACCAGCATCGCCAACCCTACTCACAAAAAGGACACACCTACAGACTAGACTGAAAAACATGTAAATGGAAATGGATTCCATTTATTCTTTTTCACCCAGCTCTACGGCAATCCCAAAAAAAAGTTCAATCACATTAATAAATCCCAAATTCCCCAATAAGATTTACGTGTGCAACAACAAAATCATTATACGTTAATTATTATTAATTATTATTATGCAGCTGAATTTTGTAATTGATCACGACACTGCTCTCCCTCTCGTCGAGGAGGTTCTGTTAATGTTGGTGGAAAGTTTTATTATCCCATTACCACAAAGTGATTTTCAACTTTACAAATTGGCGTTTTAACATCTCGGCTGACTCGTTCCACTTTAATAAATTGTCGTCATCACACGAATACAAAAAAGACGAATTAAAGACTTGACTAATTGAGATCAGCTAATGGCAAAAAAAAAAAATGAAAAAAAAAATTATGAAGTTATAAAACGAAATAAATTTGGAGTATTTATAAACCACTGCCGATTTTGCCTTAAGTACGATACACACTACAGACAATCCGTGGAAACAATGCACAGTAGGAGGCGTTTATTGTTACCCAAAGCACATAGTCATAACTCCTGTATAAGTACAAAGAAAAATAAAACAGTAATACCAGCCCCTAGGATAGTTCCCACTGGAATATAATCACATCCACCAAATTATATTTAAACGTGGTATCTTTATGTAAGCAATTCGATTTTGTATACCTATCATCCGAGTTTGAAAATTATTAGCGGGGGAAATTTTCTGAACATTGCTAAGCATTCTAAAATCCATTTAACAAGCACACAAACAATAAACCTGTCCTTTCTATAATTCCTTTTCATTACAGGATCTGGCATGTTGGGTGGTTGGTGGTTTGGTGGTTCACCTTCATCACCGGATAGTAATTTCCTTCGGGTTGTGAACGCATTCCCCAATCGACGTCTGTCTGATAACACACTAATGACACCGAAAATACGCGTTGCCCCATCATGTGCCTCATCACCCGGTGGTACCCCAGGCGGTGGGTTGCCTATACGACGACATTCAAGCATTGGACCACAGGAAAGACGTGGCTCAGCAATCAATCTTTCCCCACCGACTGTAAGTGGTTTGTTTTTCTACTCAATTTAATTATCTACCATCTTGTGTTTGTATTCTCTTATGTTCTTCGTTAAGTCGTGTTTCATTTCACTTATTTTAGTTTGTACTTAGAGAACGCAATCACTTTCGCCAATAGAATACAAACGATGTTATGCTACATTTCGAAGAGCTCAACTTTAAATCTGGAGTCATGGAGAGATATTTAAAATGTTTTAAATTAAAGAAAGTTATTGTGTTCTACGAATTATTCTTTCCTAATAGTAATAATTTCCCTGTCCTCTGTCAAATTATTTGGTAGTTATTTCCTCTTTTAGGGCTTTTCCCATCCCCTTAAATGAATATTAATCACATCGCTTCAGTTGACTTTTCTTTAATGGGCAATGTTTGTGCTTCAAATGAATTTGTCCGCTGTCTCACCTTAAAAGTTTATTGGGAAATGAATCTTATTATTCAATTGTGGTAGCAAGGACTTTCTAATTATGTCCTCCCCTAGGTTTCAAAGAATTGTAATAACAGAAAAGGTTAGGAGGAATCATTAAAACTTTTAACTGTGCACAAAAAACAACAGCAAGACTGAGGAAGTAGAAGCTTACCCAAGGAACCTGAATAAATCCTATAACAACTGCAACGAATTATAGGGTCAAAAATGCCAATTTTCAATAATTTGTTTATTAAAATACATATTATCATGAACGTTTATAAAACGTTTTCCGAGAGTAGAAAACGACTCTTTTTTTTGTGGACACCAAAATCGCATCTTCGGAAAATACAGTCTCAACGTTCGCAAGTTTCTTTCAAAATGACTGACTACTGTTTAAAAAAAAACAATTAAAATAACAAATATTGGAGATTTGTTAAAAGTATTAAGTAGTTCACTCCTTTCACTTTACCTGACTTTTGATATTGTAGCGAGCTTAGGGTTCGCTGGATTAATTATTTTTAGTGAATAAGAGCCGTTAAATCGATTTTTAATTAATATAACACTTTATTAATTCGTTCATAAAACGTTACTTATCCCGTACACTCAACGATTTCCTGGTGTCGCTTGCTTCGCTTTCTCTTCTTCTCTGTCTGTCCCCATCAGCTGTCTCGACGTATTTTTTATCGTTTCTCACATTCTCATTTCGTTTCCGTCCGTTCCATAATCTTAGATGTTCTAGTCTCCAGTTTTCCAGTACTTTATAGAATATTCCAGTACTTGTTTTGGACTTTCCCGAATATTCCAGTACTGACTGTCATGTGCGTCACACTACCCTCCATCTAGATTAGTTCGTCCCGAACTAAGTTCACTGGTCTTCCGGGTTAACAAAAGTCGCCAGTCGGTCACGATGTGCCACTTTCATTTTGGCGTTCGGTCTTCGCTGAATCCTATAGACAACGTCGTTAATTCTTGTGAGGACCTTATACGGTCCTTCCCAATGTTGCTGCAACTTCGGGGATCTTCCTCTTTGCCGGTGAGGGTTCTAGATCCACACGTTATCGCCTGCATTAAATCCGAATGCGTTGGCTCGAACGTCGTACCTTGTTTTCATCCTGTCACTGGATACCTTGATTTGCTTTCGAACCAAATGATGAATCTCGTCGAGGCGATTTCTCCATTCGTCTACGTAGTCTTCGGTCTTATCTATGGCGTCTGGAGGTATTCCGAATCGCAGATCGGCTGGTAATCGTATATCTCGTCCAAATATAATTCCTGCTGGAGAATGGCCCGTCGTATTGTGTTTAGCCGATCTATAGCTCAGGAGAAAGGTTTGTACATATTTGTCCCAATCTCGTTGGTGATCACTAACGACCTTCGATAAGTGCTCTTTCATTGTTCGGTTGAACCTTTCGACCATTCCGTCTGACTGCGGATGTAAGGGCGTGCTCCTGGTTTTCCTTACGTCCTGTGCCGCACAGATGCTTTGAAATATCTGTGATTCGAAATTTCGGCCTTGATCGGAATGCAGCTCACAGGGAACTCCATATCTACTGATCCAATTATTGATAAGCTGCTCAATGATAGTTGTTACTTCTTGGTTTGGAATTGGAAGGACTTCTACCCACTTGCTGAAGTAATCCATGATAACCAACATGTATTTGTTGTTGTCATAATAATTCATTTTTACGGGCCTGGTTATTAGCCTTGCGCCAACCTTTCTCAGGATGTCGCTGCATGCATTGGTTCACTACTTGGCGGGTGTCAAAGTAGCTATGCAGGGGTGTCACGTGGAGACTGCATGTCAACTTGGATTGAACAGGGACAAGGATCGTCCTGGCCTTCGCCGGGTTGTAAGCAATCAGAGACTTTGCCCTGTATGTTCGCACCCATCCCCATATTATTATGGCAAATTTAACAAGCCTCGGATATGGACCGGATACACGACGACGACCACGGAAACGGCTAAATGATTTAAGGATTTTTTTAATGGAACATACGCTCACTATACAGGGCTCGAGCTGCACAGCAGCTAGCCGATGCCCTGTCCGAATATAAGGCCGACATAACAGCATTACAAGAAATAAGATGGACGGGGAGTGGTGTTTTTCAAAGAAAAGAGTATGAAATTTATTACAGCTGTCACGCAAAACACCATGTGCTCGGGGTAGGCTTTCTAGTCAGCCAAAAACTGAAGCCTGCCATCATCGGCTTTAATGCAATAAATGAAAGGCTATGCACTCTTCGCGTGCGAGGCAAATTTAAGAACATAAGCCTCATAAACGTTCACGGACCTACAGAGGAGTCGCCTGACGACGAAAAAGAAGAATACTACGAGAACGTCGAACGGGCCCTCAATGCCTGCCCAAGATACGATGTGAAAATCGTTCTTGGAGATTTGAATGCGAAAATAGGTCGGGAGCCGGTTTTCACGCACTACGCAGGTTCCCATAGTTTGCATGAGAACACTAATGACAATGGACTACGAGTCATTGAATTGGCAGCATCGAAAAACTTGGTCGTTGCGAGTACCAGGTTTCCGCGTAAAGATATCCACAAAGCCACCTGGGTATCACCTGATGGAGCCACTCGCAACCAAATTGACCACGTGCTGATAGATCGCCGCCACTCTTCGAGCCTGATGACGGTACGAACGTACCGAGGTGGCAACGTTGACTCGGATCACTATCTTGTTGGTACAGTTTTCCGAGCGCGGATTGCCTTACGGAGACGTATTGCATCCGCGGATCAGGTTCGAATCAACACGGCTGCCTTACGCAATGAGAACACCAGCAACACCTTTGGTCATGCGTTAAGACTCGCCCTCGAAGAGCTCGACGGAGGGAGAGTAAGTCCTGGGGCCAGAATGCCGGGCGTATAACAGAAATGGACACGCCTTAAGAATACTGTCATTAGTACTGCCAACTCCATCTTAGGCAGTAGTCGTAGAGATCGGAACGACTGGTTTGATGATGAGCGCAAACTAGCGACTGAACGTAAGAATGCTGCATACCGGGCAATGCAGCAGTCTCATAGGAGGCGGGTACGCGAGGAGAAATACAAAGAGCTCAGAAGATCTGAAAAAAGACTTCACACACAAAAGAAAAGTACCTGGGAAAAAAACCTTGGCTGTGAAATAGAGAAAAGTAGAGAGCGAGGTCGGCACCAGGCGCGGAAGTTCTACCAAATAATCCGCAGTATGACGCGGTACACACCACGCTGCACTTACTGCAAGGATAAAGAGGGTAATCTGATCACCGATCCTGAAGGCATTCTGGAGCGATGGGAAGTGCACTTCAATGAATTGCTAAATGGTCAGCTCACAGAAGAATTGGAGGCTCCACCAATGCAAGACCAAGACCAAATGCTGCCGCCACCAAGCATTGAGGAAACACTAAAAGCCATTAGACAGCTAAAATCAAATAAAGCCCCTGGAGCTGATGGCATACCAGCTGAGCTGATCAAACAAGGAGGGACAGCGTTACATCACGCAATTCACGAAATCGTGGTGCACGTATGGGAGCAAGAAGAGATGCCGGAAGATTGGCGTCGTGGTATAATTTGCCCCATACATAAGAAAGGAGATATCACACTGTGCAGCAACTATAGGGGTATAACATTGCTGAGTACCGCTTATAAGATACTCTCCACTATCCTACAAGACCGGATATCCCCATACGCTAAAGCCATCATTGGTCAATATCAGTGTGGCCTCATCCCAGGCAAATCAGCGATTGATTAGATATTCACCCTTAGGCAGGCGATGGAAAAATGACTGGAATTTAAGATTCCACTATATCATCTGTTTATAGACTTCAAGGCCGCCTACGACAGCATAGCCAGGGTAGAACTATATAATGCCATGAGAGAATTCGGCATTCCAAATAAATTGATACGACTTTGTAGGTTGACCATGACGAACGTAACTAGTCAAGTAAAAGTAGTGGGATTGCTGTCCAAACCAATAAACATCTATAATGGACTCCGACAAGGGGACGGTCTGGCCTGCCTCCTCTTCAACCTGGCGTTGGAGAAAGCAATCCGTGACTCTGGCGTTACAACAAGAGGGACTATTGTCACCAAGTCCAGCCAAATACTTGCCTACGCAGATGACATCGACATCATCGGTAGAACCGAATCGGCGGTACAGGAATCCTTCACCCAAATCGAGCAGGCGGCACAAAAACTCGGGCTGCACATTAATGAGGGTAAAACCAAGTGCATGGTGGCAACTTCTGCGAAGAGAAGACCTAACGTTGGTCAAACTATCAGGATAGTGGAGCACGAATTTGAAGAAGTGCAATCCTTTAACTACCTTGGGTCAATAGTATCAGTCGATAACAATATGGAAGAAGAGATACGCGAACGGCTGATTAAATCCAACAAAGCCTACTATGGTCTATCAACGCTCTTTAAATCCCGAAATTTATCCAGAACATCCAAGCTACTACTGTACAAGACCATGGTCTTACCAGTACTCATGTATGGATTCGAGACCTGGGTGCTTAATAAAAGGCACTCTGAACTCTTGGCCGCGTTCGAGAGAAAGGTCTTAAGGAGAATTGTTGGCCCCGTATGTGAGGGAGGACGATTCCGGAGACGCTACAACCATGAGTTGTATGCAATCTACCATGAAGCTCATATTGTAAGAAAAATCAAGTTCGGTAGACTCCGGTGGGCGGGACACCTAGCTCGAATGAGCGACAAGGAGCCTGCCCGGAAAGTCCTTTGTGGCAGGATGTATGGAAAGAGACAGCGCGGCAGGCCTTGTCTGCGATGGAAGGATGGCGTAGACCAGGACGCCCAGAGCCTGGGAGTGCTAAACTGGATGACGTCGGCTCGAAATCGGGACCGGTGGAGAGATTTGTTAAATAAGGCCAAGACCGGATCCCGGTTGTAGTGCCGATGATGATGATGATTTGTTGTTGTCGTTTATTTTTGGGAATCATCCTGAGATATCAATCGCAATTCGCTCGAAAGGGGCACCCACGTTGTACTGCTTCATAGCGCTCCTTGGTTTTGCTCTTGGGCCCTTGGTCGCAGGGCAAGTTGTGCACTTCCTACACCAAAACTCGACGTCATCTCTCATGTGAAGCCAGTAGAAACGAGATTGTAATTATGAAAGTGTCTTATTAACTTCCAGATGTCCACCGAAGGCCCCGTCGTCCATTTCTGTTAGTACATCTTTCACTTTTGATGGTGGGACTAGAATCAACAATAGATGGGATTTTCCGTCGCGGCGTCCCATTTACGCTTTAGAATTCCATCTTCCGCCAGCAAAGAATTCCATTGTGCCCAATGTGCCTTAAATGTTCCACTCTTGTCGGAAATATTGTTCCAAGTCGGCCGCTCGTTCTTTTCTTTGTATTCCAGGATTAGCGACTTATCTTCATCCTGAAGTTGAGCTGCGCGTATAGCATCACTCGTCCACCCATCTAGTACTTCTACTTGTACATTTCGCAGGTCGTACGCCTCTTCTTTCTCTTCCGCTTTATTACAATGTTTAAAATCTGGCTTACATCGTCTTCTTGATAGAGCATCAGCCTTATTATGCACCTTCCCTTGCTGAATTGAGCTTATAATTGATACGGGTTCACATTCTGTGGTTAACTCTCCTTTTCTTATTGCGGCCGGCTCTTCGGACGCATTTAGTACTCTGACAGGTACAATGTGTTTCTTCACCTCAGGTTGTTCCGTTGATAGCCTCCTCTTATGACAAGCGGATGAACAACAATTCTCACTCGATGTTTCATTCATTCGTCGACGTTTCCTACAGTCAACAGAGATGTGGCCGACTCCGGGTTCTCCGTTGTACATGCCCGATTCTTTGGCAGGAACGTTCCTGGACGGACATTTCTCGGACTCTATATGTACTGCTGGTAGCCAGTTTAGCAGATTCATATGTCAATGCGAACGCCAGTATTTCATTAGTCGTCTTCTTTCCCGCCAAACGAACGGCCTGTTGCAAGTCCCGATCTTGGAGTGCGTTTATAAATGCATCCATTGCCACCTCGTTTAGAAATTCCTTAGTCATATTTGAATAAGACAAGTTTGACAATCGCTCAATGTCTGCCTGCAACTGTTGAAGATTTCCTCCAGGTTTCTACATTCTGCTCCGTAGTTGCATGCGGTAGACCTGCTGCCTGTGGTTGTCTCCATACCTAGCTTCAAGGCCGTCTCTTACCGCTTGGAAATCTGTTTGCTTCTCTGCTGGTATGGTTTTTAGCAATTCTGCAGCCGCCCCGCGGAGTGACAAGATTAGTGATGTTGACTTTTGCTCATCCGACCACTTATTATAATTGGCCGCGGCGTCAAACTGCCGTATAAATACGAAGAAGGGTCCCGTTCCATCGAAGGTTGGCGGTTGCATCCTTGTATCTATGTATTCATGTTGATTGCTAGGCGATGTCTTATTTCTCTCAACACACTCAAGTCTCTTTTCGATTCGCGTTATTTCATCGGTGACCTTCTTAAATTCAGCTTCGTTTTTTAGATTAAGATTTTCCACTTCGTTTCGAATTTTTGACTGAATTTCTTCCTTAAAGTGTTGAAAATTACATTTCATCCACTGCGTTTGGGCATCCAATTTTTCATTCAGATCTGCAGCTTGTGCGTCGAATGTTGAATTTTGGGTATCCAATTTTGCATTAACATCTGCAGCATGCGCGTCCAATTTTGAATTTTGGGCGTCGAATTTTGAGTTAATGTCTGTAGCTTGTGCTTCCATTTTATCATCATCATCCTGAGCACCTCCGAAATGTCCAACTGTGGCGAACTCTTCTCCGTTACATTGGCACCATCTTGACTCGGTGTTTCTTCTCCATCCGGACAGTCTGGCGCAATCGCAAAAACACATGTGTCAACATTAATACCCTCTTCCTCCATTGCTGCTTGTAGGCGCTGTCGAAGAATTTTTTTCTGTCCTCTGCTATCCAGATTCCGGTCCTCAAGTTCCTTCTTCAACTCAGGAACGCGAAGATCCTCCACATGTCGATCTGACATCGTCACAACACGCTTTCACAGCTTGTTTACTTCACCAATAATTAATCCCACTTCTGACACCAATTGTAGCGAGCTTATTGTTCGCTGGATTAATTATTTTTAGTGAATAAGAGCCGTTAAATCGATTTTTAATTAATATAACACTTTATTAATTCGTTCATAACCCGTTACTTATCCCGTACACTCAACTATTTCCTGGTGTCGCTTGCTTCGCTTTCTTTTCTTCTCTGTCTGTCCCCATCAGCTGTCTCCACGTATTTTTTATCGTTTCTCACATTCTCATTTCGTTTCCGTCCGTTCCATAATCTTGGATGTTCTAGTCTCCAGTTTTCCAATACTTTATAGAATATTCCAGTACTTGTTTTGGACTTTCCGGAATAAAAAGAATATCATTTCCTCAAAAAAGGGGTTCAAATGTTTGCGCGTTTTGTTTTTTGAATATAAAGAGCCTAACGTACATCGTAATATAACATACATTCATTATTATCCCCTTCAATTGAATATGCACTCCATCATCTCCATAACGCACCATGCCGAAAAGCACATCAAAACAAACAACATATTGCATAAAATCAATACTATTTCTCAGGTAATCCACATATATATGATCCATTTATTCCTCTATCGAGATATTTGAAATGAAAAATGAAACTTTTGTTCCCATAATAATCTGCCTGAAACGGGTTTAATGAAATTGCTTCGGGTCTGAATTATGTTATTCGCGATAAACGATTGGTTCGGCCGTTTACGACGCCACTTTAGAAGTTCCATACACAATCATACGAACCTGCTTCTTTCAATATATATTGTATACTATTGAACAGATGTAAATTAACGGGCTACGGAAACACTCACGCCCGCGGGAATTTCACAGTCTTCCCATTCTGTAACGAAACGAGTTTTGGTATAGAGTTGTATGTGCAGTCGAGATCCATTCGATTGCCTTGTGTGGCCCACAAAAAACTGAAATCCCTGCAATAATAACATAGATGTATAAGGAACACTCTGTGGCGCTTCTAACAGACACACACACAACACGCAAACGAATATTGAAGAACAGCACCAAAAGAAAATTAAAGCACATTCGTCAGAGCTGTGTAAGCTTATATTTTATAATAATTTTGGCTTACCTCCGTGCCTTTTGGGTAGGTCCGCTCAGACTGCTTCCGGTTACTGGTAATTTATAGACACCGCTCCAAACGTTATTTCAGGCTTCCTCTGTTAGTTTCTTTAAAGCTAGAATTTTACTCTTTTTTATGGGTTTCTTCAGCTGCATTCTAGCATTCCTAAATTGGCTATAGATTGTTTCGTACTCGGATCGGTTTCTCATCGCGGTTTGAGGTAGAGGTATACGGACGTGTTATTTTGCGTATGCTGACGGAGTTTTACTTAAGGGTACATTCTCATCAGTAAAGCCGAAAAATATGCTATTTTCATTTTTTTTTTGTTGTTGAGGAAAGTAATAAATCTAGACACTCTCGATTTTTCAGGTATATTTATTGTACTTTTAAGTAGCTTTTAAAAACTGTTCAATTAATTTCATGATAACCCCGAGGTAGGAGCACGTTGCGCCGTAGACCGCTGCGAAATGAAGGACCTCGATGGCGACTATCCCACAGGTCATAATCCAAAAATATCAAAATGGCGACATTTTGAAATTGATGTGCGCTTTTAATGAATGTTTTCGTTCTTTTTTTTTGTTTACAAATTTAAAACGCGTATTTAAAAAGAGACATTAAGATTCATTGAAAATTGACTGAGTTATCACAGTCGCCAGCTCGAAAAACGTTGTTTTCCTAAAACGCGTTTAAAGTTTTAAGTGTAGCTGCTACCTGCTTTGACTTAGTCGGCTCGGAGGCTCATAACTTTTTAACCGTTACGAATTTCGGTTTTTCCTTTTAACGTGATATTCTAGACAGTTATAGCTATCGAATTCCGCAAAAAAAAAATTGACCCAACTGATGAGAATGTACCCTTAATTGTCGTGTTATTGTAGTAGTAAAAGGTTCGAGAGAATTGGAGGAGTTATTATTCTTAAATGTATAAACCGAAATTTTTCTGCTGATCTTTTCACTGCTCGTAAACGTAAAAATTAAAAATTGACTTGAATCTCTTTAACATTTTATAATAGAAGCAACTAGGGAATGATTAAAGACTTGTGGCGGTTTCGCCAAACGCCACTGCCTACTTGCCCAATTACCCCCAAGCTTCCTGTGCTGAAGCCCCTCAAATTCCATTGCTTCCCGCTAATGCAATTGCATTAGCACCTGTAAAAGCTTCAGGCATCAAGGTTATCCAACGCATAACCTAGAAGTTCCTGTAAGAGAATTCTTACCTTTCATGCATCAATTCGCATGCAAACGCCCTACAAGAATTCTGTCCATCTTATAAATCATAAATCCAAATCATAAATCCAAAACCTATTCGGCACCTTCGGTTGCCAGGCAAATTCCAGCCTCCCCATACTTGCACTTCAGTCACCAGCATTCCTGAAATATTTCCTTTCTCAAGGACATTTAATGCCTTCAACGCATTACATGAAAATTCCTGCAAGAGCCTGTTCACACACCCAATGCATCATTAGAATTCGCTGGAAAATAATTCGTCTGCATACATGTATCATAATTAGGAAAATATTTCGGCAACATTGTTTGCCAAGCAATTTGGTCCCTCATGTGCACCCTAATCTTCCCACATGCATATATCTAGCAGACCATTTGCCAAGGGACAAAAGCAAATACACGCATCTTGCGTATAGTGTCGTAATCCAAATCCTATAGCATAACCAAATGCAAATAAGAATGTTGTTCTTACCCTTCGTAGCGATGCCACAAACATCCAATCCCCAGTGTGTATGTTAAAACCTCAATTAGCACCATTTCCACGATACATTGCGGCCTATCTATATAGCTGCAATGTACACCATAAACAATGATCTACACGATCCCTTTGTTTTCCAATATTTCTGGATCCGCTTCTCATGACCACGCGGCATGAGCAAACAGAAATCCATTGGCACCCAATGAGATACAGCTTATTTACTTAGCCGAACTCACATCTCATTGATGCCCATTATTCCCTTTCGATTTTTCAGCTCCGTTCTCATGGTCTTGTCCCATGAAAAAACCAATGTTCACACTTACATGCACACCACCATGATCTCCTCTATGAGATCCAGTTACCTACCCCTAAAGAGAGACTTCACGTTTCTCTTGTAATAGGAAACGCACCCCTTAATCAAGAGAGCATGCACCACTGGCCGAATTTCCCTTGCTAGCGAATTCACATCGCTGAGTCGAAATCCAACCACTGAAGGAGTCAGCCGCGTCCTCCATTCACCGTACCGCCCGGTACGGTGTGTACACCACGATACCATTCGTGTTGTTCTACATCGCAGTGAACTTACAAATCGTTAATGTCGTCAAACTTAAACAAAAGTCCTCGGTGATTCTCCGTGGTTGATAAATAGTGTAAAATTCCTTCTAAACAGAAATATAAAAAAAAAAAACAAGTTAGCGTCAAAACAATATTGTGAACATCGCCTACGTTAAGAAGTCAAAATTATTTACAACATACAGTGTGTTTCATTTCCGGTGGTGCCAATCGTTTAATGTGGACAATCAACTTGGTGCTTGTATTCTTGTTAACGGAATCAAAGGTGGAACAATCAGTGGTCGACATGATACTTTTGTGAGGACGAGGTAGCATCCTGCGCCCATGCCGGCGCCACGACTTCATACCCCCACAGACTTTATGGCCACTATCAATAATATATTAAAAGATGTTTCCCCTATTTGCGGGATTCTAAACCCTCGACAGCTCAGTTGCCAATACCATCACAAGTAAACTAAAGCAACCCCGAACTGAAAATTGTAATGGAACGATATGTGTTGTGTTTAAATCAGCACATGCATGTCTTGTGTGAACTGATCCATGGCGTTCTACATCTGAAAGCTTAGAAACAAATTAGGAAATGTTCATCACTTGATATGATAGTTGAATTTCAGAGATAAGAATAAATTCAGGCCAACGTTAATTTCATTCTGTCTATATCCTTGAGTTACTCAAGATTCATTTAATATCCATGTCATTTTTTGTTCTCTCTTTGGAGTTTGGAAATGAATAAGTCAGAACGTCTATGCTTGGACGAAACGTATAAGATAATCCATTGTCAAATACACAGTGGAATGATTAAACGCAAGTTGTTCATCTTTTCATAGTTTACTTTTGTATATTAAGTTGGTACGGTTTTCTCTTATGACAACTAATCATCATCGGCACTACAACCGGGATCCGGTCTTGGCCTTATTTAACAAATCTCTCCACCGGTCCCGATTTCGAGCCGACGTCATCCAGTTTAGCACTCCCAGGCCCTGGGCGTCCTGGTCTACGCCATCCTTCCATCGCAGACAAGGCCTGCCGCGCTGTCTCTTTCCATACATCCTGCCACAAAGGACTTTCCGGGCAGGCTCCTTTTCGCTCATTCGAGCTAGGTGTCCCGCCCACCGGAGTCTACCGAACTTGATTTTTCTTACAATATGAGCTTCATGGTAGATTGCATACAACTCATGGTTGTAGCGTCTCCGGAATCGTCCTCCCTCACATACGGGGCCAACAATTCTCCTTAAGACCTTTCTCTCGAACGCGGCCAAGAGTTCAGAGTGCCTTTTATTAAGCACCCAGGTCTCGAATCCATACATGAGTACTGGTAAGACCATGGTCTTGTACAGTAGTAGCTTGGATGTTCTGGATAAATTTCGGGATTTAAAGAGCCTTGATAGACCATAGTAGGCTTTGTTGGATTTAATCAGCCGTTCGCGTATCTCTTCTTCCATATTGTTATCGACTGATACTATTGACCCAAGGTAGTTAAAGGATTGCACTTCTTCAAATTCGTGCTCCACTATCCTGATAGTTTGACCAACGTTAGGTCTTCTCTTCGCAGAAGTTGCCACCATGCACTTGGTTTTACCCTCATTAATGTGCAGCCCGAGTTTTTGTGCCGCCTGCTCGATTTGGGTGAAGGATTCCTGTACCGCCGATTCGGTTCTACCGATGATGTCGATGTCATCTGCGTAGGCAAGTATCTGGCTGGACTTGGTGACAATAGTCCCTCTTGTTGTAACGCCAGAGTCACGGATTGCTTTCTCCAACGCCAGGTTGAAGAGGAGGCAGGCCAGGCCGTCCCCTTGTCGGAGTCCATTATAGATGTTTATTGGTTTGGACAGCAATCCCGCTACTTTTACTTGACTAGTTACGTTCGTCATGGTCAACCTACAAAGTCGTATCAATTTATTTGGAATGCCGAATTCTCTCATGGATTATATAGTTCTACCCTGGCTATGCGGTCGTAGGCGGCCTTGAAGTCTATAAACAGATGATATAGTGGAATCTTAAATTCCAGTCATTTTTCCATCGCCTGCCTAAGGGTGAATATCTAATCAATCGCTGATTTGCCTGGGATGAGGCCACACTGATATTGACCAATGATGGCTTTAGCGTATGGGGATATCCGGTCTTGTAGGATAGTGGAGAGTATCTTATAAGCGGTACTCAGCAATGTTATACCCCTATAGTTGCTGCACAGTGTGATATCTCCTTTCTTATGTATGGGGCAAATTATACCACGACGCCAATCTTCCGGCATCTCTTCTTGCTCCCATACGTGCACCACGATCTCGTGAATTGTTTGATGTAACGCTGTCCCTCCTTGTTTGATCAGCTCAGCTGGTATGCCATCAGCTCCAGGGGCTTTATTTGATTTTAGCTGTCTAATGGCTTTTAGTGTTTCCTCAATGCTTGGTGGCGGCAGCATTTGGTCTTGGTCTTGCATTGGTGGAGCCTCCAAGTCTTCTGTCAGCTGACAATTTAGCAATTCATTGAAGTGCACTTCCCATCGCTCCAGAATGCCTTCAGGATCGGTGATCAGATTACCCTCTTTATCCTTGCAGTAAGTGCAGCGTGGTGTGTACCGCGTCATACTGCGGATTATTTGGTAGAACTTCCGCACCTGGTGCCGACCTCGCTCTCTACTTTTCTCTATTTCACAGCCAAGGTTTTTTTCCCAGGCACTTTTCTTTTGTGTGTGAAGTCTTTTTTCGGATCTTCTGTGCTCTTTGTATTTCTCCTCGTGTACCCGCGTCCTATGAGACTGCTGCATTGCCCGGTATGCAGCATTCTTACATTCAGTCGCTAGTTTGCGCTCATCATCAAACCAGCCGTTCCGATCTCTACGACTACTGCCTAAGATGGAGTTGGCAGTACTAATGACAGTATTCTTAAGGTGTGTCCATTTCTCTTCTACGCCCGGCATTCTGGCCCCAGGACTTACTCTCCCTCCGTCGAGCTCTTCGAGGGCGAGTCTTAACGCATGACCAAAGGTGTTGCTGGTATTCTCATTGCGTAAGGCAGCCGTGAAGGCTGACTAGAAAGCCTACCCCGAGCACATGGTGTTTTGCGTGACAGCTGTAATAAATGTCATACTCTTTTCTTTGAAAAACACCACTCCCCGTCCATCTCATTTCTTGTAATGCTGTTATGTCACCCTTATATTCGGACAGGGCACCGGCTAGCTGCTGTGCAGCTCGAGCTCTGTATAGTGAGGGTATGTTCCATGAAAAAATCCTTAAATCATTTAGCCATTTTCGTTTCCGTGGTCGTCGACGTGTATCCGGTCCATATCCGAGGCTTGTTAAATTTGCCATAATAATTCATTTTTACGGGCCTGGTTATTAGCCTTGCGCCAACCTTTCTCAGGATGTCGCTGCATGCATTGGTTCACTACTTGGTGGGTGTCAAAGTAGCTATCCAGGGGTTTCACGTGGAGACTGCATGTCAACTTGGATTGAAAAGGTACAAGGATCGTCCTGGCCTTCGCCGGGTTGAAGGCAATCAGAGAATTTGCCCTGTATGTTCGCACCCATCCCCCCTATGACAACTAATGGATATATAAAAATGGTTGATTACTTGTAATCACCTTGACTGAATTCATTTTATATTGCCCTTAGGGTAAATGCAAATATCGCGCTCGAAACGTGTTAGAAGTTAGGAATATGCTAAAATGAAAAACACTCGAAATTTTTTAATACAAGGGGTTATTAACTGTTGCATCTGCTGAAAGGACTTTAGGTTTTGTTAGATAGTTAATCAGGTTCAATGAGAAAACCGAAAATTAAACAATTACTTCCACAAAAAAAAAAAGCGGTTTAAATTACTATGAGGTATCTATGAAGAACACAGTGTTTTCATATTGTATGCAGCAAAAGAGAAAAAGTAACATCAAACATACCACTAGTATACCAGATAAATAATCAAATTCATTTAAAGCGTATATTTGTTCATATGAAAAGTCAACTAGAATCTCCTCCTTTTCTCCTCTTCACTATTATTATTTATTAATTTATTTTATTATTCATTTAAATATTAAACTATAAATATAATTAATTTCTTTTCAAATAATAATTAAAAACCAAAATTAATAACATAAATTTAAAAATGAAAACAAACACACTTCTTATAAAAACAAAACATATTAGACGTATGGTTTCAGTACTCGCGGAGGCTCAGGATCGAGCCTTTCAGTGCCTTCAACGTCTGCCTATGTAGTAAGTTTAATAAAATTGTTTAATACAAACGAAAACAAAACAAAATCCACCCGAATACAACAAGCCTGATGTCAACTGCCAGAATATATATTCATCGCAATGGCAAACGCCTCATAAACCATTTGATTCTATTCTCTGTCGGATGATACACAAAATCTTCAATTGCTAGTCACTCAGTGTCTTAAAGTATCTCGTTTGTCGTTTTTTGGAAACCTATATTTTCTATATTTTGCTGGTGTGACCTACAGCGATGCATTGTTTGTATTATTCGTACGTGAGAACGCTTTCGGATATTTAAAGCCACCTGCTGGGCATTGTATACTAAAGTGCTGTCTGTGTTTTTTCAAGTAACTATGTAAGAACGAAAAAGTTATTAAATTCGACAAGCCGTCGAAAACGGATACGAATTTCAATTTCATACGATGCGAGATTCAACTTACTGTGTTTTTGCTTGTGTTTTCTTTCATGACTGTGATGTTTTGATTAATTTTTTATTCGTTCGTTTTTTCATTTCTCCTTTTTCTTTACGGAATATTTAGGAATTCATATGTGGATGTAAAACGTTTTCGTATAGTGAATTTGTTTTGAATTTGTTTTAAATTTGTTTCATATTTCTTTAATGTTGTTTTGTAAATGTTTTGAGAAGTTGTCCGTTTTGTGTGGGAAAAAGCGAAATATTAGTAATTGGGGGTTTATGTAAATACTGTACTGCCTTCAATAATTTGATGTAGTAGGTTAACATAAAGTTTTTAGGTTTAAAGCCGGTGTTTAATGTGTACAACTGGCAAAGCGTTAACGCCCCACTTTTCCAAACCAAATATAAACAAGATGAGCAGTTACCCAAGTCAAAGTCGAAATCTAACTAATATCCCGCCTAATTGGCATTTGTATTTATCCTATAGCGGAGAATATAGTTATTGTATTCGGGCTCTTGCTTTCATGCTCGAACATATTGTACATTGTTTTTCATCATTTGGTTTGGGGAAAAAGAAATCCATTATGTTTAAATTTATTGCAAGTCTTTTTTTAACGTGATTGTTCGGTTTAGCTCAAATTTACACGATTTTGTTTTATAATTTGTTGCTATTTTAAAAGTATTTTTATAACGCAACACCATTGAAGCCCTGATCCCTATTGGCCAAAAACTCGACTGAGCAATTTTTATAATCTTCTTTTGATACAAATTTAATAGCACTAAAGAAGTTTTGAGAGGATAAAAAGGATCATAATAATCTTGATGCTAAGGCCAGACATCAAAACGTCTCAATTAAGCCCCCGGAGTTCCTTGTGAGTCTTATAGGCGATTTTGACCTGATGGAACAAAAGATCTTCCCTATTGGTTTGTTGGAACAAAACATCTTGCCTGTTAGGCTGCTTCTAGTCAATCGGTAGCTTCATATGGGCCAATCGATGATAGTAGAGGTGCGAATCACATAGTAAATAATTTCTTTGCAGTCCCATCAAATGCCCAGCAAAAACGTATTGGCCATTAGTTTTGTTTTGGCCAGCGTTTAAGAAGAGAGGCGATTTCAATCCGTTTGGAGTTTTGAAGATGGGGTTTCGAACCATCACATTATTTTGCGTTAATTCCTGTGGTGTGCGTCTTTATTCAATTGATTAGGGACTCTTTTCTGATCAATTCTTAGCCCCCGCGCTGTCTACTTCTTTTATTTCCTTGATTTTATCGACATTTTTAATGACGGCTCTACTTTTTTTTATGTTCGTTTTATATTCTTAGATTCTAAATTATAAGCTAGACAAAAAATGCTTAAATTCTAGCTTAATTATCTTGAATTATAACTTACTGGTCCTAAGCAGACGCTCTAAGCACAACATTACATGACTACTGTGTAGTTTGCCTCTCGGCGACAGAACTTTGTTTTGTGGCTTTAATTATGAATTTTGTACTACAAAGAAAAATTAGAAAAACGTTGTGCCATTTTTTTTTTGTTTTTATTTAAAATTTAAGTTACTTCTAATACATATTTGGGGTTTGGTCCCCAAATCGATCCTGTTGTAGATGCGGCTGCTGTCGCTGGAATCCCTGCCGGCGGCTGATATTGGTTAATTCTCTAGCCGCTCGGTCGCGGTGGTGAGCGATATCCAAGTGAAGGAGTATTGCCGCCAATTGTCCACACATGTGGTGTGTGTCAAACGCAAGATCCGGCGTCGGTTCTCGTTCTACGTGTGACCGAGACGCACGTAGTACAGCGTCAACTCCATGCCAATTCAGCCGTGACTCTCCTTTGTGTGTGAGGGTGAACGCGAGTGTGCTAGACTTAAATAGTCGCAAGCCACTCTTGGTGTGAGTCTTTGCTTGCGATAACTACGTGGAGGTTGTGGTTTGTGCTGATCCTCCACACACACACATAATATATATATATATATATATATATATATATATATATATATATATATATATATATATATATATAAATATATGTGCATATATATATGCATATATATATATATATATATATTTATATATATATATATATGTATATATACATATATATATATCATCATCATCGGAACTACAACCGGGATCTGGGCTTGGCCTTATTTAACAAATCTCTCCACCGGTCCGGATTTCGAGACGATGTCATCCAGTTTGGCACTGCCAGGCTCTGAGCGTCCTGGTCTACGCCATCCCTCCATCGCAGACAAGGTCTGCCGCGCTGTCTCCTTCCATACATCCTGCGACTTTCCGGGCAGGCTCCTCTTCGCTCATTCGAGCTAGGTGTCCCGCCCACCGGAGTGTACCGAGCTTGAGTTTTCTTACAAGCTTCAAGGTAGATTGCGTACAACTCATGGTTATAGCGTCTCCGGAATCGTCCTCCCTCACATACGGGGCCAACAATTTTCCTTAAGACTTTCCTCTCGAACCCGGCTAAGAGTTCAGAGTGTCTTTTATTAAGCACCCAGGTCTCGAATCCATACATGAGTACTGGTAAGACCATGGTCATGTACAGTAGTAGCTTGGATGTTCTGGATACATTTTTAATCAGCCGTTCGCGTATTTCTTCTTCCATATTGTTATCGGCTGGTACTATTGACCCAAGGTAGTTAAAGGATTGCACTACTTCAAATTCGTGCTCCACTACCCTGATAGTTTGACCAACGTTAGGTCTTCTCTTCGTAGAAGTTGCCACCATGAACTTAGTTTTTCCCTCATTAATGTGCAGCCCCAGTTTTTGTGCCGCCAGCTCGATCTGGGTGAAGGATTCCTGTACCCCCGATTCGGTTCTATAGGTGATGTCGATGTCATCTGCGTAGGCAAGTATCTGGCTGGACTTGGTGACAATAGTCCCTCTTGTTGTAACGCCAGAGTCACGGATTGCTTTCTCCAACGCCAGGTTATATATTATATATTATATATCGAATTGGAAGAGCTATACCGCAAACCTACAATAGTGAGAGTGATCAAGTCGCGAAGATTAAGATGGGCCGGACACGTAGCGCGAATGGGCGGTGATAGGACCGTGCTTAGAATTCTTGACGGTAAACTAACGGAGAAGAGACCGACAGGACGGCCGCGACGGAGATGGGGGGATAATGTTAGATTGGACGTCGAGGAGATCGGATCGGATGATCGAACGTGGAAGCAGAGCGCACAGGGCAGGGAACAATGGCGGAGCCGAGTCGGTGAGGTCATGAACTTCTGGGTTCCTACAGGACAGTAAATAATAAAATAATAATAAATATATATACATATATGTGTGTATATAGGATGGCGCAAAATTAAGCATCCAATTTTGTTTTTGAATTGCTTTTTTACTAAATAAAATAATGATTTTGAGTGATGGAAATCCTTATTTGGACCCTTACAATTTTTTCTGTTAAGCGGAAAAGATGATATCCGTCAAGTGGCTGCTGCCAATGTTGATCCCCATTTGTACCCCCTTTTATCGCATTTTCCATGACTTTCCGCGAGATCTCCGGTGATAACTGTTCGCATTCCTGTCGAATATTCTCCTTAAGTAGTACTTCAAGTAACCCCAAAGGAAGAAGTCGGGGTTGGTTAAATCGGGCGATATTGTTCAACGAGGAAACGCTTCTTTCACAATGTCCATTGTGGCTCTTGCTGTGTGTGTGGCTGCATCATCTTGTTGAAACCACATGTTCACCAACCCCGACTCGTCCAATTCCGCCAGTAAGAAGTCGCTTATCATGGCCCTGTAGCGTCCGCCAGTAACAGTGAGCGTATTGCCGATGGCGTCCCCAAAAAACGACGGCCCAATCACCCCTCTGTTGTGAACGCCGCACCACACAGTGGCTTTGAGTGGATGTAATGGCTCTTTGTGCATTACATGTGGATTTTGAGTGCCCAGAAACAAAGATTTTGTTTATTGACGTAACCGCTTAAATGGAAATGCGCCTCGTCGCTCATGATGATTTTTGACACAAAAGCGGGTTCTTCGTTGTTGAGATTAAGAGTGGCTTGACAGTAATTCACTCGCCCTCCATTGCTTGTCTGTTTGTATTCTGCAGCTGTCTACTTCACAAATGTGTATGATTGACGTACGACGCCATTTGCAAAAATTATAACATTTTCCGATAGGGTGATTAATTTTGGCTGACTAGAAAGCCTACCCCGACCACATGGTGTTTTGCATGGCAGCTGTAATAACTGTCATACTCCTTTCTTTGAATAACACCACTCCCCGTCCATCTTATTTCTTCTAATGCGGTTATGTCAGCCCTAAATTCGGACAGAGCATCGGCTAGCTGCTTTGCGGCTAGGGCTCGGTATAGTGAGCGGATGTTCCATGAGAAAATTCTCAGATCGTTTAGCCATTTTCTTTTCCGTGGTCGTCGTCGTGTATCCGGCCAATATCCAAGGCTTGTTAAATTTGCCATAATAATTTGTGTTTACGGGCAAGGTTATTAGCCTTGCGCTAACTTTTCTCAGGATGTCGCTGCATGCATTGGTTCACAACTTGGCGGGTGCCAAAGTAGCTATCCAAGGGTGTCACGTGGAGACTACATGTGAACTTGGGTTGAACAGAGACAAGGATCGTCCTGGCCTTCACCGGGTTGAAAGCAATCAGCAACTTTGCCCTGTGTGTTCTCTCCCATCACACGAAATGTATGTCTTGTAAAATACAGCCGGGCTAAATGGGGTATTTTTGGCATCTGGTATTGAACCTCATTGACTTTACTGTAAAAAGTTATATACAAGTAAACTTGTAGCTACCCAAGTGTAAACCTTTTAGTGTGTAAACACCCGTTGCGAGAGCCACTTTAAATTTCAAAAACATACGACCCTACCATTTACAGTTGTCAAAAACTCCGAGTGAGTTAAAGAAAACACTCCAAAAAATGCAATAAAACGATTAAAAACATGAATTCTGATACGAATTTTGAATAATTTTACCTTTTCAAAGAATGTCTCAACACTCGTACGTGGAATCGAATCAGTTCCAAAACCAGGAATTGAAAGTGTTCTTTGTTGACAGCAAATCTATGTTGAAATTTATTTTTAACGCCTCAATGCAGCGTGATCGAGGTATTGAATATTGTTAGATAGTTGCAAATTCTCTTGCGTCTACTAAACACCAACGTGAACACCTTTCCGACCTAAAGTGTGCCAAATACCTTGAAACATGCACCTGAAATAGAGAGTGTGGAGTTGAACTTGCTCCTTATTCGCATAATTCCAAAAGTGTCAACAAAAGACTCAATGATCACAGCACCTATTAGAAACTACTATCATCGTCCTAATATTTACTTTTCAATCAAGCAGGGCAACAAAAGCTATTAGTCCTTTATAGAACAATTGCGCTTCGACCTGAGAAGGGCCATGCAATTTTTTCGAGACCTTTTCGTCTTCTGATGTTTGTTTAGAAAACCCTGACGTTAATGTTCACCGGAACAAATGGGTACTATTTCTTTCCGCACTTACTAAAAACGATGTGCATGCATTCAAAGCTTTTCATTTACTCACACTGCTATTTCTTTTTAAAACCTCTCGGGCACTCCTTCGTTAGTGACTCACACACTTGGTGGTGTAAGAGAAAACAAACTAACAGAGGCCATGCACAGAAATGCTGCTGCACTGAAATTATTTCTCAAATGTTGAAAATCACCCTTCGGTTAAAACCAAGAATTTTCCAACGAAAATGTTATCACCATAAAACAACTAAGCTTTCTATGTTAAATACTATTTCATTCCATTGTAGTTAAGTACTTACACAGATTTCTGCAACCCATGTTGTATATTCCTTCATGTCTCGTTTTAGTACTCACATTCCCCAAAACTTCCTAGAATGAAATATCCAGCTTTCTACGAAATATTTCAAAATTACTTTCAGGATCCCTACAGCAGTGCGAGTACTTCCCTCAAACAAGTGTCAGTACAATAAAAAAAACCTTATTTGATGAGTTTTCAGGAATGAGTGTCTTCCACCTGTCAAGTAATAATGGTCTCGATACCCCCAAAACGATAACACAATGTGACAAATAAATTTCGAGACTGGTTGAGGAAAACACTCTTGAAGTACGACATCTGAATTCGGATTGTTTTTCTGCTGATGTTTAAAGCCTCTTACAACTTTTTCATTAAGCATTACGATGCTTTTTCGAACATTTTGGGTATTAGAGCTGTAATTGACCTTCCTGAAGGATCATCGTAATCCAACCTCTCTCTGTCTTTCAAAAGACGTTTATAGCGCGAAAAACATTTGCTCTTCGCAAACAATTGTCGCCATACAATGCATTAACCGGAATATTGTGATGCAGTTTTACAAAGTTTTGCGTGAAATTTAGTTAGTGTTAGTATTTCAACATCGACACATTGGTGGGTTTGGGAGAACTGTCATAACTTTTCTGTATATCAACAAATTGGAGTAAAATCTTGTGACAAAGAGTAATGTTACATCTTTCGAATATCCGTCTAAATAAATATATGAGGCTATTAGCTACTCAAATTTGGTACTTGGTTATCCCGCCTGAATCATGAATTTATCGTCCTCCGTTTTATTGTGCTGCTAGCTTTGATTCAATATTACGTGAATTTTGTCCATACCCACCCGAGACTGCATCTTCTTCTACAAATGTTCGTTAACTTTTCTACTTAGTGTTTAAAACATTACTAAGAGCCTGGTATTTATAACTATCGGGTGACCGAATGAAGTTTTCTTACATGGACTTTGTCATCTCCACACTCAACATATGGACTCCTTTCAATGTTGACGGGATATAGGCACTTTGGGCGCCGAGAAAGCTCAAGTTCCATACATCCACATACGTACGAAGAAACCATTTTATCCCTTAGTTTAATTAAACTGAAGCATTTTCCAAACCACACGCAACCAGGTTCCTTTATATTGCGTTTGTTCGCACCCTTCTTGAATGAAACATTTGGGGTGGTACATCTCTCAACAATTTAATCTGCCCTGAATAAAAACACGTAGTTTGAAGTTTCTTCCATTTGCTCTACGATGCCTATTCTGGAAAAAGCCCCTGTGTTTTGCTTTGATTAATATGTTTGGGTTTAGAGGACCAATTGCTGACTGGGTGGACTGCGTCTTCTTGTATAGCTCCGTCATCTGCTTTTTAGTACTATGGACTGCTTAATAAAACCAACTAGCTGGATAAGCGATTCCCGTTCCAAATCAAAATACTATATATTTAAAAATACATTATACAGTAATCTGAAAGACCTCTCCTAACTGAGTTCTCATACGGAAGTGAACTGAACTGAACTGAACTAACATAAACTGATGTCACAGTGTCAATTAAACTCGAATGACAAAGGTGGACCTGAACTCATCACACAATCACGACCTCATTTTATTGGTCCGTGGCGCTGACAACGACAATATCTCTTTGTTGCTGCCGAGTGTCCCATGGGTCGTAGCATCTTCCGAAAATTTGTAGAAAAATGACCCGGTATGACTTGTGGCGTCTCCAAGGATTGCGACACACAAACTTCATTAAATCAACGTTGTAAAACAACGATTTTTCTCTTTGTCAACCACCACACTTTCATCCTACAACTGACAACACAATCGAGCAATCATACAACTGTCAAAGATTTTTTTTAGTGCGAAATGTCACTATTTTCGGCAAGTACAAGTCAGAATTTTCTCATTTAAAACTACTCCAAAATATATCACTATAACATCTAGGAAACCTAAATAACGGATTTCTGTTTGCCCAAGCTAATATAAAATATTTTACAGAGATCATCCATTCCCCATTAACTTCACTTGCAATGGCCCTGTGGGGGTTCTCTGTACCACGTGGACAACCAACCCACAATTTCATACGGTATTTCGACCGCTTTCAGCGCATCATTTTAACCCTTATTCCCCTTACAAGCTATTCCACCTGTAAATCATGTTAAAAGGACGCATATCTAAACTCATTATCCTATGCAGATAATGCATAATTGAATTTAGCAATCTTTTCGCCATACGGCAACTCCATTTCGCTAACCCATGAGATTTCCACCGGAAATCGCATCATGTCGGTTAGCAACGGCATAGTCTGATCAAACGACGCGGTTGCATAATCATGCAATCGCTGGGGAAATTATTAAATTATTTAATTTAGTTCCCATGATCAGATTTCCCTAGCAAATTCGGCGTCCTATTCACTTTCTCCAGACACTCCATTCGCTGGGGATCCATGATCTCTTTTCACTGGTGAATAGCACCAGCTACATTTTCCTCTCCTTCACAGTTATGTCTTCTCACAGTTCAATGCACTCCGGGATCACCATATTCACCGAATTAGGTCAATGGGTTATCCTCAGAGCTGCATTGGTTCATGCACACACAACCAAATCCACCCCGAGATCATAGTACTTTGTGTTTCTGTTCTCTCATTCCCCCATGTCCGTCGACTGTCGAATTAACTGATGTATTCACCACACCTCGACGGGCGTGGCAATGAGAGAGCAGAAGCCTGATCTCTATTGGTTGTCCTGTGTGTAAAATTAAATTACCCCTCTTCATCCCCAATTCAAATCAGTTGTTACACATCCACCACCGGTGGCGGTCACGCCACACCGTGTCACTAAATCATCCCTCGTCGCGCACACCCACGTTACTACGGTCAGTCGAGATTCAAGCACAGGAATTTCCATCTTACGCGTAAAGTTTATATTTTGCCACGAAAAGTCAGTTTAATTGTCCTCAAGAAAACAGTTAAATTTTATCAGTTTATTTGTGCATGTGGAATCATTGAATGTTAAATAAAGAAAACATGAACCAACAAAATGCCGCCAGTGCTTTTATTTCCTTCATCTTTACCTTTGGTGTTTGAGTTCTGGAGTTTCAACATTTTCGTCGGAACAACTTGATGGGGATTCAAGTGAAACAGTGGCCGTCTCTTGGCACACCTACTTGCACCCCACAGCCCACTAAGGTTGTTAAGGCTACATGGGTGGGCTGAAAAATTTCCGACCTCAACGTGAAAATAGTAGCACTCGTCAATAATAACTCGTAAATGTAGTTGTGCATCTTTTGACAGTTACTCACCAAAATGTCAGCCATTTTGAGAGCGCACTTTTTATTTGACAGTCCTTTGAGTGAGTCGGGGTGTGTTTATGTGAAAATGGACAAAATAATATCGAGCTGTCATTAAATGTTTGTGGTTGAAAGGCAATACGCCTACACAAATCAAAGATGAGTTGGACTCTGTGTATGGGGACTCTGCGTCATCATTTACCATCGTGAAATTTTGGGCAGCTGAATTTAAACGTGGCCATGAGAGCTTGGGAGGCGATGAAAGTTCGGGACGCCCAAAAACTGCAACAACTGACGATAGCATCGCTAAAGTTCACCAAACGGTGCTAGACGAGCGCCGAATTAAAATGAGAGAGATAGCAGAGGCTATGAAAATGTCCAAAGAACTTGTTTGTCACATATTAAATCATTTAGGCATGAGAAAGCTGTCTGGGCGTTGGAAACAGCGTATGCTCTCGTTGGACCAAAAACGTGTTCGAGTGAATATTTGTGGGGTAGGAAGTATGTACCAGCATGGGTACTCTGTTCACTCCTACTCCCATCCGTCTGTTAACAGTTCCGCCGACAAGTAACTAAAGGAAACTATTCACCACGGAAAAGGAAATGCAACACAACAAACTCTCCGACATACCGTCCACAAGGAGAAAAAGTTAAACGCACTATTTTGTTCTTTACAATTTCGTTTATTTTCTTTTTTTTTTGGTCCGGTTTTACAATTGGTCAGTAGCCACTTAAGCAAAAAAAAACTTATAATATTGGTTCACGCAGACGACTCACACTCGATTTTTCACGTACACACCGTACCGGGGCCGGTACGGTGGATGGCGGACAACCCGACCGCCTTGAAGGTTGGAATACGACTCAACCGATATCCTCTCCAATAAGGATATCGTTTTTACCTAACACCAGAGACACGTAAAGTCTCTCTTGGTGGTATAGGAATCCAGACCTTGTGATAAAGGTCATGGTAGTATGTCTGGTGATCGTTCAGATCGATGCTATTCACACGTGCTCGACAGCAGTGGAACAACGAAACAGGCAGGCGGCAAGGACAAAAGGGAGAAATGACCAAATGCCCCGTTGGTAATGCGGGTCATTGTTTACGCGATGCCCGACGATATTATCGACGTTGGGAGGAAAAAGGTGCTAAAAGCAAATTGGATTTTTATGGCATCTCTGGCTGCAGTAGAAACCGGGTTAATGTTTGCATTAGGAAATGCCGGAGAATTTGGTTTCAGCGTCTATTGCGCTAATTGTATGCAGCTACTTGGGTTGTTTATTGATAAGAAAAACAAAAAAGGTTGCCAGGCAATGTGTATGAAAAGGTACATGACGCGGCTGGGAAAGTAGACGGCGCAATATTTATGGTCCCTGTCATGACGGTTACATTGAATGCAATCCGAATTATTTTGTTTACAGGAATTTCTCTGGTACCGAATTGGTTTAGAATACCAGATAAGCAAAGAAAGAAATCTTACGGAAAATTGTATGCGAAGGGATGCATGAGAATGTAAGTTTTCTTTATAGGGAATTTAAGATTATAGATGGTGGTCTATATAATGCGTGAAGCATTTACAGGTACTAATACTGTTGCATTAGCGAACTTAAGGAAGTTGGGTAGTAGTTATGGGGGTTTTTTCAGGTAAGTAGACCGTAGGGTTTGGCGGAACCGCTACACATTTCCAATGCGTTCTGTTGGAACAATGTAGGCGCAATAAATCCAAGTTTTGGTGCCGATTAATTACTATCGATGAAACTTGGATACACCATTATAACCCGGAAACAAAAATAAAGTCAAAACAGTGGACTGCAAAGGAGGAATTTGCTCAAAAAAAAAAAGCAAAAAACATCGACTCACTCAAACGACTGTCAAATAAAAACTACCCGTCCAAAATGGCTGAAATTTTGCTAGGTAATTGTCAAAAGATGCACAATTATATTCGCGAGTGCCGCTATCTTCACGTTGAGGTCGGACACTTTTCAGTTCACCTTCATTATTTGCGTTCGAGCGTTGAACGCAACTTCCACCAACAACTGGATGTGATCCGAGCATCGGAACTGGGGCCGGGTTGAGCTTGGGACAGGCGTCACTCTGGCCGGCGGCCTGCTGGTGCATACTCATTGGGAGTGTATGCGGTTCTCTGCTAGGTCCTGTCGGACTGAGGGCCGCTGATGTCAGAGGGGACGTTCGTTGGGCAAAGCATCATTGCCTTGGTCGGCACGGTTTGCCGTAATTGAGGAGACTGAGTCGAGCGCAATCTGAGCCTCGAGCAGTCTCGTTCATTTGATATCCTTGGCGGGTTTCTCTGCAGCAGGCTTCCTTCCATCTTGGGCTGTTTCGGATGACTTGGTATCTTTCGTCGCTGGTGCTGGTGCACTAACAGCTGCTGGTGCCTTATCGCTGAAATCAGCCTTCTTTTGGAGTGTCGCTTTAGCGGTGGGTGGTGCTGCTGCTGTCGTTTTCACTTCTTTCACTGCCTCTGGACCCTTCTTGATGTCCTTGGCGGCGTTAGTTGCAGGCTTTGGATAAGTTGTCTTCTCGACCTTTACTCCTTTGGCTCTTTTGCTTTCGGCAGCATCTGTCTTAGTTGGCTTGTCGTTGTCTGTCGTCACGCCTTTGTTGTCCGTAGGTGGATTTTCCGGGTGCATCATCTGTGATGGCAATCTTGGTGGAGGGCCAGGAGGCATACGCATGCCTGATGAGGAAGGAGTTAAGATGTCCGCCGTAGTCTTGTAAACGGTCGGACGGTCGACGGTGAAGGCGTGCCTTGCCTCAGCGAGCTCTGTGGCGTCGTCGAGGTATGTCTCCTCAGCTTCGTCGATGAATCTTTCTTTAAAATAGTGGATCGTCCATGGCGTTATCAGGCCGATAAGTTGTCCATGCCTATTCAGAATTGCATTCCAGTTCAGCTGGAGGTCGCTCTCTTGCGCCTTCACTGTGGCCAGCGTCGGTGGCCCTCTCTTGGTGAGATTCTGGAGCGTGCCCTTCATCTTTTCATGTGGGACGAACTGGGCAGCCAGGAGGTTTTCGGCCAATACAGCCGTTGTCATCTTTGACTTCACTGCTGTTGCCGCCCACTGGGCTTTGGTCTGTCTGGTCTTCGCGTCTGGACTCTGGTGTCCCGCGACCTTTTTATATGCTGCGAGCTAGCAGCAATGGACTGGATCCGGCTCGAAGGACCAATATTTGCGTTTGAGCGTTGAACGCAACTTCCACCAACAACTGGATCTGTTCGTGGGCCGGGGGAAGGACGTCAGGATCACAGAACTGCTCCTGGTGTGCCCAATAAATGATGATGCCGCTGGATCCAACAATAACTATAAAATGTGTAATTGAAAGGATTACCTTTATTCCTAATCCAAAAGTTTATTCGCCATAGATTGAAAATACATTGGATCGTCTTTTGTAGCAAAAATATATACTTTATTTCAGTTGATGATTGAGATTTCTTTTGATTATAAATTCGGCGAACTGTGTCGCATCACCGCTACCGATTAAGAGAGTTTTATTTGTTGCTTGCTTGACAACCAGAATAATAATTGATTCTGTCAGCTAGTTGCTGACATTTGTTATTCCGTTGGTGGCGTCCAGTGCGAATCCGCAACACTCATAGTACGAAAGCCTTAACGTTTAAAAATACAGCCATTATATTTTGTTTACATACTTCGTTCGTTTTTTTGTTATTTCTTTGGCCCACCAACATTTCCCTGGTCACTTCACTCCTGTTTAATTCGTTTCTACTAAACGAACTATTGAACCAACTCCTACTAATTACGATTTCGTTGCTCAATTAAATTAACAGGCATTAATTAATAAAACTTTTAATAAAAAAAAATAACGAACATTGAAATCAATATTCAAATCAAATGTTTCCTCTCAATTCAAAATCAGATAAAAACTATATCCGTTTATAGAATTTCGATATTACAACTTTGCATTTAGTTTTTTTTTTGCCGTAAATGTGTACACGAATGTGCAGTTCGCTAACCAACAACGTGTCTGCCCTCTGGGGCACTCTGGAGGTATTCACGCCCAATTGTAAGCTTTGTAATTGCGGAATAATCGAAAACTTGAATTGGGTGGAAAAACGTTGTTTCTGACAGCTTACGGTTTTTTACCATTCAAGCTGCATCAATTATTAAGTCGTTATAACAAAAAATTCCAAACAAAAATAAAACTCACATTTGTGTTATACACCTCTTTCTCAAAAGACCAATTTGGCGCTTTAATTGAATGTGTGGCTTTTATGTTGAAGTGGAGTGCAGTGCCAGCAAAGAGAGCTGCCTTTGTTCTATGTAAAAAATTAAAAAACCAGGATAACAATGTAGCCCTTCGCCAATTTGAAAGGCTATTCACATGCCCCACTAGAGTTCGGTTTAACAAAATAATACATGAGCACCTACCAATGTGGAAAACTCAGCTGTCATTATATTTTCGTTCATTGTGTCAAGTATTTTAGGTACGATGGTCGTCATCGTGTGAAGTATTTTAGTACGATTAATTATCCACTGCCATAAAACGGTGGGGTTATATAGTATGAAACCATCTTGTTCATTTCGCCGAATTGTGTTTCAATATTTGTTTGTGTTTTGTGACCTGAAGGTGGATAAAGTTGCCCCGAATCCGCTTGTATGCTTGATTCACGCCGTTTTTGTTTATCCAGTAGTGCCTACGGGCCCATGCTTTTCAATCCATTCCTGTTTGTTCTCCCGACTAGAACCTCTCGACATTTCTTCCGAGGGCAGGGTTGAAGTATGACGTTTCTAAAATTGCTGCAGTTCATGTATTCTGTGGAGTTTCTGCATCATGTTGCCGAGCTATACCCTGATGAGTTTCCATCCGTTGTTTAAGCCTAGCATTAGGCCTCTTATACTACTCGTGGTTGCGTCTACTACATCGTTAAATTTGTCAGCAAGCATACTGCGATCTTCTCGGAATTCGATTAAAATGTGCTCCACGTTTTCTATACATACCTTGTAGAATGGGCAGTGCGGGTCTTCCCTGTGCTTGAATCTGTACAAGTATTGTCTAAAGCGCCGTGGCGGCTCCTTGAACGCCACTGCTCACCTTCTCATTAACCATTCGTAAACTTCCAACCTAGAGCTTCCAAAAACGTTATAAAACAAGTATTGTGGCAGTTCCATTGAACGCCACTACTTACCTTACAACCTATGATGAAGAAACAGTTTCCTAAAACACACAAAACATGTACTTACCTTCCATAGTGGTATCTGTATCTTCAGAAATGCTTTAGAACTATAATTTCGCTGATGCAAAATCCACCAGCAACAAATAGGTATTTTTCCACAAGGGCATGGTCGCATTAAACGCATCATGTGCCTTAAAAGCAATTTGGTTGCACCATCAAGCAACCAACATTACCCAAACCACATCAATGAGATATCTCCTAACGAGTCCGCCGCACACGTGCAGGAGATGTTTCTTTTACCTGTGCCCACATCGGTCAGTCATCCGATCGACAAATACATAACGGCATACGGCTGACCGCCCAAGGAAGTCGAGTCTTCAAAAATGGAAAATTACCAGCCAGAATTCGACTACTTGGAGATGCTGCCAAGATGTGCACGATCAGCATAAATGCTGTACGCAGTTGCTGATCGTGTAGTACGTCGAGATAGTTGCACCAGCTGCAACCATGCCAGCTAATGTTCCCCTTGTGGATTCGGTTGATCCACGGTCCGCATACTCGTGGACACACACCATGAGTAGCAGAAGGATCATCGTGTCTGGGTTTCACCCCTTTTTGCTGGACCAATACAAGGAAAATACCTTGTCGGACACCGAAGCAATGAACGAAATTCGCTGTCCTGTCTTCTTCGGTGAATGAGTCAATCGCGATACGGATTCCGTGGAGGCAAGTCGTGCATCCACGTTAAATAAATTGAGTCTGAACCCAACAACCGTCGGTGGACGAGCGTATTAAGAAAAATAAGTAAATTGAAAAGCAGAGTTTAATTTAGCAGTGACTGTCTTTGTAAATATGTTAACAACTATTCTATCTAAAAACAAGTATAATAAACTGGAAAGCAATATTTATTTATCAGTGACTGCCTTGACTTGTACGCCTTTGTGGAATATTTTAACAATTATACGAAATAAAAACAAGTATAACAACAAGGTGCTGTGTTACAGGAATGAAAGTGTGTTTTAATCTCATTCGAGTCTTTTGAATTGACTACAATCGGGAAGTGCATTGCCTACCATTGGAATTCCTGGACGTCTATCCTTTTGCTGCTTCTTCATCAGTCGATCCGCCTTTATTAATAATGTGCTGAGTCATTGCATTACGATAGAGGCGATTATAGTGATATAGACAACCCCATCGACAAGATGTTCAGTAAAATCAGTGTGTCCCGAAGTAACGATCGTTTACAGAAGTAAAATGTTTCAAACTTAGAACAAAATTCGACGGCAGTGCATTCCACAATTCGACCTTCAGCTTCATCGATAACGAGCCGATATTGGAACTTTTATCCCACATTGGTGACGTCCAACGGGACAACAGCGTGGGATTGGCGTAGAACTCGTGCCAACGACGGCACACATACGTACTACCCATACACCCATGCCCCATCAAGCATTTGAAAGTCTACCTGACCGTATTGTCTATTTGTCCACTCTTTGAATTTCGGTATCATTTCGTGCGCCCCCTTTCCTGTACCGGCTGTTTCCCATTTCTGTTGCCATCGGCTATGGCCTTTTGGCGGATTTGTATGTTGTCCAAGTGTTCCGCTGAACACTGTTCACCGCAGAGAAACGAATACACCAACGGAGCGCAGACAGCACAAAATTGAAACACGAAAAGAATTGTCTTTATTTTTGACTTTTATTTTTGTTTTAGCGGGAAGAGAACAAATTCCGCGTATTCGAGAATAAAGTTTTAAGGGGTATATTTGGTGGTAAATATGACGAGGAGTCAGGACAATGGAAGAAACTCCACAACCACGAATTGGAAGAGCTATACCGCAAACCTACAATTGTGAGAGTAATCAAGTCGCGAAGATTAAGATGGGCCGGACACGTAGCGCGAATGGGCGATGATAGGACGGTGCATAGAATTCTTGACGGTAAACTAACGGGGAAGAGACCGACAGCCGTGACGGAGATGGGAGGACATTATTAGATTGGACCTCGAGGAGATCAGATCGGATGATCGAACGTGGAAGGAGAGCGCACAGGACAGGGAACAATGGCGGAGCCGAGTCGGTGATGTCATGAACTTCTGGGTTCCTACAGGCCAGTAAATAAAAAAATATTAATATAAAAAAAAATTTTTTTGTTTTAGAGTTCTGTCTCCACTTACGTCTAGGACACACTTTTGGACGCATTTATCTTAGGTTGCGCCGTTTTGAAACTACCTTGAACCACACATTCGACGTATTTCTTCTTTTTTTTTATTTTCGCGATATCGCAGCGCGGACCGACCTCCTCATTGGGTTCCTCTTCGTTCCACTCTCTTGGACGGATGCTCGAAGTAGACTGAAAATGCTACTCCCCATTTCGAATTTTTGTTCATCCCCCTCTGAAACAGAAAATTTCCCATCTAGGTTGCCAAGAAAATGTTCCCATCATCAATCCTTCTCCTTTCCGTCTTCCTTATCGGAATCTTGTTCCTTTGTTTGACGATCGATCGTACCGCCACTTATTTTCCGACCTTTTCGTGGGATTTGTTTGGGATACCCATCTGGCTTAACCTAACAATGTTCTTGTACGCTTCAGATGGATACAAAGGACTATGGGATCGGTAATGCTTTGTTTGTATTTCCAACTCATAAACATCTATCGCGGGTAGTGTTAAGATGTTTATGGCTGCATGACTATCGGTCGGCAGCGAAACGATATGCTTTGTTTGCACAAGTGTGCCTTTTGCGTTAGGGTCATGCAAGGGATTTAGGTGCTAATTGATATTAGCTACCAGAGTAGCCATCCGTTGTTCGATTTATTTACCGACAATGGTGTACCATGGGAAGCATCGCGTTGATGCTTAGAATGGGTGCTTGACTTACATGCGATGCCTTGCTGCATTTGGCGCATTGGTTTGGATATGGATGCGTTGAACTCGATATTGGAAGCTTTTGAACGTTTCGTTCCTTGATTCCTGATATCGACCTCAACGTCGTTGCATGTCATATTACCTTTTGTTTCAGGTGTGGTTAAAGACTATGTGGATACGTGTCTGTGGACACGTGTACTGGCAAAGGTGAGTATATTCCTTGGCGGAAGGATACCTCACCCTATAGTGGCTTGAGTAGTTCGTAGAACCGGTACAGCCTCGTTCTCGGATAACCGCCAGATCGACGTTGTATACACTGGATCTCGTGCATTTACTTGATGCAACTTGTATATCTCTGCCACTGATCTCGCTTCTATTTCTATGAACACCCAAGCCGTAATTACCGCATCCGTTGGCACCGTTCTGTAGGCCCACAGAATCTCAAGTTTCCTCTTCTTTGAACAAATTCCACAGTCTTGGTGTATGAGCCATAGGTGATTGCTGTAGCTCATATAGGATCTGCGTGTAGGAGGATTAATTTACTCACAGAAGCGAATTTTTTGGATCGCCCACATTTGCTATCAGTTCTCTAATGTTTCGTGTAGTGTCGCTCCCCTGTTTGCCGCTTACGGCACGTAGTGCTCGAAACTCATGCGTTGATCCAGTATAAGCCCGACACATTTTATGGAGGGGGTGGATCCGATTATGTGTCAGTCGACACGTGGCTTAATTTGTTCTACATTTTTGCGACTAGACGCAGTATTACAAAACAGTTCTCTACCAGTTCCAACCCACCATTTATGAGGAAATCTCATATAATTTTTATCGTCTTGTTCGATTTCTTACAGGTTTCTTGGAGAGTTTTCGCTGTTGTAACAACTGCTAAAGCGTCCGCGTAGCCTGTGTTATCTACTCCCGGTATTTTATTTATGTTTAGTGTCCATCGTACATCACGTTCCAGGTCCCAGGTTTGAGCCGTGTGGTACTTCTCTTTTTACCTTATGTTTTCTGTGATGTGTGTGATGTACGAGACCGCGGTGTTCAGAGGGTAGCCTGGTGCTCTCAGTGTGATACAACGCATTGGTTATGTGCTTACAACCGCCTGAGTTAAAGGCATCCTTATTCAAGTGGGATAACTGTGTCACCATGTCATATCTATGTCTGCCCACGTTTCTAACCACAAACCAACTATCCTTGCACTTACCGAAACCCAGGTAACTACTAATACAGATATTTCTGATTTTAATCTACCTGGATATAACTTAGTACCACTGTTCCTTTCACATCGTGGTATAGCCACATACATACGAAATGATATTGCTTATCAGCTTCTGTCACAATATGGGGTCTGTTCCAATCCAGAATTTAATTTCTCTTGGCTAAAACTACACGTTCGTAAACATATCATACATCACAGCTTTCTTTACAGAAGTCCAAACTTGGATAGAAATGCATCCTTTAACGAATTTGAAGCTCTGTCTGATTCCATCGATAGGATCTTGACCCTATATCCGCACACTGAAATTGTTATTGCGAGTGATTTTAATGTGCATAACTCTCAGTGACACACAACACCTGAAAGGCAATATGTCCAGCTTTTTGCTGATTCAAATAGCTTAACTCAAATTGTCAATGAACCAACACGGGTACCAGATATATATGGTCATTTCGCCAACACACTGGACCTGTTTCTCACCTCCCACGCAAACAAATACACAATTAAAGTTTCTTCGCCCTTGGGCACTTCAGACCCCTGTGTCGTGTCAGCTAAATTTGCTTTAACAAACAGCCGCGCTAACGAAAAAACTCCCAAAAGAAGAGTATGGTTCTACGAGAAAGCCAACTGGAAAGGTCTGAACGACTTTCTAAGTGGTTCGATTCCGGGTGTAGAGAAGCCATTAAGGCTAAAGAGTTGAGCTTCCGGTTGTATAAATTAAACAATACTGAGGAAAACCGAAAAAGATTTAAGAAAGCTAGAAATGACTGCAATGCCCATATTCAACGCGCCAAGTTCTTGCATGACCAGAGAGTGAGACAAAAATACTACAAAAAAAAAATACTACACTCTCCCACAGCTAGTAGAAGCTTTTGGGCATTCGTGAAAAACATTCAAAACTCAACCCCTTCATCCATTCCATCACTTATCGTCGATGACAGACCAGTCACCAGTGCAATAGAGAAGGCGACTCTACTTGCTGCACATTTTGTAGCGAACTCAAAGCTGCCTGATACCATATCAGTTCCACCTCAACTTGAGCATAAGCAGCACACCATGAGCCAGATTCGCTGCCGAACGTGTACTGTTGCCCTCGCACTCAAAGAGCTAAACGCACACAAATCCGCTGGTCCAGATGGCATTCCCCCAATTCTCTTGAAGAGATGTTTCTCTTCACTCGCTAAGCCAATTCTCTCCAAGGTAATGGAATCACATATCAACCGTCAACTTTCGAAATATCTGGAATCCAATGACCTCCTCAATGACCGCCAATATGGCTTTCGTAGCAACAAGTCCACAGGATATCTGATGGCGTACCTTACCGAAAAGTGGAGCCATTCCATCCACTACTTCGGTGAAAGCAAGGTAGTCGGATTGGATATTTCAATAGTCTTCGACAGAATTTGGCACCCAGCCCTTTTGTCAAAATTGCATTCATATGGACTGGACAATTCCCTGATCCAATAGATAGGAGACTATCTTTCTGGCCGTTCAATCCGAGTGGTTCTTGATGTTGTCAAATCGGTCCCCCATCAAATTAATGCAGGTGTTCCCCAGGGTTCGGTACTCTCACCCGTAAATCTACTGTCTATGAACGGCACTTGCATCGACGAAGCCAAGGAACTATCAATCCCCGGCACTCGAATTAATTCGACTCTTAACTGGAATGACCACATATTTGAAGCTGCGAAAAGTGCAGCCAAATATATGGGGTTCCTTAAGAGATGCAAAAGATACTTCCTCCATCCAACCTGGCCACTATTTACAAGGCGTATATTCGTCCAAAACTGAAGTTCAACTTCCATATTTGGTCAGGCGCATCCAAAACTGCACTACACGTGCTCAACAGGATGCAGAAACGAGCAGTGAAACCTATTTGGGACCCAGCCGTAAGTCGATCAATTCTGTCGTTAGAACACAGGCGCAACGTATCATGCCTATCTCTTTTATATAGGTATTACCACGGTCGTTGCTCAACTGAACTTGCTGAATGTGTTCCGCCCCTTCAGACATTTTCCCGCAATACACGTCAATCGGTGAATGCGCATCAGTTCCCGTTGAAAGTGGACTTCAGGCGCACAAATAAACATAGAGAGTCATTCTTTAGCCGAACCACACGAATGTGGAATGTTCTGCGTGATCATGTGTTTCCTGGAGGTTGTGATGTCCAGACATTCAAGACCAAAATACATCGACACCTCCTTTCCTTATCCACTTCTTCTCCATCCGCTCGCACTGTGCTCTGACATTTAAGGGTACTTCAAAATCGTTACTGGCCGTCAGTATTGTTTCCAGATATTTAAACTTCAACTTTTTCAAATATCTTGCGCCTGGCGTTTATATGTGTTCCCTGGGGTCCACCTGGTCTCGCCGTAATCATATATTTTGTTTTGGCTTCATTTATTACTAGGCCCACTTCTCCTGCGCATGGATGATGATTTCTCTATTTTTACTTACAGTGTCTAGATTATCGCCCAAAACGCCGATGCCATCCGCATATGCAAGGACTTGTTCAGGGATGATGCGGCCATGTTGTCTTGTACCTTTCTGATGATCGAGGACAAGGTTAAAAAGACACGGTGAGAGGATATTCCCTGTTTCAGTCCGTCGCGGATTTCAAATGGTTCTGGGAAGTAGTTTTCTATTCCAACTCCCCGTAACTTTTGTTTATGCATATTGTTCAGAGACAATACGACAATATGGTAAGATCTTTTCCTTGCGACTGAGTCGTAGGCTTTTTGGAAGTCAACGAACAGTAGCTGAACCGTCTCTCCGTATTCCCACTTCGTTTCAAGAAGTTGCTTTAGTGTGAACATTTGGTCGCTCGTTGACCGATTCCTACGGACTCCGCACTGATAGTCTCCCAACATTTCTTCAGCGTACGGTGTGGTTCTCGCCAGAATGATATCTGTTAGTATTTTGTATGTGGTTGGGAGCAATGATATTCCTCTATAATTTTCGCAGTCAGATCTGTCGCCTTTTTTTGAAGATGAGGACCACTATTGAGGTTTTCCATTCTTCCGGAGTGACTTCCTTATCTCATGTTGATTTAATCAGTTGGTGAATCTTTCGAGCGGTTGCCTCTCCTCCATGCTTCATAAGCTCTGCCGGTATGCAGTCAACTCCAGGAGCATTGTTGTTTTTCAACCTATTTAATGCGTTTACAACTGCGTTGAAAGAGGGCTCTGGGATCTGAGAATCGACTGTATGTACGTTTAGTGCGTTTATTTGTGGTTGATGGGTGCGCACATTGCTGAGGTTTTCAAATTACTGCTTCCATCCTGTGACGATGCTGTTTGTTTCTGTGACCAGACAGTCATTTGCGTCTCGAATTCCTCCCTCGGTAGAGATTTCTAATTAAGTTTATGCCGGCATACATACCTCTGATGTTCTTTGCTTTGGCTTTTTTTAAGATTCTTTCGATGCAAGTCTTCTCCCATTCGCGTTTTTTGCGTTTGAAAAGTTTCATTGTCTCTTTCCGAATTGTCGTGTATCTTTCTGCGTTGACTTCATCATATCTTTGTAAGTGGATCACTCAGGCGAGTTTACGTTCTTCGATCTTCGCCCTGCACTCATCGTGAAACGAAGGTTTAGACTTAATTGTATTCTTAAATCCTAATACCTTTTGGGCTATTTGTTTGATTGTCTCTATGATCGATGTCCATTTAGTGTCCTATATACTGGGTTCCTCTTCCTCACCACTCCCATTATCTAGGATGCTAAATCTATTCGTTAGTTCGTCCTGATATTCAGCCCTTGCAGGTCTTTTAGTTTATCAATGTAGAACTTTTTGCTCGTTTCCCGTGACTGCCCATGTAGGTTTGCAGCGAGTCGACTACTAATTTTGCCCATCACTAGAAGACGATCGGAGTCGCAATCTGCTCCTCTATATGATCTTACGTCGAGGATGTTCGAGTGGTGTCTGTTGTCTTTGAGGAAGTGGTCTATTTGGTTACGCGTGATATACATCTGGCTTTATGAATTTGCTTGTGCCTGAACATCGTTCTTTTCACTACCAGATCTTTTGACTCAGCGAACGTGATAATTCGAATCTCATTAACATTTGAAACGTCGTGTGGGCTTTGTTTACTTATGGTTGGTTGGAGGATACGGATAAGGTAGATAGATACCTTACCAATTTTTGCGTTGAGGTCCCTGAGGAGGATTTTAACATCGAACGATGAGATCCCATCAAATACCTCCTCTAGGGTCTCATAGGAACTATCCTTCGTTTCTTCGTCGGTATATTCTGTTAAAAAATCTTTTACACAGGGCGAATTCTTATTGCTGATGATGAAGCCGGTTCCGGGGTTATGTGTATCGCTACCTCCACACGGCAGGGTGAACCCGTTGGTTACGAATACTTGATTACGTTTGTTTAGTTACTTGATGTGGGAGTCGGACTTCCTGAAGGGCGACGTTGTCCATTTCATATTATTTCATGTTTTCTACGACCATCTGTATCGGGCCTGGTTTATATAGTGTTCGAACATTCCATGTGCCCACGCGTATATCGCGCTTTTTTCGTATTTCTCTACGTCTTCTTTTTGCCGAGTCGGTGTTTTCCTGATGATTTGTTTCCTTGTGGTAGTGTCGGCTCATTACACCTACGCCTACCGGGTTTTTCGTGTGATTGTTTTGTGTATATTGATTATTCATTTTGGGGTGTCTTGGGGTTTCAAATAGTCCGCCATATAACAGCCTGGCTTTGATATGGTAAGGTTTCCTTACCGCTCTGATTCGACCCGGTGTCAGAGAAGCGCCGTTATAATACAGCCGGTATATCCCAGGCTGCAAACCATCCAATCGGTACGGTGATGCGTAACACCCTGGATTAGGAGTGGTAGATCTTTGTTTGTTACTCCTCGCTAGCCTGTCTGACATGGTTGGCCCTACTGGGAGTATATGCTTCTGTCAGCATAGCCTGAGTGATTCATTGTATTTAAGCCCGCGCATCACGTTGATAGAAACCTTGTACCAAATGGGAGATTTAAAAATGTTTACATATTTTTATTATCATTTCTTATTTTTATACTTCTTATTTTTTATAAAAAAAAATTAATTATTATATAAGTTATTAACAATTATTCCCCAAGTCTTAAAAAAAATGCAACTTCTTCTGCACACGATAAATCAATACAGAATCAGCTGAGAGAGATTCCCTTAGTAGGTTACTCTATATCAGGGATGGAAGAGGAATTTTGAAGAAAAATGATATGTTGGAATTTTAGAAATTTTAAATTCAAAACCACGATTTTCGTAAAATAAAATTGACAGTTTGTGTTTTATAAAAGAAGTTCTAATTGTTGAAAAAAAAATCACTCGTCCAACCCCGAGTGAATCTTACCTAAAAGATGTGTGTAAATCTGTAGAATGACCGGTTCATTAGTTTTTGAGATATCAGTCCACCGACTTTGGTGTTTTGAGATAAACGCGTTTACAGTTTTCAATAAGGATATGATCCGAGCAGCAGGGGGGCGTTTGTAAATGCCCCAACTCTTTCAATTCACATCGAATCGACCGGAAATTTAAGGGGAAATGCGATTTCTGAGACACCGTACTTTTATAATAATTTTTTTTTTAAATCGCCTTTTTGAAAATGATTACTCTACAGTTGTGGCGAACTAATTAAGAATGATACTAGAAATTTTGTTTACAATCATTTATTATTAAAATTCTTTGGTATAAACAGTTTCCTCGATAGTATAAAGGTTAGTATACCCGCCTGTCACGCGGGAGACCGCGGTTCGATTGCCCGTCGGGGAGCCTCTGGCGCAAGACTAATGACCTTGCCCGGAAAAAAGAAATCATTATGGAAAATTTAACAAGCCTCAGGACTTGCTAAATAAGGCCAAGACCGGCTTCCGGTTGTAGTGCCGATGATGATAATGATAAACAGTTTGTAAAATGTTTTTTAAATATTTATTTTAGTATATTAATTAAAATATAAATAATATTCACAAAAAAATAACAAAAAAAAAAAAATTAAATTGAAAAGGTTTTGTAAAACAAAATTAGCTGGCGATCTAATTAACAACGATTGATTTTTAGTCCAAATTTGATGTCCTAGCTTAGTACTTTGTAGGAAAACCTTTGTTTTTAATCACTGCCTTACACCGCCTGGGCATTGAAGCAATAAGGTCCTGACATTTATTCGTTGTTATGGCTTCCCAAGCTGCTTTAGCAATCTCATACAATTCATTTAAGTTACTTATTTTATGCTTGTTTACTTCTCTTTTTAATTCGTTCCAGATGTTTTATATTGGGTTTAGGTCCGGGCTACATGAAGGCCAATCGATGACATCCACGGAATTATAAGCAAAAACCATGCTCTCGTTGCGCTCGCGGTATGCTTAGGGTCATTGCCCTGCATAAATCTCCATGTCACAGGCAATTCTCCGTCTGCGTAGAGCAGCATTACATCGTCAAGGACATTAATGTATCTTTGGGCGTTCATTATACCTTCTATGCGATGTAACGGACCGGTTCCTTTGTATGACATACAACCCCATAACATGATACTTCCTCCTCCATATTTGAGGGTGACAGTGGTGTATTTAGGGTTGAATGCTTGCTTGAGGCCGTCGAACATATTGCTTATCATCGGAACCGACTCTGTTGATTTTTGTTTCATCACTCCACAATATTTTTTTCCACTGTGAGATGTTCCAATTCTCATGTTCCCTGGCAAAAGCTAACCTAGCCTTTCGGTTTTTTAATGATAGCGTGTTTTTTTTCTAGCCGATCTTCCAAACAGCTGGCTCTCAGTCAATCGCTCTCTAATAGAGCGTGCTGAAAGTGCATTCGGGTCCTCGCCGTAAACTTCCTTTCGTATTTCTTTTGAACTCATAAACGGATTTTTTTTGCAGCTCGAACAATTAGCCTAACCTGGGCTTCAGTCGTTTTACGAGATCTTCTCCGTCTTCCTACGAGTTCTGTGGTTTTATGTTGTTCTACCTATTTTATAGCATTAAATACCATTGTTTTAGAGCAATTAAGCTTTTTTGAAAATTCTTTATACGACAACCTTTCATTATTTCGAAGATTTATGATCGCTTCTCTCATGTTTTTTGTACAGCTTTTTTTCTTTCCCATATCTCGTTCAAGTGTCTTAAAGAAAAGCAAGAACATATAATTCCGTTTACTTTCAAAGAAATTATTATATTTACCAAGAAATATTTACGTTGAAAATGAAATTATACAAAAAGAAACAAATCGTTCTTAATTAGATCGCCAGCTAATTTTGTTTTACAAAACCTTCTGAATTTAAATTTGTTTTTTTGTTTTGTTTTGTTTTTTTTTTTTTGTAAATATTATTTATATTTTAATTAATATACTAAAATACATATTGTCACAAATTCAAAACCGACACACTTGTCAACCGTTAGCGTGACCTCATGGCGTCGCACCGAGCCTTAAGCCAACTAATACATCAACACACCGATTCTGGAGCCATCTAGAGGAATACTGGAGAATACACAAAACTGGCGAAAACGTCAGCAGCAGACGGAACCATGAGAGAACACGTGCAAGAACTAAGAAAAAGGAGAGCTACAGGAGACGAGGAATTGAGGAATTTAACGGAGCATAAGAGGTCGTCCTTGAACATTGCAGAACTCTTGCGATCCAGTGGTCGAACTCGCGTAAAAGAACGGATAGTTTTAAACTGGACATAGTTTAACGGTCGTGTGCGAAGTAAAAACGTAACAATTGGTGTCAGAAGTGGGATCGCGGAGTGATCGTGGACAATGGTAAAGTTTGCCGACCAAAGAATACCTCAATTGAGGGATGAATTGGAATCTCGACGATTGCCCGGAACAGGACAAAAGGCGGAACTGCAAGCACGATTGCGGAAGGCTCTGGAGGATGAGGGCATCGAAGTTGAAACCTATGAGTTTTACCAAGGTGCTACGGGACCTTCATCCGAGGTCAAGGAGCAATTGATGGAACCCCAACCAACCCTAGCATTCGACGTGAACGTGTTTTTACAAGCAATGGCACAACAATTGGCGGAGCAGTCTTCACGTATGGAAAATCAAATGGCGGAACAGTCCTCACGCATGGAGAATCAGTTGACGGAACGCATAGAAAAGCAGCTGCCGGAGCAGTCCTCGTGCATGAAGAACCAGTTGGTAGAACACACTTCACAAGTTAAGGACCAACTAGTGCACATCGAAGGAAATGCCGCTAAGTTGCGGGCGAGGCAGGACCAAATGGAAGGCGAACTACATCACTTGGAATCGAAACTTAGAGAGTTGGATATTCATGTGCGTGAAAGACAGTCAAGCATACCAGTTACGACTGTCAATGCGATGAAACTTAAGGCAGTGTTTTTAAACTACAGTTCGAGACGACAGCACAAAATAATCATTGGACAAAGACGGACAAAGTGGCAGCGTTGGTGGTATCGCTGAAAGGCCCCGCCGCCGATGTGCTACAAACTGTTCCTGCAAGTGATCGTGGCAATTATGACGCAATAATGGCTGCGATTGAACGGCGTTACGGCAGCGATCATAGGAAGCAGATGTTCCAGATAGAGTTGATGAATCGCCACCAAAAAGCAAACAAGCCGTTACAAGAATATGCAATGGAGATAGAACGGCTCGCGCACTTGGCAAACGCAGATGCACCCGCGGAGGTAATCGAAATACTCAAAACCCAGGCGTTCGTCAATGGTTTGAAGGATGCAGATACAAAACGAGCAACGTACTCTACGCCGAAAAGGACATTCGCGGAAACAGTGTCGTTTGCATTGACACAGGAAACAGCCAGTCTGTTAAGCAAACCAGTGCATAGAGTCCATCGCGTGGAAGTGGAACCGAACGAATCCCTGAAGAAAAGTGTGAGGGATCTCATAAAGACTATGACTCAAATGATGTCAACCGGACGCAAGGGCTCCGACGGGAAATGTTATAATTGCGGAAAGGCTGGGCACTTTTCACGGGATTGTGATGCACCACGCAAGGGAAAGAGAATGGAGAAAAGCGAAGTAGAAAACGCTCGTGGTTCCTCTGGCGAAAACCCATCGTTAAACTAAAAAGGACCAGCTCAAAGGGGGAAAAGCTGGTTCCCGTAAGGGACTGCCCCACAATCCCCGTTTCACAAATAAGTCGGATAAACAATAATCTAAACGTGAGTGGAGCTCTGAATGGACGATTGCTGATCTTAACTCTGGATACAGGCGCAACCCATTCCATCATTAGATCGGACCTGGTAGGAGATGATGTCGAACCGTTGAATGTTTATAAACCAGGAGGACAGCATGGAAACACCGATGCACTCTCTCGACGCCCATGTGCAGTGGAGTGTAAACACTGCCCAAAGGCTGAACGATGTGAAGGGATACTCGACATCCGCTTATTGAGTCTCGGACCTGATGCAGAATGGGACTCCAGTGCTATGAGAAAAAGCCAACTGGACGATCCCGATTTGGTCAAGATCCTGAAAGCAAAAGAATTGAATGAAAGACCAGCAAAGGAAGGAATGTCATCGGAAAGTCCAGTGGCCAAGGCGTATTGGGCGCAATGGGACAGCCTGAAATTAATAGACGGAGTATTACATCGCCAATGGGAAAGCAATGATGGTAGATACACCCCCGATTTAATTGTCCTACCAAAATCAAGGATAGCAGCCGTGCTGGAAGAATTCCATAATGGACCAAGCGGAGGACACCTCGGCGTTGCAAAAACCCCGGAGAAAATAAAACAACGGTTTTACTGGGTGAATAGCCGGAATTCAGTTGCTAACTGGATTAAAAACTGCACACAATGTATGGCAGCCAAGGGCCCAAAAGTCAAAAGTTACAGCAGTATAATGCCGGAGCGCCATTTGAGCGCGTCGCAGTGGATGTAGCTGGCCCTTTCCCTATTAGTGACTCCGGCAACAAATATGTACTCGTGGTGATGGACTATTTCAGTAAGTGGCCCGAAGTGTATACGATACTAAACCAGGAGGCTAAAACTGTAGCCGAAGCTTTCGTGCAGAATTGGGTCACGAGATTTGGAGTACCGATCGAGTTACATTCGGATCAAGGGAGGAATTTCAAGTCTGCTATCTTCCAAGAAATGTGCTCACTGCTGGGCATCAAAAAGACACGGACGACAGCTCTGCACCCACAGTCGGATGGAATGGTTGAGTGGTTCAACCGTACGCTCGTGGAACATTTGCGAAAAGTTGTCGACAAATGTCAGCGTGATTGGGACAAGCACATCCAAATATTCTTAATGGCATACCGATCAGCAGTACACGACACTACCGGACACCCACCTGCACACATCCTCTTTGGTACAGACTTGAGGCTCCCATCGGACCTGAAATTCGGTAGCAACGGTGGCACTATTAAAGCCGGAGGCAGCTACTGGGAGGTGCTCCAATCCGGGATGGACGAAATACACCGTCTCGTGGGGCAACGGACGCGGTTGATGAGCAACAAGATGAAGGATCGGTATGATCGAGCCATGAATTCCGAGGGATTCCAAGAAGCCGATTTAGTACTATTATACAACCCCCAACGGAGGAAGGGTCTGTCCCCAAAACTGCCGACATCGTGGGAAGGCCCATATAAAGTCTTAAAGCGACTAAACGATGTGGTGTATCGCATACGGAAGAGGCAAGGGAAGATAAAAGGTGTGCATATAGAGAGACTATCCCCATTGGGATCATGGAATTTGGAGTCTTAAGTGGGGGGGGTAGAGTCTTAAGTGGGGGGTAGTGTCACAAATTCAAAACCGACACACTTGTCAACCGCTAGCGTGACCTCATGGCGTCGCACCGAGCCTTAAGCCAACTAATACGACATCAACACACCGATTCTGGAGCCATCTAGAGGAATACTGGAGGATACACAAAACTGGCGAAAACGTCAGAAGCAGACGGAACCACGAGAGAACATGTGCAAGAACTAAGAAAAAGGAGAGCTACAGGAGACGAGGCATTGAGGAATTTAACGGAGCAAAAGAGGTCGTCCTTGGACATTGAAGCACTCTTGCGATCCAGTGGTCGAACCCGCGTAAAAGAACGGATAGTTTTAAACTGGACATAGTTTAACGGTCGTGTGCGAAGTAAAAACGTAACAATATATAAAAAACATTTTACAAACTGTTTATAGCAAAGAATTTTAAGGGGGTATTCTGGTCTAGACGCACGAATTTAACGCAATTTTTGAAGTGCTGTAAAAAAAAGCAATCAATATTTTTACTATTCATTTTCTTATAGGATGTTTACTAATATTTCAAGAATACAGTAAAAAATATAGAAAGTAAAGAATTCAAAATTCAAAAAGTTAGCAGCTGATGAAGTGGGGGATCTCAAAAAGTTGTCACGCGACCATACCCACGATTCAGCCCTCCTAGCAATCTGAAAAAAAAAGAAAAGATTATCAATTTACAGAAATGACTCTATCGTTGGAACTAAAAAAGTTGAAAAAAAAATTTTTTTTAACAAAATGGCGACTGCTTGAAAAAAAAATTATTTGTGTACCACTTTGTTTAGTTTTTCGAATTTTTTTAAATAGTTAACATTGAAATTTGGGGATGAGGATAGTTCATGCAATAGAAAAACCTATAAAGAAGACACATACTATATTTGAGGGGAGTCGGTTCAGTAGCACTTAAAAAATCGTGGGTATTGTTTTAAAAAAGACAGTTTCGAGAAAAACGCGTTTAAAGTTTCACGTAAAGTTTCTCGCGGTCTATGTCATGAAATGATATTTTAGGCTTACGTTTATTCAATGTGCCATTCCTGCTGCATACATTGGACCTTCCTCGACTTCGAAATAAGCATCTTTCGCGCTTGTCTCTTCCAACCGAGCAGTTCTGGCCCCCTTTGATGCGTTAGACGCTCGTATCTCTGAGCGGTCAATCCGGGCATTGTCTCGTTTCCCAGCGAATGAATAAGCTTCTGGACCAATTTTGACTCCTATAAGCATCATTATTTTAAAAAGAGGAATGTAGCCTTCATTGAATATGCAAACAGCAATAAACGTAGCAATTTCAATGACGTGAGTTCCGGAATGAATATGTTTCAGCGCAAAAGTCCAAATCAAATAGCTTAGAGACTGACTCTCGTAAATCGGCTTCATAATATCCAATATCTTCGCACATAGAGAAGGATTTACGTGGTCAAACTCCTCGATCCGTTCCGGCCGAGCCGGTTTAGACGGCATGTCAGCAAAACAGCCATACCTCCGGAAATAATTTGAATTTTCTAAAATGCTCTTAAAGACATATTCTTAGGGTGTTAAGCTTTGAAAATATGAAAAAAAGAAAGATTTTTTCAAGTTCCTAGACCAGAATACCCCCTTAAAAAAAATTATTATAAACAAATTTTCTATCGTTCTTAATTAGTTCGCCACAACTGTATACACCCTCTTAAGAAGAAAAGTACGTTTCTTGGCCGTTACTCAACATATTCTATATTTAAAATAAAAAATGTGTTTACACGCCGGCAAATTGACACTAATAAAAACTATAGCTATATGAAGTAGCTTAAACATAAAGTTTGTTACAATTTAATCACCATCTCGCTGTCTCTCTCCCTCATTCTCTTCTTTTAATCGCACTTTCTTGAAGATTTAGGGACACCTAAAAAGGTTTATTAAATACTTTTTTTTTTGCATTCTACCGTTCATATAATGATGCAAAATATGACGATCCTTTCGATGATACCATTTTGATGATAACGTGCCATATTGGTTCCCAGAAAAGAGAATCATCTCATTGATTCAAAGGAAATGTGTTTGAAGAACAGAGGCATCTCAGAGAAGTCGTGCGTCCAGGTGGCTGGAAAATCGAAGGTACCCAAGGTTCCTGTGGGGTAGAACGTATGTGTGCCGACATTGGCACTGGTTAACTCCTACTCCACGGATTGCTCCACCGAATTTGATGGAATAAAACGCTGGTTAAACTGTTTCGAATTTTATCGTTTATTGTACTGCAGGGACACAGGCAGACGCTTCACAATGAAATTAGTCTAATCTTGTGTTTACTTAACTTTTAAGTTTTAGAAATCCAACAGTTATAAGTTAAATCGATTGTTGCTTGTCTTTTATTTCACTAAACTATAGAACACTTTATTTCGAACTTATGTTATTTTTCTCTTTACGAATAAATTATGCGAATAATAATGTTAAACTAACCGGGTACTAAAGCACACGCAAACACGCTTCACGTCACTCGATTTTCCGGGCGCACTCCACTTAGGTTGAGACTCGACTCACTTACAACTCTTTCTTCGACTCCACTACTTTTGTGCGCGGATCACCTTGTTGGCTCGTGATGCGAGCTCATGGGTGGTCGAACCGTCGGAATGAAAAAGCATCTTTGGGATAAGTATTTGCAGTTGTCCAAATACTACGTTAGGGATTAGGATACATTTGGGACAATTACACAATGATGGTTGTGTTTACAACCATGTTAATTGTGTATTGCAATCCTAGGGAGTCATGGGTCGAATTCCAGTGTGAGTATTTACACTGGCATTGAATTCGGGTCTTGGCAGCTAGGCGCGAATTGCGCCGGTGCTTTGAAGATTGCATAAAAGCCGCCGTGAGTACTGATGCACATGAAAATCGGTTGCGCACGTGTGGGACAGTAAATGCACGCAGACAGGGGTTCTGCTGATTGTTTTCATAATCTACTTCGGTTATCTAGTATGGCAACCGAAATGTTTTCTTTTTAGAACAATGCTGAGATGCATTGATGTATGCGGTATTGGCGTAGCTAATTTCTTATAGGGAAATTTATATAACGCGTTAATTGCGTGAATGTCCTTGATGGGCAGATGCTTGATGTTGGATGCTATTTGCATAACCGAAAGGTAATGCAATCGGTGGGAGAATGCTTGGGGAAGTTATTGCGCTTGCATGGTAAAAATGATGAAATTAGTGGAGCTTTAGGAAGGTAAATTTGGAGGTAGGTTGAAAAAGGTAGTAGTGGTGTTAGTAGAAACGCCACATTCCCTTTAGTATTTTTACACAGAACTGTAGCTCTGAAAGAGGTCGTAATGTTGCAGGTTATTTACCGTCCACCTCACTCGCACTGGTCATAACATCTATATTCATGCGCTCATTTGAATGAGTACTCTGTATTTACACCTCTTGCGAACTGGAAAATGTACCACAAACCAACAATTTCCATCCTACAATTTTAGATCCTTAGACCAACTTGCATTTTCAATTCCAATTTGGTTCAGCAGTATTAAACTGCTTATTTATTGTGTTCACGTCCCTCGAGAACGACTTTTATGCACTGAGTACAAATAATCACAAAAGACGTTTACCTTAATCATAAAAAGAAAATGGATGGAGAATGAAATCTCGAATTTAGTTCTGAGTCCCCAACTTCCCTCAATTTATGGTAATAAAATACGAAAGAAACACATAAACGCAGATCCATCCATATATCAAAAAACTTATTACCGGATAACCTTTTCTATTTAAGTCGCATGATTGGATGAAATATATTTCATTACTCGGCCGCCGGTCAATCATTATTTGTTTTGATTTAGCATATTCACCCTGCCCTTTGGACAAGTTATTTCTTGAAAAAGGGCAATTGTCGAAGGTGAAAACACTCTCACCTGGTGTGGCCCAAATTGGATAGAGATTTCTTCCTTACACATGTCGTTCCGTATCGTATCCCGTTAAAAAACTTCAGCGTTTCAATATATTTGCCTTAGGTGGCTGTCTTTTAATCCTCTGTTCTCCGACCACATTGCGGATCCAAAATAGATCCTATGGATTCTCATTTTCAAATTAGCCGCAAACCATTTGTAGGTGAAATATAATACAATACATAAAATTCACGAGTCTTCGGCATTTGATGTAATGGGTTCTCCAATACGGACTTGACAACTTTTTTTCGGTAGTAAATTTTTATAATTTGCAGACGTTGTTCGTTAGTGTACGTAAACATGTGAAAAATGTTGAGTTTACTGAATAAATTGACAGTGACAGTTTGATGATTAGTGAAAGGGTGCGTTCACAAATTAAATTCAAAGTTGTCAAGTCCCTATTGGAAAATCCGATACTTCATACGATGACAAACAAAACAAGATAACATAAAGATTATTATAGTGAGTGTCCTAGCCCACCATCTACAAGTTCAGCTTCATTTTCTTCATTGTACAATGTTTCTCTCAATAGACGTCCTTAGTTCGTTTTGATACCCCGCTTTGATGTGATAATTTCCGGTGTGTGAAGTGGCTATAATATTCCGCCGCTGACTTATTGTCCTGAACATTAAAAACAACTTTTGCATTCGTTTCAAAAAATTGGTTTCTATTTTTTATTGCCCATTCCATTCTTGAAGAGAACGAAGGGTAATCCAACTAACGGAAAGGATTTATGGAGGGAAAATCAAATGTCGATGAATGTTCCTCAATGGACTTTGTCACACAGGATAAGTGGGAGTTGAAAAAACGCTTTGATACTCGTCTACCAGTATTTTCTTTGCCTTTTATTCCGCTGTGCTGCTTGTGTTTAATTTTTTTCGTTTCGTTTTTTTCTTTTCCTGTATGTATTCTTTCCCTATCGTTGTTCTTTTTCAGGAGATGATTCCGTGCTGTTGTTTCTATTATCCTTTGACACTTTGTTAAAAAAACTTGAGCTTTAAACAATTTAAAGAAGAAAAGAAAAAAAAACCAAATTATTAATGAGCAATGAGAATAATTTCCTTTCGATTTCTGTCTTGTTTCCTTTTTAATTTTTTTATTTTTTTATTCTGTAATCCTGTTTCCCGTTCACTTGATATTTATATACCAAAAATTATTTGTTTTTGTTTTTTTTATGGAGATGGAAACTGTGAAGTATCCTTTCGCTTTATTTTTCTTTTTTTAAATGTTTTTTTGATCCTTTGGCAGCTTGCACGGAGCATGATCGTGAGTACATGTTACTACCCCTCCTTCATAACACCCACACACGCCTTGAAGGTTCCTTATAAGGGAGGGGCATTCTCTATCGATTCGTTTATCTTTATTTAAATATTGTCTTATGCTACACTTATCGTACATGTTTCTACTTATATATATACATACATACATACACACATATATATATATATATATATATATATATATATATATATATATATATATATATATATATATATGATGTTTTTCCTTATACTTTTGTCATCCAAATACAATGAATACGCGCCAAATTGATGATTTCGTGACTCTTGTATCCTGTTTTATTGTTTGGCTTTGTATAAAATATGAAAATGTAAATAAATTCGTGTGGATGTTGAGTTTCTATTTAATTATCGTGCCTCAAAAAATTCAGCACGAATAAATATGATGTGTTTCACCCTTTGCTTTCCTACTGGAATGTAAATTTATCTGTGGTTTTGTGTGTAATGTGTTTCAACTGTACATCGTCTGGCAATAAAGATATATTTCCATAATTGATTATCGCAGTGCACCCAATTTCCCATTATAAAGCAGATGTCTGCGGTTCAAATGTTAGTTATCCATTTCGAGAACAGTATCTGTTGTTTTTCCTTTCTTAAGCTGTTTTTTGTGCTCGTCGTTTTGTGGTAATTTTTCAATTTAATGAATGTCAATTACAGGTGGCTCTCATTTTAATCAAGGCAGTAAAATAATCTCTTTAACATTCATTTCAACGGAAACTAAATACATTTATATTAAATTAGCAAGCCTACATCCAGAAGTCTACCAGTGAATTATGGATGTAATAACACGAAATCCAGACAATTTTGCTCCTTAGATAGAGATTGAGTGAACAGTAAAAAAATTGGAAAATATTGGAATTTCCGGTGATTTAGAGAAATTTAATTCTGGGTACGAGGGCAGTTTTATAAGTCAGAAACTTCTCACGCACTAACTTTAAATGCAACACTGCTCCCATTAACTGCCAAATATAAATATTTGAATATGAAAAAAACTATCCGTGCGATGGGTGCTGCGATTGTTTACACTGGACCGTAACTGCAACCGTGTGACAACTTCAAAGGAGTGTTTGGCGTTATTCAGTCGCAATCCAAACGAGTTTTTGGGCCCTTTCGTTACCATGGACCATCATAACACTCCGACCAAGGAACAATCAAGACAGCGGGTCTGTCGACCAACAAGGGCATGGCCACCGTTTTTTGCGATATACGCGATGTTGTTCACAAGGAAACCCATTATTTGGGAGCAATAAAAAAATTGGAAGAGCGCTGATCTAAACGTATCGAGCTTAAGGGAGACAACGTTGAGAATTGGATAAAAGTGTTTCCCGGAAACTGATTAATTAATCTTCTTTTCTTTAATACAATTCTCTCAGAAGACGCGAACCCATAGCGTAGAGTCTGCGCCTCGAGATGCCATTAAATAACTGTTGGAGTTCTTCTTGATAGCTTAAGGGGACATTCCGGTTTGTCGGGTCAAAAAATAGATTATTTTCATCATTTTTTTAAGAGAAAGTATTAAAGATATAACAACAATTTTTTTTAAACATTTTATTTATCTTTCGACTACGTCAGTAAATTTAGTCGAGTCACTCCGGAACCGCGTACCCCCCCCCCCCCCCCCCCATGTGTCGCTTGTCGATCATCATTCGGTTAAGGGTAGAGGTAACAAAGACATTTTACAAAACTCGATTTTTATCCAAATGGTGTCAAAGTTGTTGGATTCTAGAGCTTTCTCCTTATGGCAAGCCAAATCGGATCAGGTGAAGATGCAGACTCCATCCTTAAAACGAAATCTCGTATCCAGGGCAAGGAAGATATATCGAATCAGATGAGTAGTCGACCTGGGCTTTGGTTAGGGCTAGGGGGTCACGCATCGCTGTTTGTTAATATTGGGGGATGGCGTTTACATTCATATTGGTGACGCTGATGCACTTGGTGCCATTACTAGTTGAACGTTGATGGTGTTTCGCTGACGGACCCGATTACATGGCGAAGAGTTCTTTACAGTTCGGTGCATGATGCTCCCCCTAAATTCCTTCACCTCGAAAAGGTACCATCATGTTTCAGTTTCAATCCGGTCCACCAGACAAAGGTCCGGAACACGCTCGACAATTTCTCCCGATGATATCGCGGAATATACAGCATGACGAAGTGGTATTTCACCCTGGACCGACTTTCCACCTAAACCAACTTTTTTGGGACCATTTTACGTATTCCATCGGTCGGCAGGGCGTTGGACCAGACCTACCGCTCCGCCTTTATTTTCTTTTACGACAAATTGAACTGGCTGTGAATATATTCTAAGGCCCTACTCACAGGGCAGTTATATAAAAAGGAAATCAGTATTTATTTCCACAACAAAACGTCGTCCTCTCGGAAATGTTATTCTTCTCCCTAGAAAAATTGATAAAAAAAGCAACAATAGTTGTGAAAAAACCGTAAATGACAAGAGAAAGGATATGCTATACATATAACGATCTGCATAATAATAATATTTCTTTACCATTTTTTAGAAAGCCCAATGAATATACGTATGCTTTAATCAATCAATATTGCAGTTATATTTAAGCATTCTTACATTTATACATTCATACATTTTTTCTTTATGCCAGACATATATTTCTGCATTTATACTCTTTGGCACACATTTATACATTTATACATTTATATATTTAAACATTTATACCTTTATACATATATGCATTTATACATTTATACATTTATACATTTATTTATTTATACATTTATACATTTATACATTTGTACATTTATACATTTATGCATTTATACATTTATACATTTACACATTTATATATTTATACATTTATACATTTGTACATATGAATATTTATACATTTATATATTTATACATTTATGCATTTATACATTTATACATTTATACATTTATACATTTGTACATTTATACATTTATACATTTATACATTTATACGTTTTTTCATTAAGTGTTTTTTTCTGTAGAATAAGGCTTAATTTTCATGGCTTGCATGTATACGTGTAGCCAACTCTGTTCATTAGGTGTGGTGTACTGCGATAATCAATATGAAGAAGAGAATTTTAAGGATCCACTCACGTAATCATCATTACATACAATAAGAATCATCTACACCCCATCATTTCATTTACTTCAAATCAGAAAAAAATCTATTTTATCTTTTTAAATTTTAACATATATATACATACAATCTTTTCGAGCCAAGAACAATTCTTAATTCTTTAAAGAAATCTTCGTTGTTATCATCCCAACCACAGGGTGGATCCATGCCGAATACATCGAGCAGTGTACCATTTCTTCTTTCGTCCAGTATGCAATCGATACGTTCCAGACGTCCATCCACTGTATTGTCATCTGGGCCACTGGGATCTGGTTCGGGCCTCTTACAACAACTTGGCTCCGGAATGGTAAGACAACTCACCTCAGTATCGGGGAACGCAACTCCAGTACATCAATTAGCTATCAATGGAACACGCAACTATGTCCGAAAGTGTCCGTCACTCAATATAACATTTACCAATTAACGAAATGTCTAAACAACAGGTATCGCTCTTTGTATACACTTTATTAAATTTGTTTGTTTATGTTTCCTATGACATAAATTATGTTTAAAAACAAATTGGTTTTTATTTGTTTGTATTTTTAGAACGATTTAAAATTAATTTTTATATATACAGATGATTTATGAAATTGGCAGTATGGTACACAGTTGTTAAAATGAATTTAATATAAAAGCTGCTGTCGACGAATTAAAAAAAAAAAAAACTAATTTTTAGTTTAGGTTTTGGAAAAAGGAAAGGAGCAGTTGTGTTCCAACTCTGGGAAGCGGAGATTTCCGGGACGGAAGATACAGTTTTGTTATATTTTCAGCTTTTTACGGGCAGGCGGCAAATTATATTCAACGTGCACCTGTGTAAAGATTTTTTTTAACAAGTTCACATATTTGCATGTCATAATTTATCTTGCATGGAGGTTTTGATTCAATTTTTAAAAAATCCAGAATAAATCCAGCCTTATAAATTGCTTAAGTTTTAGTTACCTTTAGTTAATTTTGTTCGTGAAGTAAAACAATAAAACTTTTATAGTTAAAGCATTTTAACTCATAAATGCATAGTTGGTAAATCTGAGGTTCTTCGGACAAATAAGCACATGTGTTTAAAAAATAATTTTTTTTTTTTTTGGTTTCTCTGTTTTTGTACAATAAATAAACGAGCCTCTTGAACTTTTGGCATGAATGTTTCATATGGTTGTATGTGACAGCTCATCCGTGTACCACATACCCTTACATCTTTTAGCACTCGCCGCCTTGAAATGACTTTTCTTCGCGGCCTAATTAGCTCTTTACATCTTATTATTTATTGTGATATCACATCTGATCATTTCAAATGCGCTCAACCTACTTTGCAATCCAGTTACCATTGTGTATATCTTGGTCCAACATACCTCTAACCGTACCACATAATCTCGAAAAAGTGCTGAACAAATCGGTTGCGTACAAAATAAAATACACATCCTTCCTCGCACTTCATATTGTTTAGGTATTCACCGTATTTGCTACGTGTCAACACAGTTACAATTTCCAAGCAAGCGCTGTTTTCTTATTTCTAACGGCAGAATATACAAGGAAAAGGTCCTTACAAATATGTATGCTCTGAACTAGATAAAATTATTGCTACAATTTCCATCAGAGCGCTTTTACAGCTGTTTTAAGGAAGCAGTGTACGGGAGGAAGTGGTCCATCTACCTTTCAGGCTAATTTTTCATCCGGACTGCGGGGACTAGTTTCCGTATTCATCATCATCATCATCATCGGCACTACAACGGGGATGCGGTCTTGGCCTTATTCAGCAAGTCTCTCCACCGCTATCCGGTCCATATCCGAGACTTGTTAAATTGTCCATAATAATTAATTTTTCCGGGCAAGGTTATTAACGTTGCGAATTTCGGTATTACCTTACCAAAAGTATCCGCTCTCATAGACGTGGCTTTTATGAGAACGATTAGAACCCTCGATCAGAAAATTCATTGATGGGCTCTGGTCCTCCTAAGGTCAACAGTATCCCGAATACAACATTCATCAATAGAGCTGCTAGCAGGAATCGTGTATCAGAGAGTTATGACCTTGCTGAAACGGAGTCGCGTTTGTCGCGCTACGTAATTTTTGGCTTGTATTCTATAGTACTATGTCTCAGTAGGTCGTATATACATTTTCAGGTCTATTCCTTTGCTAGTATACATTTGAGAAATCAGGCCTTTAACTTTTCACAACTGGGAACAACAGAAATTCTGATAGCAGAAAAATCGACCCCACCAGAATTTCTAGAGTATTCTAAGCTTTAGCTTTTTTTTTGTTACTCTCGCTAGATCCGAATGAGAAAGTGTATTTCGTAATTTTAAATTACGGTATGACACTTTGAATTATAAATTTGGCGTAGTTTAAAGCCGCCACAAGTCCGTCGGCTGTCGGCTTATAAATGTGCGTGTGTTGATGTCACGTGAAGTAACCTCAATTTCAATAGATGATATTCAGGTAATTTTATGAATATACGTAGGTGTCAATATTTTACTCGCAAGAATCAAGTGCTTTATTATTCCTTCACCACTACCACGGTTGTTCTTATGCCAGCTGAGTAATAACAAGAACAAGCTTTTAGGCTGCCTTATCATTTTAGGTCCTCAAGATGGTATTCATCCCATACCTGGGACAAGTATTAAGATATCACTACTCCAACTTTACGAGTTACTTTTTATCGATTTCGTGTGCAGTTCCATGACTACGAATAGACCTGATGATTTTATTTTTGCCTCACAGGTGACTACAAAAACCATGAGTCACAACAGGAATATGCCGCCATTAGAACACAGTAGTGAAGAACACAGCACTAAAAGGAACACCAAAAAAATAAATCGTCAGAGCTGTTCAACGTACCAATTCCACAGCCTGAACGGTAGCAAGAAAAAAAGTATACTCGATTACCCCCGACCAAGGTCAATTAGGATGATGCTTCTTTTCTCGCCATTTCTGAATGGGTTTAAATCACATTCCCCGCTATGATCTATATATACAGCGGAAAATTATTCCTAAAAGGAAACACCACCAAAAGTTCACGGGTTTTCAATATTTGGTTTGAAAATGATAGTGGAAGAGGTTTCGTCCTCATTACAAAAACATCGACTTGCATACATTGCGTTGGCAAACTACGTTATATCCTCATTTTCGTGCTAAACTATTCCCTATCCATCAAATTTCTTGCATATTTGTTGTGCAGGTATTATATGATAGGTTCTAGAAGGAGAAAGAATCCATTTCTTTGGAGTTCTTCTTTCTTCCTTTGTTAGTACAGGTATTCCCCGACTTACGACCGAGATAGGTTCCTGGTCATCTGCCGTAAGTCGATTAAGTCGCAAGTCGAATTTCATATAAAAAAAATTCCGACTTAGCTTATGTAATGTATTATTTGTACTGAAATATGTATGTAAATCGAATTTTTTTACTTTGTTTTTTTTTTAAATTTATCTCATATATTTTAGGGATTCACCGCAACTACATATTTGTCTTCTTTAAGTATTTTCTATGAAAAAAATTGGAAAAAATGGTCGTAAGTGCGAATAGTCGTAAGTCGAACGGTCGTAAGTCGGGGACTACCTGTATATCATTTTACATTTGTCCTCAAAAACATACCCTAAATGCGGCTGCTTAATACAACGGCGGAAGGGGACAAGGGCAAAAGATGCCTGCCAATGTTGTGAATCAACGATCTCTAAACTCGTCGGTTGTATGTAGAATATTAACTTTAAAGTGTCATACGCTTTCCATCATCGAATTACTAAGTAAGGGCTGACAAAAACGCATGAATAACAAGCGAGCCTTTGGTTGTCGGGTTCATGTGAAATCGATAACATAACATTCATTCCATATCCTTCCATTCAACATTATACTCCCGCTTGTGGTTTGAGCGTTTCGTAGGTCTCTTTTCAATAGGATTCCATCATCATCATCATCGGCACTACAACCGGGGACCGGTCTTGGCCTTATTTAGCAAGTCCTGAGGCTTATGAAATTTTCCATAATGATTTGTTTTTTTTGGGCAAGGTCATTAGTCTTGCGCCGAGGCTCCCCGACGGGGAATCGAACCCCATCTCCCGGTATACTAACCACTATGCTATCGAGGAGCTTCAATAGGATTTCACCCACAAAAAAACGCATAATCAAACGAATTAAATAATAAATAACGTAGGTTATGAACAATTAATATAGCAATTAGAAAGTCCGCAGAATGATTTCAAAAGATAATGCAGTACGTAAAAAACATGCAAATAAAAACTAGGAAAAAAGAATCACTTATATGTGAATGGTATTCATCGTTGTCCATCAGGAAATGCGAGCGGTGTCATATAATATTCTTACTACACATGTGCTTATCCTTCATAAGATTACGCCATTTAGTGATGAATCACCACGAGATACAGTCTTATTTGTAGAGCTCATTCTATTTCTGACACTGATGAATGTGCAAATACATGATTTGGATCCCCATGTTCGTTTAACTCACATCGTATCATCTTTCCGAGTCATGGACTTGTCGACACCGCTTTGAATCATAAATTTATTTTTTCACTGTCTACCTACCTGCCAGTTGCTTTAACATTTCAAAATCTAGACATCAAGACACTTTGTAAACGCATATTAAGATGCCGGTTGTCAATTTGCATCAAGATTAGTTTTTACCTTTTTTGTGAAATGTTTTTTATGTTTTGTTCATTTCTTCTTTTTTTTTTTTGTAATTCAATACTTATTTCATCTAAAATCATATAAAATGTTATATGGAATTGAATGACTGACACTTTTAAGGCCTGAGTACCAAGATTATTTCGTACTTCCATAGTATTAATCAGCAACAACAAACGACTTAATTTCAATGACATATAAAGAAAATCCATATATCTAACACCTATGTTACTAAACACCATAAACGAGTATACGTATACTTACATATACTTACATTTTTATAAAAGTCCTGCTTGCGATTTAATTAGTCTTCTTTCAGTGCATTAGCCCCAGTAGATTTAGTTTTAGAATACACTTTAGATTGCATCCTGCAAGCATCTTGAACATAAATTTATGTTTATACTCCTGATTTTGAATATTCCTTTGAAGTTACTCTGATATGATAAATACCAATTCTGGCAGTATTCCGAATACAAAATCATTATAAGAACTATAGTTGCTTGATTGTTTCCAATAAATACTATTTGTAGAGTTATGTGACTTGATTGTGTGCTAAATTAATTGTTTTTTTTTTTGTTTTTACGTTTGCGCAAGATGTTGGCTTCTATCTTGATATTAATTTGAATTGGAATATTGCAGAAAAACTTGAGACGATGACTGAGTTGAATTATAAGTTTATAATTTTTATTTATGAAATATTTAAGTTTTAACATACACGACTTATGCACAGCTATTTTACATATAAACATTTTAAAACAAATATATGAAAAAGAAAAGTGCCTTAGAAAATAATAGCTTCAAATATTTTTCCAGTTGTTCTTTTTTTTTTTTTAGAAATAAAACACATCATTCTTTTGGTTTGATTTTTTTTTTTTTTTTTTTTTTTTTTTTTTTTTACAAAATCACGATTATGGTGAAAAAATTATTACAAAATTATTCTGTAAAAAGCTGGAAATAAAATAAAAATAAAAATAAAAAGAGCATTCCATAAATTATGTTTAAGAATTATGCGCCAAGAAGCCTGTGTCTTTTTCTTAGTAGTTGTTGTAGTTGATTGTGTAGAAATATTAAATACACAGAAATATTTACATGTTATATAAATATACCTTAAATATTTACTGTAGATTTCACATTATAAATATACTTTCACAGAAGTTTTACTCAGTCCTGTCTTTATCACAAGAAAACAACTAGAAACCTAACAATGATTTGAATCTCAATGTTTTACCTAATGTTAATTCCCATAACTGCTTATTCTATGTTTTTTTTTTTGGCTCCTATTAAACATCCCCAATTCCTATATTAAACGCGATCTAATGATAGTAATGTGGAATATGTTTATTAGAAGGTAATCCTTGCAATTACATGTTTTTTTTTTGTTTGCGGTAGGAAGGTAGAGATCATCAAAAGATACATCTGGTCCGGTCCAGAGGCATGCCGAATTTTTACCGACCAAAACCACGTCCCGCCAGTACATATTCCTGTTTATTCCCCGCGGAACTCCCATTTAGATATTCCATTGCGGGGCGGGACGGAGTTTACCTGTTACTCCCCTCGTCGCGTCGCAACTGCTGCATTATGTCACATAGAATATCGTTTGTTACGGACCATGCTTGTTTGTAACGTGTCATGTATTCTGTTAATCCAATCGAAGCAACAGTGCCTCGCGTATGTCTCTGGAATATCAATAGTGCAGTCTCGAATCTCACGCACTCTGTGAGTATGGTTTCCGCAGTACAAACAGTATGGGTGATTGACATGCTTATACTTGTGCAAGTATTGCCGAAACCATCCATGTTCTGATATCAGCTTAGTTAGGTGATAGTTCAGCTCGCCATGTTTTCTTTTCACCCAGGTTTCTATATCAGGTATCATGGTGTGGGTTCATCTTCCTCTGGTTGAAGAATCTCACTTTTGTTGCCATTCTCTTAGGCTTGAGATCTGTATATATGTGCGCATTCACCAGCGATCTGCTTGCAAGACTACTGTGTCAACTTGATGCAAAGCAGCGGTTTCCTTAACTGCGATGTCAAGTGGTCTCCTCCCGGCCAACACATTTATGGCATCTTCAGGTACCTTTCGGAATGGGCGGTATACTCTTAATGATGCCAACCTACGTGCTGAGTTCACTCCCCTCATGTAGGACTTCTACTAAGCGGCCCCTGCCCATATGTGACCTGTATATATTATAATTGAGGTGTTAATGCTGGTTTTCAATTTCCTTATGTGGGGCCGGGGTGCTCCAACTCTTGCGGATTTTCGGAGATGTTGTCGACTGTATTAGCAAGATATTTTATAGAGGGACTGTGGCGTTCGCCCCGAACCCCACCGAGTGATCCTATACCGAGTGATCTTATACAACTGATATAAGCGATTTTCACTCAATTTCATTTTGAACTCAATTTATTTCCTTACCCTATAACCAATCAAAAAAACAAAACATGGCTTTAGTAAATTTCGCACCGTTTTCGACATATTTGGTTTTTTTTTTTAATTCCAGAATATCCACAACTTGTCGTAGAAAATATGGTGGTGTCTCTGTGGTGGTTCTAACAGATGCACACACAAGCCAACAGGTCAGAACACCGAAAGAAATTTGAATAAGTAAAGAATCAGAGCGGTATAACATAGCGATAACATAACAATTCCACATCAGTTGAGTGTACTTCAGTTTAGAAATCGAATTCGTACACGTGGCAGTGGCCTGATGAATTGAGCGTTGGTTCAATTTTTAGTGATTCTTAACGTGATAGCTTCGGTTCAAATCACACACTTTTCACTATCGTCGCAAACGCTATATGTTCACATTACGACATGGTCATATTTTTGTTTCTGGAATAACTGTCTCATCAATGGAAAATAGTTATTTTGACTTTACTTAAAATTTTGTTGAAGAAAATAAATATTTCTCAACTGTTACTTTAAATATAAATAAAATAAGAATAATGTTTAGCTATTGAGTTGAACAAAAAATTACTGGACTGCTATATTAAATTAATTTAAAAACAACAGGTGTTTACGAAGATTTTAGAAACCTGCTACACTACAAGATCATCCGAGCAAAAAACAGATATAGTTTGCTTATTTTTTTAAGAGTGGCGAATTTTTTTTTTTAAATTCATAAAACCGAATTGAAAATGAATGCCATTAAACTTGTCACCCATAATACTAATCCATATTAGATATATAAATAAACAATACCCAAGTTAAGGATCGCAATGAAAGCATGGGTCCCATTGGTCGTGGGTAAACAAAGAATGTACTGCGAATGTATGACAAACACACAGCAGTACAAGCAGTGCTCAACAGATACCGTTCCGCTTTTTATCAAGGGATTACCGAAAGAGAGTTCTGTCATGCAATACTATACAAACACCTTGAAGACCATGACTTCTTTAACAAAGTTTTGTGGTCTTACGTGCACGCCTATATGAAAGACGGATGCATGAACCTGAACAATCTTCACAATTGAGGTTTGGAGAACCCTCAGGGAAGATTGAACACAGTATCAATTTAAAATAAATTTGTAGTCCGGACTTTTAAACGGGCAATTTATGGCCTCGGTGAAGCTGCTTCCCACTTCGAACTTGGAAGAAATACTAAATCACTTCGGCCAGAAGATGTTCCTTTGGAGCTAAGACGAACAATGTGGATACCAAATCATGGGTACCCTGCCCATTATGGTGTCAACGTGCGAGCTTATCAAAATAAGGTTTATCGAAATAGATGAGTAGGGCGGTTGGGGACAATACTGTGGCTTTCTCGGTCACCTGACCTCGACCCATTTAATTTTTTGTTATTGGGGCTGTTTGAAAGACAGAGTCTACGCTTAACTGATCCACAATAAGAAGAAGCTACGGCAACAAATCAATCAACCAGCTCCAGAAATTCATTCAGTTATCTTGAGAAGCCTTAAAAGACCATTTTCCGTTAATGTAGAGTATGTATGAGCGAGTTTCGAAAACATTTTGAGTATTTTTCGAACATTTTCTTCAAATATAAAATATAATAAGAAATTGTTTAAAACAAATAATATTGTTTCACGTTAGTATGTTAACTTCCTCTCACTTGTGCATCGAATTCAAATAAAATTCACCCTTCTTAAATAAAATTAGAATTATAATTTTGTTAAGTAAAGTCAAAATAACGATTTTCCATTCGAGTTATCCAAAATTTTTTAGCAAAACCAAAAACCATGAATGTCGTAACCAGGGCAACCCATCAAATTTTCTACTACAACACGTTGGATATTCTAAAATAAAAAAAAATAAAAACCAAATAACACGAAAAAATGGTGCGACATTTACTAAAATCATGTTTTGTTTTTCTGATAGGTTATAGGTTAAGGAAATAAATTGAGTTCAAAATGAGATTGAAACTTATATCAGTTTTTCGTCAATACGCGTCAGAGGTTGTATAAGAGAGGCATTATAAAGTTACCTTTAACACCATGTTCATGGGACGTGTTTTTTTTAAACAATTTGAATTTTATTTTAGGACTTTTGTTTTTTTATTACACTTCTCTCGAGAGAGGCTAACTTATAACGCCGAGTGGGTGCCCTGAGATGTGACCAAAAAATGGTTGCAGTTCCTCTTGAACAGCTACAAGTTGTAACGCTCCGGGTACACTCCCGCGGGAAAGGAGTTCCACAGCTTCCCCGCTCTGACTCGTTATCACAGACGTGCATTGGCCAACGTTGTCCTGATCAAATCAAATTTTTCTTTAGACAATTATCGCCACTTCTGTTAGAGTTCCGATATTATAGTAGTAGATGATTATTTTCCAGCCCCACCAAATGCACAGCAAAACCGTATTAGCAGCTAATTCTGATTTGGCCACTATCTCAGCCACTCGACCTTCGTCACGTCTTCGCACAATCTTCTCAATTCCAGTCCCCATACGTTTAAGGAATAGGTCGATTTCGTTTCAATTCAAATGGCAGAATGAATTTATGTGCCACCCAAACGTCGAACATTGAAAGCCCTGGGACCAAATCGCTGAATTCAAAATGGATAGAAGATACCCCAAACACCACTCCCAATTTCAGCAGCATGACTCGCCTTTGTCAAAACCAAATTATTAAATATATCGAATTTTCTTTTTTTAATTTCCATATTTTATATTTCATATCTGATAATTGAATCGAACGAACAAAAAACTGTCAAGGAAATTTTTTTTATATGAAATGTCATGTTTCCAACGACCATAAGTCTGAATGTATTTGATTAAAACCTTACACATCATATATCACTTTACTTCACAGATTTATATAACTGCAGCCATCTAGCGAAAAGATAGGGAAAGAGCATACTGATATAGACCAAGATCAAATTCCGAGTGTCGAACTGAGTATATTTTGCGGTTCCGCCAAACCCCACAGTTCGCTTTCCTAAAAAACACCCATAACTCTATCCAATCACATAATTTCGCTAATGCAATCGCATAAGCGCCTTGAATGGTTTACGCATCTAGGATTATCTAAGGTATAATCTAAAAAGCCCCTGTAAAAGAAAACTTACTTTCATGCATCTCTTCGCATATAATTTCCTGTTAGATTTCTTTTCTACCTTTTCAAGAATCCCGAAACCTATTCGGTACCTTCAGTTCCCAGGCAAATTTCTTTCAACGCGCTAGATAAAAATCCTAAAAATAGTTCCTTAATATGCATATGCACCATAAATACAAAACATTCGGCACCCATTGTTATCAATTGAAATGCCACGACGGACGGCTTGTTTTTACAACTGCAGCAAGCCGACCAGCGATTCAATGGACAAACAATCATCAATTTCGTACGTCGCCACAAACTAATTTCCCTGCATATACAAATGCAGGCAAGGGATTCGTTTCTCCCACCAATCCCATTAGCACCCTTTACTTGCAAGGTCTATTATAGCGACGATACACAGAGTAAACATGACCCTCATTACCGGACGAAGCATTTGGTCGCTTCTTCCTTTGACTTTGCCCGCCTCTCTGCGTCGTTGTTGCATTGCCTCCGAGCACGTGTAAACAACATCAGAATTGAACGATCTCACACACACCACCATGATCTTCATTACAAGATCTGGTTTCCTATTCCACCAAGAGAGACTTTACGTTTCTCTGGCGGTAGGTAAAAACGATATCCTTAGTGGAGAGAATATCGACCACGAAACCACAAACTCACCCCATAAGCGAATCATCTCTGCACGAGATGATTATCGCGGAGTCCATTTCCATCCGCTGACAACGACGGTCATGCCGACTTCCGCTCTCCGGTGCACACGGAGACGCGAAAAATCAACGAGTCGCGTGTGTGTAATAATTTAGAAACAAAAAAAAACAATAAAATAAGCAAAAATCATGTGCCTCATAGACATAACTCGCATTTCCCACGTACAGTGTAGTGTTTGCCACCGCCATGTCGAATATTATATTCCCTGCAGTCCTCGCAGATTGTGTTTTTTTTTTTATTGACTTCACATTGTAACTTTCACGCAGTGCTACCGTAAACTGTTAGTGTCCAATAAGAAAATGAAACGGAACAATAATCCATGAATTCAAACAAGTTATTCCAATAATAGTGTTTTTCAATTAATATAAATATAAAACTATAGAAAAGGAATCCTGTGTATCTCTCCTGTTTGTCCTTTTCTTTGGTGCACGTTGGAACTTTGTATTTGTGATGCTGGTGGAAGGAAGTGAACCGAGTGCCCGTGCCTGGCACAATACTTCCACCCCCACAAGTCGTCAAAAGTAGTTTTCATACAACTCACATTAGAAAATTTTCTAAAGTTTCATTTTGTAACTCAATACTTAGTGAATCGAAGCACGATATTTGATGAAAAGGGTGTAATGTAGAGTTTTATCTTTAGGGTAACTACAAAACCTATACCGAGCAGATGGTGATCAGTTGTAATGTATGGTATTTCATAATTCTACATCTGTATAGCAATAATTGTGTCCATCGAATTTTTTGTGTTATATCAGTATTAGCTGTCGCCCAGCTAATACCATTTCGAATTGTCATACACAAATTCTTACTTCATTATATCTTTGAATTCGAAAAATGAAACGACATGTTACACAAAAACTGTTCATATACCGGAATTCGTTACCATTTACAATATTATAATAAAATAATGGTGGTTGTTTGAAAGGCAAATGATAAAAAGACAATTTTACTCGCTCTTCTATCTTGACAAATAATTTCTTGCTTATACTTTCCGACCAAATTATGTGGAATTAACAGGTAATACGATTTAATAAAATCGGTTCGTAGGATCTGAAGAATCACTCACAGTAGTTTAGCAAAACGTCATTTTGAGTAAAACGCATTTAAAGTTTTTGTGCATTATTTATATTTACGGTCCCAATGGAAAGCAAACAAAATTCACGAGCTAACACAGTTGAAACTTTTTTTCGGGGAATTTCCCAACAAAAATAAGAAATAAAACCAGAAAATATGAGGAATCGAAAAATATAAAAAATCAAGTTTTTAACATTCTAAATCGGACCAGTCCCGTGAATTGATGATATTAGCGGGATCATTTTAATCGGCTTTACAAAATATTGGAATATCAATAATATATCATATTGTTACCATGAACCCAACAATTTAAATACACATTTATTTTTCCGGTTATTAGTTTTAATGGACAACCTCAAAGCAATTCCTAGTGCACCCTAGATTGCTTCCCAAGAAATAACATCACTATTGTTAGCACAATTTTTAATGATCTTAATGAGATAAAAATGAATGTCACAGACTTGTAGAAAACTGTTCCACATTACTCAGAACAGAACAGACTTAGGAGCACATAACTCGAGCAATACGCACAAAGTTAATAGTCCAAAGTCTTTCAAGCCATCCCCAGTAACAAACATATGATATTATTCGTGCAAATGTTAATTACTACTTATTTCACTAACCGCATCAGTCACAATATTATGTGTTACAGGACGTGATGAACGTTTTTTAAATAACTTATATCCGCATTATCCTCGTCCAATTTGTATTCGTTGCCACTTGATGTTCCCAATCCTTATATAAATCTGCATCTTCCCTGTGTTTCCCATTGTTTTAATGAAACTCCCTTTTGTGTCGATGTGTATGTGTTAAATCTACAACCTAGCATATTCCCCGAACGATGAATTGTTAAGTTATCCACTAAACTCTGAAAAGTATATCTATTTTTAGTTTTATAAATAACTCATTAACAACTCAATCATTTGTTATTAAATTTTTACAGTATCAGCTGTTCTCCGGTCGAAACTAAAAAGTTGAAAAGAATATTTGTGCAAAACTTTGATATTTATTATTATTGCACGTTTTGACGTACAGGAAAAGCATTCAAACACTCTTAAGGTTACAAAACTAATGACGATCAAAAAGACCAGAAGAAAGAATAATAATACATATTTAAAATAAAGACAACAAATCAAATATAATAGAAATACATAAAACATTTATTCACTGCTTACTTTTTTGATCTGGATGTGCAAATAGCATAAAGTTTAATTTCATATCTGATAGCGTCAACTATATTCAAAAATACAGTATTACTAATAATTATCGAAAAGTAGTGACGTAGTTAGTGATCTCCATATCAACAAGTCTTATCATCTGTCTAGTTGAACGTGTATTCGTGTATCCGTGTATCCGTGTATCCGTGCATCCGTGTTAGTACAAATATTTTCCCTTATCAATATTGTAACTCACACTTTGCAAATTTTTCCTTATCGGCCGTAATCAAAACTGTGCATTTTGAAAATCCTTTTTAAAACAACTGTAAGGACTATTTAAATGCCATCATAACTTTTTATAAGATAGATATATCAGTTATACTAGGTATATTTGGCTATAGGTTATGGTATTCTTAAATTTTCAATAAATTTGACTTTGACGAACTATTTTACTTTATACACATTTCTAGTAGTAAGTACAACTTTGTTGAACACCATGCTTTCCAGCTCTGATTTATATTGGCGACATTTTTTATCTTATTATATTATTTTATTGTTGAGTGATGAAACCTTGAATCCTACCACACACATATCTGGCACCATCATTTTTCGAAACCTAAATACTGACCGGAATCAACTAATTTATTATTTATGATAACTATGATAAGACCTTCTTTTTTATTTTGCCGAAAAATTATGCGAATTTAATTTATTTTAATCAGCCATTTCTTGCCCGTTACCCAAAGTCGAATATATTTATATATCATTTTGTGACGACAACAGTTTAGATTCGTTTAGTTTCTTAAGCAGGCTTCACCAAGCAGAGATCGTTGAACTTTGATATCAAGAAATTATCCAACCGAATAGAAATCAATATCTCTCCTAGGGACAATAATGTTTCCTTTCATGAAAGCGCAAACCCCAAGATAACCCATAACAATTACATAATTAAAATCAGTGAATTGTCTATACTTAGCAATAACATTGCTTTTTCGACTTTTTACTGGGATGAGTACCTATTCAAAACTGTAACAAACTCAACCAAAAGGATCATCATCATCGGCACTACAATCGGGATCCGGTCTTGGCCTCATTTAGCTAGTCTCTCCATCGGTATACGGTCCTTATCCGAGACTTGTTAAATTGTCCATAATAATTTGTTATTCCGGGCAAGGTTATTAGTCTTGCGCCAATCTTTCTCAGGATGTCGCTACATGCATTGCTTCACTACTTGGCGGGTGCCAAAGTAGCTATCCACGGGTGACTCTATGTCAACTTGGATTGAACAGGGACAAGGATCGTCCTGGCCTTCGTCGGATTGAAAGCAGACTTGACCCTGTATGTTCGCCCCCACGCTCCCCAACTAAAAGAATAGCATTTCTTAAAAAATCTACGAAATACTCTCATTAGACATTACTTAGGAATTCAGTTCCCATATTTGGTTACTAAAACTCGAGTAATAGACTTGTTGCAATTTTTGACTTCTCCCCTTTGGTCGGGCTGTCGCGCCTCCAGAACCGAACTCTTTTATGGACAAAGGGCGTTATTGTCGTGCTCAGTACGGATCGACTTCCAGGGTCAAAATCGATAAATGCACACAATAAATTAATATAATGATGAAATTGGGTGTACTCACAGTTATGCCACGGGGTTTGGCTCGACGGGGGGTTTGGTGCCGCCGTGTATCACTCCTACTAATGATCCTACCGGAATTGGGGGTTTTCCTTTCTTGTTGGCGACGTCTTGAATTTAACTTACTTTTGATCTCAATATATGAAACTCAATATATTGTTAATTGTTTTTCTTTCACTTTCATTTCAATATCTTATATCAGAATTTGTCTTTACTAATGATTTACAATAAGTAGTTTTCCTTTTTATTTCAATATATGATTTCAGAAATGGAGTTTCCTATTGATTCACAATTAGTAGTTTTCTCTTTTATATTACAATATACGACTTCAAGAATTATCTTTACTTTTTTTGACCTCTCAACATCAACTCCTGATAAACACACTTTTAAGAACGACTCTCCCGGTTCTCTGCCGTCTCGCATCCTTTTATACCGATCGCTCACTCAGCCTCATTTTCCCATTTCCCCACCCACTACATGCGAATGAACTCTAGCGAATTCATTCAGCAGCCAATGAACCCAGAGAAATTGCAAAGTAGGGCAGCTTGTAATTGGGGGTTGATTTGATTTCGCTTGCAACGGAAAGCGAAACCAAAAGGTAGATTTTGTGTCCTCGCGTAATTCTCAGAATGCAGAACTACGAAGTGCATTACGAGAAACGGAAATGAAGAGCGTTGAAAAGTATACTAATGCACACTTTTCACCGAATTGAAACTATTCGCAAGCGAATAGCCTGTACTTTTTATTTCTGAAAGGGGAACATTTACTTGGAAACACCTTTTGCATCGGAACGTGCAAAGGAATTTGCGGATGGACTAAACTGCCTCGCTATGTAGCGTCGTCTGCCAATGTTTTACTGTTGTTAAACAGCATGATGGGTGATGGCGGATACATGTAGGGAAACCGGTATGTGGGATATAAGAATTCGGTTTTTAAGTACGCCAATTATCTCGATAATTGGGGGGGGGGGGGGGGGTTAATTATGCAACAGACGTATATATACTTCTGTTCTACAATTATTGTCCAAGAATTTCTGGATATTACATTTTCCTTCTTACGAATTTGCCCAGAAGAGCGTAAAACATGACCGCAGTTTAATCAAAGTATTCAAACATGAAACGCCAGATCTTGTGATGAGTTTCATTGCGGTTTCAATTACAGGAATTTAGTTCATTTTAGAAATCCACTTTGAAAGTGCGAATAAACGCAGCCAGTCATTCTCTATCCGAATCGATTCGAGGACGTATTTTTATTTTCAATATAATATCCAGAAATTCATAATGTACTTTGATACCAATCCACACTGATCCTTCAGTCCCAACCCCCTCGAACCGTTCTTAAAGTCAACGACTTTTATTTTTATCGCTGCTACCTTTTTAATATGTATTGCGTTGTGTAAAAATTCCATCCTGAGAAAGGTTGGCGCAAGGGCATAAACCTTGCCCGCAAAAACAAATTATTATGGAAAATTTACTTGTTAAATAAGGCCAAGACCGGATCCAGGTTGTAGTGCCAATGATAATGATCATCATCATCATCATTTGGTCTTGATCTTGCATTGGTGGAGTCTCCAATTCTTCTATGAGCTGACCATTTAGCAATTCATTGAAGTGTACTTCCCATCGCTCCAGAATGCCTTCAGGATCGGTGATCAGATTACCCTCTTTATCCTTGCAGTAAGTGCAGCGTGGTGTGTACCGCGTCATACTGCGGATTATTTGGTAGAATTTCCGCAACTGGTGCGGACCTCGCTCTCTACGTTTCTCTGATCATGATGTGTAAAATGTCATTCAGTATTTTTTATATGTTCTTCAAAGTCATTTATTCGTATTTATCAAAGATGTATTTATCGTTTTACTTGATGAACTGTCTTTATTGGTGAACAACGAATGGGGTGTTGATTAACACCATCACCTGAATATAACGTTATGCCACGGAAGGAGTTTTTGAAGAAAGCAAAACAAGTGGAAGTGAGGTAACCATGCTGGGTGGGGCAACACGTCCTATCCAAGCTCCAATAATTTTTGACGGGTCGACAAATATGTATGCAGTTTCACGTTGTCGTGGACCACGATTCCTTTATCTACAATTGCCGACAGTACTCATCTGAATGAATTGCTCGGTTCCTTGGCACTAAAAGTTCTACTTTTAAAAACGTTTAAAGCAAATCATCACGATGAGACCAAGATCGCTCGCGTCCCACTTCATTGTAAACAATCTTCTTTTCATCACCAGTTATTATTCTTTTCAAAAAGGGTCGTTTCCTTTACGTTTCAGCAGCATATCGCAGATATTTATACCCGCCGTCATATTAATTGGTTTGAGTCCATGAGGAATCCAAGTATTGAACTTGCTCACGTATACAAGCTTCTTTAGATGGAAGTGAACACTTTTTTGATTGATCTTCAATATTTCCGCACTCTCTGGTGTCGTGCAACGTGGGTTTGATTTCATCAAGTCCACTATTCTCTCTTCATTAACCTCGGTAGGCCTTCCTGACCGAGGAATATATTTAACATCAACATTACCAGAGCGAAACCAGTTTCGGAAAACTTTACGCAATTTTTCACAAGCTTGAAGTGGGTTCTTCTTTTTACAGAAGTAAAACGACAAAATTGGTGCAAGGTTGATAACCTTGTCCGGAAAACAAATGAATATGGACAATTTCACATGTCTCGGATAAGGACCGGATACCGGTTGTTGTCCCGGTGGCGAAAATGCACAATTCAGTGTTCCATCTTCAACTTGTAAAATTTTCAAAACTTAACCAAATCGCTCAATTTTTCGTTAAGAATTATTTTTTTGTTTTACGCTAATACAGAATTTTAAGAACCCTTAAATGTCAAAGCACAGTGCGAGCGGAAGGAGAGGAAACGGATAATGAGAATTAATAATAAATGTTAAACTGTCTTTTTTTGTTAAGAATAAATCTTAAGCAATTCACAAATATATGTGTGAATGATTCTAGTATGGTCAAAACGGTACCAATACCATCCATTCTAAAAATCGCAATGACTTTTCACTCAACCCAATACATTTTATTACATTACATATTTGCTAAGGCCATTTGGACATGAGGAAACTACCGGTGAGGAGGGTAATGCAATTGCCCACCCTCAATCAAAAAATACATGTTTAAGCGAAGCTATTTAACAGTGATTGAAGCCTGGATTCATTACTATAAAGTCCAAACACGAAAAAGTAATGAAAAGAATATATAAAAATGCTACTTACAAGAAAAGGTAATGGCCCCTCTTTTTGTTTGTTGTGAAGAAATCTATACAAAAAACAGTCCTTCACGGGACAGTGTTATGTAGCTGTAATAGACCGGTTTCGCAATATTCTGACAGAGAAGCGAATCCATTTGTTAAAAAAATCATTGCCAATAAATGAATTGAAATAACAGAGATTTTGTTTACTATAGTAAAGATCACGATGTACATAATTCATCCGCCAAACAGAAATATTCGTTAGCATCAGGCTATCTTGTAGTCATATATTTTTGCTGTTCATCACTTAATGTTCAACACTTAGTGTAATCGCTTACACTTAAACTTGTCCATATTTTTAAATATTCTTCGTAGCACCTTCCGACGATTGTATGGCTTATGAGAAGAATTTCGTTGCATCTTGTGATTATATTGCAATTCCAATCTAACCAAAATCAATGTGTATCTCCCACGTTCTGTATAATATATATGGGTAAGACGTTTTTGTGGTATTTACATTTTTCGTGTTACGAGAGCAGTCCCAAAATTACTCGGCCTGACACATAGATGGCGGTATCTATTAAAATATAATAACCGTGGTAAATAGTACCAACCTTAAAAATATTAAGTTTCAAGTTTGAAGACGCTACGTTATTTATTACATGTTTGACAGCCATCAATAGTGAACGCTGTCAGTAAATTTGTAAACATGAAAAAATTAATCATCGTTATGTGATTCAATACTTTCATTTGAGAAGACTTACTGCAACCAATACCAAAGCCAATGTGGATTCTACTATGAGGGAGTCTGCATCTTTGTTTCCAAGAGTGAAGTGTTGGCTGACAGACTTTAAACGAGGCCGTACGAGCTGCGAAAACGAACATCGCAGTAGTCGACCAAATGAGGTGACTATTCCAGAAAGGGTAAAAAACAATCCACAAAATTGTATTGGATGACCATCGACTAAAAGTTGGCCATGTTAGCAGAAATACGCTTTCATCAGCATAGGGTTCAGCAACACCTCCACTTAAAATTGAGGAACTCCGGTCAAAAGGATTGTCTCGAAAATCACTTCCCAAACGAAGCGAACATCAGATAAACAAACACACACTGTTTCACGTCTATTGTAATTTATTTGGTTGTCATTCACATTTTACAGGTTATTACAAAGGTTTAAGAAAAGGTTAACTATTTATTTTTATCTGCTGTATTTTGTTTAGTCTTTTGTTTCCACCAGATCTTAAATGTTATAAATATTCACACTTCCAGCCGTACCGGAGAAAACTCTACGTTCGTATAATCTATTAGTTCCGAGTGTCAAGAAAAACCGAATGGCTAATTTAAATGCACAAACGCGAAAAGCAAGTCAACAGTACAATTTCAATGACTCCGTGGTGATAGGTTCCGCGATTCAAATCTGACTCCAGAAAAATGACATGAAAAACAATCGACTGAAGTCCAGCAAACCCGCACGATCGCGGTGGTGGTAAAAATCCGACTCTCCGACGAATTCGTCGTCAATATCGACGCATCGTGATGAAGATGGATTTCCATCGGTCTGGAAGTAGCCAATCTGATCTTTTCCCTGGTGATAACCAAAGAGCGATCGAACTGGAATCTTTAACCGACGCATTTTCCCTTTGGCCGTAGAGGCCTGGATGAAAATCCTTTTGTTGGAAGCCACGACAACGCAGAAACGAAGGTTGCGTAAAAGATACGCCGGCTGATCAAATAAAAGATCGACTACCGAGGATGGCTGACTATGCCATCATAAATCATAGGGAATAGGGTTTCCTTTCCTGTTGATAACATGTAACCAAACTTCGCTGCAATGATCGAGGCTACGATGCTTAGGTGATGTTTATTTTTGGCATTGGATAATGCACAGGAATGCTGGCATGCAGGCAAAAATAATGTCTTCTGTTTACGTAGAGAAAACAGAAGCATTTCGTTTAGAATAGCCAGCGTGAGAATAGTGGCTGGTCGTTGTTTAGACAACGAATCATTAGACATGATCATGGGTATGATTGTCTAACGTCAATCATATTCGTTCCCAAATCCCATGATCGGTAGATAATCGATAAAGGAAATTGGTCGCAACTGTAGCGAACCTTGGGATTGGGGCAATATTCACTCATAAACCGTAGCAAGAATATCGGGTACAGCTGTGTCAACAATTACGCAGGCCAACGAGTATTTATCTTTTATAATTGCTGATAAGCCGAGCCGGTTCATGTAATATGAATGAAATAACTTGTTTGATGTGCATGCCTGCTGGGATTTTACTTTCAGGTGAAAGTTATTTGAAAGAAAGCTTACACTGCTCGGATGCAGGTAAGTATAGTGGTTTATGGAGTGAGGGAAAAGTAGGTTGTTTTAAAGAGATGGATGGTTCTTTAGGAAGGTTTTAAAGAACCCCCCCCCCGCCCGAGGACGTAGTCGTTGATGCGGCGGAAGACTTTGAATGGGTCATCATAAGGGGGGTCAAGGGTTTTTTTGACTTTATCAACCCTTACAAAGACGTGCGTGCAGCTGTGCAGTTCAGGGTGTACAAAGAGTTTTTTGGAGCCGTGCCTGGCTACTGAGGTTGCGCTAAGCTTACGTAGCAGGTCACGGGGATGTTCCACTTCATGAAGTTGGTCACACGGTGTTTCACCACCCAGGAAGAGTTCTCCTGGAAGAAGGAGGTTGGTACCGTAGGCTCTGCTGTCGAAGCACCTAGGTCCTCTTTTATGCTTGTCCTCAGGCCGAGGAGGACAGTGGGAAGGGCGACGAACCATTGGGTGTCGTTATGACACATGAGTGAGGCCTTGAGGGATCTATGCCAGCGATCTATCATCCCTTTGGATTGCGGGTGGTAGGCGGTGGTACGACTTCTTTGGCAGCCAAGGAGATTTGTTAGCCGTCTGAATATTGTCGCCTCGAATTGTGGGCCTCGGTCCGAAGTTAGGATAGTTGGTACACCAAAGCGTGTGACCCATGTTGAATAAAAGGCCTTGGCGACTGATTCGGCAGTAACTGCCCGGAGAGGTGTCGCCTCTGGCCATCGCGTGCAGCGATCCATCAAAGTGAGGGTATAGGAAAAACCTCTTGATGGAGTAAGCGGTCCCACTATGTCTATATGGACATGAGCGAAGCGTGCCATGGGAAGCTTGAATTGAGCTGGCTCCAGTACATTATGTCGTGCTATTTTGCAGCGTTGGCACTGGAGACAAGCACGGGCCCAACCGGTGAGATCTTTGTTCATCCGGGGGCGAATGAATTTGCGACGGACAGCAGCGGCTGTCACTCGGCCGCTGGGTTGCGTTGGGTTGTGGTAAACCTGGAACACGCCCTTACGAAGTTTCTCGGGAATGTAAGGTCTAGCGGTTCCAGTGGAGACACCACACCAGATTTCTCCCAAAGGGTCGCGAAGAGTAATTTTCTTAAGCTCTAGTGCCGTATCGGCAGTTAGGAGGGACTTGGGCGGTTCGTCCTCGTGTTGAGCCAGGGCAAGGTTAGCATTGTTTAAGGCGGTACCCAAGTGAATCGCATCGATTCGAGAAAGGGTGCCCGCCGTGACATACTGCTTACCGGAGATGTGCTTGATCTCCGTAGTGTATTGCCCTAGGAGATCTAGTTGACGCTCTTGTCGGGGGAGGTATTACGCGACTTCTTCCGGAACGCGCAGACCAGAGGTTTGTGGTCTGTTGAGATGGGGAGCGAGCGATCTTCCACCATGTGACAGAAGTATTTAACAGCGCTATAGATCGCAAGTAATTCACGATCGTAAGCGCTGTAACGTCGCTCTGTGGGCCTCAGTTTCCTTGAAAGGAAACGGAGTGGTTCCGGTCGGCCTTCGATGTCCTGTTCAAGGGCAGTTCCGATTGCGGTATCGGATGCTTCGCATCGGGTGGACAGTGCCAATCCCTCGAGGGGGTATCAGCGTAAGGTGGCGTTTGCCAATTAATCTTTGGATAGTTGGAAATCTCGATCCGAGGCTTCTGTCCAGGGGATTGGGGCAATATTCACTCATGAACCGTAGCAAGAATACCGGCTACAGCTTTCTCAACAATTACGCTGGCCAGCGAGTATTTATCTTTTATAATTGCTGACAAGCCAAGCCGATTGTCTGGCACGATTCATGTAATATGAATGAAATAACTTGTTTGATGTGCATGCCTGCTGGGATTTTACTTTCGGGTGAAAGTTATTTGAAAGAAAGCTTACACTGCTCGAACGCAGGTAAGTATAGTGGTTTATGGAGTGAGGGAAAAGTACGTTGTTTTAAAGAAATGGATAGTTCTTTAGGAAGGTTTTAAAGAACCGCCACAGTAGGCATTTCAAAAAGTGTCGCACATCGCATATTGATTTGACATTTGGATATGAGAAAGCTGTGTGCAAGACGGCTGCCGCGTTTGCTCACAATCGAACAAAAACAGTGTCATTAGGATGTTTCATTCGAGGGTTTGGCCATGTTTCGCCGCAACAAAGCCAAGTTAACTATGGATAAAACATGGGTCCATCACTACACACGCCGAAAGAACGATCAAAACAATATACTGAGGGGGAAAATCGGATCCAAAGAAGGTAAAGACGGTTCCATCTGCAAGCAAGGTTATAACTAGTCCTCTTGGGAGGCGCAGGGTATAATGATCTTGAAAAAGAAAAAAACGTCAACGGCGAGTATTATCTGAACTTATTGTAGTGTTTGAGTTTAGCGAAAAGAAAGTGTTGTTCCATCACGACAATGCGACTGTCACATCCGTTATTGAAGTGTTCAAAAACAATGATTTGAGATACGAATGACTTCCTCGTGCATTCTATTCGCCAGATTTAGCCTCGGACAATTTTCTCTTTCCAAACATCAAGAAATGGATTGGTGGTAAGAGATTTGCCAACGATGAAGATGTCATGCTCGACGTTTCTCACTATAAACAAGGTATCAAAGCTATTGGACATCACTGGGAAACGTGTATCGATCTAGAACAAGACTATGTTGAAAATAAATGAAGCTCGTGCAAAATATTTGGTGTTTTCTTTGTCAGGCCGATTAATTCTGGGACTGCCCTCGTACTTATATGAATTATAATTCTTACTTATTTATTTTTCGTATAAAAATTACGCTTTGCGGGTAATATTTGTATGCTACTTGGAGAGATATATTTCCTTACTCTGAGATACTAATTTTTTTTCAAATTCTCGACAAAAAAAAATGTTTTCAATTTTTTTCTAATTTTCAAAATTCCTCCTCGTATTATCTTTATTTTCTGTCCCCCACCATTATATCTATCGATATGTCTATGTAAGCTTACATTTTGCTTTCTCTTTCGATTACCATCTTTAACTCGCCCATCGGCATATCTTCCTTTCTAATCATTTATATCATCCTCCATCTTCATTTTTATCAAATTACAATCCAATATATTAAGGCAAAATATTTTCATATGATATGCGTACATAACATATAATTATAATAAGTAAAATGAAAACCCATATTAAAGTATTTCAATTTATTACTAAATTAAGTAGTATATATATATATATAGTATGAACTCTGTGACAATCTTCGAGCACGCATTTTTATGACATGCGTACACTCTTATTTCGGCCGATAAACACCTGTTTATATTCATATTTTGAATTATAAATAGTACACTACAAATCCATTAGCGCATAGAAGAGAAAAATTGGGCTTTAAATGTCGTACAATATCAAAGACTCAGAACCTACCGTAGCAACCCGCTTCCATAATAATTGAAAATACGAGTATATATGCTATACATATTTTTACATAAGATGCAGTACAGTTAACGACTTGTGGTACTCAATTACTTAGAGATAAATGTACCACGGTTTATCAGCACATAAGTGACATTATAACATATACACTACAACTACTAAGCTCTTAAAAAGACCTAGGCGGGCTCCTAGGCAATTATTATCATGTATTCGTGTTGTAGAAAATATTTATTATATCTAATATATACGTTTACATATTTTATTATAACAAAGATATTTAGGTAGCTGTATTTCGTGCTGGTCACGGATAATCATCTTTTATATATACATTAATCATTCATATCTACGAAACAGTGGGTTCGACTTCCTTAATAAAATAGTTATACACTCCTATATAGATAAAAGTAACAGCAGCAGCAAAAATTACAAACAAAAATAAAAGAAAAAAACAACAATTATGGATAGTAGTTAGTTAATAAAAGCATGATTTTTCTAAATAAAAAAGAAAACTCCACCCCGAAGTGTTACCTGATTTAAGTTTCGTGCATTGTTGCGTTTAAATATTTACAAAGTCCCTTATATATTAAAGATAAAAAAGGGAATAACATTGGGAAAAAGTATTTACACTAAAACAAAATGTAAAATCAAAAATTAAATAAAATATTTGGAACAACAAAAAGTGTCATTGACCAGTAGCAAATATTAAATAAAATTTTCTAATTTACCTCTAAATTTAAAGGAAGTTCGTATATGAAAACATGATGTCGTCAATTTCTTATAATATAATACCTAAAAAGAAGAACTCAATATATATCATATAAAATACATTACTGTAACAGCACTAGACTTTTACATTCTACAACGTAGTGCAAATATTTGTATATTTAGGCACTTAACTAAATTTTGCATTTAGGATCACTCTAGAAGATATCTCTATTTTAGGTTTAAACATGATTCTAAATCTCTTAATGACAATCGTACTATTAACTGTCTTGTTAACATTGAACTAACATTTTGTTTCTGTTATAAACTTTATATCTTCTTCTATAGTTATTTTTATTTACCGTTCTGATATGAAGAATTTTTATAGAATTTTTGGTTATTTTCGGATACAATTTCCTCTTTTTAATTAATTTTAATATTTCTCTAACGCATTTATAAAAAAATGAGTCGTTAATACTTCTACAGTTCATAGTTACTAGTTTTGGAATTTTAAGCAGTTTAAACGACAACCGTAAGTTTACTGTCGACTTCAAAATGATGTTTTTCTTAACAACAAAGGTTCTTTATTTTTTTTCCTTGTTTAAATAATCATACTACATGTACATACATACAGAAACATAAAAAATATTTACACAATTTAAGTATTTTTATTTGTATATAAAATATATTTGTATTATATTATTTGGAATAAAAATGTCCATTTCTTTCATAATCTAAATGAAATTTATTACCTCTTTTATAATAAATGGAATTTGATAATTAAACATTAGCATTGTAGTTAGGAATGCCAATTGACAATCCAAATATGTAGATTTGCACTAAAAAAAACGTATTTATATCTAAAATTAATGTTTAGTAAAAAATCATACTAACCACAGAAAAAGTGTTAGAAATATTTGAAAAAAGAAATAAGAAATATTCGAATCTTTTTTTTACAATATTCTATCTTCAAATTATTATAATAACAGAGGAAGGGACATTTTTGCATCCAGAAGACTCAAATTGAAAAAGGTTCATAAGGAATAATGTTGGCTGTTATTTTTTAATACAATAATTTACTTTTTGAATTACGTTCAATAAATATTCCATTTCTTAAACCAACCTTTTTTTCCATATTATGCACATTTTTATTTTGTTCTTTTCTTATATTTGCCTTATTTGCTACACAAAAAATGTTTAAATTGTAGCTTATTTAAATTATAGTCTAACTTACTGATCGCCTACGGACACTCTAAGCTAAACTTGGGGTGACTATTGTCATCTACAATAATATTTCGGCTGTTTTTCTTTTATATTTATTGCAATCGTCATAAATCATTTACCAAACAAAGAAAATTTAAAACAAAAAAAGAAACGTAAATTTTTTTACACCCAATTTAACTGACGTCACTAACTTAACCTATTTTTTTTTTAATATTGTTTTTAAAACTTACCTAACACTACCCTAAGCTAAGAAAATCTAAATCTATGTAAGCTTGCCATTATTGTGAGATGTCATTTACTATGCTCCTTTCTGCTGCAGGCCTTTAGTTGCCATTCAACCACCAGAACTGCTGGCGTTGTTTCTTAACTTCTCTTTGATCTCGGTGAGATATCCCCCTACTGTACCGCAGACACTCTTCATTCGTGTGTGCTACTGTGGGGGTTCCGCCAAACCCCACGGTTCGCCTTCCTAAAAAACACCCATAACTCTATTCAATCATATAATTTCGCTAATGCAATCGCATTAGCACCTTAAATGGTTTACGCATCTAGGATTATCTAAGGTATAATCTAAAAAGTCCCTGTAAAAGAAAACTTACCTTCATGCAACTCTTCGCATATAATTTCCTGTAAGATTTATTTCTACCATTTCAAGAACCCCAGGCAAATTTCAATTTCCCACACCTGCACCGTAATCTTCACCCAGCATACCCGAAACATTTTCTTTTGCAAGGACATTAATGCATACAACGCGTTAGATAAGGTTCCTGGAAATAATTGTGCATATGGCATCATGAATTCCAAGCCAGTCGACACCCGTTGGCTGTGTTAAAATCCCATGTCGGACAGCTTGTTTTTACAGATGCCATAAGCCATATTTCTACGCATGTAAACATGCATAGGATTCAACTCATTGTTTGTTTTCTCACTAACAAACAATCGTCAATTTCTTTCCCTGCCGCAACTAATTACCCGGCATATACAAATGTAAGCAAGGGATTCGTTTTGGCCACCGGCCTAAGATGCGATATACAATTCTCATTGTATAAAGTATTGTAATTATTTTTATTAACGCCTCTTTCGAATGGCTATTCGTATATTTACCCTAGGGCACCACTCATCTAAGACTTTTATGATGCCCTCGTCCCATATTTGCTTTTAGCACATCTCTTCGATGGCTTAGGTCGCTTCTCCCTTTATTTTTCTCGTTTCAGGTTTAGTTTATCCTTGGCTACACGCATCGATAAACACGGTGATGTCTACAAACACACACATACACCACCGCATCCCAGAGAGCGCCTTCCATTGGTCACTGGTCAAAGGAAATTTCATTTCCTTTTCACCACACCACCAAAAACCCACCCCAAACGATCGAATATAGTGGAGTCGTTTTCCATCCACTGACCGCCATGGTCACACGTCACTCCCGCTCTCCGTCACTGCGGAGACGCGCATATATATTTCGGAGTCGTGTTCGTGTTGCACCCCAAGTCCTTACAATCAGTGTTCGAATTAGTTCTTGTATTTCAAACAGTGCCACCGTAAAATGTTAGTATCCAATAAGTAAATGTAACGGAACAATAATCCATGGATTCAAACTAGTATCACAATAATAGTGTTTTTTTCCTTTTAAAATAAAAATAAAATTAAACAAAGAAATGGTGTGTTATCTATTTTTACTTGTGTCGGTGTTTTATATTTCCACTTGGTGTGATGGCATGTTCTGTGACAATTGATCGATGTATTTATTTCTTTTGTGTTGTGAGCGGTGTCCACGTGAACAACTTATGATGGAGGAGGAAGTGAACGGAGTGCCCGTGTATTGGCACACTACTTCCCCTCCACACGACTTCCCGCCAATAACCGATCCGCTGATCCACGGTCGATCGACGCACGTGGAGAACCAACGGTATTCCAGATTCGACCCGAATGAGGCCAATCACTTCAACGTATAGAAATGCCCCTGGTGGAACAAATCCATTGCGGCGAACTCTCTCATAAAACGTCATATTTGGGTAATAGGCCCCGAAAATTAAATCGTTGGATGAACTAATTACTCTCGGAACATGTCATCTGATCAATTTCGTTATAAAATTATCTATCCTGTTTATATTAGCTCCATTATATAAAGCTTTATTGGGGTAGTATTTTTTGTAGTCGGATTCTGGAATCTGGTATAAACCAAGGCAAGTTCTGGGGAATTGCTTTTCGAAAACCCGAATCTTCTGCAATAGATGTGGTCCTATATTGAACCACACCGGCGAGTCACCATAGGTGATCATTGGACTGATGAGAGCCATGTAGAATATGACTGTAACACCATTGTCGAGTTGACTACTGAGAAATAGCCTTTTTGTCATAGCTAAAGTTTTCTTTCCATTCGCCAAAGCAGCTTCCATGTGTTTATTAAAATACAGGTATTGGTCCAGCTAAATGCCCAGGTACTTGACTACATTTTTAGTCCCTATTGTCTGTTGGCAAGGCCTAATGGTAATGATTTTCGACAATTTTTCCTTGTTTCCGAAGTAGGTCGATGCAACGGTGTTCTAAACAGAATAGGTTTACATTTCTGGACATTGATTTTGAGTTTCCAATTGTCGTAGTAGCGCGGAACTTCGTTGAAATCACGCTGCAATTGGCTGTTAACAATCGCAATTTTCGAGGCCGATCTAGATTATGAGATCATGTACATACGCATTGGCTTGATGAAGGGTGCCTATTAAGTCGCTAGTGTATATGCTAAAAATTATCGGAGATGGTACTGTGGCGGTTCTACGAACCACACAAACCACTATAGGTTGAGATGTCCTTTCCACCGAGGAACATACTCACCTTTATCCATTACACGTGCCCACAGACACGTGTCCCAATAGTCCTTACTCCCACCTGAAACAAAAGGTAACATTCCAAATACCCCAACATTGAATTCAATAGTAAAAATCAATCGAACTTAATGATCAAAATTCCCTAATATTGAATTCAATGCATCCATCCAATGCGTACATTCGATTCATCCGTTAAACGCATTTTCCTGAAAACAAACAGAATAATCTCCTCATGTAGCTAATAGCAATTAGCACCATAAATTCCTCGCAAAATTCCAAACCGACAACCGGACGTGCGCAAACAAAGCCTTAGCGATTCGCCCGCCGACCAAAAATTCTTGCGATCATAAACATCGTAAACGCCTCTCCCACGTTAGATGTTTATGATTAGGAAATGCGATCTACAAACAAAATCCCGCGGTTCCTTTTGTTACCCATCCGAACCACACAAAAACTCGGTTGCCGTAAGCCAGGTGGATAACGTAAACAAAGCCCATGATAGGATCATGAAAGAAGTGGCGGCACGCTTGATCCTTCGAAACAAGATTCCGATAAGAAGTTGGAATTGAAAACCAAAATGGAAATTTTCTCTTGAAGATAAGAGACAGATAGGATGGATAGGAAAATTTAGATAGGGCAGTCGTCTTAGGGAAAATTAATTCGAACAGATGGTCGACATAGAAAAACCCAACAAGGAGGTCGATCCGCGCGTGTGCAATTAGAAAGAGAAATTTAGCTACAAAGTCTGAAGAAATAGTGCCGAAGTCGTAAACGAAAGACAGACCACTGGTGTAAACTCCGTGTAGTAAAACGTTGAATGCTTTTTGGTTTAAGGATGATCTATATTTAATCGTTTCACCGAAACTAAAGTCTATCGTGTACTCCCGTAACGTTGCGAAACATAAATACTTAATAAAGCAAACAAAAAAGTTATAAATAAACGCTTCAGAGAACAACTTAACAGTGTTTCATTTGTGTGTTGAAATTCTTTGGTGTTTTGTTGGTGTTAAGTATTGGACAGTGTTCGGCGGAATACTTCTTGTGACGTAAAGGCATGAAAATCCACCAAAGTACCGCTCGCTGTTTTAGTCCATTCTTTATTTTAAAAACACCTTGGATGTCACGTTGCTGCTTTTGACAATAAATTTTCTATCCTTTAACTACTATAAAGCGTTTATAGCAGGGATTTATGAATGTCTAGTCTGGGTAACTTGTAAAATAGTCCTTCGATCCATGTCGAAGGCCTTCTCCATATCAATTAGACAGGCATCTGTGCATTGATCCTTGCATTTATTCCATTGAATATCCGACACCAGTTTGGCTGCGGCATGGGAGGTTTCGTGCCCTACCTTAAAAGCAAACTGATTATTTGGAACGATGACACACATTTTAACAGAGCTTTATTTACCACCTTCTCGAAAACTTTACTAATACTCTGTAATAAGCTAATCGGTCGCAGGTTCAATGGGTATGATCTATCCTTCACCTTTTTTTTTGGATAGCTTGTACGATGGCTGTTTTCCAGCACTTCGGATAGTGAGCATTATTCAAGGGGTTGTTAAACAGGATTGTGTATATACCCATTGTCATTGGGGGGTCTTAAACTAGCCTTTGATTCTCCACATGATCAAGACTCTTCAAACCCGTCTGATTTGCCGAGATCAATGTCGAAAACTTGAATTTGATCATCATATGCAGGGTGATTTTATGTTTCAGCTCGGCTGTTTTTTTTAAAATATTTTTTGAATGATGTACAATTCTTTACTTTTACATTTACTGATCATCGCTGTTCTACCGTTACGCAGAGAGCAACTCTTTTCAGTATATTGTTCATAACAATTTTGCAATTTCGTTCCGAATACTGTCCTTAAGGAATCCCCAATCTCTTCCGAAGCAAGGACGCAATTTGAAATTTTCCTAAACGTTGAGGCCGTAACATATCATATGTTAAAGTTACTTTTCATAGATATCAAAATGATCATCATCATCGGCACTACAACCGGAATCCGATCTTGCCCTTATTTAGCAAGTCTCTCCACCGGTATCTGGTCCTTATCCGAGACTTGATAAATTGTCCATAATAATTTGTTTTTCGGGGCAAGGTTATTAGCCTTGCGCCAAATCAAAATGATCAGTAGGTACAAAATAAAAACGTACAATATGGCGTTAAAATTCTATAGAATAGTACCTACATCTTACTATATATAGGACTATTGAATATCAATAAATAATTACTTGAAGATTTCAATATATATATATGGTAAATTCATGAAAATTCCACTTTAAATCTGGAACATGTAATTATTTAAGATAGAATTAAAAAAAAAAAACATTTTAATTAATCGGAAATCCTGTCGTGGGCGCAAATAAGTCGTTTACGGGTGGGTTTGCTAGAATATTCTAGTACTTTGTTTTGGAGACCTGCCAGATATCACAGCTGATTGTCATATGCGTCACAATATAAGTTTCGAAATTTGGACATTATTGTGCATACATAAAAGTGTTTAAATTAATTTTTCCATTAAATTTTATGCATAAACAAGCATGGTACTCGTATAAGTAAAAGACATCAGTGCCAAAAAAAGTTGCAGTGTGGAGGGTTGAGCCTCGTTGGATGCTCCGTAAAAAATGGTTTTATTTAGTTTATGAATAATGTCAATTGAAGGAAAACAAAATAATTATTAGAAAACGTAATTTAAAAAAAAATTAACTTATTTGAATCAGTCATCAAATATAATATGAATTCATCTGTAAAATTATGAGTTGTTTTGCACACGCGTTTCAAAAACATGGTTTTGAGAAAAATGCATTTAAAGTTTCCGAACACTGTACGGTGTGCTCGGGCATGTGTACTTTTCGAGCTCATTTTGACCCGCTAAAGTACAATTTCATACTTGGGGCTCTGAGAGCATTTTCTACAAGTGGTATAATATCGATTAAGACCAGAAAAAAAAAAGATTTTTTAAGCCGCTATACCAGGATACTCTGTTAAACTCTTTTCTGGATTTGTCAATGTCAAAACATTAGTCAAGACTTACATTTCTATCAAGGTAAATTTCTTGAACCAGCAACGCCTGACAATTTTTTAAATTTACTACCGAAACGTTAAGTCGACTTTCGCACCCTTTAGATAGCTTACTCCTTATTTCGGTTGTAATACTCTTCCCACCACACAAGCTTTGTGTGTTTTAGTGGAATAATTTGACTGAAAATATTCACTACTCTTGTGCTAGTGCGACAACTCATTGATTGAAGTACCAAAAATATCGTAGCCATAAGTTCTTCAAAATAAGCCAAATTAGCCACGCCCTTCACAGGAATTAGGAATCTCTCAACCCACATTTTGGCGAATTTTTATAAAGATTTTCTGTACTTAAATGTTTTACTTAAACCAAAATTGTTCTGTCCCTATTAAAAGGACTAATAAGTTTGTTTTTCTTTATTCTTAATACTTAATATTAAAAAAAAAGAAGATCAACATGGCAAACACGAAATACCACCTGAGTTGGTTTGATAATTAAAAATATGTGAAGCAATTAATCATCACCATCGGCACTACAACCGGGAATCGGTCTTGGCCTTATTTAGCAAATCCTGAGGCTTGTTAAATTTCCCATAATGATTTGTTTTTTCCGGGCAAGGTCATTAGTCTTGCGCCAGAATGTGAAGCAATTACAGGCTAAAATAAATGGAACGGAGCACCATTGTTATTTTTCACTAAAAGTATATTCACTATTCACAACATAATCACCTCCGCTTTCGCAGGGTCATCCGTCAGAAAGTAGCCGACCATTATTGCGTTATAATCATAAGTTTTGACTTGGTAAAACCACCACCTCAATGGTGCTCATAGATTCATTAACAAGTTTGAACCAAAATCGGAGCAAGGAATTACGATTTGATTTTCTAGAAAACCTTGAGAAGTTATGCAACTCCAATATAATTCCAAAAACGATTCATACTTTTTATTCAAACGAATTTTTGGGGTTTATGTTCCCACGCGAAACAAATGATTTTTATCTTTATCCACCTTTATCCATTGATTAAACTGTCAATTCAACAAATCTTATAATCAATTGATTAAAATAAAATATTTTAATTAGAGTAGAGCGTGTAGCAAGGATCGTGAGAAGGTGAATTGAACACGCGATGAAACGGGTGAGAAGCGAAACATCGAAGCATCAGACTAACCGCCGCGTTTACGAATTCGATTAAACGCAAGTACACTCAACTGGTGTGGAATTGCTATGTTATAGCTTGGTATACGGCTGATGCATTTTCTTATCCGATTTTCTTTCGGTGTTCTTCACTATTTGCTTGTTTATTGTGTGTGTATCTGTTAGAAACGCCACAAGAGCACCATAAAACGTAAGCTAATTTACAGTTATTAAAAAGCATACTTTCGTCTTTAATAATACCCTGTGTGAGATTGCATTTCCTGTTGAAGGTTTTTTATGTAACATATATCGATGTTGTATATTCATTTATAACAACACTTACCGGTTTTCGACTATTAGAGCCCGTGTCTGTTGGCCCCCGGCTTGTTAGCCCGTGGATTGCTTCCTCTATTAGCGTTAGTCTGTAGGTGTTGGCATCTGAGGGTCTCTAAGCCCGTGGGTTGAACGGCTGGGTTCGAACTCAGTGGCCAAATAGGTTATCTGTTTATTTGCTGTGCACTTACCAAATGTTGCGAGCCAAGTTTATGATCTTTCTGCTTTTTCCCACTATTCAATAAGTATTGCGAGTTTGTTTGGTTTAGTTTTTATTTAGTTTTTACTATCCTTTTCAATTTTATCATGTAGTTAATTAATAACTGGCTCCTCGATAGTATAGTGGTTAGAATACCCGCCTGTCACGCGGGAGACCGGGATTCGATTCGCCGTTGGGGAGGCTCTGGCGCAAGACTAATGACCTTGCCCCGGAAAAAACAAATCATTATGGAAAATTTAACAAGCCTCAGGACTTGCTAAATAAGGCCAAGACCGGCTCCCGGTTGTAGTGCCGATCATGATGATGAATTAGTAACTACAAGTGTGGAATGTGTTCACAGATTCCGTAGTTTGAGGCAAATTGGTCTACTAATGAGTACTGTACTTGACGCCAGCAGTTCACTTAAATTGCATGTGGCACTCTTTGGCTATCTGATTCTAATTGAATTCATTTAAACGGAGCTCTCCTTTTTATATTCAAAACTTAAATCAAAACTCACATACCTTGCCACGATCATAGCTGTCCTCCAAACAGCCACCTGACGGTAGTCTCAGTCGAAGGCCATGCCAACGACGATGGGACGACGACGTTGCATTTTTTCTGGAGTGAATCGTCCCCAGGTGGTAATCTTACGCCCACTCTGGCAGCAGTTCCATCCCAAGGTCATAGGAAAATTTCGATTCACTGTGACCCGAATCTAATTTGCCCATAGAGAATAGCATGCTTGTGCCGGGGTAAAATTACCTTGAAGGTGATTGGGCGTTGGGTGTGATCATCAAGGTGATGAGAATGTTGGGTGTGGGAATTGCAGAATATCAATTTTAGGTATGGCAATGGGAAATGCATGCATTTCAAGGTGATGAGGATTTGGTTTGCTTGTAGGGTGGAATGTGGGAAATGCAAGATTGCAATTCTGAGCATGAGAACTGGAAATGCGTTTAGCAACAGGTAGATATGTGATAAGGTTTCACAGCTACACCGAAAGGATTCCATTGGCTGTAACAGGAGATATATTTGATACTACACTGAAAGAACTCTTTCGGTTTTAACGTTAATAAAAGATGCCCCAGATGCGTGCACCCCGATTGTTTTTGCAGAATTTTGCGTAGAGTATCTGCGTGTAACAAATTTAATAGCCTATTGGCTACATGCGTGTAGTATATATATATATATATATATATATATATTACTGGAAGGTATTGGTAATTTGCGTACAGCAAAGTGCAATATTCATGTTACGTGTAACATTGACATGAAATTTAGAAAACCTTAAATGCCATATCATATAATTTTTTATTTGGTTGTTAATTTGGCCGTTTTAACGAACATAGTAATTTTTGAATACTCTTTAATAGTTTCATTTCCAAATAAAATATATTATGATTGCAATTTGGGAACTACTAAAATATATTAGCAAAGTGACCCTTCCTCTGGTAATTAACTTTAATATTGACTTTAACCAATAATAAAACCAAAAAAAAAAAAAAAAAAGTTGAACTCTAACATAAACTTCATGACGTCAACTAAGCAAAATTAAAAACATTTTCAAGATATTTATCAAACGTCTAATTGGTGTAATAGTAGTATTTTATAAATGTATACACATATAATATATAATATACATCATAAACTCGTACCAAAAGTTTATTTAATTTTTACAAACCTTTTATTTTTCACATTTTCATTAGTATTTAAAAACAAAACAATACTAATTAGGGGAAAAGAGGCTCAATACGACTGAATAATAAATAAATATCAGAAAAATGTTACATAAATTAATGCTTTCCATTAATATATAAATGTAAACATTTAACAATAATTCAACAATCACTCGGTTTATAAGGAAAACATAACAAACAGCAAAAATGGAAAATCACAAATCAAAATCTTCTTACTTGATCAGTGTCACTGTGTTTAATTATTTATTTTACAAAAATCAAATCTATTAATAATTAAATTAAATAAAAAAAAAAATTAATTAGTAATAAAAAATGTGATGAATCCTACCTGAATAAATCATAACAAAATTATATCTCTGAAAACTTCTCACATGTCTGTGTATGAATGTGAACAATATGTTATTATTCTTAACTGTTTATCATCAAAACGAGAATTCTGATTTCCTGAATACCCTCGGCCTTTTAAATCTAACTTTTAGATTAGCCGTTACCAAAAACATATTTATGTAGATGAAAGTTTTCATGTTAAATGTACCTTTTTAAAAAACATAATAATATAATGAACAATGGAAGACCATGAATTCAAATACATTCGCCCTGTTAACTTATAAATGTGAACCATATGAAATCTTGAAGATATTTATTATAATTGTTAGCAAAGAGATTAATATATGTATACACCCATCTATGTGAGTAAAGAGAAAGTAATGTGTAAACAACATTAAAAAATAAAAAATAAAAAATTAATAAATACTTTATCGTTGTTTGGAAATATAGCATCACCGAGCTAAACTGATTCATTAAGGGATTAGTACGATTTTGGAAGTGAAAAAGCACAGGTTTTCAAAAAAAATGCTCACCTTCTTTTTTTTTTTTAGGCAATACGATTATTTCATTTTTTTTATTTTGTAAATTCTCAAAAAGAATTATTCGGATTCCCAGTGTAATCTGCAAAAGGTACATGAGCCCTTTCGCCACAACGGCCCATTTGAGGACTAACAAGTATAAAGTGAAAAATTAAGTGCCATCTTAAAGAGGAAGGTATTGTACGCCAGACCTAATTACGTTTTATTAAAAATCGATCAAAACCGAAAACACTAGACGTTTGAAATAAAGTTGTAAAAAATCAACTTTTTTAATATTTCTATGCTAATTTATTCCAAGTGTTTTTGTTTATTTCGTGGGGGTTCTCTACACCACATAGAGAACCAACCCACAATTCCAAACAACCTCGACCGCTAACAGCGCGTCATGTTAATCCAACTCGCCATGCAAAATCTGCAAGCGCATCCATGCCGTACTTGCAAGAATCCATCCCCCAATCTGCAATGAAAGCATTTCCCAAAACTTACAACAGAATACAATTCAATAGGATACATTCTAAATCATCATAATTTTTCCCAAAACCGCTTCGGCCAATTCTTTACTTGAGTCATATTCTTTCCTTGCGACCAAGCAATCTTAATTTTCCCGGAAATTCATATGCTGCAATAAAACGCATATTCAAACCTACAACGGAATATTAACCATCACCACCAACTACACCGAGTCGCATACATTTCCCCGAAATTGCTTCGGTTAATTCTCTATCTAAATTATATCCCTTGCTTGCACTCAAGCAATTCCAATTTCCCCCGAACACCATTTCGGTTCCTATTCTACCTAAAAGATGTAAAACCACAACAATTCCATACAATCAAACCGCATGCATTTTCCCCAAAAACCACTTCGGTTCGTTTCCTCCTTAAACTATACTTCTCGCTTGTAACCAAGCGGCAGCTAATTTTCCACGAAACGACCATCACAACGATCAAGACCCTTGATCATACTTGGCTATGCCTCCGAAACCAATTTCCCGGTACACCCAACCAACGAATCCAACTCAGCTTATATAGCGAGGATTCCCCGGAACTAATCCCCTATACAGGCATAGCAACTCATTTTGAAGTTCCTAGAAAATGATAGTGAGTTGATTTAACTATGACGCCACTGCCACGACGCGACGAATTTTTCCTCGCCAGCAATTAGAGAGTCGATATCCAACCGCCACCAGGGCCACACGCCGCCTGCATTTTGTTTAGCTCCAAATGTTTCCATTCGATCCACTCAGTCGTTGTTGACGTAGTGTAGTTCGGGAGTACGTTGTCAGTACGTGACGTGCATTTTGGCCACCTTATGTTTGGCAACCCTCGCCTATCAGTAGCCTTTTTGCAATATAGTGCGGCGCAACCCGTGTCACTGTTAGGAGCATGCGAATTTACCCAACCACCAGATGCCGAAATGTACAAATTTCACACAAACCATATTTTGGTTAGTTATTGGATGTATCCAGGACATTTGTATATGTGTACAAGAATATGTGTGTAGAGAATTAATATTGTTAATGGATAACTCATGTGATGGTTCAGATACTCGCCACCGTCGATAGCGAGGAAGACGAAAGAAAGATACAATGAAACGACTGTAACTCTGGATATTAACGGCATTAAAGATTTCCTTGGCCACCTACCGGTTATTGCACCCGGTGCAAACAAAGATGTTTTAGTGTATTAAGCAAGCAAAAGTGACCGTGTATAGGACCACCATAATAAAAGCCATTCTACTGTGTTACCGATTACTAAGCGTGTGTTATTCCTTCGTCCCTTCATCGGTGGTGTATCGTCATAGTTCACTGTTCGCAGCCCCCCCCCCCCCCCCCCCCCTAGAAACTGCTAATTCTATTCGGTTCCAAACGCGGCCACATAGACGGTTTTACAGGTGCGGGAAATAGAATAGTGGGAAGGAGGTGAACCAGGGCCCGTGTCTTGGCGCCTAAACTTCCTCACCCCCTCAATTTCACTTATGTATTTATGTATTTATTTATTTATTTTATTTTATTTTATTTTTTGTTGTTGCCAAATAGCCATGATTTACCACGTGGGAGAAAATGCGTCAATATTTATTAAACCGGTGCCGTCGATCTATCATATCGAAAAATCATAGTTTAATATCTTTAAGCCTTTTATTTAATAATATATCTTATAGTATCCTTTGCGCAAAGCAGAGAATACCCATGTACTAACACTCTTGCAACTTTTTTTTTTTAATTACTCAAAAAATTTATGAAACGATTACACGAGTTGGAAAAATAAAAATTAAATTTGTTTAGGAATTCTAATTCGTACTACACCCTTAATGAAAATGTTCACGATTCACTAGTTATTCCTGGATTGCGTTAAGCATGTGATTAAGGTAAGATTTTCTATACATTCATTTATCGGTACCAAATTGGACATAGTAATGTTCTACTTGATTAAGGAAGTCCGAGTACGAACCGTTTTCCTACGTATGAAGGGTGTTCAATTTTACAGCCGCACTTGCACTAGGAAAATGGACAAATGTTGACCTGCGGATATAAAAAAGAGTTAAGTCTGTACTAGAAAACTATTCGTATGACACGTGATGTACGTTGGAGTACTAAACATAAATAACCCACAGGGGGTAGGTATCGTAGACTACGCGGACGACTTAGCAATTGTTACAACAGCAAAAACCCTCCAAGAAACATGTGAGACATCGAACCAAGTGATGAAAACGATTGGTTCTCAGATGTTGGATGTGAACTAGCAGAGAACAAAGCAGAGGTGGTACTGATGTCCAGCCGCAAAACGGTAGAGCATATTAGCCTAAGTGTCGACAGACACATAATCGAATCCAACACCACCATAAAATATCTAGAGGTATACTTGTAGCGTTCTACGAACGCACAATTTTGCGCAGGTAAGGTTCCTACCTTCAAAGAACTTACTTACCTGAGAGCGTTGCACGCGCCCACAGACGCGTGCCCCAAAGTCCCACGATAGGGCCTGCAACTCGCAGCCAACGTTGAGACCGACACCAAAAAGCAAGGAACTGAACGTCCCCAAAGCTTTTTAGGTCAAGCTCAACAATTATAACTCTCCATGCCTGAAAAAAAGGTATAAACATCCATGCGTTCTGTTCCTAAAAAAAAAACAATTCCCAAAATGCCATACATGCTGCCTGCGTCCAGGAACATCTCATCGAACCGGCAATTCCGAAATTCAATACAAAAGAATTGCAATTATCAAAGAATGAGCCGATCAACGGATGCACGCGCGGGTAATCTAACGCAAGGACCACCCAAATCCGTTGAACAACAGAAGGCAGCCACGACTTATCGCAATCGAATATATCTCAACGAGATATTCGATAATTTATGAGGAGTTAAGCCAACAAAGGCAATACTCCGGTCCCACGGCCACGCTAGAATTTCGCACCATTATAAAGATCTAATGGATTTCGATTCCGGGTACCAAGTTCAATTAAGTCCCACGGACTGCACGTCAAAACAATCGCCGAATATCTCTGGTCTGGGCGCCAGATGTTCTGTGCAAACAGAAGGCCGTGGAAATGAAATTCTATCAGCGATAATAATGATGTATGCAAAGATGACTTTCCCCTTTCAGGAAACTACAAAATATCTCGGGGGATGTGATAACATGCTGCTAACAGAAATTCGGAAGTTCTGTTAGCAGAGCAAATAGGGAATATTTTCCGGATAGATACAGACACCAGTTTGAATCTCGGTATCTGTGTGAGCAGGATATTGTTGAGGGCAGATAGTTATTCTGATTTTGATCGTCACCGAGACGAGTTTTCGTCAAGGAGCAGCGGTAAGGGCGGAGAGAAAGATACGGGAGCTTGAAGAAGGCAGTAAAAGAAACGTTTCGAGTGTGTCGGAAGTTTAGTGTTATCGTAGATTCGATTAGAACTTACGCTTCATTTATGTCATAACAAAATATAATTGTGCAACAAAAGGGCAAATTCCAACAGTAAAATAAAAACCACCGAATAAGAACAAGGAATACAAGTGTTTTAATCGTCGCTATCATTTGCTCCGGTTTCGTTTTGTTTTCCTGCGAACAGTGTTCGGCGGAACACTGCATCATCGATTATAGACCAAGAATCCGCCAAATACTGATTCACCGTATGAGTTTTAAGCACCACATGCGATGCCAAACGTAGGCGGACCTAAAAGATCGGACAGAAGGCTACTAGCTTTTGTGAGCAGATCAATCCTCCTGTACGCAGTGCCCTTATGGGCAAGAGCAACCTAATGCTAATATATGAAACAGAAACAAGAAAATACAACGTAAAGAGAAGAGTACCACAGGGTCCAGTTCTTGAATATTTCCTATAGAATATAGAATACGATACAAACAGTGCGATATTGTCTCATAAATGTTGGACTGAAACTGGCAGAGAACAAAACAGAGGTGGTACTGATGTCCAGCCGCAAAACAAATTAGCCTACGTACCGCCGGACATATAACTGAATCCAGCAGCACCGCAAAATATCTAGGAGTTGTGTGGGGGTTCTTAAAGCTCACCTGAAGAACCCCCCATATTCGCAACCAATTTTTGTATTTCAAGCACCAGCACACCTGTAAACCTTTCGTTCCCGTAAGAAATTAATGCACCTAGGGCATTGCATTAAACTCCCTATAAGAATTCCTTCACCCATGCATCCAATGCATTTCATAAATTCCCTGAAAGAATTTATCAAGTACTTACCCTTCGTAACCATCTTCTGAAAGGAATTCACCAAGGCCAAACACAATATCCCTGAAAAGAAAACTTATCGGTTCACATATAATGTAACCGCATAATCAGGGAGCCTTAACCTTGAGTTGGCCATTCCCAGCCTTACATGTGTACAACAATGTCTTTCATACACATTGGCTAGCGATTCCATTGTCCAACGGCCAAAGCAGCGTCGGGCAGCTTGTTTGTTCAGTTGGAATATACCCGAACACGATCCCTCGTCTAAACGAATAAACAATCTCCAATTTCGTTCTTTGCCACAAACGAATTACCCTGCATATACAAATGCAAGCAAGGGATTCGTTTCGGCTACCGACCCAAGATACGATATACAATTTTCATTGTATAAAGTATTGTTATCCATTAGCACCTTCCTCTAATGGCTATTCGTCTATTTACACTAGAGCATCACTCATCTAAGATTTGTATGATGCCCTCGTCCCAACTTCTCTTTTAGCACATTTGCTCGATGCGTTGCCGTCTATTTATTTAGCCGCAATGCACACCATAAACAAGATCTTCTTTGGACCCTTTGTCTTTACCGTTTTCCTGCTTTGTTTTTCCATTGCCTTCGCGCATGAGTTGAACAATATGATCTTCACGATCACTCATACACACATACTACCATGATCTTCATCATGAGATCTGGTTTTCTATTCCACAAAGAGAGACTTTACGTCTCTCTTGTGGTAAGTAAAAATATATCCTTAGCTGAGAGGATATCCACCACCACCGAATCGAGGGTGAATCAAGAGCCAGATTCCAACCCTCGATTGAGCCACGCTGGTTGGCACTTCTCCCGCTCCCCGTACCGTCGGGGAGGCGTAATCCCCGAAGTCGCGGATTTTCCACCCCCGAGTCGTGTGACTTAATCGCGCAAATGTAGCAAGTCAGGTATAATCAACAACCCCAAGCTTTGGAACCGCGAGTGAAATACCCTTGAGGGAAGATAAATTAAGCTCTACCGGACATTAAAAAGTATATTCAGTTAAAGTTGTACTGAGAGTGCTAAAGTGCCCTTAAACCATTTTGAATAAATCAAAAACATAAATCTAAATAAAACCAATATTAATAAAACAATAACCGTGTGTCTTACTTCTTGTGTTGGTGTTTCCGTTGCTTTGCGTAATCGGTTTGTGACGGAATGTTGCTGTTTCTGTTGAGAACTATGCATCTTAGTGTTCGGTGGAACTTACGGAATTACTTGTTTGTGAGGGCGAAGTAGAACCATGCGCCCATGCCGATGCCACGACTTCGCCCGCCACTGTTGTACTGGATCAGCGCATGAGTTTCAAACACTACATGCGGTACGGGGCAAACAAGGCAGACAACACACGAAGCACTGGATAACTGATGCTCCTGGCATTAATTCTCCTACATGCAAAACCCATATGGGCTACAGCTCATATATTCGTCCGCAGAAGAGGAAACCTGAGGTTCGGCAGGGCCTACAAAACCATGTCGACGGTTGCGGTAGTTACGGACCGAGTGCTCATAGAAATAGAAGCGAGATTAGTGGCAGAGATATACAAGTTGCGCTAACTGAACGCACGTGACTGCAATGCGCACAAAGCCGAACTCGTGACTGTTCGAGAACGAAGCCTTAACCGATAGTAACCGAAATTGGGCACAGCTGTCACAGGAAGATGGACGCACGAAACGATACCGAACATCAAAGAGTAGACAAATAGACCACACGGTTAGCTAGGCTTTCACATGTTCCAGTGCGATACAGGACATGGGTGCTTTGGTCCAATACGTGCACAGATCAAGCGCAAGGAAGACCCGCCCTGCCCGTCCTGAAAGAGATGGAGTATATCCTGACCGTGTACAGTAGATTCCAGGAGGAGCGCAGTGCTGAGAAATTTAACGGTACAGCAATCCTTTAGAAGTTTATAACCCATCGTTGGCAACAGAAAAACAGAGTGAATTAAGAGCAGTCACTTTTTTTTTTGTGGCCTGGAGGTAGTAACCTTCAAAAGATACAAGTGTCACCCCGTTTTCGTTTAGCTGGTAGTGCCTATGGACTAAATCCACCCCAGCTTTGCAACCCATTACTATTTGCTCCCCAGGGTACCGTCTCTGGACATTTCTTCCGAGAGCAAGGTCGAAGTATAACGTCTCTACAGTTGGTTCACTTCTTTGTTCTCGATCTCTTATGCGCTCATGAGATCAGTTTTTCTTACTCGCAGTAAGCGCCTTTGTTAATTGTTTTTTGCCACAACGTTACCGTCGCTTCTCTTCTCACAAGCGCTTTTGTGGTGTTTTTCGATCAAGAGCAGTACTGTTGCACTATATTCTTGAATTCGCCCCATTAGTTCTTGTGTTTCAGCTCGATGTGATCAAAACTGAGCTAATCGGTTGTGACACCAGATAATACCTCTAGTGTAGAGGGTGGAGAATTATTTAATCAAGTTATTATATGACGGAGACTCATCAGAACTAATTACATCGTGCACCACGAGCAGTTCCCTTGGATGGGTTAGATCCGAGCCATTTTCAGAGAAGTAGGAAAGGTTTTCTGTTCTTAAGATATGCGAAAAAATAGTTTAGATCCGGCGACACTTACGAGGCATGGTTCTTAAGGGACGAGTATTCCCTTCGATTGCTTCCTCTTAGTCCATTGAACAGCACGTGGGCGGAACTTAACATCCAACATTGTAGACTGGATAAGCATGATCACAAATGGCTTAAGTTTGTGAAAAATAAATTAGCAAAATATTGGCTTTAAATTTTGAATCTGTGGCTGATGTCCTGCCACCCATTACTAAAGAAAGAATAAAGTGGGGAACTGAAGCTATTGTCTTTCGTGAAGTTATTTTTTCGTTTGTTGTAAATACTGATGGAAGGCATTTACATTCGTATTTATGATACCGATACCTCTCATATTATAAAATGTCGTTACTAGTTGGAAGTGGCAGTGTTTCGCTAGCGAATCCAATTCAACGGAGATCAATCGATTACAATATACGGGGATGAATCTAATATAAATGGTAATTTCTTTTTATACATTTATTGAATAATGTTACACACTCACTATACTATCAACATTTTTTAATATAGTCTCCTACGTGATCTACACACTTTTGCCACCGATAACTCCTCTTCGTAGAAAGATTTAGGACGAGTTATTAGCCAATTGCCCACGTGCTTCTCGACTTTTTCATTACTTTCGAACTTTTTTCCTGCAAGTGATTCCTTCAAGAGTTCGAAAAGAAAATAGTCACAGGAAGACAAGTCTGGACTATAAGGAGGGTGTTCGAGGGTTTTCCAGCCCATTTCTCGCAATGTATCTCTTGTCAAGGACGCGGTGTGAGGCCTGAGGTGTCATGAAGAAGGATGACAACTCGAATGGGCCTACCTCGTCTTTTGTTTCGATATGCTTCTTTTGCCGACTGTAACAACTGACAGTAGTACGCTGCATTCACTGTTCGTTGTTCGTGAAAAAATCAATCATTAAAATGCCCTTTAAGTCGACCAAAATCGACTTGTCCCTGGGCCTCAATAATGAATTTTGTTTTCGCCCACTTTAAAATTCTTTGGGCCACGTATACACACGATTCTGAGATAGTGTATCATCACCAAACAGTGCCTTTGTTGGGATGTGCGGAGGAGGCGGCGTAGTTATTGTGCCTGGAGCTGCGGAGTTGTCCGATGTACTGGGTGCGTCGGATGAATTTACATTAATTGACCTCACTGGCACTTGGTTGGTTATTCACTGTAAGAACTATGAAAATCCCGAAGCCGAGTTAACCCGAAAAACTGTAATCAAATGCGGAGGACACCAAAGACGAAAAGGCAACTTTGTTTTGCTAAGAAGTGCTTGTTTTGTATTTTTTGTAACTCGGTTTTATAGTTATATTGTGCGCGGCCAGGGGTTCGGCCTCTGGAGATCTACTGATCTCGAAATTGAAATTCACTCCCCTTTTATAGAATTTTTAGTTGAGAATTGTCAACTATTTTAGGGTCAAAATTCCCAGAAACACACATAAGAGTTTGTGTTTCAATTTGAGTTGTGTTCTGGGAATTTGTTAGAGGCTTTAGTTGGGTGGGTTCTAGGAAGGGAAATCATGAAATGCGTTTTGAATTTAGCATTTCATGATTTTTTAGGAATTGAGTCAATGTACGATGAATTAACTTTTGGTTAAATTCGTTGTACATGTGACTCAATATGGGATTTGAAATGGAGCAATGGAAAGTTTGGGATTTGGGTTTTTTATGTGGAATTGAATCAATGAGCGATAAATTAACTTTGGGTTAATTTATTGCTCATATGATTCAATATGAAATTAGGAAATTTAGGAATTGATACTATTGGGGATTTGGATAGGGGTAGCGATTTAGGATCGCTACACCTTCAAGTGAGAAAAAATTTCCAAGGGTTTAACGCCTTCATTTGTTAAAAATGTTACAATAACCCGTTGCGCAACAGACAACAGTATGTACCTCTTGCTCACTAATAGCTGTACTGACTAGAAAGTCGATCGCGACCGCTAGCCAAGCAGGTTTGTGGCGGTTCCGCCAAACCCCACGGCCCACTTACCTGAAAAGCCCCCTTAACTTCATCCCAATCTGCATCAATTTTTGCTAATGCAATCGCATTAAGCACCTGTAGATGCTTCACGCATCAAATAGGTCAAATGTATAATCTAAAAGTCCCTGTTAAAGAATCCTTACCTTTCATGCATCTCTTCGCATACAAATTCCCCGTAAGAATTATTTCCTCACTTATCAGGAATCCCAAAACCTTCGGTGCCAGGCAAATCCCCCTAAACGAATTCCTGAAAACAAAATGATTTGGTTTACATACAATGTAACCATCCTAACAGGGATCATAAACACAGCGTCGCCAATTTCCCGTCCTCACCAAGTGTATAATAAATCACCATACACACACATTGGCCGGCGACCTACACCCAAGGGACCAAAACAAATATACGCATCTCGCGTCTTTAGGCATCAATTAAATCCTACAGCACAGGCAAATGCAAATAGGAATTGAATACCTACCCTTACCAGCGATGCCATAAACACCATTTCCCGGTAATCAAGCCAAAACCAATTAGCGCATTTGCACATTCCATTGCCGCTCTTTTATTTAGACAACGACCTAAGCGTTCCCTTTGTCTTCTCATATTTCGGGATCTGCTTTTCATCAGTAGCGGCATGAGCAAACAAAACATTAGCATCCAAGGAGATTCGGTTTGTTTGCTTTACCGAACTCACATCTCATGGATACACCCTATGCCCTTTTCGTCGCTTCAGGTTCGTTCTCGTGGTTTGTCCCATGAAAGAACCCATGTACACACATACATGTGTACTACCAACGATCTTCGCGGTCCCTTTGTCCTTACCGCCTGTCTGCTTCGTTTATCAATCGCCTTCGCGCGTGTGTTGAATATTATGAACCTCACGATCACCCATGCACGCACACTACCATGATCTCCATTACGAGATCTGGTTTTCTGTCCCACAAAGAGAGACTTTACGTCTCTCTTGTGGTAGGTAAAACGTGTCCTTAGTGGAGAGGAATACTTTCTCTCTCGGGGAAACTCATCCCATTAGCGAGTTTATCGCTGAGTCCAATTACTTCCGCCGACCACGCAAGTCGTGCCGCTGCCGCTCCCCGGTGCGCACGGGGACGCGATAATATACGGAGTCATTGGCGTAGTGAATTTTATTCATCATCATTTAAGTTGGGCGGTGGCTTGTCGATTTTTTTTTGATCCCGGAGGATTTTGTTAAAATTTCATTGACTGGACCAAAAGAATTGCATTATATAAATTAGTGTTAATATTAATTTGCATCAAGTCCAATAGTGTTAGCAAAAGTAATGGTTTTTATTGAGAGAATAAAACTAAACAACAATGAAATCAGTGTCTTTAATTTTCCGGTGGCGGTTCCTGGATGTTGGTTATTAATCTGTTATCCTTCCCGCCGGTGACGTGCAGTATTCGTTCGGTGCTTTAGTGGCGAAAGTTTTATGATGGAGGAGGAAGATGAACCGAGTGCCCATGCCTGGCACAATACACTTTCTCCCCGCAGGTTCCCCTACTCTTCATAAACCAAACAACATCGAGGCACAATATTATCTAGCTCCCAATTAGTTGCTAAGCAAAAAAGTAAAATCACCCTTTATATTAAATCGCCCTGGTATTTATTACCGAACCGATCGCATGTTGTTTACATCCGAAATTTTGCATCTTAAAGGATATAATCATGTCAATCTCTCAAGTTCATTTCGGTTGTCAGCCGAACGTCCAAAACATAGTCAAAGGTTTCTTCCGACCATATCGCAGAACGTAAAACATGACGGTGTGATATTTCATCTCAGAACCAATTTACAACCTGTTTCTTTTTTTTGGAGTGGGACCATTAGACAAGCTCTGAGGGATGGCAGAAGATTCCTCCCGGATAATCACGGAGGCTATAGCCTAACAAAATGGTATTACTCCAAGCGGCAGAGCATTACGGTCCCACATACCACTCAGTCCTCAGTCACCGTTCACAACAACTCCACCTGGGTGTAAGTATATGCTAAGGCCCTACTCACAGGGCTAAATTATGCAAAAAAAAAAAATGGAAAATTGAGTTTAACGGATTTACCCAATTGTACTTTAATCGGAAGTAAAAATATCGTCGTTCTTGTAAACCATTGTGTACTATATATGAATGACAATTTAATGAAAAAGTTTATATCATATAGATATAGCTAAAGAGTGTTCTGAGAATATCTACTGTCACGAACATGTTGACGTCCGACCTGGAAGCGACATCCGAATATTTACTGATTCTTATAACATCCAAAAGAATTCTCTTGAAATGAACTTTTCAGCAAACAGCACACATAATATGTCCGATAAATACAACGCCAATGAAATTTTGATTAGAACAATCGAACCAAAGACTTGATCATACCGACTTATTCATTACACTTACGATAATTAAAAAAAAAAGCCCTTAAATTGGTAGTGTTAGCCGAATCTATTATCCCGCCCGCTTGCTCTGTGTAGCTTTCTCTTCCTAGAATCCACTAAACTTAGTTGTGCCTGTGGGGGTACGTCTTCGAGGCGCCGGCATGGGCGCTGGGTTCTACTACTACCCCACTAATTGTTCACTAGGGGATCGGCGTCACAAGCAGCTCACAACGAGAAGGAAACAAAACACGCTGGATTGTTAATTGTTGTTTATTATTCTATTGTATATTGTATGCAAACAATTTTGTTATCAATTGAATACGATTTAATAGAGATGTATTCATTAAGTTAAGATGAATCTACGCATTAACATAACTAGGCACATAACTTATAGTGTATAGACGGGAACTTTATTACACAACACAAAATGCCGCTAAATGTTGCTTAGTCTTTTAATTTATTATTTTCACAACGGATTTAAGTCAACTTTTGGACAATGTTTACGAAACACGTACAAAAAATATAGAAAACACTTAGTTTAAAACTCAACACCGAAATGACTCCGGGATGTACGCATCCCCGGTGCGCTACGGGGAACGGAAGACAAAACAACCGGCGTGTCTGGTGGTTGTAATACGACTCACCGAGAGTTGAATTCCGACTTGCATTCAACCCCCAGTTCGAGGTGAGATTGCCAGAAGAGAGAGAAAATGTCTCTCTATGGTAAGTAACCTGTAAGATAATCTTGCTGGCTAGATTCCGGCGGTGTCTGTGCGTGATCGTGTAGATCGCATTGTTTACCGATGCATTGAAACAAAGGATAAACGAGATTGCATCGGAGGCAAAGAACAAAGAGGAAAAGTACCGAGGGCATGCTTGGTAATGGGGGTTCAACTGAGTAAATACTCTGTGTCTCATTAGCGAAGCCTAAAAGGGATTGGGATACTTTATACAATGTAAATTGCATATAGTATCTCCGCCGGCTGGGAGAATCGAATTCTTTTGTTTGCATGTTGTGTATGCAGAAGAATTCGATTTTCGGCGGCAAAGCACGAGAAGCGACGATGGCTTGTCGGTTGGATGAAAGCATCGTAGTTTGGGTCCAATGCAGCTGGTTAAATAGCCATATTGCAATTAGGCAGGTGATGCTAAATTTACGTATACAATTGGTGATCGTGTACCGTATCTTGCTGAACGAAAAGGATCGAATTTTGTATGCATGTTTATATGCGAAGGAATTCGATTTATGACACTAGACGCTAGATGCGTGTATTTGCTTTTGTCCCTTGGACAAGGAGGGCTGAGCACTTGGAGAACAAGGTAGCCCTGCTTGTCTCGGGAGGGGCGGTGGTTGGTAGTTGGAACTGTCGTGTGGACGAGTTCCTCGGTCATGGATGGTTTGGGTCGATAATAGGAGTGGACTCGGTTGTTACCGCGTTGATGCCGGCAGAGGCAAGAGGGGTGCGGTGTGGTCCACTGGCCTGTTGTGGGTCGCATGGACCCACAGGTGTATCATCCGAGTAGGTCGGGGCCTATCGGGAGTTCGCTCGCATCCGCAGTGACGAAGTGGCGTGTGCGGGATGGAGGAGATTCAAGCCAGGATTATTCGCATCCGCAGTGACGGGTGCCGTGTGCAGAATGGAGGAGACCCGAGTCCAGAGTCGGCGTTTTTCGTCCATACGTTAGTATGGAGAATTGTTTGCTGCTGGGAGTTGAGGCACGTATTTGCGCGGCTTGCCGATCGAGGGAGGACCGGTATATCGGCACCAGTGTCGACGACGGAGCTCGATACACGGTCGCTGCGTCCTCGACCGAACGGAAATTTATGACGACGTGCCGGCCGGTGGCGCTTGGATGGCGGTAGGCGACCTAGTTTACGGGGGCTCCTGTTGGGTGGTTGGTTGTGTCCAACCGCAGGGCGCCCTGGAATTAATGGTGCGCGCTCCGAAGTGTGGAGGTTGATGGACCTAGTGTGTGTGGCGGCGTAGTTGGGGCGTGTTTTGCCCATGTGTTTCAGCTGGGATAGGTCCGAGATGGAGCTGAGTAGGGATACCTGTGTAAGGTGTGCTGGGGTAGGGTCTCAGGCCGGTGGTATCGGCTTGCTTTGCCAACCGATGTTGCTGAAGCGCTTGGGAGACGTTAAGGGACCTGGGGAGGGAGGTCCTTAAGTCTGTGTAAGGCGGTAAACCCGGGCGTCCTACTGAATGTTGCTACACGTAGTAGCTGTGGTTAAGTGAGGAGCCAATTCACGGAATTGAGTAGTGTGGGGTCGGTTGGCGGGCATGTGCACCAATATCTAGAGACGAGCCGTAAGGGATTAGACATGGTCGAGCGATGTCGAAGGTGAAATCGAGTGGAGTCAATAGTGGTCGATTGGTCGAGTGAAGTCGGGTGGAGTCACGTGTGGGTAAAACGGAGTCGAAACGGAGTCGAAGAGATGGAATTGCAGTGTGTCAAGTGTGGTCGAGTGAAGGTGGACGGAGTCAAAAAGGTGGTCAATTGGAGCCGTGATGTGAGTTGCGAATGTTACTAGGAACCGTGTCGAAAGTAAGTCGAAAGGGTGGAGTCGAGTGTAGTTGAGAGGGTCGATGGAGTTGAAGTCTGTCTTGAGTCCCGCCGATGAGTTATTTAAATTGTTCGACGTTGCGCTATGATTTTCAGTCAGAAAAAAAGGAAGTATACTTAATTTATCAATCCTCGCCGTTGCTGTTGAGGTGGCTGTTGCTCCTCGTGGGTGGTGTCTGGTGCTGGTGGAACGTTGTGTTGGGGCTCCTGGCCCAGTGATGTTGAATACAGGAGCGTTGGGGTACTGGGTACCATTTAATAGTTTTTTTCTTTTTTTTTGCACTCACTTTGCACCATAGTCACTGTTCGCTCGAGAGTTGAAATGCTCGGAAGGTCGCGGTGTTCGCTTTTTTTTAAAAAGAAAAAAAAACCGTCGCGGGTCACCACTGTGGGGGTACGTTGTCGGGTTCTACCACGTCCCCACAATATTTAACGCACTATAAATTGTTCACGAAGAGAAACGAAGCAAAACACACAGATGGTAGTCACAAGAAATAAAACGCACGGTGATTTATTTTGTTTTTATTGTTTATTGTTTAACTTTGTATGTCTGACATATTACACATAGAGTTTTACGGATTTCCAGTCAGTGTACACTGTAATTTACTTTTACTCACTATAAACCAACAGTTTTATATACAAAACTTATTTCAAACACTGTTTTTGGAAACGGTTAGATTTCGGGACTCGAAACTTGTTTCAAACACTTAAAGCTCACGACCGCGGAGGGAAAACTGGGGATGGAAAAGCGACTCCTAGATGTACTCATCCACGGTGCGCTACGCGGACCGGAGGAAGACACAACCGGCCCGTCTGGCGGTTGGTAAACGGCCCACTGAAGGTTGAATTCCGACTTTCGATTCAACCCTCAGTTCGAGGTGAGTTTGGTGGCGGAGAGAGAAAATGTCTCTCCATGGTAAGAAACCAGGAAGAAGATCTTGCTGGGAAGATTCTGGTGGTGTGTGTGCGTGATCGTGTAGATCACATTGTTTATCGATGCATTTCGGCCAAGGATAAACGAAGCCTGAACAAGATAAAGAGAACAAAGGGAAGAAAATCGACCAAGGGCATCATAAATGGCATAGACGAGTGGTGCAGCTGCGTAAATAGACGCATTGCTATTAGAAAAAGGTGCTAATGGGTTTCGATGCTTACGTAGGAAATTTGTTTATGGGATCTCTGCCGGCGGACGGAATCGAACTCTTTTGTTTGCGTGTTGTATATGCAGAAGAATTCGATTTTCGGCGGCAAAGCGCGAGAATGGTGGTTGTTTGTCAATTTGTCAGATTATGGGTCGGGTCTATTGCAGCTGAGCAAACAAGCTGCTCGGCGTTGATTTGTCGTTGGACAAAAGGGACGGCTGGATATGTGCATGCGGGAAGATTAAAATGCACATGTGGGACGAAAATTTGCCTGTCACGCAAGGGTGCCGTATAGTTTTTTTCTCGAATATATGATGCATGTATAGCGTTAAGCAAGGATATTGAAGAAGGTGAATTGAACACACGATGAAACGGTTGAAAAGCGAAGCAGTGAAGCATCAGACTACTGACCGTGTTTAGAATTTCATTTCCAAACTCGACTATATTCCACTGATGTGAATTATTTTTATTATTTATCGCTTGGTATACGGTTCTGATGTATTTTTCTTATTCGATTTTTTTGTTCGTGTTCTTCACCATTTTTGCTTGCGAACTGTGTGTATCTGTCAGAGTTGCCACACATGTATAATATAAAGAATTCTTTCAGCAAATTAGAAAATGCATTGAATGCACAAATGGTAAGAATTCTTTTACAGGGTATTTTAGGCAATGCATTAAATAACCTTGATGCGTGAAGCTTTTGCAGGTGCTAATGCAAAATTGCATTAGCAGAAAACAATGGGGGTTTGTAGCTTCAGGACAGGAAGCTTTGGAGGTAATTGGGAATGTCGGTACTGCCGTTTAGCGGAACCGACGCATGCCCTATTGCTATTACACATGAGGAATGATCCAAGTATTCTCGAAAACACTTATGCCGCATCAAAAATTAAGCAATGTGGAATTCCAATTCACCAAATCACGTACTCATCCACTCCCTTTAGTATTGCCACTCGTGTACTTGATGTGCCCGCTTTTACCACTTCTTCCGCATATAGCTTTTTAAATTTATATAAACAGTCATCAAAAGAAAAGTTACAGACATTATTGACCATATTGCTCCAAAGTTAAAAATAATGCGAATTTCTTTAACATTCTGGTGTATAGCAAAAAACTGACCCAATATTACATTTTCATCAGCTGCTTTATTGAGAAAACGACTGAAACCTAGGAAGATTCAACATCAGCTCTTTAGGCATCATGTCACATGTTTTTTTTCCGCTTATGCTAGTTATCCTTGATTCCACGTATACTGTACTTTTCAATATCACCAGTGTAGTAATAAAGCTAAAGATAGAAAGAAAAAAACACCTGGACACATCGTCATACATAAATAGTAATAAAACATAATTACAAAATTGTCGCAACAGCGATTAAATATATCTTATATAATGTACTACCAATTTGTTTTTATAACCTAGTTTAGTCGATGCCTCAATTCTTCAACAGGTTATTTGTAAAAAAAAGCCACACATTTTGTACACAGTCAGTATCTTAAAATAAATATCGCAGAACATCTTCAATATACCGTCAATCTCTCAACCAAAAAGGAAGAATGTTTTATGGTACATCAATTGGTCACGCTACATAAACTTGCAATGATCATTACTGATTCACTTTGTTAACGGATTCCATTTAATTGCTCCCCCACGTTGCTAAAGTATTCTATGTTCAAACTCTTGCTACTGAAATTCAATCCCAGGGTGTCTGTGCCATTCAATTTGGGGCAATAAATCGTCGGTAAAGGGAAAACAAAACAATAAGTCGGTCTAACGATTGTAAAGGCTTCAAATACCCTGACAGGATAATTAAATTTTTAAGGTTGCCTTACTACGGAAGTCTTACTACATTTGATAATCAGTGTATGCAAGAGCCCGTCAAGACCACAGCTCACTTTGCAATTACACTGTGAAGAGTGCAGGGAAGTAAACCCCTGATAGCGTGCTTGTACCTCATAACAGAAAACAAGAAAGGGGGCAATAGACCTGCCCAAACTAATTTTAGATGAATTTGATATACCAAAAACATCGTTTCCTACGGAGGGATGTGTTCGTATACAAGGTGGAGGCTTTTAGAATTGTGAGCATTAATAGCATGTTAGTTTTAAATCAGAACAACATGAAATTTTATAAAATAGATTTAATGTGTTCAAGAATACCAGTTTGCAATTTTTACAGAGTAAGTATAACAAATAAATGTTTCTTGTTTCATCTTCACTATCGGTAAAAGTATATTCTGGAGTGACTTGTTTAAGTAAAAGTAATTACTTGTATGTATAAACACACAATGAATATGAGAAAAGAAGAGGACTTCATACAAACAATTTGGGATGTGCATGGCATAATCCTCATCGATTAACTGCAGAAGGGAAGAACAGTACCAGAAAAGTATATACGAATTCGCGAACACATCAGCTTTATATTTTGAATTTGTGACTAGTTGAACGGAGGAAAAGAGGAGTAGACGAAGTTACTGCTGACAGCTCTTACCATTGACCAGAAAGGATGCACACCAGTTGGGAACTTAAAAAGTTTATTGATCGTCGTAAGCCTTCTTCGCGGTATCGATCGCCTGGTTGCACGCGTTTATCATCATCATCATCGGCACTACAACCGGGAACCGATCTTGGCCTTATTTAGCAAGTCCTGAGGCTTGTTAAATTTTCCATAATGATTTATTTTTTGGGGAAGGTCATTAGTCTTGCGCCAGGGGCTCCCCGATGAGGAATCGAACCCCGGTCTCCCGGGTGACAGGCGGGTATACCAACCACTAGACTATCGAGGAGCACGCGTTTATGGTTCTAACAAAACTCGTTCTGCTAACCTCAGTGGTATCGGGGCGCCATTGCTTCAAAGCTCTATTTTGTGCCGCTGTAATCTGCTCGCATTTTTTTTATCAAAGCAAGGTTTATCAGATGAACTTCGTTTGATGGAATGTTGAATGTAGATCTCCATCCCGAGAAGCATAATCTCTGTGACCGACTCTGCGCAAGCGTTAACATCGGAGTCTCCGAAGCACACCTCCGACCATGGAAAGGATGCGAAGAAATCTCGCTAATCGTCTCAGTTAGCAGCCCCATACCTCTACGGTATAAATACTCGGTTCGGATGCCAAAAACAGTTCCAAGGTGTTCGCATAATCACCTCCGGTATACGGGACTAGCGCAGGTTCCTCCACGAGTTGAGTCAAGTTGTGGCTAACAGGGAACATATCCGCCCGCCTCCCAGCCTCGTCGGTTCTGTTAGAATTCACCAACCAGCTGGAATTGTGGACGTTAAAATCGCCAAGACTGATAAATTCAGAAGCCAGGTGGTTGATCTGTATCCAGTCGACGGTTCGTGAAAGGCCTTCGAAAAGTGTCACCGGTCAATCGTCATCCGGGAACCGGTAAACGCAACAAAGAAATTTAATAGAAATCCACGGCTTGAACTTCAACCACACGATTTTCAAGTTGTTGGGTTCTAACGCTTCCATCATTTGGCAGATCGGACTGCATGAAGACACAGAGTCCACCCATAAAACGGAATCACGAATGCAAGCTGTATCCTGATTAACGAACATATGTTGAATCAGTTGACGAATCGACCTGGGTCTCAGTCAGGGCAAGGCTATCAGGTTCCACTGTTTGCATATATTGGTGGACGGCGTTTACATTCATATTTGAGAAACCGATGCCCCTGATGTTACAAAATCCCGTTACCAGTCGAGCGTCGGCAGAGCCTCGAGAACGAGCCCGATTATGCGATCACGAATTTCTTGAAGTGCGGTTATTTATCATAATATTTGCATGATGTCCCCCCTGACATAGTCTTCCCCGGAGATCCGAATAGGAAACTAGTTAACCTCCGGAATTCTTAATCTCAGAAGATACCATCATGACATCTACGTGTCAGTCCGGGTCAGCAGCCGTACATCTGAAACATAGCCGTATATTAACATAGTTCTCCCGATGATATCGCGGAATATTCAAGGTGACGGGGTGGTATCTCAAATTGGGACCGCGTAAACCAACCTTTTCTCGAACCGGTCCATCAGCCAAACTCCGAAAGATGGTCAGGGATTTCTCCCGACTATTTCACGGAGCTTATAGATTGCTGGGATGGTATTTCACCGGGCGGTCTGTGGGAATGTATCGGGGCGTAAACACGTGTCGAACATCGCCAGGTGCGCCTCAGGAAAACTTAGTTATCTTTTTAAAGCCAAGAAATAATTTACTCCGGCCCAACTTCTTGTTCTGTATAAATCCCAAATTAGGCCCACGCTCGAATATGGCTCTCATGTTTGGAGCTCTGCTCCTAAACATACGCTCGGCCTACTTAAGACCATATAGAGACGAGCGATCTGTCTGATCAGGGACACGGTGCTGACGTCGGGACTACAGTCGCTATCACATCGAAGGTGCGTAGCTGACCTCTGTCTGTTTTACAGATATTATCACGGGTACTGTTCTTCGGATATTGTTCCGCGCAATTCGGTTTATATGCGGTCCACATAACAATCCGACAGATCGCAACAGTTTGCGGTTCATCCCCCGACGGGGCGCACATGCATCAGAACTCGGTACGATACAGGGCGGAAAGCTGTGGAATTCCCTCCCACCGTGAGTTTTTCCGGGGCGTTACAACCTGCAACTGTTCAAGAAGAACGACAACAGTTATTTGGTGGCATGTAGGGTGCCGTGTCGGCGCTATAGATTCGCCTGTTCTGAGAGATTTACCATATATATAAATTCTTTAGCTGAACCTAGATCATGTGTTACTTCGATGTTGTAATGTCTAGGCATTTAGAACCATACATTGACACCTCCTTTTATTATCCACTATCTCGTGCACCGACATTTAAGGGTACATCAAAATCTCCTTTTATATGCGCCTTAGTGCAAAAAAGGATGTTGCAATTTGATGGACCAACTCCTCACATCTCTGACATACCTTAATCAACTGTTCGTGAAATTTTGTATGGAAAAATGATGTCGCGACAAAATCACATGATATACAAAGACACACATAATTTTTATCAAATAAATGTCTAAAGAACGTGCTTTAACAAAATGTAAATTTGGAATCGTTAAACCTCTTTTATTAAACAATATTTATTGAAAAAAAAAAATGTTTTTTGGCAACTATTGCGGCATATTTTTGTTGACTGGAATAAAAATATTGTTTCCATTAGATTTATTCGGATACACTTAGAAGAGTCGCAGCAATAAAACGGAACCCTATTATATCAACAAATTTTAAAAACAAAGTTGCACACGTTGTCTCTCAAAAATGATGTAAAAGAGTTACCATGGCAACTCCATGAATGTAACTAAATTTGATCTAAACATCCGTTTAGTTGGGAGGAGAAGCAACATTTACATAATTGTAGAGCATTGCTTATTTTAAAAGCTCTTCAGCTTATCTCCACAGTCCATGTATACGTACGTAATCCTCCAGCAAGTGATAACTGGAAAAGGTTGAATGAATTGAATTGAACTTTTCACAAATCTCTAAGGGATTATTTAGCAGCCCTTCAAAATATCTTTAAACCAAACACTTCATACTCCGGACCGCAATTTACATGAGTGTTTAAGGTCGTGCGAGTTTTGCATTGAAGCCAACACCCGCATTACCATTAAATTGATTAAAGCGGAACTTCGATGTCTAACGGCAAAATTGAGTTTATTTGCAAAACATTTTAAATAGCTGTGGCCTTCCTTGGTCCTACGGCCGAATGCCTCTGGAGCACACTTGGAGCACAAATAGCTTTTTACAGTACCCGGAAATATTTTGAATCGTGCATCAATTTAATTTTGACCGGCGAACGAACACTCCACGTGGGGTTTCTGGTGTATACGGTACTTTACATCCTAGATCCCTCTGCCACTCAGCATAGGAGTACAGGTCTTCAAGTTTAGAACAGTGATAAAGTATAAATGATTTTATATTACATAGTGAGGTAGGGATGTTCACGAAGAGTGCTACGGCATCCTCCAAGAAATTCAACATATGTAATGGAAGCGAATTAATGGATTAGTCAAAGTTTCAACGAAGAGGATATTTGTAAGATTGGACTGAAGAAGAACGGAATAAGTGGTTCTGAGGCTATTTGACTGTTACTCTAATGGTGCTGAACTTAAGCTTCGAAAGTGTGCAGAATAAAAATCTGTAAACGATAAATACAGGGAGCTTTTTATATCTAGGGTCGATTTTGTTTGATCATAGTTCGAGTTTAATAAGAATAATTTAACAAACAGAACTGTGGCGGTTCCGCCAAACGACACGGTTCACTTACCTGAAGAACCCCCATAACTTCCACCCAATCTCATAACTTCAGTAATGCAATCACACTAGCACCTTAAATGCTTCACCCATTAAAGAGATCAAATCTTTAATCTAAAAGTCCCTGGAAAAAAAAACTTACCTTTCATGCATCTCTTCGCATACAATTCCCTGTAAAATCTCTTGCTTAACTTATCAGGAATCTCAAACCAATTCGGCACCTTCGCTGCCAAGCAAATCTCCGTAGACGAATTCCTGAAAACAAAATGATTTGGTTTACATGTAACCATCATAACAGGGACCATACACATTGCATCGCCTATTTCCCGGCCTGAGCAAGTGTATCATAAATCACCATACATACACATTGGCTGGCGACCTACACCCAAGGGACCAAAACAAATATATGCATATCGCGTCTCTTGGCACCAATTAAATCCTACAGCATAAGCAAATGCAAATAGGAATTCAATACCTACCCTTACCAGCGATGCCGTAAACACCATTTCCCGGTAATCTAGCCAAAACCCATTAGAACATTTCCACATTACATTGCCGCCTATTTATTTAGCCGCAATGCACATCTCAGACAAAGAAACGTTCCCCTTGTCTTTTTATAATTCGGGATCTGCTTCTCATCAGCAGCGGCATGAGCAAACAAAAACCATTAGCATCCAAGATTTCGGTTTTGTTTGCTTTACCGAAAACGCATCTCGTGAATGCACTTATGCCCTTTCTTTGTTGTTGATTCGTTCCCATGGCTTCGATCCATAAAAGAACCAATGTACACACATACATGTGTACCGTGATGGTCTTCTCTATGAGATCTGTTTGGTTACCCCAAAGAGACACTTTACGTCTCTCTTGGAAGAGGAAAATTCGCGTCTAATTCCATCCGCCGACCACCACGGTCGTTGCCGTTCCCGCTCCACGTCGCGCGCCGAGGACGCGTAAATACCTGGAGTCGTGTGTGTAGTCAAATAAAATTTATAAAAATCAAATTAATAGTAATAATAAGTTTAAGTGAAGTATAAAAAAACACTAACATATGTAATAATGGCCGAGAACAAAGTGATTTTTATGAAGAGACTAAAACGCAACAAATGCTTTGGCGCTCGGTTTGTTGGGTTTGCGAACGATACGTGTCTAGTGACAGTCGGATGGGGATAGGAGTGAACCGAGTGTCCGTGTTTGGCACAATACTCCTAATCCCCATAGAGCAGCTTCCATTAAGGCATCTCAAACCGTCAGTGTATGCACTTAAGACTTCACTCTCGTAGAGTAACTGCCTGATACACCATTTGCATCATTGGTCAATTTCTTTGAAGATGGTAGATGAAATTTTGTATCCTCAGGCACAGTGTTTCATGTTCCTGTGTTTGGACTAAGCAAGAGGCTTGCGTGCGGCGGCTCACCACGGACAAGCATTTCAACTGGCTAAGTTAAACTGTTGAAGCAGCATACAGGAACACACAGCTGCCATCACAGGATCACGCACTCGAGACCATCATCTTCCTTGAATTCTCTTGACATTTTAGTTGCTTTGAGTAACATGTGTTGCATTCATATATTGTGTTTATTTTAGCAATACTGAAATCATACATTGTGTTTACTTTATACGTGAAATTAAGTTCGTTTAACAACGCTGCTTTTGCATGTTCGAATTTACAGAATTCGCGAATCAACAGCTCATCACGCCTCCCCTGGTTATATTTTCGGCCACTTTCAGATGCATCAATTGCCGGTTCTAGGCACCATCCCCAATGATCTGTCCACCAAGGGAAGTTCACGGATAAAATTCCAACTACGTCATCGAAATAAACAGTGTGCTTCGAAGTTGTACATATTATTATCCATTTATTTAGAAGCCGTTGTTTTGTCTTCTATATCAATATTAATTATTATCAATCAATTTGTGCTTATTAATATCGATCGATTTGAAGAAGTCGTGGTTTTGTTCTATTCATGTTGCTTATTCTCAATCAATCAGTGACTTGACGTGACGTTTTGTTCTATTCGTGTGTATTACTATCAATTCAATTGTGGCAAAACTATAACGGACGGTAAGTGGAGGTTAACTTCCAACTCAGAGGTGGTGCTGTCCGTTGCGCCCGCGCTAGTTAATGCATCCAACATCCATCGAAAGACAACGACCATGAAAAATTATATTAACACCTCAAGTGTTAATCTCACGTCAAATCATAGTTCAACTCGTCTAGTTTTTGCTTGGCAACCGCCATTAATCAACCACGTGACCATGGTGGCCCCGCCTACTTTCGTTCACCAAGGGACGCCTTCGTTAAGTTGCAGCCATTAAGGATTTCAACGGCGAAGTTCCTTTTTTTTTGACTTCACCTCAGTCACTTCTTCTTCATCCTCAACTGATAGCAGTCACGATTAGATCATAAGAAACGAATGTTCAATAAAAAAATACAAATTAAATTAGTATATTATATAAATCAATTGTTTGTATTAATTCGTTACAGATGCACTCCATCAACCGTGTTCAGGTAAGGTAGAGTAATAACGACTTAGTGCTTGACGGCTTTGTGAAGGAGAGTTTTGACCCTCGTGACTAAGTGAACTTATTTCAGTGCATTTATTTGTTTATTTGAGATTGTTCGTCTCCTCTGCTAAAGATCTTGTCACCAATAAGAAGGTGAACCAGTTGTGCATTTTAAAGGTTTATATATTCACAAGAAGTTTGAAATAGCAGTGATCTCCCTCTGCCTCCTTACACCGTTAACATCTACTCCTGACGGTCGCGCTCGAAGTTCCATTGGTAGCAACCTCACCAAGCTCTCCATTTCTTTGTAAATATGTTCCATAATGTCTACCAGGGCCGCATTACATTCGGTGAACTGGCTACATCACACTCGGTGGTTTCTCTGTTCCACCAGATCTACGGCAACGGTCTCTGCTGCTCCCTGACCTACGCTAACGGTCTCTTCTGCTCTCTAACCTACGACAACGGTCTGGAGATGACATGCCGTAAGATAACGGTCTTCACTGCCAAACTGGCCAACTCATTGGAGGTTGATTATCGCATCAAGCCAATTATTTCACTCACCTAGATCCTTAGATAAACTTTCCCTACCACCAGAGTCCGACAGACTTTCACTCACTTCAGTTTTCTCATTAAGGGCTTCAACAGCACTCAACCCCCGCTCACCAACGCCTGGAACAACCTAATTGAAACCTTTTTTTTAACATAAGCACATGCTCTGTCCTTCTCACACACTACGAACATTGACGGCATCTGCGTGCAGTTGACTCAACACAACGTTAGTCTTGCTCCCACGTAAAATGGAGGACGGATGAGGGATTTTTCTTTCCAATATTGCATGGCAGCAACAAGGTCGGGATGTGATTGACGGGAATGAACCAGTTGGACGTGACACTACTGAGAGGATACCCAAGATATGTATTAAAGCAAGCTGAAATCTAAACTTAACGGAGTAATCACCTCCTTGGAAGTAGCAATCTATTTTGCCTTTTTTTATTTCAATTTATTGTTAGTGACAGTTACAGTTTGGTCTAGCAGATTCAATATCACACTCCAGTTCGTAGAAGATAGGATCAATCCTTACACGTCGCAACCAGATGGACAATTTGGAGGACCAAATCCCCAAATATGTATTTATCCTCAGGCATGATGGCTATTGCGGGCAGATGTTTAGAGAAGCGGGATATAGCCAACAAATTCAATTCAGCAACTATAGTTATAATATCGTATGCATTTGTTCTAATGACGGTATCGAATGAGGGGTGGTCGGTTCTTGACTGTATATTGATGAACAATTGTCTGGTTCCCCTGCCACTAGTAACTGCAACTCGATATGCGATGTCCTCTATGGGCATTCGGTCGTAAGGGTCCAAGGGAAGACCTTGAGAATTGCGAAAGCTTGGAAGTATGTTGATCTAGAAAGGTATAAACAATAATGCAGTATCTGTGGAGAGGGTAACCGACAGTCACCACTGAATGTTCTCCAGAGTCGGAGCGGACAGCTGACGAAGTTGAACTCGGCAACAGGCATGAAGAGTTCATATATAGTTGAAACTGAGTCTGTCCTATGTACTTTGTAGTGTCTGCCATGCATTACTGGTAGTGACAACCATTATTGTTTGATGACCCAGCTATCGTCCACTCCGTTGCTGTCATGTTGTACCTGGCCAATGATGACCGGAGCTCTATTTCAGAAGCTGATGGGTTGCTTAACACTCAATTCCTCTCCGTTCACGATCCAGTTAGCGGTGACGTTATTCCTCTGCGTGTTGCAATTGAGTTGGGCGTCCTAGCTCTCAGAGCGGGAACTGTTCTCGATTTTTAAACACATCACGAGATATCCATGGAAGAAGTGTTTAAAGGAGAACTCTTGGCCACCGGTTCAACAAAGCCCAGGTTCTTTGAGGTCGCAGTTCGTAGCGGCTTATATGATGGAAAATAAGGTAAACTTTATGACAGTACTTCTCAGAATCGAGTGGGCGATCGGAAGTTAAAAGAAAACGGTTTATTTGAGACGGAACCACAGGTTCACAAAAACACAATCACTTTGCAGAAAACAACATACAGCAACACGTCGCGAACACTTCGGATATTAACTGCTTACACCGAGACCACGTACAATTACAGATGACACAAGTCTCACTAGTTCATAACACGAAGTACTGGATTGATAATGAGTTTATTTCGACATAATAAATAATAGGCGGCATTGACAACTGATAGAGACGACACTTTCTCACCCCCTAAGCCACATGAATCTATTGAACGGTTCCCCGCCAGCATTCCAGTTCACACTCTTCCTCATGTGGTGATTCAACAGTTATTTATTTATTTATTTATTTATTAGGCCTAATCCAAGCTTAAATTAATATAATATAATACCTTATAGACTAACTTAAAAACTAAAGTAGTAATTAAAAAAAAAAAACAGTATATATGTGCCGGATCCGCCAAACCCCACGGCCCACTTACCTGAAAAACCCCCATAACTACATCCCAATCTGCATAAGTTTTCGCTAATGCAAGCGCATTAGCACCTTAAGTGCTTTACTCATCTAGGTTATCAAATTTATAATGTAAAAGTCACTGTAAAATAAAACTTACCTTTCATGCATCTCTTCGCATACAAATTCCCTGTAAGAATTCTTTTCTACCTTTTCAGGAATACCAAAACCTATGCGGAACCTTCGGTTGCCAGGCAAATTCCAACTTTCCCACACCTGCATCGCAATCTCCACCCAGCATAAACATTTTCTACTACAAGGACATTAATGCTTTCAACGCATTACAGGAAGTTTTCTAAATGGATTCTCAGGCATTCATAATTCAATGCATCATATTTGCTTTCCTAGAAGAATTCCTTAAAGAACAAACCTCATATCCCTGATAGAAAACATATCGGTTACAGTACCATGTAACCATCATAGTCAGGGATAATGATCATTGAGTCGGCTATTCCCAGCCCCACCATGTGAACAACAATGTTCCCCACATACACATTGGCTGGCGACTCTTTTGTCCAACGACAAAGCAACTCCTAGCAGTCTATTGAAACAGCTGCATACAATTAGCGCAATAGCCGCTAAAACCAAATTCTTTAGCAGACATCATGTGCAAACAAAAGAATTCTGTTCTACCGCAGGCATTCTGGCGATACGATAAACAATTTAAATTGTTTGAGGTATCCCAAATGCATTTCCTATTTGATGAGTTGCAGCTTATTTATTTAGCCGACCCTCATTACAGGCCGATGCTTTGGTCGCTTCTCCCTTTGTTATTTTTTTTTCCTCTTTTCAGGTTTCGTTTATCCTTTGCTCAATTCATCGATAAACACGGTCATGGGTACGATCACACACATAACACCATGAGCTCCATTACGAGATCTGGTTTCTATTCCACCAAGAGAGACTTTACGTTTCTCTGGTGGTAAGTAAAACATATCCTTAATGGAGAGGATATCTACCACCACAAACTCATCCCATATGAGGGTTGATTCATTGAGTCCTTTACCATCCACCAACCGGGCAGGTCGCGTCACTTCCGCTGTCCGTAGCGCTGCGGAAACGCGAAATTTTAACCGCGAGTCGAGTTTCCTTGTCGCTAAGTGTAAATGTTGTCATCCAAAGTCGCGTGAGAAACAGTTGTAACCAAGTCGAGTTTTCTTGTCGCTTAATTAAGTAAATAACAAAAATAAACAATTAAAAGTAATTAAATACAATAGTGAAAATTGTTGAAAAGGACAAACAATACCCATTACATAAATTAGAAATTATCCACTACAATAGACCAAACTGTGTTTTACTTCCTTCCTCCTGTTGAATGACTTGTGTTGTGGAGATTTATTTGTTCGTTTTCCTGGTGAACCGATGTCTTTTGGAGAGCAATTTGCTGCGGAACAGTTTTTGGAACTTATAGTGACAGAGGATGGGGATGGAAGTGAACCGAGTGTCCGTGTTCGATACAATACTTCCTATCCCCATATATATATATATATATATATATATATATATATATATATATATATATATATATATATATATATATATATATATATATATATATATATATAATTTTCTATGGTTCATGCCCGGGGATCCACCGTGCTGTGACCTAAAGTGTATACATTAAATGTGCGGTCCAAATATCACAGCGCCTGCAAGTGGTGCGAATGGACTAGATCGTGCGACCGATTGACGAGGGTCGCACATGCTTGTCACTATTAAGAATCAGACCATATACTATTAATCAATTGCGTCTACCATAATCAATCGCTGTGAGTGTGGTTCCCGGTATTGGAAAAGGCCATTGAGAATGAGGATGATGACGGACAACCCTAAAGGTTGGAAATGTTCGTGTTTATTTTTTTTTATGTTTGTTGATTGTACATCTATTGTACGTTCCTGCCTTTGAACATCCTGCCGTAGGTACATTACAAGCATCGTTTTTTCGGACTTGGGGTGGACGGTGTGTTGTTGAGGCAACCCGTGCGTGGTATTTTAACATCTTTCTTTTGGTATTTGTTTAATCATCAATCATCAATGTGGGAATGAATTACGAATATTGTTATTCTCTATCTATTTTGTGTGGTCATTATTATTGATTCCATTACAAGTCGAAACTGTTAAACGTTTTGGAACCTTGACTAGGTGATTAGCAATAAACTTCCCACAAATATAGAGGGCCAGCTTTTATCTGGGTGGCATTTTTGAAAAATTATTGCATTTTTGAAAATTATTGCATATCTCGGAAACAGGAATATGTATTGGTGTTCTTACTACAAGGCGGCGTCTCGGTAATGTCGCGAGTACGGATCGCCTATCAAATGAGTGGACTGTATTTATATTATTTTATTTACAATTATTTTTTTTATTTATTATTCCAATCTGTGCCACGACCTCTTCGCAATCCTATCGGGAATGTCCCACTCACACGGGACGCGCCTCGCTTTATATAGGCTAGTCACGCCCCCTGTTGTATTAATACTTGGTGTTCACAACAAATTAAATATTCAATAATCAATGTTGTATTAATAATTGTACAACACAATAAAACTTTCACGTGTAATAACAATTGTATTTTACCACGTACAACAAACAAAATTTCAATATGGCAATGTTGTATTTTATATGGACCACACAAAATAAATGTTCGATGATAATATTAAATGTTGTATTTTAGGTTGGTAATGTCGTATTTCAGATGCCAATGTGGTTTTAACTTGTGTATAACAAAATAAATGCTCAATAATTACTCACGTACTTTCGTGGTTGCCGTTTGGTATGCCTGCTGTCTGGTAAGTTGTCCTGTGTTGTGTTTAGTCCTTAAATGCAGGTACCCTTTTTTATGCTTTTCTGTTCAGCTAAAGTCCGTTTGCAGGTGTCTTCTTTTAAATGAATTCGAAACGCACCAGCGGTTACGGGTCGAACGCAAATTTTTCACACCGAGGAAAAAACTTCAATTTAAAATTAACAAATTCCCGTTTTATTTCGGTCTTCCGCTATACATTTCCGCACCGAGCCGACATCCTGTTTTATGTCTATCACTGTTGAATACTTCCTTAAGACTACTGTGGGGGTTCTCTACATCACATGGAGAACCAACCCACAATTCTAACCAACCTTGACCGCTAACAGTGCGTCACCTTTACCCAACTTCCCATGCAAAATCCGCAATACCATACATTCCAAACTTTGGAATAAAACATACTCCAAACCCGCAACAGAATACAATTCAACAGAATACGTTCTAAATCACCCCAGATATAATTTTTCCCAAAATCACTTCGGTCAAATCTTCACTAAAGTTATATTCCTACCTTGCGACCAAGCAATCTTAATTTCCCCGAAATTCATACGTTGTAATAAAACGCATATTCAAACCTACAACGGAATATTAACCATCACCACCAACTATACCGAGCCGCATACATTTCCCCGAAATTACTTCGATTAATATCTTATCTAAACGATATTCCAATTTCCCCCGAAAACCACTTCGGTTCATTTCCTCCTTAAATTATACTTTTCGTTTGCAACCAACCGACAGATAATTTTCCACGAAACAATCACAACGATCAAGACCCTTGATCATACTTCATCATCATCGGCACTACAACCGGGAGCCGGTCTTGGCCTTATTTAGCAAGTCCTGAGGCTTGTTAAATTTTCCATAATGATTTTTTCTGGGCAAGGTCATTAGTCTTGCGCCAGGGGCTCCCCGACGGGGAATCGAACCCCGGTCTCCCGGGTGACAGGCGGGTGTACTAACCACTATACTATCGAGGAGCCCTTGGCTATGCCAATTTCCCGTTACACACAACCAACGAATCCAACTCAGCTTATACGGCGAGGATTCGCTGGAACTGAATTCCTATGCAAGCATAGCAACTGTTCTCGAAATTCCTCGTAAGTGGCAGTGAGTTTATTTTAGCTATGACTCCACTGCCTCGACGCGAAGAACTTTTTCCTTCCAATAATTAGTCGGTCGAGTCACAGCCACAGAGGTGCACACATACTTTCGAGTCGAGATTCATCCACCGTTGCGTCCGCACACGCACAGTCAGGTTACAACCACCGTAGAGTGCGCACAGTCGCGTGTTATCTTTCTTGCCCAAGTCGCGTCGATGGGGAGCCCGCGTTAGTTATTAATCCGCAAATCCCTGCAAGGTGGGAAGGGACAGTTTTAAATTCCCTCCGAAACTAAAACGAACAACCGGCCCCCAAAAGAAAACGCAAAAACAAGGTATTTACACCGTTAGACATAAACAAACCCCGTCTCATATCGCGCGGCCATTGCGTAGCAGACACGTAGCCGAAGGAATAGGTAAAGCACTTCGCCCGGCTCTTGGAACAGGAGCAGCGGCAAGGGGAGAACAATCAAATGATCGTGTAAAATGCAACCGAGTGTTTGTCAAATCCCAAAGGGAACGAAACAAGTGTTTTCATTTCCCCCCTTGGATATTTGTGGCGGACCTTCTATTTTCGGAACAATTCGCCGTGAATAACCTCCGGTGGGGCAATTCTGTGGGAGCGTAGTGAATCCGTGCCATACGTTGGCATCAAACCCCCACCCCCACACTACTACTAAAACTCTCTCTTTCCCCATTCCCATGCTACCTCTCCGAACAAAAACTCAGCCATGACTGTCCCTTCGGAATTGACAAAGAATCGTAACGATGCAGGTTTGTGCATCAGCTTGTATTTAAGTTAAATTTAAAATGTGATTATTGTCCGTAACGCAAGCGCTCAATTAATATTTAGTTAGGCAAATGCTTAATTGAAAAATGTAAATGATGCTTTAATTGAATAGAAAATACAATTTCTTTAACATGCATGTGTGTAATTTTTAAATTGTTTAAAAGTTTTATATTTCATGCATTTTTTTATTGTATTTAATGTTTTCGCGCTGGGACAATGGCGGTGGGGGAGGTTACTACGTAACACCCTATTCGCTTGTCGGATACAGTGGTGGAACAAATAATAGAAACAAGCTTGTTCTTCGACATTAATCGTTAAGAAAAAATGTATTTGGGAAAAGATAAGAATTAAATATATACTATTAGATTTGGTGCACTGTAATACATAAAATGAATACTAAATTTTTAATTAAAACAAGCGAGAAATAGTGAAAAAGAAATATTGATTCCGGTTTGCCTGGGATTTGCAAAACAAATTTGTTTTTTTGGTTGTAGTTTGTGAAAAATTAATTTACAGTAAAAGTGTTTCATATCCTTTTAATACATAGTTGTTGCAGCTTAGTTTTTAATGACTGCTCCGCATCTTCGTCCCATGGAATTGACTAGTTTGGTACAAGTCGCGGCGATATAGAGTACCATTCATCTTTTATTTTGGACCAAAGCTCTTCCTTATTTTTGGCCTTGCAGTCTCCGATATTGCGCTTAAGAAGCTCTATCGGTGTTCTACGAAGGTTCCCTTTTATATTTCGGGATTAGAGAACAAAAACAAATATTGATCATCGAAAATCACTTTATTGTTTTTCAAAATATTCCCCATGAAGATCTATACACTTTTGCATGCGTTTGAACCAATTGTCGAAGCACTTTTGCCACTCTGATTGAGATATCTCCAACACATGCATTCTGAATGCAGTAACCGCTTCTTCAGGTGTCGAAAAACGTTGACCTCTCAGTTTGTTTTTTACGTACGGGAATAAAAAGAAGTCATTCGGTACCAAGTCAGGACTATACGGCGGATGACCCATCAAATCGATGTTTTGGGTGCTCAAAAATGCAGTTTTCGCAGCCGATGTGTGAGAGCTCGCATTGTCGTGGTGAAGAGTGATCCGTCTTCGGCGGTTGGTTTTCCTGATTTCTTGGAAGACAACTGGCAAACAAATGGTTGTGTACCACTCAGAATTGACTGTCCTGCGTTGTTCTAGCGGTACAGTTTTTCCGAAAAAACAGGCGACCATTTGCTCGGAAGTGCTTCGTGCGCGAACAACTTTTGTTGGATTTGGCTCATCTTGAAACACCCAGACAGTCGACTGCTGTTTACTTTCGGGCTCATACGCGTAAATCCACGATTCATCACCTGTCACGATGTCATAGACGTGTTTCGAAGCACCGCGACCGTATTTTTTGAGCATTTCTTTCGACCAATTGGCACGAGCCTTTTTTTGGGCGATTGACAAATTGTGCGGGATCCAACGCGAAGAATTTTTTTAACAGTCAAATGTTTATGCAATATTGAATGTATGCTGGTCCCATTAACGCCTAATGTTGTCTCAATCTAACGATAGGTCACATGACGATCTTCCAATATCAGTTCGCACACAGCATCAATGGTTTTCGGAACAACAACTGATTTTGGACGACCTTCACGAAATTCATCTTGGAGTGAACTACGACCACGATTGAATTCACCATACCATCGATAAACACTGGTCCTTGATGGAGCTTCATCGCCAACAATTGAATTAAGTTCATCCATGCACTGTTTCTGAGTTAATCCACGCCGAAAGTTGTAAAAAATAATCGCACGAAAATGTTGACGATTTAATTCCATTTTTGGGCCGAGATGAATCTCTTAAGTTACTGTAAACAACACAAATAGCGCTCGTATGTCAAAACGTTCTGAGTGCGTATAACCTCAAAAATGTCCAACTTTACGACAGAGCTGTCAATTGCCGGATTGCAACACTAGGGTTGCCAAATCCCGAAACATAAGAGGCAACCCTCGTATTGGGTTAAGATCGGTGAACTGCGATGGCCACTCCATACCATCGACTTTGTATTGAAGAAACCATTTTTTAGCCAGTTTTGAGGATTGCTTGGGGGCATTATCCTGTATAAACTGCCATTTAATAGGCATGTCCTCTTCAGAAAATGGTAGTACGAGTATAACGTTGTTTAAGATTTTTACATAATCTTTAGCACACATTTTGTCCTTTATAGGAAAAATTGGACCAACACCAGATGCTGAAGATGCTAAATTGCCTCCACCATGTTTCACTGTCTTTATCGTATACTTTGGATCCAATTCTGAGTTCATTGGTCGTCTGGTGTACATTTTTCCATCGGAACGAAACAAATTAATCGTGGTTTCATTCGACCATAAGATGTTATTCCAATTCGCACGGTGGAGGTGTTTTTTGCGTAAAACGAGTCTCTGCCTTATATTTTTCTTGCTCAAGTATGGAACTTTTCTGGGACTTCCTCCAGGAAGACCCGCTTCTATTAGTCTGTTTATAATTGTACGACTCGTACAAGGTGCGTTTGTCATTTTTTAATTCCGTTGAAGAAAAAAACGGCTTGTTCTAGGATAGTCGGATTAGCAGTTTGTCGAATCGTGAGGTTGTTTTTCTTTTTCTGCCTCTGGTTTCCATTTTGCGACCTGAATGAAGAACTGTGAATATTTTTATCTTAGAGCACTTCATTAGCTTAGTTATTTCATCCATTGTTTTCCCGTTATTTCTTAATTTTTTTATCAATTCACGATCGGAACTAGTGCAATGTACTCCACGACCCATTTGCACAACATTTTATTTTTATTTTATTATTTAATTTTATATTCTAATTATTAACTACTATTTATTGGCCTATAGGAACCCGTAAGTTCATGACCTCACCGACTCCACTCCGGCTTTGTTCCCTGTCTTGTGCGCTCTCCTTCCACGTTCGACCATCCGATCCGATCTCCTCGAGGTCCAACCTAACGTTGTCCTCCCACCTCCGTCGCGGACGTCCTGTCGGTCTCTTTCCCGTTGGCTTACCGTCAAGAATTCTATGCACGGTCCTATCGTTGCCCATTCGCGCCACGTGTCCGGCCCATCTTAATTTTCGCGATTTGATTACTCTCACTATTGTAGGTTTGCGGTATAGCTCTTCCAATTCGTGGTTGTGGGGTTTCCTCCATTGTACTGCCTCCTCCTCATATTTGCCGCCAAAGATATCCCTTAGGACTTTATTCTCGAATACGTGGAATTTGTTTTCTTGCCGTTTTGTTTCGCAACCCATGTTTCGCATCCGTATAGAACGATCGGCATAATTATGGTTCTCTACACACGGAGCTTTATATTACGTGATAGCAGTTTGGATTTCAGTAGTTTACTGGCTGCATGCCAACTAGTGCTGCCGGAGTGTAGTCTTTTGTTAATTTCCTTCGACATTTCGTTACTGGTCGTCAGTATTGTTCCCAGCTATTTAAATTCTTTTACTTTTTCAAATATCTTGCCCCTGATGTTTATGTGTGTTCTCTGATATCCACCTGCTCTCGTCGTAATCATGTATTTCGTTTTGTCTTCATTTATTTCCAGGCTCACCTCTTCTGCCGCTTGCATGATGATTTCACTGTTTTTACTTACAGTTTCTAGATTATCTGCCAAAACGGCGATGTCATCCGCATATGCAAGCACTTGTGTGACCCCGTTCTGGGATTATCCGGTCATGTTGTCGTCTTGTACCTTTCTGATGACATACTCGAGGACAAGGTTAAAGAGACATGGTGAGAGGCCATCGCCCTGTTTTAGTCCGGCCCGGACTTCAAATGGTTCTGAGAGGTGGTTTTCTATTCTAACTCGGCCTTTGCTTTCGTTCATGCAGATTTGAATAAGGGGGGAATATTTTTTCGGGATTCCCCGCTCAACTACAATATGGTAGAGTCTTTGCCTTGCGACTGAGCTTTTATGAAGTCAACGAACAATTGGTGAACCGTCTCTCCGTATTCCCCCTTCTTTTCCAGTAGTTGCCTTATTGTGAACACTTGCTCGCTTGTTGACCGGTTCCTACGGAATCCGCATTGGTAGTCTCCTAATATTTCTTCAGCATAAGGTGTGATTCTCGCCAGTATGACATTTGTTAGTATTTTGTATGTGGTTGCGAGCAATGATATTCCTCTGGTTTTTTTTTTCTAACAAATACAAAAACACTAGTCTACAAGTCTAACAAATTTACGAAGATTTCAATAAAGACGAACCAGTATTTTACTTGACAATCACGATTGAAGACATTCGTGATGGTTTGTTTCTATTATTTTTCCCTGGCAAAATTTTCCTTTCGCTTGCATTTTTTACTACTAGGCAAAAATAAAAAACTGATAAAAACAAATTGATGCACCTTATCAAAGTACTGTTAGGTACAGGTCGGGTATAGAATTGGTGTCGAAGAAAACCCAAATTAAACGCAGTTGCTGATTGTTGATCGTTATCTAAACCATTGTTTCTATTATTTTTTCCAACACTGTATTTAACAAACAGCTGGCATGTGCGTTCACTCCCACTCATCTCAGATAACTTTAACAAATGGAAAATTCGCCTCAACCCAACGAAAACCCAGGTAATAGCGTTTAAGGGCAAAAACGCTCACTGCACAAACATCACTAAACGTTGCCACAACAATATTAAACTCAAGCTTAATAACACCCCCATAAAACCTTCCGAAACTCTAAAATATTTGGGTTACCCTTTCCAACGACTGGTCATTCTCAACCCACATGAAAAATTGCCTTTATAAATCCTCAATACAGCTTAACCTCTGCAGACGAGTGTTGTGGAAACCTAAAGGCCTCTCTCTCAAGTTCAAACAGCACATCTATAAACATATAATCAGACCCACTTTTACATATGCCTGTCCATTATAGTACCATATGCCACCCTCCCAAATGGAGAAATTACGAGTTTTTGAACGAAAATGTTTCCGGTTTATCACTGGCTTACACCGCAAAACCAACCCATATAGATATCGTAGTAACAACAATCTTTACAACACGACTAGATAGACGAGATAGACGACCCTAACGATTCCAACTCTCTAATAGCAGGCCTGCCATCACGCTCCTCCAATACGGGAACTCACTCCCTTAATTGTCTCCAATTCAGCACCCTCTTCACCTCAGGTAGACTGGTTCACGCGCTAAACGAGGTCGTGTACCACAACACCGAACAGGCACCCAATCAATTCAATTACAGCAACATCCAACCATTCTCCAAGATTCTAACTTTTAACACAGAACCTAATGGCACCCCTCCCCTTCAAGATTATACCTAATCTTATCCCTTCCTACACTCAATCAAAATGAGAAATCCGACATCCACATGAATCAAAATTGTAAACATTATTTTTAAGTCAGATTCAAATCGATACTATCATTGCAATATCAAATATTGTAAATTATTAATAAGATTAGATTTAGTTAGATTAAGTAATTTTAAGTAAACTAAATATTTTAACTTTTATTTTAAAACAGAGTTCCTGGTTTTTTTCTGATCTTTTCCAGGAAAAATAAAAATTACAAATCTTTAAATTCATTATTTCCTAAGGACATAAAAAAACTGTTTGGAAAATGTTAACAAATTATTGTATAAACAATCTATTATAAGTTAACTGTATTAGTTATTGTTACTTTTAAGTTCTGGTCTAATAAATGCAGTATATATAAAAAAATCTTACGTTCACTTGTATGCATCGAGCAGCTGGCTCGGGTGTTTAGTCGTGTCCGTGCCGTCCTCGCCTCGTATGTTACGGCGCCAACAGGTATTGTAAGAGCTACTGTGGCATCTCTAATAGATACACACAATTCACAAGCAAAAATAGTGAAGGACTATGGGGGTGAAGTCTCTTAGCTATGTGCAGGCAGGTGTACAGGTTCTCTAAAGTCCCCAAGTTAATAGTCACTGCTCCAAAACTCCCACAAATTGAAACACTATAGTAGCGTATGCCGGGTTTACAAAAATTAATTTATTTTTACACATTCATTGCTTCTTTCTTCAATCACGCTAAACTTAAGTGTATAAGAGGTCTTTACTTATTTCTCAAAACTTAAATGCGAGACTAAGTCTTTAATTATTTCACAAACTTAAAGATGAGACCAAGTCTTTACTTATTTCACAAAACTTAACGATGAGACTAAGTCTTTATTTATTTCACAAAAAGTTAAAGATGATTTCAGTTAAAGTAACCGAACACGAACGCTCCATACACAACCTTACAACAGGACCGACTACCACTCCAAAGATATTCAGACTCTTCTAATTTTCAATTGACGACTAACCGTTTAAATAAATCCCTTGGGATGGCCCAAGAGGGATGTAAATTATCGTGAGGGCGCGACTTGCCCTCACGGAATCCGAACCGAGATTAAATCATTTCATCGAAGCGATAGGATATCAAAATCCCATCATCGCTTCGATGACCATATTTGGTATTCTCTTTTGCGTTAGACTCGACTGAAAAAGTGGTGGAAATACACACACGATGATTGCTTTCGCTGCCCATCGTGTGCGTCCGCAAGTATGCAGACATTGCATAAGTCCCCCTTTCAAGTTCGCAACAGGTGCGAGTATCTCGACGGCAAAAGGGTTGCAATGTTTACACGATCAGTGGCTACGAGTAGCGTAATGCTGATCGTGTGCGTATTGTTGGTGTATCCTCGCAGTCGAACTCTAATGGTAATTTTCCATTTGCGAATTCGATTGCTGGAGCACCAGCCAGATGCTAACATGTATCGGTCGTTCGATGTGGTCATGCTTGCTAAAGCAAAATACCTTTTTCTGCTGGTGTCCAGCTGGCGTGCAAGAGGTTATCGCGTAGATATTGTACAGGCAATATTGGTTGGTTGGTTGTTAAACCAAATTGCCTTGACGAATACAGCGTTTGATGCCGCTGTAATTTCACTTCAGCGCGACTTAATGTTTCACAGGGTTTTTCTTGTATTTTGCAGGTACAGTGCAGAAGGTAAGTACAGGCCTTTTAATGTATTTCAGAAAACTGTTACTTAGTGTACCTGTAAGGTAAGTAGTGGCGTTCAATGGAACTGCCACGGTACTTGTTTCTCTTTTGTTGTATGCCCTATTTGGGGGTTTTTATCTAGGTTTATTGGAAGATTGGTTAGTGGCGTTCGAAGGAACCGCCACAGGACACCGAACGAAAATCAAATAAGGAAATACATCAGAACCGTATACCTAGCGATAACAAAAATAATTCACATCAGTGGAGTATAGTCGAGTTTAAAAATCAAATTCAAAACACGGTCAGTAGCCTGATGGGTAACGCTTTTGTTCAATTTTTTTCGTGATTCAAACTGTCATAGCGTCAGTTCGAATCACACGATCTTCTTCACTATTATTTCAAACGCAGCACTACCAGGCATTAGACGTTCAACCTCTATTATATCTGTTGTACCCTCCGATTCCGGAGACGCTACAACCATGAGTTGTACGCAATCTACCTTGAAGCTAATATTGTAAGAACAATCAAGCTCGGTAGACTCCGGTGGGCGGGACACCTAGCTCGAATGAGCGAAGAGGACCCTGCCCGGAAAGTCCTTTGTGGCAGGATGTATGGAAGGAGACAGCGCGGCAGACCTTGTCTGCGATGGAGGGATGGCGTAGACCAGGACGCCCAGAGCCTAGGAGTGCCAATCTGGATGACATCGGCTCGAAATCGGGACCGGTGGAGATATTTATTAAATAAGGCCAAGACCGGATCCCGGTTGTAGTGCCGTGATGATGATGACTAGTATATTTGGCCTCGCTCCCAGGTAGCGCGAGTTACGATTTTAAGTATTCGTCGAAACAAGAATTACAACATAAAAGAATTACGACCAAACCATTTTTACGCCAATCGTTGAATAGTTAAAACACGGAGTCTTTCTTTTGTTTTCTTCCACTTTTTATTTTTGTTGTATCTTTCATTCCATTAAGAGAGTTGTTAGTTTGTACAATTTTTCTTATCTAACTTAATTATCTTCAAACCTCAAAAGCCTTTGTGGGGGTGAAAGTAGGTGTGCCAAGACAGGGGCACTAGATTCCTTAAATCCCCCAACGATGTTTCGACGCAGACGAGAATGAAGAAATAAAAACACACTGAAGGTTTTTTTTCCTTGCCGTTTCAAGTTTTCTTTATTTCCTTTTTTTTATATTTCACTTATTCTATTATTTTTTTTTCCTCGAAATTGCTTATTATAATTTGTTTAAACGTGGCGGAGAAACACTGATATTTATCGTTCTATTTTTTTCTTACTCGAAATTGGTTTCGTTATCACTTATGATACTAAACTCACGACTATAACTCGACTCGATTCGTGCGCACACTCTAAGGATTGACAATCGACTGCAAATACGTGTGCGTCTCTTGAGGAATTATTATTATTATTATTATTTATTGGCCTGTAGGAACCCGGAAGTTCATGACCTCACCGACTCGGCTTCGCCATCCTTCCCTGTCCTGGGCACTCTCCTTCCACGCTTCACCATTCGATCCGATCTCCTCAAGGTCAAACCTAACATTGTCCTCCCATCTCCGTCGCGGCCGTCCTACCGGTCTCTTTCCCGTTGGTCTACTGTCAAGAATTCTATGCACGGTCCTATCGTTCCCCATTCGCGCCACGTGTCCGGCCCATCTTAATCTTCGCGACTTGATTACTCTCACTATTGTAGGTTTGCGATATAGTTCTTCCAATTCGTGGTTATGGAGTCTCCTCCATTGTCCTGCCTCCTCGTCATATTTACCTCCAAAGATGCCTCTCAAAACTTTATTCTCGAATAGACGGAATTTGTTTTCTTCCCGTTTTGTGAGAGCCCATGTTTCGCATCCATATAGAACAATTGGCATGATTATGGTTCTATAGACACGGAGCTTTATGTTACGTGATAGCAGTCTGGATTTCAGCAGTTTACTGACTGCGTGCCAACTCGCGTTGCCGGAATGCAGTCTCTTGTTAATTTCCTTCGACATTTCGTTACTGGCCGTCAGTATCGTTCCCAGATATTTAAATTCTTTAACTTTTTCAAAGATCTTACCTCTGACGTTTATATGTGTTCTCTGAGACCCACCTGCTCTCGCCGTAATCATGTATTTTGTTTTGTCTTCATTTATTTCTAGGCCCACCTCTTCTGCCGCTTGCATGATGATTTCACAGTTTTTACTAACAGTCTCTAGATTATCGCCCAGAACGGTGATGTCATCCGCATATGCGAGCACTTGTGTGACCCCGTTCAGGGATGATCCGGCCATGTTGTCGTCTTGTACCTTTCTGATGACATACTCGAGCACAAGGTTAAAGAGACACGGTGATAGACCATCTCCCTGCTTTAGTCCGTCCCGGATTTCAAATGGTTCTGAGAGGTGGTTTTCTATTCTAACTCGCCCTTTGTTTTCGTTCATGCAAATTTGAATGAGCGCGGCATATTTTTTTGGGACTCCCAGCTCAACTAGAATATGGTAGAGTCTCTGCCTTGCGACTGAGTCGTAGGCTTTTTTGAAGTCAACGAACAGTTGGTGAACCGTCTCTCCGTATTCCCACTTCTTTTCCAGCAGTTGTCTTATTGTGAACATTTGGTCGCTTGTTGACTGGTTCCTACGGAATCCACATTGGTAGTCTCCCAGTATCTCTTCTGCGTAAGGTGTGATTCTCGCCAGAATGATATTTGTTAATATTTTGTATGCGGTTGGGAGCAATGATATTCCTCTGTAGTTTTCACAGTCAGATCTGTCGCCTTTTTTGAAAATGGGGATGACTATTGAGGTTTTCCATTCTTCCGGAGTGACTTCCTTATCCCATATTGTTTGGATGAGCTGGTGGATCTTTCGAGCGGTTGCCTCTCCTCCATGCTTCACAAGCTCTGCCGGTATGCAGTCGACTCCGGGAGCCTTGTTGATTTTCAATCGATTTATTGCGTCTACAACTTCGTTGAGAGACGGCTCTGGGATCTGAGGCTCAGCTGTATGTACGCTTGGTACATTTATCTGTGGTTGATGGGTGCGTACATTGAGCAGGTTTTCAAAGTACTGCTTCCATCTTGTCACGACATTGTTTGTTTCTGTGACCAGACAGCCGTTTGCGTCTCGAATTATTTTGGCTCTTCCTCGGTAGCCATTTCTAATTGAATTTATGCCGACATACATACCCCTGATGTTCTTTGCCCTAGAATTTTCTAGGATTTTTTCGATCCTAGTCTTCTCCCATTCGCGTTTTTTGCGTTTGAAGAGCCTCATTGTCTCTCTCCGAATTGTCGCGTATCTTTCTGCGTTGACTTCATCATATCTTTCTAAGTGGATCACTCTGAGGCGTTTACGTTCTTCGATCTTCGCCCTGCACTCATCGTCAAACCAAGGTTTGGACTTAATTGTTTTCTTAAATCCTAATACCTTTTGGGCTGTTAGTTTGATTGTGTCTCTGATCGATGTCCATTTAGTGTTCACACTATTAGCTTCCTCTTCCTCACTGCTCACATTCTCTAGAATGCTAAATCTATTTGTTAGCTCGTCTTGATATTCAGCCCTTTTGCGTAGGTCTTTCAGTTTATCAGTGTCGAACTTTTTGCTTGTCTCCCGTGACTGCCCATGTGGGATTGCTGCGAGGCGACTCCTGATTTTGCCCATCACTAGAAGATGATCGGAGTCGCAATCTGCTCCTCTATATGCTCTTACGTCAAGGATATTCGAGTGGTGTCTTTTGTCTATGAGGAAGTGGTCTATTTGGTTACGCGTTACGCCGTCGGGTGATATCCATGTGGCTTTATGAATTTCCTTGTGATTGAACATCGTGCTTTTTACTAACAGATCTTTTGACGCTGCGAACGTGATAATTCGAATTCCATTATCATTTGACACATCGTGTAGGCTTTCTTTACCTATAGTTGGTTGGAAGATATCTTCCTTTCCAATTTTCACATTGAGGTCCCCGAGGAGGATTTTAACATCGAATGATGAGATCCCATGAAATACATCCTCTAGGGTCTCGTAGAACGTGTCCTTCGTTTCTTCGTCCGCAGATTCTGTTGGGGCGTGTACGTTTATAAATACATAATTGTACCATCGGCCCTGTATTTTTAGCACAGACATTCGGTCATTAATGAATTGCACATCTTTTACATGGGGCGTAATCTTCTTGTTTATGATGAAGCCAGTTCCGAGGTTATGTGTATCGGTACCTCCACACACCAGTGTAAACCCGTTGGTTTCGATTACTTGATGTGGGAGTCGAACTTCCTGGAGCGCGACGATGTCCATTTTATATTGTTTCGCGTTTTCTACGACCGTCTGTATCGCGCCTGGTTTATATAACGTTCGAACATTCCACGTCCCGACGCGTATATCCCGCTTTTTCCGTTTTTCCCTACGTCTTCTTTTTGCCGAGTCGGTGTTTTCCTGATGATTTGTTCCCTTATGGTAGTGTTGGCTCATCACACCTACGCCTACCGGGTTTTTTGTGAGATTGTTTTTTGTGTATTGATCATTCATTTCATTGGATCACTCTGGGGTTTCAAATGGTCCGCCATATCAGAGCCCCTCTTTGATATGGTAAGGTCTGCTTACTGCTCTGATTCGACCCGGTGTCAGAGAGGCGCCGTTATAATACAGCCGGTATACCCCTGGCTGCAAACCATCCAATGGGCACGGTGACGCGTAACACCCTGGATTAGGGGCGGTAGATCTTTGTGTGTTACTCCTCGCTAGCCTGTCTGACATGGGTGGCCCTACTGGAAGCGTATGCTTCCGTCAGCATAGCCTGAGCGATTCATCGTAGTTTAAGCCCCCGCACCACGTCAAGGTTTCTACCAAGCGGGGGCGTCTCTTGAGGAATGGAAACTTAATTAAGCGGCAGCGTGACCGACTACGGTTGCGGTTGGATAGTGACTGATCGGAATTAGGGTGGAAATTGTGATTTCTGCTTTTACACATCGATCCGCCAATGGTAATCATGCTCTCTTGTGCATTATTAAATTCCCCACGCTCATCGAGGTAGAAACGTACTTGTGTATTCTTCGACGTCGATGGGCGTAGCAAGGATGGAGAAATCAAAAGGAAAGCACAATAACCCAGGGTTGATCTGGCTTAGTGTGTGGGTATCAGTGCCACGTATGCAACTGGTCTAGTGACCTAGTGATGATCTCATAGGTCATCGCGCTATAGAAAGACAGAATTGCGAAGGAGAGGAAAATTTAGCTGGTGCTATTCACCTGCGGAAAGAGATCATTGATCCCAAACGAATGGATGATCTGAAGGAAAGTCAATGGGACGCCGCTGATGCTTGGGAAATAATCAGCGTGAAAACCAGACTCTAAGACGCTGAAATAACCCCAGCGATTTTGCTATGATGCAACAGCGTCGTTCGTTTAGACTTGTTGTTGCTAAACGACATAATGAGATTTCCGATGGGAATCTCATAGGTTAGCAAGATAGTATTGCCGTATGGCGAAGATAGTAGCTAAACTCAATTATGCATTATCTGCATAGGATAATGAGTTTAGCTATGCGTCCTTGGGGAAAACATGTTATTTCAGGCGAATAGCCTATAAGGGAAATGAGTAGGTATGGCGCGCTGAAAGCGGCCGAAATAAGGTGGAAATTGTGGTTGGAATTGTGGGTTGATTTGACGAGCTGTTAGTGGTCGAATTTAGGTTAGGATTGTGGGCTGGTTCTCCATGTGATATAGAGAAACCCCACACCATCAGCTTACTTTATTCACTTCCTTTTGTTCAGCTTATAATTTCTACACCTTTTTGGTTTCCGTTAACTAATTTTAAGTTTTTGTGTTAAACTTTATTTTGTTTACTTTATTTAGTTTTATCTTACAGTGTTTGTATTTTTCGTGTTGGCTTTAATTAAACTTAACTACTTGTATCACGCTTTATTTTGTTTACATTATTTATTACTTTTACTTTTCTTTATGTCTCTTTTCTTTTCACATAGAATATTCACTAAACCTTTCTTCAGAACGTTAATTTATTTCGGACCGCACTAACATCGAAACTCAACTATCGACTCTCAGAAAACTATAAATAAACGACTCTTGTGACGTATTTCGTCACAGAAATTTGTATCTATATATAAAAGATTACCTGTCGTTAAGGTATTGGTTCCGCAACCTTCTCAGCTCGGCTCAGGTCTGTGCGGCAGTTTTCCATTTGGCTGTGGCTTCCAATTCCTCGTGAACTCAGCCGGAGATAATTTCCAACGCACTCGCGATAATTCCTCACATTTCCGAATCAGCAGCTGCCTTCTTCTTTTGTGCGCTGAGCTCGTATCGCACATAATTTGTAGACAACTGTGTTAAGATGTTGGCTTGAGGCTCTTCAGGTGAGTCCTACCTGGGGTCAGCGACGAATGAGCTGGGGAACCTCCTTGGTTACTTCCGGAGATGGTGACTGTGATGTCGATGATGACGTTAATTTCGGTGCCCCTGCAGTCAGTCCGTATTCATAGCCGATTCGGTGTTTATTTTATTGATTGCTAACTGCAAATGAATATATATTTACCTTTGTACCGCTAATCTTACTTCAATTGGAACTTTGTAGATCCTCCTGGGTTTTGTGTGAGAGCGTCCTCCCCCCGATGATTCTTAGGTTTCAATCAAAGCCAAATCGGTTCCTTTGTGTGTTCTTCTCACACGTTGATTTACTTTATCCATGGTGTTTCACTATTGAATTTACTAATAAACTTGAATGGAACAACTTAACGCAACTGTTCAATTGGATTGGAACATTTATTTGATAATATCTCTTTACAGTCAGAATTCTTTTCACACAAAATGTTTGATTATCAATGTTCACAAAAAATGTCAAGGAATATTTTTCAGACACCACCGTAGCATTTTTTCACCCTTTTTCTACTTAATTACATTGTTCCTTTTTTTTCTTCATCAAACGGGGACATTACTCTTTTCTTTCGCTAATCGCACGCAACGCTTTTCCTTTTTACCGAAACTCATCCCCTCCTCTCTCCTTCACATTCAAAACGGAACCCAAAACTTGCTGTTTTTTGCTCAGCCAAGCACACTAAACCGTTCTCTGCCTCTATCTCCACCCACTCCAAAAAGGGATCCAGCCTCCACACGATCCACAATCGAACAAAAGTATGTTCATACATCCAACATGTGGATCGTGTGTTTTTTCACCACCTTACCATCTACCATTATATTATATTTAAAATTAAATAAACGAAGGGGATGGCGGAAGCTGCACGTAACACTCTACTTTCGGACTCTTCCGGTCCATTCACTCAACTCTCGACACGCCACTAAACTTCCTGACCAACAACCGACTACCATCATATCTTGTTCGTACTTCATTACGTTACCACGGGATCAACACCTCCCGATTACGACAATGCAATTTTATTTCGCAGTGACCTAATTTCCGCATTTTAACTTCAATTCGCAATTGCTTTGTACTGCGGCGTCAGCCGATATTTCTGCATCGATTTGAGCCACAGTTCGACATCTGCAATTGCGAACTGACCTAGTTAATTCTTGTGTGTTTCGTATGCAATTAATTGCTTTCCGTGATTTGTTAATCGTTCCGGAATATGCAATTAATTGCTTTTGCATTATTTAGCAATCGTTTTGGCACATGCAATTGCTTCATGTGGTTCAATGGTTATGCCGAAATGTGCAATTAATTGCATTGTCGTTCTGGGGATTATCCGAGTTCAGAAACGGTTAACACGCGTCTCCTTGTCCTGAAAAGAATGGGGGATCTATATAGACCCCACCTGAGGGAACCCGTTGCGGTCGCCGCCGTGCTTCCTCAAACCTGATGGAAGAGTAGCGAGCGATTGTCGATGAGTAGGGTATTTTCCGGCTTTCACAGTCACCAGCCTCCGCAGGGGTTGCTCGACATAGGAATCTGCAACTACAAAGCTGAAAAGAAAATCTTTTCTCCACGACTCTACTGGAGCAGCCAAAACTCAATTAAACGAACAGAGTATCTACTTTCGTTATTTTGCTTTTATTCAGCTCAATTTCTTGTTGTTGCTTTCCTGGGATACTTCCTCCTGCGATAATTACATTTAAGATGCTGCGGCTCGCTTTTTTTTTTTTTGTTATGCTGCGGCTCGCTCCTGGGGTACGATGCATCTTCCTTTTAAACGCGAGCAAATCGAGATTTGTATCTTGAAACGAAAGTTTCAGATGCAAAATCTCGATTTAGATACACCGGGTGTGGTGCCCAATGTTTGTTTTTGAGATAAGAATCCAGTGTTATGAATTCTTATGAAATTATAGGGCACATGAGGATATGCACTGGAATTAGGATTTTGTTTGCTTATGGTAAATTGGACACCTGGTTCGATTTGCCATGGGTTTGGTTTGTTTTAGGGATTGGGTGTACATGATAAACGAATATTTGATTCGTTTATCAGGGATTTTATTTTATTGGTGGCATGTGTTTGTGACTTTTGAGTTTAGATTATGCCGTGGGACAAATGCAAAGCGATAAACGAATATTTATTTCATTTATTGCGAATTTTTGGGATTAGATTAGATTTTTTGGATTTGGATTAGATTTAGGTTTAGGTGTAGGATTATGGGATTTGGATGTATGTGTGGGGGGAAAAGGTGGTAGGGCTTTTCAGAGCACTACATATTTACATTTAATCTAATGACTGTTGAAAATTCAAGTATTTGCTCTGCAATATCTACCGTGATAACAAGCTAACAGTTGTAAGAATTTAGACGTTGCTCGCCTTCCTTATAAGTTGTACATCAGTGAAATGCATGCAGACATTTAAGTCTTTTATTTTTTTCAGATCCGCGTGTCTACCTATAAGTTTCACCGATCGAGACTTTATTAAATTATCTACGCTCAATAATTATCATAAGAATAAAATAAGAATATTCATAATACAGCAACACGTTTATAATCGGTTAGTTCCTATCCGTCGTATATTCCCACTGTTTGCATGACTTGAACTTTTTTTAAACTACGAGTTTCCAACGTTCTGTGTAAACTGTTTCTGTGCCTCATCGGTTCTGAAAATAAGTCCTATTAATTTTTACCCTTATGTGTAAATCACACCACAATTAAGTCTCTATGCAACTAATTACGTTCGAGCTTGAACAGGGATACGTAGGGAAGCCTTATTAAACGAAGTCTAAAAACATTACGTAGAAGCAAATCAAAACATTAGTTCCGGAGACCTACACAATATATTGCCCACAAATCAAACGTAACGAGTTTGCGAACGAGTTTACATTGGAAGCTAGAGGCATCACTGAAATCTTCTCCAAATCTTCTTCCTACGAGTTCTGTACAGATGGTGAAATATCCAGCGGCACACAAGTCGATGGTTCCTTCCTAAATAACGAGACGATTTGCTCCATTCGTAATATTTATCCGGCGGCGTTCACATCAAATCCCATCAAACTAATTTATATATTCACATTGAATTGCCGGATACTCTCAACTAACACTCCCCAACAGTCTTTTGAAATGCCGAAGGTTGTCCTTAACGTAGGAAAATATTAGCATACATTCTGAACCAGCAACAGAAATGGTCATAGTTAAAGTTATTTTGAATTTGTACGCAACTCCGTTATCATACCTTACAAGACGGTATAACGCAAATCATGAGATGGCAAGATAATGTTAATCAAATTGTATTTTTGATTAGGATTGTTTGAGTACATTTACTTCAGAAGAGATCTTGCTGTGTATGAGAACAAGGGCAAGGACAGTGATGCATCTTTTAAAAGAGACGGGCATAAAAGAATTTGACCAGAAAAGGCATAATGGGGCGTGATTATTCCAGATGCGATTATCCAATTTAACGAATTCTCTTTTTATATTACCTACGTCTACCTTATCAGCTTGATTATAGTATTTAAATTTTCTTTTCCGCTTTAAAGCCGAGCAACTTACACAATTATGGTATGTTACCAACTAGACAATGTACTTTATATTTCCCGTGCAGTATATTTCCAGACTGATGCCTCTGAATGACGACATATAAACTAAACACAAGCGTCACCTACATATCAGACATGCGAGATCAACACAAGATATTAATTAAAAAAGTGATGACTACGTACTACCGCCACCAGGAAGGTGATAACGGAGGTGACGGGAAAAATTTTATACGACCACCTTGCCGAGAAGTTTTCTGTGGGGCGTTATCGACACTGATTGAAAAACACCCTTCCATCTTTCGCTGCGAAAGTCATATACGTTATGCTGTGACAACGACTTATACTGCGGTTACCTTCAGTTAAACGTTAGTAATAAGACAATGCTGAGGATGATTTGGAATTAAAATATAATTTAATGTGGAAGCTGAAAAACTCTGCCACGATACGTTGTTCCGCACGATGGTGGATAAGGGAAATCGAAAATGGTATTACTAGTTGAACAAGGGGATAACGACATGATTTAATAATCAATATTGGCAGGATGTTATGAAAGTCGTTGAGTCCATCACGGTACTTCATCCTCGGATAAGCATCTCAGTTCATGCTATTTGCACTTGAATGTTACTTTACGCTGTTGCCGCACGTAACGATGAGTGGTGGTTCCCTTAGATTTAATTTACTGGTTTTGCTGTGTATTGTATACATAGTTCGCTCGTTGAAGTTGGTAGAAGTATCGTTTTATTATTCGATCTCGTAGTAAATTGGATTAAAATCAATTTGAATGCTTTTAAGAGCACTATCTCCGTGTACATTAACAATGAGAATCATGCTCTTAGTCAACAAACAATCAAAAATAAACGTACAAACCAGATCGTAACCGTGGGGTCGTTTCCGTAAACGGGGCGTGAGTTATTGTACACTAAACCAGGAGCTTTGCAGTATGTACTCTAGAACATTGCTTAATTAAGTTATTGTATCTAAACTATTACGTAGGGCACTTCTAATGTGTAGTGTGTTGACCATTAGGTCGGACATTTGTTTAGACGTTGCTAAATTAATAACCCAGTACACATCATTCTGTACCGATATTATAATTTTCATTTAGCATATATTTTTAATTTAGTGCACCATTTATTTCTTTAATACAAACCCGTATAGATAAATAACATTTATTATAAAATTATAAATAATTTAACTAAACTTAACCTAAGAAAAGTAGGGAAAGGAAAGAAAAAATAAAAGCTTTTAATTCAATGACGATAGTTGGGGGAAAAACAACGATAAGACAAGAAAACCAACTTTTATGAGAGAATCTGGGTGTGGTATGAAGGGAAGGAAATATGAGTTATGTAATGTAGGAGACGGAGCTTGAGAGCAGAAGTACTACGGTTAAAGTAGAAACAGGTGAACCTTGAGTTAGCATTTCGTAGCATTCTGGAAATAGGCGTGTGGTGTGGTGTGCGGGTATACAGAAAAAGCGAGCATTGCATAAATTGCGGGGGTTGGTGTTGAAGGAGATACGGTGGAGAATTCATCCAATCAACCGATCCTGAAGGTAGACTGACCTTGAAGCCTAAATACGGCGCTCTTCTAGAGTTTGTTAATTAATTAGTTTGTGGAGGTGTGTCGAGGCGGGGAAAAGTAGAGGATTTCCCTATCAAAGTCCATGGGAGGAAAAACGTAAGAACCGTCGTTATTTTCCATTTTCATTTAATTTTTAAAAAAAATTTTTTATTTTATTTTTATCTTCTAAGTGTCTAAATTACATACTAGACAGAAAATGCTTAAATTCTAGCTTAATTATCTTATATTATAACTTACTGGCCCTTCGAAGATGCTCTAATCTAAACATTACATAACAATTGAATAATTTGCCTTTTGGCGACAGAACTTTGTGGCAGTACTTAGGTTTATTTGAAAAGAAATTTTTTATTCCTATTTTTTTTTGTTTTTTTTTAACTTAAATCTTATACTACCTTAATTCTATAAAAGCTAAGTCTATGTAAGCTGGCTGATGATAGTGTTGTGGTGGTTCCTTTGAGCGCCACTACCTATCTTCCCATTATAGTTCGATAATCTCCACCTAGAGCGGCCGAAGACCGATAACACAAGTACTGAGGCAGTTCCATTACTTGCCTAGCAATTAAGCATTTACTTACCTTTTTGTCACCCATCTAAGATGTCTCCTAAACCATATTTTTGCTAATTCAATAGCACGTACCACAAGAGACATTTTCCTCACGAGCATCATGTGTTAGAAAGCAATTTGTCGAATGTATGTTGCATCATCAGGTTTCCTAGTAAGAAAGTATAACATGCGGCATACACCAAGGAAAACCATTTGGTGCTAAGTATAAACATATTCACCCGCCACACACGTGCAGGAGATATTCCTTCATTATTTTACTACGGCACATCGATCGCCAAACCGACCGGCAAGCTAAAGAATTAGCATCCATGACCATGTTGCATAAAAGCAATTTCGTTTCACAACCAAGCAACCAACATGTCTCAACCACCAGGGTGCACATATCCCTCACCGAACTTGCAGCATACAAGCAGGAGATACTCTTGCCTTACTTCCATGCTGCAATCATATCGGTCGCTAAACCAATCGACATGAAATGTGTAACTCGCATCTGGCCACAAAAGGGAAACGAGTTCTCGTTAGTGTAAATACACACACGAGAATTCGACCCTCTGATGGCGCCAGCATCGTGCGCCTGATCAGCATAGATACCTTACGCAGTGCCGATCGGGTAAACATTTCCTTTTATGGAATTACAATATCCACGATTCGCATGCTCATGGACACACGTCATGAGCGTGCGAGGTAAACACATCTGTGTGAGTGCACATCCTCACCGTGTCCAGGGCATCTGAGATCATCCCTTATTAGTCGCCGAAGCGATGGATTGAATTTGGCATTCTGTCGTTTTGGTGGCAATCTTGTAGCGGTCCCGCCAAACCCCACGGCCCACTTACCCGAAAAAAAACCCCATAACTACTGCCCAACTTCCTTAAGTTCGCTAATGCAACAGTATTAGTACCTGTAAATGCTTTACGCATTATATAGATCACCATCTATAATCTTAAAATCCCTATAAAGAAAACTTACCTTTTCATGCATCCCTTCGCATACAATTTTTCGTAAGATTTCTTTCTTTGCTTATCTGGTATCCTAAACCAATTCGGTACCAGACAAATTCCTGAAAAGAAAAACTCTCGGTTCACATATCATGTAACCATTCCAGCCATGGATAATTATCATGGCGTCGCCTATTCCCACCTACATACACATTGGCTGGCGACTTACACTCTAAGGACCAAAGCAAATGCGCATTTCGCGTCTCTTGCGTCAATTAAATCCTACAGCATATTTAAATGCAGATAGGAACTCAATACCTACCCTTACTAGCGATCCCATTGTGTAAATAGAAAAACCATTAGCGCTTCTTCCTAATGGCGATACATTTACCTACGCATCCGCACCACAGCATAGACACAGGTCATAGATCTCTTTTTTCCTACATAGGCTCCTGCGATACCATAGACAATTCATATCGTTTGTGGTATCCGAATCACATTTTCTATTTAATGAGCGGCTGCTATTTATCTAGCCGACCCTCATTACCGAACTATGCATCAGGTCATATTTCCCTTGTATTTTAATTCGCCGAATCTTTTCTCTCACGAACTAGATGCATAAACAAATACAAAGCCATTAGCATCCGACGAGAAGCAATTCGTTTGTTTCAACAAACACATATCTCTTGGATGCCCATTATGCCCCGTCCTTAAGTTTCAGGTTTATTCCTATGGCCTTGTGTATGAAAAAAACCAATGTGATCTTCACTCACACATACACATTCATTGCCAAGTCTGTCTTCCTTGTTTCCACCACAGAGAAACATATTTCTTCTTGGGCAAACTCACCTCAAAAGGAAAAAATATCGTGGAGTCGAATTTCAACCAGCAAGGCGGTCGGGTAGCCTGCCATCCACCGTACCGGCGCCGGTACGATGTGTCAACACCAAAAAGCGTGTTTAAGTCCTGCGAGTCGTCTGCGCGTTTAATGTAATAAGTAAATTTTTCGTACCGTGTGTTAAGAAACAATAAAAGTAAAAGATGTGATCAGCAATTAATTCTCGTGTTTCATTTCACTTGTTTCCTGTGTTGAGAAGTTTTGTTTTGTGTTGCCTTCCTTGCGAACGATACGTGTCGGCACTTTAGTGACAGTCGGATGGGGATAGGAGTGAACGGAGTGCCTATGCCTGGCACACAACTTTTAACCCCACAATCTTCAATCGCGATACGGATTCCGTGGAGGCAAGTCAGTCGGAGCCACAGCGGTACGCTTACATCTTCCATCGGTATTCTTCCATCGGTATTCTTCCATCTTAAACCCGGTGTAAAACAAACTATACACGTAACCTTTATATTAAAGTTACTTAGTGAATAAGTCAAACCATACACGTGAACTTTTCAGTTAAAATTACTTAGTGGATAAAACAAACTATACACGTAACCTTTCAATGAAGATTACTTAGTGAATAGACAAACTTTAACTAGTTAGTGGTTAAGCCAAATAGTACAGGTGTGACTTGTTAATTAAAATTTATTAGTGAAATAAGCGTGTCATATATATCCTCTGTTTGGAATAGTAACTGTTACGTTTTAAGTTCAATTGGTGTGGCGTTTGAACTGTAGTATCCACAACAAAATTGTCCGTAAAATGTTCGACAGTGTCTTTTAATTTCTCTCGTCACGACGTGGTAATAAGTTATATACTTTGATGGGCAATAAACTCGCAACCCACATTGGTGACGATCTACGAGGAAAGTTAGTGGGATAGGAGTAGAACCAGTGCCAACGATGACACACATACCTCCTACCCCATAATGTGATTCTATACCGACATTGGTATCCAGGTCTTTATTTGCCATTCAACCACCAGAACTGTTGACGCTGTCTAATACTATCGTCCCGGTCTCTGTGGGAGATAGCCCTACTGAAGCGCAAGAGCTCTTGTTTGGTGCGCGTTACTTCCCGGTCGTAGCACTATCGCCCTTCTACGATGATCTACTTACATGATAGATCAGCGGAATTCCGGATCTATCCTGTATAAGCCCTTTCATATCCAAATCAAGGAACGCCTCTGGTGGATCAAAACCGTTGCGACGCACGCTCTCGTAGTACAAAGTATTTGGATAATAAGCCCCGCAAATGAGGTCATTCGACGAGAGTGTTGCTCTCGCAATATGTCCTCTGATTAATTTAATCATAGTGTTTCGGTTTCATAGTTATATGCTCGGAGAGAATCTAGTACATCGTCTAGTACTCTCCCCGACATATATTCACCACACATGCCAGCAACACGATGACAGTGGAGAAACTCTCAATTCAGCGTTTTTTTACTGTTCTTGGTGCTCGACTGGCAATTTACTGTCAGATACTGTGTTTTTTGGTGATCGACATGATCAATGTAATTGCATAAAATTGGATTTTTACTTTCTATTGAATTTAGTTTCGCACGCCACCATGTGGCCCTTTAGTGATAAATAAATAAAGTTCTCCATCGAGAACTCAGTCGAACATTATCTCTATTCATTTAAAGGCATTCGCCAGTCGCATCGGCTTTACTTCAAGTTTAGTGAATGAAGCTTTAACTTTCCTGCTTAAACACAAAGTCCAACAAATACATCAGCGCGGGAACTTCAACCAGAGTGCAGCGAAGATCCTGGACCGGATTTCGACCACATAGGTAGTGCTGTTCCTTTTTTTAATATAACCCATTTGGTTTCAGGCATCGTTGGGTGGGACGCCATTGCGTCTTTCGTCATCAACGATCTCGTTCGCAATTCTTCAACGACATTCCTCGTTCGGCGGAACATCTGCAACGATCTTGACATCGAGATTCATCGAACACATAGAATCATCCACCTTATTTATGTAGGCTTCATTATAGAAAGTCCCATTTGAGTAATACTTTTTATAGTTCGATCCAAGTATCCGATATAATCTGAGACAAGTTATGAGACACTTCCTTTCGAACACCCAAATCTTTTCCATCAAATTTGGACATATGTTAAACCATACTGAACAACCATATATATATATATATATATATATATATATATATATATATATATATATATATATATATATATATATATATATATATATATATATATATTATGTAGCATATGACTAACTATACTGTCAAATTGGCTACTGTGAAATAGTCTGCTTGTCACAGCAAAAGTTTTCCTAGCTTTGGCCAATGCAGCCCTACAATTCTGTTGAAATACAGATATTGATCTAGCCAGATGCCAAGGTATTTAACTACACTCCTGGTTTCCAGTTTTTCTCCATGCGGTCCCATGAGAACTAACTTTCGCCAGTATTTCCTTGTGACGTCCGGGGCTTTATATAATGGAGTTCTAAATAGGATGGCTTCACATTTCTGGAAGTTGATCTTAAGTTTCCAGTCATTGCAATAGCGCTGCACTTTGTTGAAGTCTCGCTGTAGTAAACTATTTATGATCTCAACTTTCAGAGCTGTTCTGTAAATTATGAGATCGTCTGCGTAGCAATAGCCTGCGGAAGTGCATCTAATAAGTCGCAAATGTAAATGTTGAAAAGAATCGGAGAAAGTACCACTCCCTGTCGCAACCCATTCTTGATATTATACGTTTTATTAGAGGTCACATTACTATTTTTGACCACGAACCTCCTGTCCTTTAACGTATCGTAAAGTACATATAGTAAAGGCTTATGTATGCCATGTCTGACCAGTTTGTAATGTAACCCTTCGATTCAGACGGTATCAAAGGCTTTTTCCAAGTCGATCAGACAGGCACCTGTGCATTGGTTCTTACATTCATTTCATTGTATGTCAGAGACCACTTTAGCTGCGGCATGTGTGGTTTGGTTGTAGTGCTCCAAAAAGCTCTACCACCTTTTCCCCCATTCCTAATTCAAAATCCCAGCAATATTACCCTAAAACCCAAAATCCTATCAAAACCTGACAAAACCCAAACATGATCCAAAATTCGCAATAAACGAATCAAACATTCGTTTATCGCATAACATTTGCCCCCACGGCATAATTAAATCCAAAATCAAAATTAAAATTAAAATTCACAAGAAACGAATCCAATATTCGTTTATTGTTCTACATTGGCTCCACAGCATCACCCAAATCCAGAAATTCAGAGATCGTTATCTCTATCCCAAAAATTCCATTGAGTTAAACAAACAAAAAGTCAAAAGCAGATACACTCACACATCTGCGTAATAGTTTCGTAAGAATTCAAGAAATTAATTTCTTATCTTATGTAAATACAACATCTCGCTCGAAATATCCAAAAGATCGAGATTGTTGCACGAAAATGTGTAAATTTGGGATACAGTTTTCGATTCCCTTTCCTTTATAAAGGAATAGTCAAGTGATCTCCGGGCAATCACTTCATTTCGGAACGTTCATGCAGTCAGACATACTGATCGTGTGCTCGTGTACAACCAAGTTTGAAAAAAAAAAAAAATTGAATTCGTAGACGTTAAGTCGTCGACGATCGACCGCGTTCACATCGAACCTTATGAAATTATAATTACAAAAAAAAAAAAAAAAAAACCCGTGTAATTTTCGCTGGATGCCGTAGTCGAAATCTGTCTTCACAGATGCCAGACAACGACCCGAGCGCTACCCGGGAATATCTATTGGAACGGAAGAGAAGAGCCATTGAAACTTTTCAAAACTCATCTAAGAAGACCACAAAATTGGAAAATCCAGGAAAACACATAGACTACGAACAAAAATTCCACGAAGCCGTGGAATACATCCAACAGCTTTCAGCAGAGGTGAAACAACTCCGGGAGGAAATTCACTCCCTAAAGCAACCCACCCAAAACAGCGACGATGCCTGTATGGAGATGACGCCTTCTCCCAGCTTAAACCATAAAACATCTCTACCCAAACAACAATTATCAGCCCATAAGGAAACCACCAAACAAGCCAAGCCAGCACCGAGTCCCCTGCCTGCCCAGCACAAAAACGAAAGACCACCGCCATCTACATCAGAAACCCGACCAGCACCAAAGCACTAATTCAAACCCTGCAAAATGCCCTGGGTCAGCGGAATTTTAGCACCAATGCAAAAGGATCTAGGACTTCAATAACAGTCAGATCATTACTCGATCATGATAGGGCAGTTAAAAAACTGTTAGAGGAACAGTATCAGTTCTTCACCTTCCAGCATCCGAACAGCAAACCAGCTACCTTTATTATAAGGCACATCGATCCCGAATGGACCAACGAAGAAGTGGGCCTGGAAATCGCTAGGATATGTCCACAAATAAAGATCAATAAGCTGGACTACTTCCAAACACCGTACATGAGGACAAACAACGTAAAAAACCTCCGGATCATACAAATCCCACCTAATCAGGACATCAAGCAACTTAAACAAATTAAATATTTGTTTACCCAAAAAATCGCAATCGAAGAGCCCCACAAACAAGAAATTCTTCATTGTAAGCGATGCCAAGAATCAGGACACTTGGCGGTCTCATGCCACCAGCAAAGACGTTGCGGCAGATGCGCAGAGGAACACGAGCTCGATGAATGCGAGGTAAATCCACAAGGCCTGGAACCTGAAACAATACAAACCGTCAACGCTGATGGATCCATTACCAACAAAAAGATCACAGTTAAATGCTGTAACTGTGGAGGCCCTCATCCGGCAAATTTTTCCTAATGCCCTCAGAAGCTAAAACTTCTGGAAAGACGGAAATTAGCAACAACTATTAAATCAACAACAACAACAACAAAAACGAAACCAACAGTATTGCAGGAAACGAAGTCAACCCGACCCGGAATATCGTACGCGGATGCAGCAAGAGGAAACCTCAACACTACCACTCCCCCTAACAACAATACTGAAAACTTCAATCTGGACATCATGGGATACATCCAAAGCTTACAAGCCATGCTACCTTCGCTGAGGAAGATCTCAGAAATAGAGAAAAAAGGTCACATTCTTTCACTAATAACTTCCCATATTCTTTCCAGCTCTCTCTAAACTAACCATTATCTCCCTTAACACAGAATCCATTTACTCTAACATACGTAAGCAACACCTCCGGTTGTTTGTTGAAAAGTTTTCCTCAGATATCCTCTTCCTTTCAGAGACCTGGCTCAAACCAAATTCCCGAGGTTCAATTCCCAATTATACTTTAGTTTCTAACCCCAGAACTAATGGATCTCATGGAGGTACCGGCATATTAATTCACAACAAATTTCAATTCAGTGAAATTAGATTCACCTGTGTATCCAGCATTGAATACACAGCAGTAAAACAATAAAGTGCTCGTCTTAGCATCCATTTATATTCACCCTTCACGACAACCAGATTTCCCAGATACTGACATTTCGCACATTATCCAACAGTCCGTTCCCGCTCCATTTATAATCGGAGAAGACTGGAATGCTCGTCACACAGCATTCAATGATAATAAATGCAACAAATATGGTCGCCAATTGCTAGCCCTGCTCCAGTCTTATCCATATACTTACATTGACTCCCCATTACAGCCAACTCGTGTCTCTAGCTCAGCCAGGTCAACAATCGACTTCTTCCTCCAGTCCGACGATGTTTATTCAGCGGGTCCACCTACAGTCTCCTTTATATTTCCTTCTGATCATGGTTCCGTTCACACCACGATCCAAATCCCCTCTTTCGATCCACTATACTCGTCAAACCCTGTCCCAAACTTCACCAAAACAAATTGGAGAAAAGTCAATAGGGACATAGCGATAAGTTTCTCTGACTTGTATATCCCTGAAGCATCTAACTTACTCCCTACTGAAATCGATCAAGCATCTTTAAGAATAGAGCAAATTCTTAAGGAGGCTCTCAGCAAAAACACCCCGACAACCATTCCTCGTAACTATTTAGGAAAGCCTTTGCCCAGCATCCTAACCAAATTATTGCGCCTTAAAAAGCAGCTCCGCCGTAAACTTCATACAAGATACTGCCCCTTTATTAAAAGCCAAATCCAACTCCTATCCACTCTGATAAATGAGCAGTTGAAAAAGTTCGCAGACGAAAACTACATCTCCACACTTAAAAATATCAAACCAAATCGGGATCTTCTCAAAAACATCAACCAATTAACTGGTCGTAAATATAAACCCCGAATTGACCATCTCATTAACCCGATCAGCAATAATATTGCCCAGTCCGATTCGGACAAAGCAAATTGCCTCGCAGAACACTTTGCAAAGATCCATGAGCAAAATAATTCTCTCTCAACTCCTGGCTTCGAGAACACAGTAAACGAATACATCTCAAACAGATTATTCCCATCTTTTACTCCTTTCATCGGTGAATTCAACAACACAAACATAGCTTCACGCCCGTTAGAAACTACAAATTTTCTAACTGCGGACGAATTATCCGAGATCGTAAGATCAGGAAATAACAAAAAGTCAACTGGATTAGATGGAATCCCACGTCTTCTATTTAAAAGGCTACGCCCACCGAATCTACTTCCCATCCCCATTCTTCTTAATCATATAATTAATGAATCGCACTTCCCAGAGAACTGGAAAACTGCAGTAGTAATTCCTATTAAGAAGCCCGGTAGTAGTAATAGCCCTTGCAATTATCGTCCAATATCCCTATTAAGTACACTAAGTAAGATACTGGAACGCAAGATCTACCAAAATCTTCTCTCATTTGCCAATGAGAATGCCCTCATCCCTAACTGTCAGTTCGGATTTCGTAAGCGACAATCCACATGTCATGCTCTACTAAAACTCGCACACGATGTTACAACTGGTCTCCAAAACCAAAGCCCTACTGTGTGTATATCTCTCGATATTTCTAAGGCGTTTGATTGCGTCTGGATCTCAGGACTTCTGTACAAACTGCACTCCATATTTAATCTAAACTATCACACAACAAAGCTCTTAGCCTCGTATCTTTCTGCCAGAAAATTCGTTGTGAGAATAAATTCTTCTGTCTCAGAAACCCACACCATAACCCCGGGTGTTCCCCAAGGCTCCATTTTAGGCCCAATTTTATATCTGTTATATACCTCAGATATTCCTCAACCCGTATCTCCTAATGTTGTGATGCTGAATTATGCTGATGATACATTAATTTACTCTAGCAGGAAATTTGTTAAGCCTGCAAGAAACCGCATTAACAACTTCCTCCCTAACCTATCAACATACTTTAATGAGTGGAAAATTCACCTTAATCCAAATAAAACGCAGCTCATAGTGTTCAAGGGCAAAAACGAGCAATGTACAAACAACACTAGACGCTGCCACAACAAAATTAAGGTTCAACTGAACAACACTCTGATAAAACCCTCCAAAACCCTAAAATATCTGGGAATCACTTTTTCTAATAACTGGTCTTTTTCCTCCCACATTAAAAATTCCCTTCAAAAAGCCACAATTCAGCTTAATCTCTGTAGAAGAGTAATGTGGAAACCTAATAGTCTCTCTCACAAAGTCAAACTGCTCATTTACAAACAAATTATCAGGCCCACACTCACGTACGCGTGCCCATTGTGGTACCATATCACTCCCTCCCAAATGGAGAAATTACGAGTATTCGAAAGAAAATGGTTTAGGTATGTCTCTGGGTTACATCGTCGTCCTAACTCCTATAAGTACTATAGTAACGTCGAACTCTACAATACCGCTGGTATCGAGCGCCTCGATAGACGATTCCTCGAATTGTCTATCAAATTTATCGAAAACCTACAAAATAATCCCAATCCCATAATAACCTCGCTCTTAGAGAACCCTCTAGATATCAGAACTAACTATCCCAACTGTCTCCACACCAGAGCTATCTTCGCCTCAGGCAGACTGGTAAATGATTCAAATGAGATCATATACCACAACACCGAAGTTACCCCTAACCAGTTCAAATACTGTAACGTCCAACCATTTTCCAACATCCTACGCTTTTCCAACGAACAACCGGAGAGAAATACTCTACCTCTAACCCATAACTGACCTCATTCCACATCCTTTAATTCATAACATTTATCCCATTAATTATAAAACTTTGTTTATGGCTTTATGAAAATCATACTGTAATCAGACTAAATTAGGTTAAGTTATTTATATAATTAGGATTAAGTTTAGATTAAGTAAAGTTGAAAAAACAAACTCCTGGTTTTCTGACCTTTTCCAGGAAGATAATACCACTAAATTTATAAACACGCATCTATCTTATATCTCATAAAATATTGTTTGGGAAATGTATATATTATTATAATAATTACATGTAAGCAATTGTTACGAAATTAATTTTAAGTCACTGTATTACTTAAATGTACGAATTTTAATTATGGTTAATAAATACAGTTTTGAAAAAAAAAAAAAAAATGATCTCCGGGCCGCAGTCTAAATTCGTCTTTTGTCCCTGGAGGAAGTACCCCAGGTTAATCGTTGAGATAAATAAATAAAACCAATTCAAAAAGGAAACAAGACGAGTTTTCATTTTTACGGATATCTAAGTATCACCTGGCCCCCACGGAAGACCAAGTGAAGACATCAGGACGAAGGCCGAATCAAAGGACGTTGCTTTTCCCTTTGAACTCAGAGGAAGCACGGCAGCGACCCCTCTTGTAGGACAAGTTTTCAGGAGCGGTCAAATTTTAAGAGATCGCCTTGTTCTTTTAAGGACCAGGAGACACGCTGCCTGAAAATAAAAACCTCTACAAGAAACACAACATGGTGACCCACCTTAAAGCCAAACTGGTTATTTGGAATAATGTTGTTGTCGTCTACCCATTTTAGCAGAGCTTTGTTAATAGTCTTTTCAAATGCTTTACTGATGCTTGGGAGTAAATTTATCGAACGCATGTTCATTGGGTTTGTACAGCATTTGCCCTTTTTTGGGATGGGCTGAATGATAGCCGTTTTCCAAACCGCGGGATAATATGCATTATTCAACGCGTTGTTGAACAGGACCGTGTATATATCTATTGACATTGGCGGTAGGTTCTTGAGTGCGTTGTTAGGTACTCCATCTATTCCCACTGACTTTTTGCTTCTTTATGAGTCGAAGATACCCTGGATTCCGTTCCTTGTAATTAAAAGGCTGTTAGCCCCACCATTGGCATGAATGTCAATTGACAGATTATCGTCACTGAGCTCAAGGGTATTTATGATCATTATGATACTATGCAACATTTTCATTTTGCAGTTCTCATGGGGTTTTGAATTCAAAGAGATCTCTCATGCGGCTTGGCTTCAAGAGAATTTCTGATATTCAGGTTATTTTAATGAACTCATGAATTCACGGTATGCATAAGAAGATATATATATATATATATATATATATATATATATATATATATATATATATATAATCAAGTCGCGAAGATTAAGATGGGCCGGACATGTGGCGCGAAGGCGCAACGTTAAGACCGTGCGTAAAATTCTTGACGGTAGACGAACAGGAAAGAGACCTATAGGACAGGCGCGATGGAGATGGGAAGACAATGTTAGGTTTGCCCTTGGGGAGATCGGTTCGGGTGGTCAAGCGCGGAAGGAGAGTGCACAGGACAGGGAACGATGGCGGAGACGAGTCGGTGAGGTCATGAACTTCTGGGTTCCTGCAGGGCAATAAAACAAGACTCACACACACACACATATATATGTATATATATATATATATATATATATATATATATATATATATATATATATATATATATATATATATATATATATATATAAACAGCGGGAAAAATGGAGCTTTTAAACAATGGCGCTCCAGTCCCACCGAGGTCGGCAGAACAAATTTTTTTTAGAATCAGAAACGCGTGCAACCAGGCGATTGATACCGCGAAGGAGGCCTACAACGACAGAGTGATCAATAAGCTCCTTCGGTGCCCAACTGGCTCGCGCTCCTTCTGGTCAATGGCAAAAGCTGTCAGCGATAACTTCACATCCCCCTCTTTCCCTCCGTTGGTGACAGACAGAGGGACGTCAGTCACGAATTCTAAGGATAAAGCTAATGCGTTCGCGAATTTATTTTCCGCGAATTCTAACCTCGATCTCGGCCTTTTGGAGCTGTGATCTCGCCGGTACGGTCTTCGATGCGGGATGTGAGATTTCGATCGCGTACTATTCAACACATTCTACGTAGACTGGACTGTGGGAAGGCAACCGCCCGGACAGAATACCAGAAATATTCCTAAAGAACTGTGCTCCAGAACTATCGCCGGTTCTTGGCAAACTCTTTCGCTTATCTGATGCTCAGAGGACCTTACCTACCTGCTGGAAAATCGCTCGAGTTCAGTCAATCCCAAGGAGGGGGAAAAAGTGTCTCTCATAAAATGACCACCCGATGGTATTACTGTCTATGTTATCTAAGGTGATAGAGAAGGTCTGTGGCGGTTCTTTAATATATTCCCAAAGAACCGCCCATCCTCTTAAATTAACCACTTTCCAACCCACTATACCTACCTGCAATTTTGGGGCAGCGTAAGCTACCCTTCATTCTCTTTCACCTGAAAGTTAAATCTTATCAACCATGCACTCCAAACAAATTATTTCATTCATACATGCACCGTGCCAGACAATCGGCTCAGCTAGTCAGCAGTTATAAAAGATAAATACACGCTGGCCAGCCTAGTTGTTGACATAGCTGTAGCCGGTATTCTTGCTACGGTTCATGAGTGAATCCCGCGCCTATACCCTTAGGTCCGCAACACTTGCGACAATTCCCTTTCATCGGTTATCAACCGATCCTGGAATTTTGGCATGGAAAAGATCATTATTTAGGTAACTTTACCCATGCCATGCATATGATGACCCGCCTGAAAACCTAAATTAAACATATAGCCATCCAGCCGGACCCTTTGCCGCCGTCGACGAGGTCCCTGTTGACTTATGTCAACAAAATAATTTGCCTCCTAGCGCATCGGAGCCATATGACTAGATTGGATATTGCCTACATCGGTGTTTCCAAGGAATCTTAGGCAATTCATGACGACCCCTTTTGTATCATAGGCACATCATATACATTATCTGTGCATCATCGTCATCATATACCCCATTGATCTGTGAAATAGCGTTTTTGTTTACTTTGAAACAAAAACCTATTTCGATCTCTGGGATTCATCACCAACGATGTACTTCTGTTTGATCAGGTGTCCACCAATCATCGTCCCCATCGCAGGGCATTGTACTTTTCCTATACGCCACATATATAATCCTCCCTTATCTATGCAATTGGCTGCCATCGAAGAGATGGATGTGAGTTGCATCATCGGAGTCAAATTTCAACCCTGAAACGGTGCACACGGAGTCGAGTGTTTAGCGAAACAATTGTCGCTCGCGAGTCTAGTTAAAATTAAATTGATGTTGCAAAGAAGAAGTTAAGACCTATATTGAACAATTGTCGCTCGAGAGTTTTTGCCAAGTTACCTTTTTTACTTTGTCATTTCGTTTAATGTGCGTGTTTTTGTACCGTAATAGTTGTAATAATAGTTGTTATTTAATCTATTGTCATCTAAAGCTAAGACATGGTGTAAAGTGAATTCAAATAAAAGTAACTAAATAACTAAAATCAATCGACGTGTTTTATTCACCAGTGTTACACTAAATCACCAGTTTATTCTTCTCTCGCGGAACTTTTAGTTTGTTGGGGTATTTGACTGAACCAGCGTCCGTGTTTATGCATAGCAAATAATACCCACAGGTCACCAACGCCAAATTAATTAAGTATTTGGAGTGCAGCGGACGGTCTACAGGAGACCTGCTGATCCTTATAACCGATATATGGACATCTGCACTTAAGGGGTTTAGTAAGTCAAGAGCGGTCGCATTGGATATCTCTAAGGGTTTCGATCGAGGCTGTTAATTGTGGGGCGCCCAGCTGTGATCTAGTCAGTATCGTGGCATAAACATGTGTCGACCACCGCCAGGTCCGCCTCAGGAAAACTGGGTTATCTTTTTAGAGCCAAGAAATATTTTATCCCGGCCCAACTTCTTCTTCTCTATAAATCTCAAATTAAACCCGCGCTCGAATATTCCTCTCATGTTTGGAGCTCTGCTTCTAAGCATACTCTCGACTTACTTGAGAGCATACAAAGACGAGCGACCCGGCTGATCGAGGACTCAGCGCTGACAAGACTACGGTCGCTATCTCATCGAAGCCGCGTAGCTGACCTCTGTCCTGTCGGTTTTACAGATATTATCACGGGTACTGTTCTTCGGAGATTCGTGGTGTTGTTCCGCGAAATTCGGTTTATATGCGCTCTACAAGACAAGCCGACGGATCGCACCAGTTTGCGGTTCGTCTCCCGATGGCGCGGCGCAAACATCCCTGCATCAGAGAACTCGATCGGTTACAGAGCGGTGAAGCTATGGAACTTCCTTCCGGCGCATGTGTTCCTAGACCGTTACAACCTGCAACTGTTCAAAAAAAATATATTATATATATATATATATATATATATATATATATATATATATATATATATATATATATATATAATAGTTAGGCAGACACCATGTTTCGACATTATCTGTTTTAAAAATGCATCCTCCCCTAGGGGATTCACCGATTTTTTATTCCGTTGGCGTAAAATTAAGATGCTTGTGGCAGTTCCACAAAGCGCACAAATTACCATAGGCTGAGATACCACCAAGGAACATACTCACCTATAACTAAACCCTAAAGTCGACCTTTTCACCTGACCAAAGGTGACATCCATACTGGTGTCAACAACCCCACGTATCCACAGATACGTGGGCCCCTAGTCCCGAACAATTTCCTGATGCCTGCACAGCGATCGAAGGGCATGACCAGCATAGAAAATGTGCACCAATCCATTACCTGGATAAACACAAGTGGTTGGCACAGCTTCGCCAGATGTCGGCAAACATCAAATCCCCGGCGATAAGCAAATTTCCGTAAAACAATCAGTCGGCTAAACCTTTAACCCCCTTTAAGCAATGCCCTTCCCCTAAACAAATGCCATTGCGGATAAACAGCAATAAACTAAAACGCTGTTCCCATAGGGCAAAGCAAATACAATCATCACAACCAACGATAATTACCACGATCCCAGGATCGCCAAGAATAAACCACACACCCGAATGTATACAAAAGCAACTCAACAGAAGGTGTGAAAATTCTAGCGAATTCTTGCAACAACCTCTGCGTCTGTGTGAGTGAGTGTAGATCACGTCGGGGTCACCAATAATGGCGTATTGCGACGATAGTGAAGAACCAAAAATGTAACAAATGCTCAACACGTCAGGCCGCTGCCACGTGTACGAATTCGATTTATAAACTCAAGTACACTCAACCGATGTGGAATTGCTATGTTATTGCTTGGTATACGGCTGATGCATTTTCTTATTCGATTTTCTTTCGGTGTTCTTCACTATTTGCTTGTATGTTGTGTGTGTATCTGTTAGAAGCTTAGAAGTCGTGTGTGTGTTCACACCGTCCTGATAATATTTCTCATTTTCAACTCGTACACATCCTTCCTCGAATTTTTTATGCCAAGCAAAATCCCGGAACAGTGCGTTCAATGTTTGCAGAATTTTAACTGGCATTCACAAGAGAGAAATTTAATGATGATAGATTAAGTGGATGGGTAAACTTGCAATTCCAATATTTCAGGCGCTACTGTCAAACTGGTTTTAACTAGATGATCACTGGATCTATTGACCCCACACAATTCACAACAGTACACAGTAGAGATGATAGCCCACATCTTCAAACTTACACGCTCAGAAACAAAAGTCCCCTTTATATTTAATTCAACCACGTGTTCGGTGAATAGGGCAGGGAACGATAGCGTAGCCAAGTTGGTGAGGGGCTTTGAAAAGCTTTTTCTACCCACACATACATCCAAATCCCATAATCCTACACCTACACCTGGTATCCCTAACGCTGTACTGAAGACTGCTTTAACAAAAAAGACGGAAGTCTTCAGCAGTTTCTTCACAACCTGCCTTCAAACAGGACAATTTCCTAAACGATGGAAAAAACAGCGACTTGTGCTTATACCAAAAAAAGTCAAGAATCTAGAGGGGCCGTAGTCTTATCGCCTGTTGTCCATGTTGGACACAACAGGGAAACTGCTTGAGCGAGTAATTGCCACTCGCCTGGAACAATTCACTGAGGGGACATCGGGGCTCTCTGAATCGCAGTATGTGTTCCGGAAAAGTAGATCACCCGGTAGGGAACTATCTATGATGTGTGACATGGCGCGCAATGCGATAGCTGGAGCACGATGGCTAGGTGATACAAAAAATATTGCGCGGTGGTGACGCTTGACATTAAAAATGCGTTTAACTCGGTGAATTGGAATCGGATTCTAGAAGCGTTGCGCGATCTACAAGTCTCACCATACTTGGTGCGTATATTAGAAAACTATCTCTCGGATAGAAGACTGCTGTATGATAGAGATGAGGAACCACAGGAATATAAAATAACTGCGGGTGTACCTTAGGGATCTGTATTAGGTCTGCTGTTGTGGAATCCCATGTATGATGGTGTGCTCAGGGTCAATGTACCAGAAGGAGTTAGTATCATTGGGTACGTAGATGATTTGGAAATAGTGGTCGTAGCTAAACATCTAGATGACCTGGAGAGTATTTGCTCCCAAGCAATCCAGAACATTAAATGCTGGCTAGATGGATGCTTTTGGCAATACTTGCACAAGTATAAGCATGTGAATCACCTATACTGCTTGTATTGCGAAGGCAAAATAGAAAATGCGGAACACGTACTCACAGAGTGCGTGAGATTCGAGACCGCACGAACGATTTTGGAGAGACATATGAAACGGACAGTTACTCCGCCTGGAGTAATAGAATACATGCTGAGTTCAAAGCAGGCATGGTCCGTAACAAATGGTATTTTCTGTGAAATGATGCAGCAGTTGCGACGTGACGAGCGGAGTAACAGGTAAACTCCGCCCTGCCCCGCGATGGAATATCTAAAAAAAAGTTCCGCGGGGATCAACGGGAATAAGTGCCTGGCGGAGGTGGTTTTAGTCGGCAAAAACCCGGCTTGCCTCTGGATCGGTCCAGAGGTATCTTTTGAAGATGTGGGGGTAGAAGTTGATGTGCCAACGTATGGCACGCGGTTCCCTCGAATCCCCATCAAGTTGTTCCGACGAAAAATTGTTACCAAAAGGAAGCACCGAATGGAAAGATGAGAAATGAAATTCACTGTTGTGTAGTTTAATTGTCTTAATTTTTCTTTTATTTGTTTTAACTTTGTGCCACAGACCCATCAGTGTGGGGTGGAGAATTTAAATAGCACATTTCGCGTTTCGATTCAGCTAGTGCACTACGAAGTTTTTGATTATTAGGTATTAACTCACGATTGATTTCGCGGTACGTCTCCATTCGTTAATATTGTTTTAATTGTTAACCAGATTTTCTCCAAAACTTGTGGCTGGAGCGTGAGCACCAGCGTGCACACGCCGCGGTAGTTGAATAACGACTGACTGAAAAGGGATGAAGATGGGTAATTTCATTTTTGCACACAGGACAACCAATAGAGATCATACTTCTGCTATCTCATTGCCACGCCCGTCGATGTGTGGTGAATACATCGGTTAATTCGGTTGACGAACATGGGAGAATGAGAGAACAGAAACACAATGTGCAATGATCTCGGGGTGGGTTTGTTTGTGTGTGCATGAATCAATATAGCTCTGAGGATAACCCATTGAGCTAATTGGGTGAATATGGTGATCTCAGAGTGAATTGAACTGTAGGAAGACAGAACTGTGAAGGAGAGGAAAATTTAGCTGATGCTATTCACCTGCGAAAAGAGAGCACTGATCCCCAGCGGATGGAGTGTCTGGAGAAAGTGAAAAGGACGCCGACTTGGCTAGGGAAATCTGATCATGATAACTAAATGCTTTGATCATTTCCCCAGCGGTTGCATAATCATGTAACCGCGTCGTTTGATCAGACTATGCCATTGCTAACCGACATGATGCGATTTCCTGTGGAAATCTCATGGGTTAGCGAAATGGGATTGCCGTATGGCAAAAAGGTAGCTAAACTCAATTATGCATTATCTGCATAGGATAATGAGTTTAGCTATGCGTCCGTTTAACATGATTTATTTATTTATGCTCAATTATGCATTATCTGCATAGGATAATGAGTTTAGCTATGCGTCCGTTTAACATGATTTACTGGTGGAATAGCTTATAAGGGGAATAAAGGTAGAAATGACGCGCTGAAAGCGGTTGAAATAAGGTATGAAATTGTGGGTCGGTTCTCCATGTAGTATAGAGAGCCCCCACAAAGATTTCCACCTTCTTACCGAAACGAAAAAATAAAAATAAAATAAAAAAAGAGCCACCCAATCCTCTACAACCACACGTCATTATCAAGTGAATCTGGAAATGAAGCTCGTCCCGCAAATAGCAAGCACATGCCACACCGAACACATGCTACACCGAACACATGCCGCTCCGGTCAATTAGCTCCTGCTACTTAAGTTTATTAACTCTGATATGTTATTGTAAGCCCAACATCTAAAGCTTGGGCCGACCATCCTTATAGTTCAATTTTATCATAAATACCTCCACCTCCAAATTTGATTCCCTAATCCCTTCTATCATAGAAAATCAATGGAGATAATGGATATGCCCATCCTGATTAAGATAAAAAGAAAACAATACGTTCAAATGTTGCCTCCCAATTATATTTATCTACGCAACGAATCCAGCATAAAACCAAACGGTAACATTTTTCTACAGCGGAATAGTCTCCTTACCGATAAGACACAGGTGCGTCTTTACCAAATACTATTACCATATATTTTTAAAATCCACGCAAGATGTGGCCAGTTTTTACTGCCTATAAAAATTCTCAAATTTCCAGTGGAGGTGAGGAGACAAGATAAATGTGTTCACCCGTAATTTGTCATGTCTATCTCCCCTTAACAACGCCCTCTTACCGTCACTACAAGAATTCTAATGGAAAATATTATATTCTAAGGGCACCAACTATTCTCTTTCATTAATTGACCTTATTTCAATAAAACTAATACCTCCCCGTAGGACGCTGTAAGTTATGTCGTGTTGTTATAATCTTACGGCCTATCTAGTGAAATTAGAGCGCCTCACTTTTGATGCAATTTAGCCGTTTGACACCTAATGAACATGTCCTTATATCCGGCGAAGTTATTCTACCCAGCTTATGTTCGACGTCAATGTAGTATCAATATTTTCTCGTCACTTCAAGCATTAACTTGGGATAAGTAGCGTCTATCATTTACGGGTTAATTAACATAAATCTATTGGGGACTTATTTTTATAACAGATCATATTAATTTCTCAAACTGCTATTCCCATAGACTAGTTTGCCCTCTGCATGGATTTTTCTATTATATATCTTTCTCTTTGGTTCAGTTCTTCTACATTCTCATGACTTTTCTAAATCAAATTTCCGTAATCTCTATATCTATATGAATGGAACGTCTTACGATTTTGCTATCTACATTAAAAGGGCCGTTGTGAAGATATTACATACACATACAATGTAAGTGATTCATCACTAATGTATCAAATCTTGTCATTTAAGCAGAAGAGGAAACAATTTCTAAAATTTCAGAAATCAATTCATCAATTTCTCAATGACTTTAAGATCAGTATCTGGGAGGATAATGTGCTTAGGTTAACCAATGACCGACAATCCTACTTCTTTTCAAGATGTGATTAAAAGGGTGAAAAAGCACAAACTTGTATAACTTGAGAAGAAGATACTGATATCATTGAAAAACGATCAACTGATGTGCAAGAAGACTCCACACATATCAACCGCTTTATAAAAGAAAACCTGAGCATAGATATGAAGGTGAAGGTATCCGACGCGCAAATCAGTAATATAATGCAAAATTGGCTCTGGCGACTCTATGAACTCACGTTAAACCTGGGAATAATATGTAACGAGAACCCTAGGATGCGCTTGACAAAAAGCCAGCACTAGGAATATTCATAGGATCCTGAATCCATCTACGTAGCTAAAAGTCAGAATTGTGATTTCATATCGATGTCTGCTGTGTAAAAACGACTAGAAATAAAGAACTAAAAGTGTTTTAATAAACTTCAAAACTAGGTCCCAGTCTTCCCGGTGGCCCCCGAAGCACGGTAGTGCACCAGGAATATAATAACATTGCCGTCTTTCTAAGACGGGTAATAAGTTAAAGATTCCCGGTTTGAGTTTTGCAATGGCATTCGTATTCCGCGATTGATACCGATAAATAACAATATTTCAACATCATAACGCAGCTTCCGAATTGTTTTAGCTTCTCCTTGTTGTAAAAATATATCCATCGTAGACTTGAGCACATCGTGTTCAAGTAAATGTCAATTTTCAATTATTAATCTGTAGTACAATTTCAAAGTGCGATTCAATGAATCATCCATAAGGACCGTTTTCTAATTATATCCTCTCAAGCACAACCTACATTTTTTCTACTGGTACCGACAATGTTGAACTAAATCTTGAAGAAAAGATTAACTGACATTAAAAAATCAATTTTTGCACAACACAGTTCCTCTTATTGATCACCAAATTTAAATCTTCATGTATCCGAGCAACAATTTGTTTCAATCTCCTTGAAATCCTTCCAAACAAATTCACCAGATATCTGTATGTATCTATTACATCCTTACACACACGCTGTTTCGCGGCCTCTAAATATTTGCAAAGAAATTTGATTCTAGGAATTTAATCAATATCAATTTGGATCTATGATATCGGCATCTCTAATATCGGCATCTCTATTATCGGCATCTCTGAACGGCATGGGCCGCCGTTCCATGGGCAAATCAATCAACGAGGGTACGCGTTGTGGTTTATACAAATGCTTACAAAACATCCAATTTGTCGTTTATTTATCAAATATCTCACATTTAAATGGATTTTGAATGACGAAGAACCACAATCGGTGGCTCTAATTTGATTTTAATTTTTCTCTGTTATTAGGTTAAATTTGGGTCTTTCGAATCCTTTTCATCCAATGATTTTATTCAAAAATTATGTGTGTTTAAAATATACAGGTAAGCGGCTTCGTCTCCTGTGAGTTTTCGCACACTACTCTCCTAAAATTGAAAGTGTGTGTGGGCAGGACAGATAGAATGATGAAAATATTTAGAATATCTAATAAGGAAGAAGTAGAGGGACTACATAATAAGGAAGTGACGGAGAAAAATATTCTACATAATATAAAGTTTGATTATATTTCTTTTAAAGGACGAACGAGAACAGTTCGGACAATGAAAGGATATTAAAAATATTTAAAATCTCTTTATACAGTAGGGAAATTTTATCGAGCTGTACCACATTAAATGTCCGATTTTCGCTCGGTCGGAAATAAAATGGTCTCGAGTGAACATCTGTGCCAGAACATTAAATTTTCCTTTTTTATACAGTAGAGTGGTGCTTGTGATTGACGTGTTAAAATTTTAGGGTTCGTTACAACTACCGTTTTTTTTTTTTTTTAGGAATTGTTACCATGCAGTCGGCAATTCAAATTCGAACCCTCTTCCTTTATGAATTTAAAGTGGAACATAATGCGTCATGAGCTCCTCGATAGTATAGTGGTTAATATACCCGCCTGTCATTCGGGAGACCGGGTTTCGATTCCCCGTCGGGGAGCCTCTGGCGCAAGACTAATGACCTTGCCCAGAAAAAATAAATCATTATGGAAAATTTAACAAGCCTCAGGACTTGCTAAATAAGGCCAAGACCGGTTCCCGGTTGTAGTGCCGATGATGATGATAATGCGTCATTGGCAATGAAAAACATTTATGGCGCATTTGAGGATACAACAGTAAACGAACGCACTATACGACGTTGGTTTGGAAAGTTCTGTTCAGAAGATTTCAGCCTCGAAAATGTACCACGTGAGAAGGCGGAAACGTTAGTTGACGACAATGTTTTAAGAAATACGGCAGATGCGGACCTAATGAAATTAATGCAGGAGATTGCACAAAGCATGGGAGCATCCTCAAAGACAATAAGTCGACACCTTTCCCTCATAGGAAAGGTAAAGTAACTCGATAAATGGGTACCCCATGAACTGAACAAGTCCTAAAAACTCTTGAAACCAAACTGAGCCGTTTTTGCCCCGGATAGTCACCAGTGATGAAAGTGGATTCTGTATGATAGCCGTAAAAGATCTGTGGCGGTTCCGCCAAACCCCACGGTTCACTTACCTAAAAAATGCCCCATTACTTCCACCCAATCTCATAATTTCGCTAAGGCAATCGCATTAGCATCTTAAATGCTTCACGCATTAATGAGATCAATCTGTAATCAAAAAAGACCCTGGAAAAGAAAACTTATCTTTCATGCATCTCTTCGCACACTATTCTCCGTAAGATTTCTTTCTTAACTTATCTGGCAGAACCCCTATTATTACAACCCAACTCCCATTGATTCCCCCCAACGCATTTGCATTGGCCCCTGAAGACATTTTCCTTTTTCAAGGACATTTAATGCATACAACCTATTATCTGAAATTCTTAAAATAGTTCCTTAATGCGCATATGCACCATAAATACAAACCATTCGGCACCCATTGTTGTCAATTAAATCGCAATGTCGGACAGCTTGTTTTTACAGCTGTAACAAGCCGACCGACGATTCGTTGTTCAATAGACAAACAATCATCCATTTCGTACGTCGCCACAAACTAATTACCCTGCATATACAAATGCAAGCAAGGAATTCGTTTTGGCCACCGACCTAAGATATGATATACAATTCTCATTGCAAAAAGTATTGTAATACATTAGGACCTCTTTCGAATGGCTATTCGTATATTTACACAAGGGCACCACTCATCTAAGACTTTTATTATGCCCTCGTCTCATATTTGCTTTTAGCACATCTCTTCGATGCATTAGGTCGCTTCTTTCTTTGGCTGTATCCCTTGTCAAGGTTTCGTTTCGCTTTCGACCTGCAAGCGTTATATAAGCAACACAGATCTGAACGATCTCACACACACCACCATGATCCCCATTACGAGATCTGGCTGTCTGTTCTACCAAGAGAGACTTTACTTTTCTCTTGTGGTACGAAATTCTATTCCCTAGTGAAGGGGAATTGCACCCCGAAATTTCTCTTGCTAAGCGAATCATCTCTGCACGAGTTGATTATCGCTGAGTCGAATTTCATCTGCTGACCATGCTGGTCGCACGATCTCCCGCTCTCCGGTGCGTACAGAGACGCGAATATCCCCCCGAGTTGTAACCCGTCGAGTCGAGAAAGGGCGTTTTTTGATCAAAATAAGTTTAACGTTCCATATGTTGTTTCTGTGCGTCCGTTTATCTTCGGTGTAATTTTTTTTAGATAAGATTTTAAAGCTCAACTAAATAGTGCAACCCGGAAACTGAATTAAAATAGTGTGTTATTATTAAAAGGTCAATTAAACTACATCCATACAAAGAATATTTACTTTTAAAACAGTAAGTTTCATTTACTTTCCTCGTAGTGTACGTTTTGTCGTGAAGTTCGTTTTCCTTGGTGAACTGTGTTTTCCCCTTACACCCGGTTGTGGACGAACGTGGCGGCGTTTCGTCCTTTTCCTTCGGCGTTTTACTTGGTGGAACTTTAGTGGAAGTTGTGAGGGCGGAGAAAAACTCTGCGCCCATGTTCGTGCCACGACTTCGCCCCCCACAGACCTGGGCGGTGGGTGGATGAAGGTGAAAAACCAAAACACAGCCCCAACCCCGATTTTCACCCAAAAAAGGTTATGGTGATAATTTAGTGGACATCGAAAGGACCAATCCGCTTTTTATTTCTTCAACCAGGAGGAATATTGAGAGAAAATCGACATATTGCATGCCAATTTGGCTGAAAAGCAACCTGCGTTGTTTAATAGGTAGGGCCAGATCCTTTTGCATGGCAATCATCATCATCGGCACTACAACCGGGAACCGATCTTGGCCTTATTTAGCAAGTCCTGAGGCTTGTTAAATTTTCCATAATGATTTTTTTTTCCGGGCAAGGTCATTAGTCTTGCCGGCAGGAGGTCTTCGGAACCAAGCACAGGTCATAAAAACCATTGAAGATGTCATTGCGTCAAAAAATCAGCACTTCTACGAAAAAGGAATAATTGGAAGAATGTCATATATGCCAACGGATCCTATTTTGATTGAATAAAAATTTACGGAAAAATAATATTGGTTTTAAGTTATTACTATAAAATCGGACATTTCATGTGGTACCACTCAATAGATGGAAGTCAGCGAACATTCAACCAAAACCCAAAAGGGGCGAGAAATCATTCATCTATATAGCACTAACTTTTATTCTCTTGCAGATAATCAAATCACTGATTAACCATCAATTTTCCAAATATCTGGAATCAAATGATCTCCTCAAGGACTACCAGGTCCCAAGAGATCTGATGGCACATCTTACCGAAAAATAGAGCCATTCCATTCACTACTTCGGCGAAAGGAAGGTTGTCGTTCGATAGAGTTTGGCATACAACCCCCTTGTCGAAATTACACGCCTGTGTAGTTGACAGTTCACTGACACGAGAAATAATAGACTATCTATCAGGCCGTTCAATCCAAGCCGTTCCCGATGGTGTCAAATCTACCTTCTTTCAAATTAAGGTTTTTATTTATTATATATATTTATATATATATATATATATATATATATATATTTTTTTTTTTTTTTTTTTTTTTTGCACAAGCTAAAGTTTAAAACAAATCGATTAAAAGGTACAAAACAAACAACAATTTACAACAAAAATTAAAACTAAAATGATTAAACTGAATATAAGAAAGGCAGAGAGTTGCGCCTAAAACACATACTACTCGTATATTTGGGGACGTGTAATCCTTTCTTGTTGCGCAGGGCTAATAACCTTGTGGCGGTTCTTTAATACATTCCCAAAGAACCGCCAATCCTCTTAAATTAACCACCTTCCAAACCCATAGTACTTACCTGCAATTAGGGGCAGCGTAAACTCCCCTGCAACATCACACCTGAAAGTTAAACCTCATCAAGGCATGCATCACATTGATTTTTTCCGATTATGAACCGTACCATATCTCCATCGGCTCGGCTTGTCAGCAATTATAATAGATAAATACTTGCTGGCCAGCGTAATTGTTTACACAAATATCGTTTCTGTTTATTTAGGACACAGAAACCTATTTTTTCCTTCGGCGAACTTCGCTATCGCATATCTCATAATGCCTGCAATGCATTACACCAGCCCATGTGTATTCAGGTGCACTTTCGTCGTTGCCGATATGCAGGCTGAAGGGCAACGTACTTGTCCTATACTCCCAGACCGATGTAATCCACCAGCCTTGAATTTGACGGATATGGCTTGCATCGTTGAGTCAGATTCCTATTACCTCAGCGGACAGTCGCACCTGCTTAGAGTTCCGCCTTTTACCAGCCCCGCTACTAAGTAGCCAATTTCGTTTTTCCACCTTTTAAATATTCGAGTTGGAGTGCCGTTTTTCCTTGCTGTCAACTGGTCGCGGAATTCGTTTTGTTCTTTTTTAAGTGAACTTTCCGTTGTTCTTTTTAAGAGGACTTTGTGTTAAAACTTTCAACGATCCTGAAGGAGTGCAGGCGTCATCGTAGAGGATTACGTGATATTAATATTGTGAACTCCCAGTTTAAGCGCATGTCCCGTTATCGTGGATAAAAATAAAGAACACTTGATAACGTAATACTTGCGTGCCTATTTATTTCTTTCGCCGGTTTGGAGTTGATTTGTTTCGTGGCAAAATTTGGGAGAAACCAATGGTAAGTGTTTGGGTGTTGAGTTGAACTAGTGCCCATGTACGGTACAATAACCCACCCCTACAACCTTGCCCGGAAAAACAAATTATTATGAACAATTTACCAAGTCTCGGATAAGGACCGGATACCGGTGGAGAGACTTGCTAAATAAGGCCAAGACCAGATCCCGGTTGTAGTGCCGATGATGATGATGATGAATCCGTTCTTCGTCAGTAATCCACCACAAGTTGGGGTGGGATCGGTCTCTTTTAGATTTATCTCTTTCCCTAATCACCATGCTGAAACGTAGGCGATGTGGAACCTTAGAGATTTCACTATCATGGAGAATTCGTTTATCCCTGGCACCACGGAAAGAGTGGCAAATATTAGGGACTCCATCTTTGTCTTGGATAAATTATTTTCTATCCAAGAAGGGGAAGGCTTCCGGGGGGAATTAACCCGTTCTGGAGAGTACTCTACATATCCATACCATTGGGAGAGAATGCTCCCGAAATAAGATCATTTTCATTCCACATTGCCCTTGTTGTGTAACCACGTACAATTTTGATAATGAACTCCTCGATCTGTTTAGTCCTGATTTGTCGTACAGGACTATATTGGGGTAGAATTTCTTAAGTTGATGTTCTATAAATTTCAAGGCAGGAACGCAAACACTGCCTCTCGAACATTAAACAAAAACAACCATTATTGCAAACAGGAGGTTTTAATTTTTGCTTACTTTCAGGATTTTTTATACCGTTTTTTTTCTGCATAAATATGATAAAAAATTGACACACAAAAATTACGAAAAAAACAAGGAAATAAAATGTCCATATGATATAGGAAGATAGTAATTCATAACTCTACGAAAGTTTCACGTAGTTGCGGATTCACAATTAAATATACCAAACAATTCTAGTACGTTAGCATCCGCCTATCATTTGCCAACTGTCACCCACCAGCCGACAAAGCGTCGATGACGGGGAAAAAAGATGTTAAGCGTCGTTTTTCAAGCGCTCATTGGACCTCTCTCGATTCTTCTCCTTGGACCTTGCTCACTAGCGTTTTTCTGCTGGAAAAATATTCTTCTTCGTCGGTTACTTCCTCCTGTGGACTCTTCATAGCCAGTTAATTCACTCAGTAGGCTCTTCAATATCAGTTCTTTCATCCAGTGGACACTTCATCGTCAGTTATTTTACCCTCGGGATTCTTCATCGTCAGTGACTCATTGGTCAGCCCGATCTGTGGACGCAGCCTCGTCAACTCCGCATCACCGAACATTATTTAGTCCTTGGCATTATCGCCAATATTGTGCGATAAACTGAACCGCGGTCGAGGAGCGAAGGTGCGAATACATCGTTGACCATGACTCGAGGCACTGTGGCTGACGGATCGCTCGCCTTCAAATGGCCACAAAATGTCCCAGATTGAGGAACTCATCGCCGCTCAGTTCGCGGCACAAGACCAAATATCTTACGCATCCTCAACCTGAAGAAATGGGGGCCACCAACGTTGGGTTCAGTGTAAACTCGCCAGCAGAACCTTAGGGTGAAATAGGAGGAAATCCGGAACCGGTACAAGGAGATCATACGGCTGGAAACTCCAGAAATTAAGGGTCGCCGATACTTCGCGGAGGAATTTATAGCGTTCTACGGACGCACAATTCCGCGCAGGTAAGGTTCCTACCCTTCAAGGAACATACCTACCTGAAAACGTTACACGCGCCCTCTGACGCTTGCCTCCAAAGCCCTACTGGGGCCAACAATATGTAGCTAACGTTGACCCGACACCAAAGCTTTTAATGCCAAGCTCAACATTCGTAAGTCATCTTACCTGAAACAAGAAAAAAAACATTCATTCTACCTGCGCCCAGGAACATTCCATCGAATCGGCAATTCCAAACATCTATGCAAGGAAGTGCTATCGCCAGAAAATGAGCCGATCAACGGTGCACGTGTGGGTAGTCTACCACAAAGACCACCCAAATCCGTCGAGCAAACAAACGGCAGCAGCAACCTACTACAATAATGTATATCGGTCATCCGCTACCAGATTCCTGCGAAACTTAAACATCTCAACGAGATATGATGTGAAATTGTACGAGGGTAAAAATAACAAAAGCAACTACTTCAGTTCCACGGTCTTTACCATATTAAACAACTCGCGGACTATACGTCCACAGAGATGGCAGGATACCCTCCGGCCTGTGCGCCAGATGCCTTATGCAAATAGAGGCGGCACTCTATCGACGGCAGTCGAAATGAAATTCTATCACCACCACCGAGGGTCGTGCCGTCGCGAAATTTGTGTTGCCGCCTCGCGTGTGTCGCTCGATCACGTACATTAAGTCATTGCAACTTTCAAGATACTTGTGTGTAATGAAAAATTGTGATCCTGCGGAATTACCACCGAACTCAGTTATGAAGACAAATAAAATAAATTAAACTCGAACTATAACCATCAGTGTTTGTTTTTGACAATTGTCTCCGCTCCATTTGTGCTCCGGTGTGGATATCGCTTTCGTAGAGAGTGTTTGGCGGAACACTTACAACATACACAAAACACACGCCAAAGCTAAACCAGTAACGAAAATATAAACGCCAAAAATGCATCGACTCACTCGAAGAAATTTACCTAGACGAGGAGGCGAAGTTCGGCGACGCCCATCAAGCCCAGATTTCCCGGCACCATCAAAGACCTCCGCCATAATTCCCCACGTCATCGATGTTCTACGTCACCAATGTTCTAGGCAGTACTAGCGGACCACCCAGTCCAGCCTTCCCTACGACGCCGCTAAGACTATCAAAAACATCTCCGTCACGGAGAGAAACTATAAACGGGCTTGGGATAAAGTGGGATAAACTCTCCTCCAGGTACCTTCTATCTCCAAGGAATCCGCTGTGAGCTTACGCCAACTCCGCGACGCCAACTCCGCGACGCCACCAATGCGGCTTTTGATACTCTGGATGCACCCGGCCGTCCCGTAAGCGCCTGTGACTACATACTCGTCTACCTGACCCCCAGCCACAGCCTCCACGCACGGGACGTGATTGGCAGGCAGCCCAAGGAAACACCACGTAGCCCCCCTGATCTGATGGCATCCCAGCTGAGCTGATCAAACAAGGAGGGACAGCGTTACATCACACAATTCATGAGATCGTGGGTATGGGAGCAAGAGGAGATGCCGGAAGAATGGCGTCGTAGTATAGTTTGCCCCATACATTAGAAACGAGATATCACACTGTGCAGCAACTATAGGGGTATAACATTGCTGAGTACCGCCTATAAGATACTCTCCACTATCCTACAAGATCGGATAGCCCCATACGCTAAAGCCATCATTGGTCAATATCAGTGTGGCTTCATCCCAGGCAAATCAGCAATTGATCAGATATTCACCCTTAGGCAGGCGATGGAAAAATGTCAGGAATTTAAGATTCCATTATATCATCTGTTTATAGACATTAAGGCCGCCTACGACAACATAGCCAGGGTAGAACTATATAATGCCATGAGAGAATTCGGCATTCCAAACAAATTGATACGACTTTGTAGGTTGACCATGACCAACCGAACTAGTCAAGTAAAAATAGCGGGATTGCTGTCCAAACCAATAAACATCTACAATGGACTCCGACAAGGGGACGGTCTGGCCTGCCTCCTCTTCAACCTGGCGTTGGAGAAAGCAATCCGTGACTCTGGTGTTACAACAAGAGGGACTATTATCACCAACTCCAGCCAGATACTTGCCTACGCAGATGACATCGACGTCATCGGTAGATCCGATTCGGCTGTACAGGATTCTTTCACCCAGGGCACAAAAACTGGGACTGCACATTAATGAGGGAAAAACTAAGTACATTGTGGTAACTTCTGCGAAGAGAAGACCTAACGTTGGTCAAACTATCAGGGTAGTGGAGTACGAATTTGAAGTAGTGCAATCCTTTAAGTACCTTGGGTCAATAGTATCAGCCGATAATAATATGAACGCTGATGGACGCAATACGCGAACGGCTGATCAAATCCAACAAAGCCTACTATGCTCTATCAAGGCTCTTTAAATCCCGAAATTGATCGAGAACATCCAAGCTACTGCTGCAGAAGACCGTGGTCTTACCAGTACTCATGTATGAATCCGAGACCTGGGCACTCTGAACTCTTAGCCGCGTTCGAGAGGAAGGTTTTAAGGAGAATTGTTGCCCCCATATGTGAGGGGGGCCGATTCCGGAGGCGCTACAACTATGAGTTGTACGCCTTCTACCTTGAAGCTAATATTGTATGAAAAATCAAGCTCGGTAGACTCCAGTAGGCGAGACACCTAGCTCGAATGAGCGAAGAGGAGCCTGCCCGGAAAGTCCTTCGTGGTAGGATGTATGGAAGGAGACAGCGCGGTAGACCTTGCCTGCAATGGAGGGATGGCGTAGACCAGGACGCCCAGAGCCTGGGAGTGCCAACTGGATGACATCGACTCAAAATCGAGACCGGTGGAGAGACTTGCTGAATAAGGCCAAGACCGGATCTCGGTTGTAGTTCCGATGATGATGATGATGATGATGAGACACGTTCTTTGGACATTTTCATAACCTCTGCTATCTCTCTCTCTTTAATTCGGCGGTCGTCTAACTTCATTTGGTGAATTTTAGCGATGTTATCGTCAGTTGTTGCAGTTTTTGGACGTCCCGAACGTTCGTCGTCTCCCAAGCTCTCACAGCCACGTTTAAATTCAGCTGCCCAAAATTTCACTATGGTAAATGATGGTGCAGAGTCCCCATATACAGAGTTCAACTCTTCTTTGATTTGTGTAGGCGTATTGTCTTTCAAAAACAAAAATTTAATGACAGCTCGATAGTTAATTTTGTCTATTTTCACAAAAACACTCACATCGACTCACTCAAACGACTGTCAAATAAAAACTACGCGTCCAAAATGGCTGCAATTTTGGTGAGTAGCTTCACTAGCTTTTATTGACGAGTGCTGTTATCTTCACGTTCAGGTCGGAAACGTTTCAGCCCGCCCATGTATTAAAAATTCATTCATATACTTTAATATATTAAAAATTCACTCATGATGGAAGCGAAGGGACTTTCTCCATAAAAATATATGAAAATGAACGGACCTCCTCCAAAATATCTTCAATGTCGAAAATTCGATAAAATTCTACAGTCGGTCCATTTAAGAAAATTGTCTGTCATCATCCACTCGCATATATATCCACAATATTTTTCTCTCTACTCATGCCTAGACAATGAAGGAATATGAATAAATCAATTTAATATTCCACTTGGGTGGCAGAAAATGCGAATAACCTGTTGACCTGTGATAGGATACACATATAACGTATAAGGATGTAAAATACTTCAAAGATTTATCCTTTGCAGGGTTTGTGCTGTTGGTTTGATTAAGGCGCATGGACGATATTTGAAAAAGGTTTTGTTCTACGTAATAAACATATCAACGCGGTAGCATCTGTCAATTAATTCTTGAGTCTTATTTGGCAGTCATTGTTAAACCGGATTTTGCATACATGATAATACCAACAGTCGCATATTTTGCCACGGTTTACATTGAATATCAAACCCTCTAGATGCTTCCGAACTTTGTTATCCAAATTGGATTTTAACTACTGTCAAACTTTTATAATTTCATGCATTTCCTGCTGTTACGGGTACTTTGTTGCTACTGTAATGCTTTCAGAAATGTTGTTACACGTTCTGCAGAATTTAGTTTAGTTCCAGAATTTATTCAGAAACGAGGAGACACATATGACTTTGAAAGTTCGTTTGGATGCCTTATAAGCAGGATCATATGTAAATATGTTTCGTGACTATAATGAAAAAATCTAACTAGTGCTGTTAACATACAATGATGTAAAGGAAAGTAATCACGAATGCATTCTTATACATTTTAACAATAATATTTCAAAACATAATTGCACAAATGGACTACCTATTTCTACCATGCTAAAAGAGAATAATTTCCCTCCACCGAGGTTGAATAAAACTTTCCTACCCTTAACGGTAGATTTAATTAAAGATTCCGGCTAAAGAAAAGTTACATCGATTTGTGGCTCTTTGCTTAACAGTAAATATTAATTATGGGACATTTTTTTGTTTTATCTTTACTCTTTCTCATCATGCACTCCACAAATAACATGACACTTTTTGGCTACACCTAATTAAGAGACGATGTAATAAATAGGCTGAAAAATTCCGGGATTTTTAATGATTTTCTTGACCAAAGTTATATTTATTCCTCAACATAGTTGTCATTGAGGGCGATACACTTGGTACCGCGTTTTTCCAATGTGCGGGTTCTCTATATTACATAGAGAACCACCCCACAATTCCAACCACATCAGCGATCGTCTCTTCGAGATCGAAATCAAGCAAACGATCCACGGTCAGTGTTGAGAGACTCAAACCTTGTTTCTTCGAGGCGTCAGCTCCAGATCCTCAGTCAGCACCCGACTCCACCAGCAACCCCCAGCCGCACCAACCTCCACTTACCCGAAGCCGGGCACGTCTCCTTGAGCAACCTAACCCCCTAACCCACTAAACACATGACTCTCCTTCTGACACTTCACCTAACTATCCTTCAAACTTCCACTCCAAAATCCCTCGCACCCCTACCTTTCTTTCGTGTGTACGTCGCTGGAGAGGGGGGGGGGGGGGGGGGGTGTACTGAGGGTTCTCTATATTACATGGAGAACCAACCCAAAATTCCAACCAAAAAAACTTATGAAAATAAAAGAAAACATTAACATCAAATCAATCCCAGTGTGTTCTACTATTTCATCTCTTCTCTTGGATTTTATCTGACGAACATTTGATTTCATAGTGGCGTGCAGTGGGGAAGAAGTGAATCCAACAATACTTCTCCTACCCCACACCAACATTTCGATTCACGCTCTGTAGTACGAAACATCCAAGCCTTCGGGAAACGCCTCAGTTTCCGCGATGACGAATCTCTCTCCCTTGAGCCACCGGTTGAGTTTGAGGAATAGATAATAGTCGCTGGGGGTTAAGTTTGGAAAATACGGCCGGTGAACAACCAATTAAAATCGTAAGTGGTCCAATTTGGCCATCGTTTTCATGGACGTGTGTGACGATGCGTTATCGTGATGGTACAGAACTTTTTTCTTCACCATATGGAGCCGTTTTGAATTTATTTCGTCCTTCAGTTGGCCCAATAACACTGCATAGTACTTTCCTGTCACTGCGCTTCCCTTCTGAAAGTAATCAATGAAGATTATGCCATGCGCATCCCCAAAAACAGAGGCCATAAATTTCCCGACCCAGCGTTGGTCTCTTGACCGCTATTGTCGGCTTTCGTGGTTTTCCAGTCACTCTGCAAACTGCTTTTGGACTCAGGCGTATGGTAATAAACCACATTTCATCCACCTTCACAAAACGTTGAAAAAAGTCCACTTGATTACGCTGCAACAATGTCAAACCGGAATCATCGACGCGATACTGTTTTTGGTCGACGTTCCCATCGCGCTAATAGCTCTTTCATCTCCAAAAGATCGTTCAAAATGTATCTCGCCCGTCTTTTTGAAATGCCCACGATCTTAGTCTACTCGCGCAACTTCACTTTACGATCACTCTTGCCCCGTGAGTAGGGCGTTAGAAGACAACTAGACCGGTCGTAAGAGGCGACTAAATCCCGAGGGGTTCCAACGCCATGTCGCCTAGTGAAATACCACCCCATCAAGCTATAGGCCCGTGAAATGGTCGGGAGAAATCCCTGGCCATCTTTCGAAGCTTGGCTGATGGGTCGGTTCGAAAAAAGGTTGGTTTAGGTGGTAGTCGGTCCCAACGTGAGATATCCCTCCATCACGCTGTACATTCCACGATATCGTCGGGAGAAATCTTCGACTATGTTTCGGATGTATGGGTGATGGCGCGGACTAGCACGGAGATAAGTCAGTATGTTACCTTCTGAGATAAAGAATTCCGGAAGTAAACTAGTTTCCCATTCGGATCTCCGGAGGAGAATATGTCAAGGGGTACATCATGCAAATATTATGAGAAATAACCGAACTTTAAGAAATGCATCAATGCGTAATCGGGCTTGTTCTCGATACTCTGTCGACGTTCGACTGATAAAAGCATTTTGTAACATCAGTGGCATCGGTTTCAGCAATGCGAATGTAAACGCCGTCCACCAATATTTGCAAACAGCGACACCTGTTATCCTTGCCCTAACTGAGACCCAGGTGGATTCGTCAACTGATTCGACATATCTTTGTTGCTCACGATACGACCTACATTCGATATTCTGTTTTAAGGGTGGAGCATGCGTCTTCACGCGGTTCGATCTGGCTTGCCAAAGCATGGAGGCGTTGGAACCCAATAACATGGCCATCGTGTGTTTGAGGGTCATGCTGAGGAATTCTATTAAATTTCTTTGTTGTCTTTACCGCTCGCCGAATGACGATTGACCAGCGACATTTTTCTAACATTCTGAAATTGTCGTCCTAGGAGATTTTAATGTACAGCATTCGCGCTGGTTGGTGCATTCCAACAGAACCGACGGGGCTGGGAGGCGAAGATGTTCACTGTTAGTGGCAATTTTACACAACTCGTGCCGGAGCCTACGCGAGTGCCGGAAACCTGGGTGATTATGCGAACACCCTGGATCTGTTTTTGACATCTGGGCCGAGCGTTTATACCGTGAAAGTTGCTGTGCCATTGGAAAACTCAGATCACTGCTTGCTATAGGTCACACAACCACTTGCATTTCAAGTGAATAACTGACCTAGCAGCTGCGAAATGTATGAAGGTATGAGGTCGCCAACTGGGACGATTTGCCAGATTTCTTTCCATCCTTTCCATGGTCGGAGATGTGCTTTGGTGACTCCGATGTTAATGCATGCGTGCTGCCGGTCACAGAGATTGTTCTTCTCGGTGTGGAGATCTACATTCCGCATTCCATCCACTGAAGTTCATCTGATAAACCTGTGGAAAACCCCAATAACTGCTACCCAGTCTGCATAACCGTTCGCTAATGCAATCGCATTAGCATCTTAAATGCTCCACGCATTAAAACACTCAAATTTATATAACCTAATAGTCTCTGGAAAAGAAAACTTACATTTCATGCATCTCTTCGCATACAATTCCTGTAAGATTTCTTTCTTACCTTATCAGGAATCTCAAACCAACTCGGCACCTTCGGTACCAGACAAATTCCTGTAAACAAAATGATTCGGGTTACATACAATGTAACCATCATGACAAGGCCCATAAATATTGCGCCGTCTATTTTCCAACTTCGCCATGTGTACGATAAATTTCTTTACGTACACATTGGCCGGCGACCTTTTCTCCCAGCAATAAAATACCAGCAGCTGCATTCAATTAACCCAATCGACGCTGAAGCCAATTTCCCTGACTTTCACCATGTGCAAACAATAGCAAATACACGCAACTAGCGTCTAGTGCCATAAAACGAATTTCTTCGCATGTGATCATGTATACAATTCGATCCCTTTAGCATCACCAGTGATACACATTTCCCATTGTGCAAATAGAAAAACCATTAGCACTTCTTCCTAATGGTGATACATTTACCTACGCATACCATTGCACTGAAAGAGTGCATTTCCTTGGTGGTCGCACCCTTAAGAGAAATGTTTTTCTCTCTCTTCTCTAGTTTTCTTAATCCTAACCTAGGATGGAATTCATGTCAGAATTCTAGCCCCGTTGAGTCGTTTTCCACCCACCGACCGAACAGGTCACATCACTCGCGTTCTCCGCCGGTGCACACGGAGATGCGTTAAGTTCGGAGCAGCGAGTATCTGAGCGTGTAGTCATTTTTTTTTTGTGTTGCGTGTTAAAAAATTCAATCGCTCGCATTATCACCTGTACAATAGTTAAACAATCTCGCGGCAGTGAATTAAAATGAATAATAAATGTCTAGGGATAATCCGAACAATATTGTGTGTTTTATTTCAGCGGTTTTGTTTCCGTGCTGTGTCGCAGTGTCCTGGGTGTTTATCTCTCACCCTTTACCCCTCGTTGTGACGAACGAAGCGGTGTTCGTTCATTTATTTGTGATTGACTTTCGGTTCGGTGTTTTACGCGGCGAAGAAATTATGGTGGAGGAGGAAGTGAATGGAGTGTCCGTGTTAGGCACAATACTTCCTCCCCACAAACCTTGCTTTGATAAAAAATGCGAACAGATGACAGCGGCAAAAACAAGATCTTTTAAACAATGGCACTCAAATCCCGCCAGTGTTCACAGAACAAATCTTGCTAGAATCAGAAACGCGCGCAACCAGGCGATTGATACCACGAAAAAGGCCTACAACCATAGAGTGGCCAATAAACTCCTTGATTACCCAACTGGTTCGCGACTGGTCAATGGCAAGGGCTCTCAGCAGTAACTTCGCTTCCACCTCTGTTTCTCCGTTAGTGGCGAGCAGCGGGACGTTTGTCACAAATTCAAAGGATAATCCTAATGTGTTCGCGAATTTATTTTCCACGAATTCAAACCTCAATGCCGGTCTTTTGGAGCCACCTGTGATGGCGCCAGTACGATCTTCGATGCAGGATGTGAGGTTCCGCCCGCGTAAAAGCCAACCGGCCCGGACGAAGTGCCAGTAATAATCCTTAAGAACTGTGCTCCTGAGTAATCGCCGGATCTTGGCTGACTCTTTCGCTTATCTTATGCACGTAGGACATTTCCTACCTTCTGGAAAATCGCTCTAGTTCAGCCAATCCCAAGGAGAGAGAAAAAGTTTCTCCCACAAAATTACGGGCCGATAGTATTACTGTATATGTTATCTAAGGTAATGGAAAATGTCATAACCGGCGATTTCATTAAGTATTTGGAGTATAACGGACTTCTGAATGATCGCAAATACGGATTTCGTGGCAGGCAGTCCACGGAAGATCTTCTGACCCTTATAACCCATATATGGACATATGCGATTGTGGGGCTTTGTGGTTTTGACCGCGTCGGGACGGGGCATTACTGAGCTAATTTCGCTCATACAGACTTTCCCAGTACCTTTGGGACTGGACGAAGAGTTTCATCCTGTGAGTAGGGCGTTAGAATATACTCACAGCTAGGCCAGCTTGTCGTAAGAGGCGACTAAAGGCCGAGTGGTAGCCGGGGTCCCAACGCCCTGTGCGGCCGGTGAAATACCACCCCATCAAGCTTTAGGCTCCGTGAAATGGTCGGGAGAAATCCCTGGCCATCTTTCGGAGCTTGGCTGATGGACCGGTTCGAGAAAAGGTTGGTTAGGTGGTAGTCGGTCCCAAGGTGAGATACCACCCCGTCACGCTGTACATTCCGCGATATCGCCGAGAGAAATCTTCGACGGTGTTTTGAATGTGTAGCTGATGGCCCGGACTGACACGGGGATAAGTCATGATGGTGTCTTCTGATATAAAGAATTCCGGAGGTAAACTAGTCTCCCATTCGGGTCTCCGGGGGGGGGGGGGGACTATGTCAGGGGGAACATCATGCAGATATCATGATAAATAATGGAACTTTGAGAGGTTCGTCATCGCATAACCGATCTCGCTCTCGAGGCTCGGCCCACGCTCGACTGGTGACGGCATTTTGTAACATCAGGGGCATCGGTTTCACCAATACGAATGTAAACGCCGTCCACCAATATTTACAAACAACGAAACCTGATATCCTTGCCCTAACTGAGAACCAGGTCGATTCGTCAACTGATTCGACATATCTTCGTTGCTCAGGATACGACTTACATTCGAGATTCCGTTTTAAGGGCGGTGTCTGCGTCTTCGCACGGTCCAATCTGGCTTGCCAGAGGATGGAGGCGTTGGAACCCAATAATATGGACATCATATGGTTGAGGGTCGTACTGAGGAATTCCGTTAAATTTCTATGTTGTCTTTACCGCTCCCCGAATGACGATCGACCGGCGACATTTTTCGAACATCTTTCATATACCACCGACTGGATACAGATCAACCAGCCAGCTTCTGAAATTTTTGTCCTTGGCGATTTTAATGTGCACAATTCCGACTGGTTGTTACATTCTAACTGAACCGACGAGGCTGGGGGGCTGGCGGAGATGTTTCCTGTAAGCCACAACTTGACTCAACTCGTGGGGGAGCCAACGCGAATACCGGATGCCCGAGGCGATTATGCGAACACCCTGGATCTGTTTTTGACATCCGAACCGAGTATTTATACCGTAGAGGTTTCTGCGCCACTGGGAAACTCAGATCACTGCTTGGTATCTGTCGCGCAAGCACTTGCATACCAAGCGAATAACCGGCCTAGGCAGCTTCGCCACGTATGGAAGTATGGGGCCGCTAACTGGGACGATATGCGAGATTTCTTCGCATCCTTTCCATGGTCCGAGATGTGCTTCGGAAACTCCGAGGTTAACGCTTGCGCGGAGTCGGTGTCAGAGATTATTCTTCTGGGGATGGAGATGTATATTCCACATTCCATCAAACGAAGTTCGTCTGATAAACCTTGGTTTGACAAAAAATGCGAGCTGATTACAGCGGCAAAAAATAGAGCTTTTAAGCAATGGCGCTCAAATCCCACTGATGTTAACAGAACGAATTTTGTTAGAATCAGAAACGTGTGCAACCAGGCGATTGATACCGCGAAGAAGGCTCACAACGACAGGGTGATCAATAAGCTCCTTCGGTGCCCAACTGGTTCGCGCTCCTTCTGGTCAATGGCAAAGGCTGTCAGCAGTAACTTCGCTTCCTCCTCTTTCCCTCCGTTGGTGACAGACAGCGGGACGTTAGTCACGAATCCCAAGGATAAAGCTAATGTGTTCGCGAATTTATTTTCCGCGAATTCAAACCTCGATCCCGGCCTTTTGCAGCCACCTGTGATCTCGCCGGTACAGTCTTCCATGCGGGATGTGAGATTTCGTCCGCGCACTATTCAGCGCATTCTACGTGAACTGGATTGTAGGAAGGCAACCGGCCCGGACGGAATACCAGCAATAGTCCTTAAGAACTGTGCTCCAGAACTATCGCCGGTTCTTGGCAGACTCTTCCGCTTATCTTATGCACGGAGGACCTTTCCTGCCTGCTGGAAAATCGCTCGAGTTCAGCCAATCCCAAAGACGGGAAAAAAGTGTTTCCCACAAAATTACCGTCCGATAGCATTACTGTCTATTTTATCTAAGGTAATGGAAAAAGTCATCAATACAGAGTTGGTTAAGTATTTGGAGTGCAACGGTCTTCTGAATGATCGTCAATACGGATTTCGTGGCAGGCGGTCCACAGGAGACCTTTTGACACTTATAACCGATATATGGACATCTGCGATTGAACGGCATGGTGAGTCAAGGGCGGTCGCATTAGATATCTCCAAGGCTTTTGACCGCGTCTGGCACGGGGCATTGCTGAGCAAACTTCGTTCATATGGACTTTCCCAACAGCTTTGCGACTGGACGAGAAGCTTCCTCGAGAATCGATCGATCCGGGTTGTTGTGGACGGCGAGTGTTCGGATCTGTATCCTGTTAACTCGGGGGTGCCCCAGGGTTCTATTTTGGCTCCAACCTTGTTCTTGCTCCACATAAATGATTTGTTGGAGACAACGGATAACAAAGTGTTCAGTTTTGCGGATGATAGTACGCTTGTTTCCTCCTTTTCGAGTGATCGGCCGATTGGTGCATCAACGTCGCACCAGCTGAGATGTAGACAGATTGACTCTCTGAACCAGGATCTAGATAAAGTCCTGCAGTGGGGAAAGGCCAATCTTGTCGACTTCAACGCAACGAAGACCCAGTATACAACATTCACAAAGAAAACCGGATCATCGGTTCCACAGCTGATGATGAATGGCCGGGCCCTCGAGGCTGGGGAAAGTTTGAGATTGCTCGGCGTCACGGTCTGTGGGAATGTATCATGGCATAAACACGTATCGGGTATCGCCAGATCAGCCTCAGGAAAACTGAGTTATCTTTTTAGAGCCAAGAAATATTTTACTCCGGCCCAACTTCTTCTCCTATATAAATCTCAAATTAGACCCGCGCTCGAATATTGCTCTCATGTTTGGAGCTCGGCTCCTAAACATACCCTCGACCTACTTGAGAGCGTACAAAGACGAGCGATCCGCCTGATCGGGGACTCGGCGCTGACGTCGGGACTACAGTCGCTATCACATCGAAGACGCGTGGCCGACCTCTGTCTGTTCTACAGATATTATCACGGGTGCTGTTCTTCGGAGATTCTTTGCATTGTTCCACGCAATTCGGTCTATATGCGCTCCACAAGACAATCCGACGGATCGCACCCGTTTGTGGTTCATCTCCCGACAGCGCGAACATCCCTGTATCAGAACTCGTTCCGTTACAGAGCGGGGAAGCTGTGGAACTCCCTTCCCACGCGAGTGTTCCCGGAGCGTTACAACCTGCAACTGTTCAAAAAGAACTGCAACAGTTATTTGGTGGCATCTCGGGGCGCCCACTCGGCGCTATAGGTTCGCCTCTCCCGAGAGAAGTCTAATAAAAAAAAAAAAAAAAAAAAAAAAAAATCAAAAGCGATCGATCCGGGTTGTTGTAGATGGTGAGTCTTCGGATCTGTATCCTGTTAGTTCAGGGGTGGCTCAAGGTTCTGTTTTGGGTTCAGCCTTGTTTTTGCTTCACATTAATGATTTGTTGGAGTCAACGCATAACAGAGTGTTCAGTTTCGTGGATGATAGTACGATTATTTTATCTCTTTCGAGTGACCGACCGATTAGTGCATCAACGTCGCACCTACTGAGATATAGCCAGATTGATCTGGCTAAGGGTAAGAAGTACGTCAGAACAGTTTTTCCCAAATAAATTCGTGAAGAAAATGTTGCTTCGTCTTAATATGTGGTATTAAATCCACATGTAATTCTAACGATACCACTTATCGTAACTCCAAAATACTTTGCATGCATTTATTAGAATCAATATTCTCAGAAAATTTCTGAATTCCTTGAATTCTAGTAGAAGATGCTACAGGTACTCTCATATTACATTTTACTTTTATATCTACTTTAACAAAGTTAACGTATACGAACATACACTTTGCAGACATTATACTCTCATTTATTCAAACTTATGATAGCAATTTTTATAACCTACAATTTCAAAAATATTCCAACAGCTAACAGGTTTGCCTCTATAATTTTATTATCGTGGATTTATGGGAATAAAGCAGTATTCTGTTTTATATCAATTTTTATTGCCTTTATTGAAGAATTATAGACCGGATACTCGCGAATTACTCCTAAACGTATTGTTATGGCCTATTCAACAGGTTTTAGACGAATGGGAGTTTTATGGGTTTAACGCTCATTAAAGATTTTGAATTTATAATTGAAGCACTAGGATTTTGGAAAAAAGAAAAGAAGACCATTTCGTTTGTTGTTAATCGTGATGTTTATCCAAAATAGAATTTATGTTATTTGTTATAAGGTGTTATACTGTGGGTGGCTGAATTAAAATGGCATTTTGGCAAACACTTAAGTTGTACATGGAAATTGCGATTTTCCTGAATGAAATTGACTTTTAATGTGATTCGGTGGACATTTTTTGACTGATAGCTGTCGCGAGAGAAACTACTTCCAACGCTTAGAAATTCAATAAATATATACTCGTTTCAGTCTAGCGACCTCCACGCTTTTGTCTTTATTTTTAGTTACCTCCTGCACTAAGTTAAGTAATTACATTAGACTGTGTTTCTTATGCCTCTGCTACGTGGATGTACAACATACAGAGTAAAACGTACAGCGTTGACGCTACGCTCTAGCCTCCTATTAATACTACATTCTTATCGCTACTTATTGATAAAAGGTTTGAGGTCCTTTCTTATGACTCATCTTCTGATAGATAGTGTTACATAATTAACCTAAGTTAATTATCACTCCCCCTGTAAATCCTTAAAACTGTTGTGGGGTAGGCAAGGGTGGTGTCAACGTACGACACTAGGTTAACTAAACACACCGAGGTTGTTCCGACGAAATTGTTCTCAGAAGATCGATCACCCACGGAGCATGAAAAAAAACAGTAACTGTAGCCAGAAATTCATTGATTGTTCACTGATTGACTGTTACTATGTTGTTGAATAAAGATTGTTAAACTTCTTACTGAAACAATTGTGACTAATAAGAATATAAATTTTATCCGGAAAACTGTGTTGAAATAAACTTTAGTCTAGATAGGCACGAATTAATTAATTGTTTCTCCGAACGAGGTGCTTGGTTAATTCACTTGTCCCGGTCACGAAAATGAAAGTTTAAGTTTGGCACCAAAGGTAAAAATTAATTTCCTCAGCGAACGCAACTCGATTCGGACTTGACACTGCTACTGTGGCGGTTCCGAAAACGCCACTGCCTACTTGCCCAATTACCCCCCAAGCTTCCTGTGCTGAAGCCCCTCAAATTCCATTGTTTCATAATTGCTAATTGCTGCTAATTACATTTAGCACCTGTAAAAAGAATTTCACCTACAGGGGCATTTTTCCTTGCATCAACTCATCGGCAAAAATGTTCCCAACAAAGAATTCTTAGCATTCATAATCCAATGCACTAGAATTCGCAGGAAAACTATTCCGGCACCATTGTTTGCCAAGCAATTTTGTCCCTCATGTGCACCCTAATCTTCCCACATGCACGTATCTTGCAGACCCTTTGTCCAAGGGACAAAAGCAAATACACGCACCTAGCGTCTAGTGCCATAAACTGAATTCCTTCGCATGTAAACATGCATAAAAATTCGATCCCTTTTCATACACATTGGCTGGCGACCTTTTTTCCCCACAATAAACAACCCAAGCAGCTGCATGTAATTAGCGCAATCAACGCTGAAGCCAATTTCCCCAAGTCGCACCAAGTGCAAACAAAGAACGCTGTTCCTCCACAGGCTTCCTGGCGATACCATAAACAATCCCTATCGTTTGTGGTATCCTAAAGTTTTCATTTAATAAGTGGCTGCTATTTATCCAGCTGACCCTCATTATCGAACGATGCATAGGTCGCTTTTCCCTTTGTATTGTAATTGCCCTGAAGCCATCCCTCATGACCTCAATACATAACCAAATACAAACCCATTAGCATCCCACGAAATTCGATTTGTTTGTTTCAACGAACACACATCTCCTGGATGCACATTATGTCCCTTCTTGGTGTTTCAGATGCGTTGTCATGGTGTATTCCATGAAAGAACCCATGAAGAACCCATACATGTGTACTACCATCGATCTTCGCCCCAAACGATTGAATATCCTGAAGTCGTATTCCAACCACCGATTCAGACGGTTCGTCTTCCGCTCCCCGTTTCGAACCGCGGGGACGCGTACATTCAGAATTTTCCATTTAACGTGTCGGATTGCAGTTGCGTGCGTAAATCAGTTTTACCTATTAATTACCCTTGTCGTGTGTGCGCCTTTACCAAGTCGAGAGTCGACCATCAGTGTTCTAATGTATGTTAACGTCGAACTTTACTCGACAAAAATACATTTTTACGAGACATGTCGTTTAATCCCCGTTTGTGTTAAGGAATAAAATAATAAAGAACTCATTTAACTAATAAACAATATACAGTACGTTTCATTCACTTTTGCTTCGGTGCCATCTGTGTGTTTTGTTTCACAGCCTGGGAACAATGTCAGCGAACAGCTTGTCTTCTCTTGGTTTTGTTTCGGCGGAATTTATAGTGACGGTGGCGGAAGAAGGGAATCAGCGCCGTGCACCGGTGCAACATACTTCTTCCCCCCATACTACAACTCGACTTCTTTCATTGGGTGGAAAAAGACTACGACATGCAACGACCGCGACACCTCTGTACTGTTGGACTGTTAAAATCTGACTCTTCGAGGCAATCCACATCCCATCAGATGCAACGGTGGTGGATCACACCGATGTGGGAGGAGCGAATCGGATCTACTTGGCGACGGCCGATGGGCGATCGAAACGGCCTTAAATGGGAGGATTTCCTCCATATGACCGTACAGATCAAGCACGGTGCACTTTGGCCTGAAATACCGAACACGAACGAATCTACACTTGTTCAAACAAAGGAACAAGCATCAGGGGCTGCAGGCATTGTTGTCGTAAATCATCGTCTGATCGCCTGAGAACGAAATAGGTTTCTGTGTCCTATGCAAACAAAAACGCTATTTCGAGGGTCATACGTTAGATGCCCATTGTTTGTGGTTTAGCCGTATTGCTCTAGTGAACGATGTAGGATAGATATTTTGTTGACATTAAGTCAACAGAAATTTCGCCGACGATAGCAAGGGACCAGGCTGGATTGCTGTATGTTTAGTTTAGGCAAGCATCGTAGGGCATCGCCATTAATATGATTGTTTCAATTAATGTGCTGGTACACGGGTACGATGGTGAGGAATTTGACTTGCAGATGTGCAAGCATACGTCTCACCCAGGGTGGCCATTGACCAGCGGTTGGTAGATAGAATCAACACAGTGAGGTTACTGTGTTTGTTTTAGTTTTCAGGAAGGAGCATCATAGGACATGATCGTGGGTATGATTGCTTAAATAACAATCATGTTCATGCCACATCACAAAATCACATAATCGGTTGATGGCCGATAAAAGGGAATTGGTTGCAATTGTTGCGAACCTATGGATATGGGGGCAATGTTTGATTACGTAATGTAGGAAAAATATCGGCTGCAGCTGTGTCAACAAGTACGCTGGTCGGCGTGTCTTCTTAGACCAACGGATTGTTGGTACAAGAACACGATGAAAGATTGGCGCATGTTTATCGATTATGAGTGCTGACGAGCTGAGCCGATAGGGTTGGAACGGTTCGTATATTATGAACAGAATAATTTAATGCTAAGTATGCATGCGAGGGTTTTGCTTTCACGTGAAAGCTTACGCTGCTCATTTGCAGGTAAGTAAAATGACCTTGAATGGTAAGTGGGAGGCAGGTTTGTGGTGGTGCGAGAAGTATTTGCGCCAGGCACGGGCGCGCGGTTCACTTCTGCCCCATCGATGTTGCTTGACGATTTGTTCCATTAGTTATTTTAAGATAATATTCAAATTAGTATTTGGCTTTGTCAAAGGAAAATGTCTACACATAGCTACACACATGTGTGTATGTACCAATTTCACTTTTTTTGCAAATGCTCTGCACTTGACGAGTGCCCCACTGACCAGTGCGTGTTGTCCGCTCACTGATTTCAAGTTAGACGACTTTATCTTGCCACCAAACGAATTAATACACTGTTAAATATATTTGTTTTATTGAATTTAGTATTATTCGCGAAAAATTACACACGTTTTAACATTTATTCGCACGAGAACGAATTTACCTGCGGACGGCCGTAATTTAATGAATAATATTTCTTACTAGAAGCGTTTACAGATTAAAAAAAAATACAATTAAAGCACACGGACGCACTCGCGTCCGGACACGGCGGTGGTGGAACAAAACGATTCGTGGCGCTGTAACTATCCACGATGATAGGTTAGTAAAGACTGATCCCAATTAGGGATGAAATTGGATTTTTAATTTTTGCACTTGACAACCAAAAGAGAACACACTTCTGCGCTCTCATTGCCACGTTCTTTGATGTGTGGTAGATTACATCGGTAAACTGATGATCGAGGGGAGCGGGAGAATGAGAGAACAGAAACTCGATGTATGATTACTTGGGGTAGATTTGGTTGTATGTGCATGAATCAATGTAGTTCTGAGCGGAACCCATTGACCTATTTCGGTTCAGAGTACATTAATCTGTACGAAGACAGAACAGTGAAAGAGAGGAAAATTAAGCTGATGATATTCACCTGCAAAAAGAGAGCAATGATCCCCAGCGAATGAAGTGTCTGGAGAAAATGGAAACGACGCTGACTTGGCTAGGGAAATCTGATCATGGGAACTAACTTGAATGCTTTAATAATTTCCCCAGCGGTCGCAAGCAACCGCCGTTTGATCAGACTATGCCGTTGCTAACCGGCATGATGCGATTTCCTGTGGAAATCTCATGGGTTAGCGAAATGGGCTTGCCGTATGGCAAAAGAGTAGCTAAACTCAATTATGCATTATCTGCATAGGATAATGAGTTTAGCTATGCGTCCGTTTAACATGTTTTACAGGTGGAACAGCCTATAAGGGGAATGGGTAGAAATGACGCGCTGAAAGCGGTCGAAATTGGATTAGGATTGTGGGATGGTTCTCCATGTGATAAAGAGAAACCCCACAGGTTAATTTACAGAGAATGGGTGGTTCTTTGGGAATGTCTTAAAGAACCCCCACACTCTTACCAATCCATATCCTTATCCACAGAGTCAAGCATCACATTCCTGTCAATAGCGTATTCCCACCATACAATAGACACATTTTAATAAATTGTTCATCCCTAGAAATACATAGTCCCTATCTCTATAACTTAATATTGTGTTGGCCACATGTCCGTTTCAATAGCATACAAGAACTTTTCATTTCCCACGCTTTATCGCAAATTATTCAATTGGCTACCTTTACCATTTGCCAAATCTGTACGATTGGCCCAAAATATTATTTACACGTAGAAACAACGACACTTCCCCCAATCCAAAAGTTTGCTTCGTGGATTCACCGTTTCTATCGACCCTTTGTACTGTGGACAATTGCGACCCCTTACAGCTAGTGCAGAGGGTTGGTTAACGGTGAATTTGAAACGAATAAAATCAAAAAGGATTATAGATTGGTGAGAGCGAAAAAAGGGGTCGACTCCAGCCACAGAGACAAAAAATGTAAAGTCGACGGAGCAAGGAGTCGACTTTAATTAAGCAGGTGAGTTTTTAGTGTGGTTGATGACGGGTCGTGAGCGGAGATTGTTTTAGCCAGAGCTCTATGTAATTTAATAGAAAAAAAACGGAAAAGATTAAAATGTTTCAATTCCCTTCTTTTATTGAGGATATTTTCTTGTGACCTGTTTAACCTGTAATTTAAAAGAATTCAGACACATGTGCAATAAAAATTTAATGAAAAAAAAAACAGTGCAGTATAATATTTCTGATCACACAATCGCATTTCCTTTCCAATCGTCGTAGAGTTTAGGTCGTCGTGAATTATGTTCAGTAGGTTTAACATCTGTTCTACGTTACAAAATTATAATACATCCCCTTTGTGTAATAGTGCACTAAAAAAAGCAACAAAAAAAACCAGGCCAGACCCTTGTTGTGCAGTGTGCTGTGTTTATAAGACAAGAGTAGTGTAAAACGATTGCAATGAAATGGCCTTCGGGCCAAATGTGAATAGTAACCAGTTTAGCGATCTTACGGGAGATAGAAAGAGCGATATCCGACCAAACAAAATGAAAAGAACACTTACGAAAACAGAGGAATTTTTTCCTAGTTTACCAACAATGAACAATACAAAAAATCCAAAATTTCTAATTATATCATCGAAGGAGAGTGGTAAGCCTATTTCATCACTAAGCCCATTTTTAATTAAACAATTGATAGACGATGTTAGCCAAGAGCATGAACAAATCACTGTTTTACGAGACGGACAATTATTAATTTAGCCTATTCTCAAAAAATCGCAGACCGTTAATTAAAATAACAAACGTTGGCAACGGCATAGTTTACGCCCCTTGTCTCATAACCATCTCAGAAGCGGAAATAATAGCTGAAATGGGTCAACAAAAAGTCACAGATGTGTACAAATTTACCAAAGTAGATGACTGTAAAGTCCGAAGATCCTCCGCACTTGTTATTTACTTTTAACCTATTCCAACCACCGAAGTCGGTTGACATCGGTTTTTATAAAACTCAGGTCAGCGAAGATATCCCCAACCCCATGAGATGCCGCAACTCCCAACGACTCGACCATACCACAAAACGCTGCACCAATACCACAATGTGCGAAAAGTGTAATCTGCCACCTCATAGCCCCGTAAATTGCGGTCGCACTATGTGCGTCAACTGTTCGCCCACTTACTCGGCGGCGGATAAAACCTGTCCCTTGTATATCCAAGCGAAAGAAGTATTAACAATAAAAACCACAAACAAATGCTCAATGGGCGAAGCCAAACGAATTCATAAGGAAAAAAATATCCACAAACCTGATCAACTTTTAGGAAGCTTCACAGGTACACTAAAATCGAACCAATTACAAGGACCCTCAACGGAACAAAACAAATAAAAAACTACACCCAAGGAATCCCGTCTAACCAGCTCCTCCTCATCTGCTACAATCAACAGTCTTCAAATTGCATTGCCCGACAAGCCAAAAAAGCCAACAACACATAACCCAACCAAACCAATTTCGTCTATAACACCACTAATCCAACGAACACCATCAATTAAATTAACGCCATCAACTCAACAAACATCTGTGGGGATTCTCTATATTACATGGAGAACCAACCCACAATTTCAACCACAATTTCCGCCTTATTTCGACATCGAACAGCGCGTCTCATCAACCCCTATCCCACCGTTCATGCTATTCATCTGGAATATCATATTTCCCAAATGGACGCATAGCTGAATTCATTCTTTTATGCAGATAATGCATAATTGAATTCAGCTACCTTTTTGCCATTCGGCGACTCCATTTTTGCTAGCCCATCAGATTTCCATCGGAAATCACATCATGTCGGTTAGCAACAACAAGTCGAAGCAGACGACACTGTTGCATATTCATGCAACCGCTGGGGAACTTATCAAAATCTTTAATTTGTTCTCATGATAAATTACCCTATCCAGTTTGTCGTCACGTCGGCTTTTCCGCAGATCATCCATTCGCTTGGTATCAATGATCTCTTTTCGCGGTTAAATAGCACCAGATACATTTTCCTCTCCTTCACAATTCTGTCTTTCCATAGTGCAATGCACCCTGAGATCACCCCAATCACCACACTAGGTCAGTGGATCATTCTCAGACGCTGCATTAATACACACACACTAAGCCAGATCAACCCTGGGTACTTTGGTAAATTTGAGTGCTTTCCTTTTGATATCTTCATCCTTTCTACGCCCACCGACGTCGAACGAGTACGCGAGTACTTATCCACTTCGATGAGCATGGGGACTTGAGGGATGCACAAGAGAGCACGATTACCATTGGCTGATCGTTGTGCAAAAGCAGAAATCTCAATGTCCATCCCTAATTGGAGTTAGTCGCTAGTCGTTACACATCCACCACCGGTGACAGTCACGCCGCGCCGTATCAAAATTATCCCGCGTCGCGTACATTTAATTCAGCCAGTCGCTATCCTATCTCCCCCGTGGTCGATCACGCTGTCGCCTTGAAAAAGAATTTAAAAAAAGAAAATGTATATAATTCAATTTTAAAAAAATTAATTATAAGTGCTAAGTTAAAGTTAAGAAAAACAGAAAAATAAAAACGGAGTAGATCGAAGCAACAATCCAGTCGTTTTTATTTAACTTATTCTCCTCGGATGAACAATTTACTACGGAACAACCGGTAAGTGCAGTGGGGAAGAAAGTGAAACAGTGCGCATGTCTGGTGCAATACTTCTCTTACCCCCACACATCATCAACTCAATTAACCACATTCGGACCCCCACAACTACAAACAAGTTCGCCAACAAACAACCAAACTGAAACCATTCCACAAACGACGACAAGCTGCTCTGCTAATAGTCATTCGCAACGCACCCCTTCAACTAAATCAAAGGTAAAAAGTAAACTGTCTCTCACTAATATAAAAATTAATAAAAATGTATATACGAGTACCTTAGTAGATGACGATATTACAATGAAACTATCAAAATAACAACCAAGCCCCTGACTCTGCTGTTCCTGAGGTTGGACACATGAACTCAATCCAGAGTCCAAGTGCCCCACATCCGGAACAGCGGAGTCTAGATCCTAGCAACATACATCCCACCAACCATACCTTCCAAAACCTTAATAAATTAAAGAATATACAACCCCATCCCTCAACAAAATTAAGTCCCAAGGACACTAGCAGGGCTGAATGCCCACAACTCACTCCAAAACAAAAACCATTCACCATTCTACAATGGGGCATGAACGCTTATACCAATAACTTTGACGAATTAAACAAGAAACACATTGTCCAGTCAACACCAAGCCATTCATCCCTAAATCCTATGTAGGCTACTTTTACAATTTACCAGCAAACACATCACACAAACAAGGTGTAGGATTACTAATGAAGAAAGATACTTCCCACAAAATCCTCTCCATCATTACAAATATCCAAACTCTGGTTGTAGAAATACAACACCCTTTAAATTTCACCTACATTGCTTATATCTCCCCCAATTCAGCCATTAAATAAAAATGATCTTCAGGCTATACTCAACCAAACAAATGAGCCCAGAATACTTGGAGGAGACATAAATGCTTAGAGTACACTCTGGGGTTCACCTTCCACAAACAAAAGAGGAGAAATAATTGAAAATCTCCTCCTCACCTCTACTCTGAGCCTCCCGAATGAAGGTTCCAGCAATCACCTTTCTACCCACAATACCCTCACGCATATAAATATTACTTGTTGCTCTCCAGAATTGGTTCCGAAAACTTCATGGTAAGTTCCATGGTAAGTGACCATTTCCCCTTCTTAAGCATAATAAATAATCAACAACCGATAACCCATCATAACAGATCTCCAAAATAAAAATCGATTTTGCCAACTGGGCACTTTTTGAAAGAAAAGTTGACAAATTAGTTAGAGTTAGGACAGAAAACCACCTCTCAGAATTATTTGAAATCCGGGACGGACTAAAACAGGGAGATGGTCTACCACCACGTCTTTTTAACCTTGAGCTCGAATATGTCATCAGAAAGGTACAAGGCGACAACATGACCGGATCATCCCTGAACGGGGTCACACAAGTGCTCGCATATGCGGATGACATCGCCGTTCTGGGCTATAATCTAGAAACTGTAAGTAAAAACAGTGAAATCATCATGCAAGCGACAGAAGAGGTGGGCCTAGAAATAAATGAAGACAAAACAAAATACATGATTACGGCGAGATCAGGTGGAACTCAGGGAACACATATAAACGTCAGAGGCAAGATATTTGAAAAAGTTAAAGAATTTAAATATCTGGGAACGATGCAGGCGGCCAGTAGTGAAATGTCGAAGCAAATTAACAAAAGACCACACTCCGGCAACGCTAGTTGGCACGCAGTCAGTAAACTGCTGAAATCCAAACTGCTATCACGTCATATAAAGCTCCGTGTCTATAGAATGATAATCTTGCCGATTGTTCTATACGGATGCGAAACATGGGCTCTCACCAAACGGGAAGAAAACAAATTCCACGTATTCGAGAATAAAGTTTTGAGGGGTATCTTTGGAGGTAAATATGACGAGGAGGCAGGACAATGGCTGAAACTCTGTGGCAGTTCCGCCAAACCCACTGTTACTTACCTGAAGAACCCCCATAACTTCGACCCAATCTTATAAGTTTCGCTAATGCAATCGCATTAGCACCTTAAATGCTTTACGCATCTAGGTTACCTAAGGTTATTTATTATTATTTACTGGCCTGTAGGAACCCGGAAGTTCATGACCTCACCGACTCGGCTTCGCCATTGTTCCCTGTCTTGTGCGCTCTCCTTCAACGTTCGACCATCCGATCCGATCTCCTCGAGGTCCAATCTAACATTGTCCTGCCATCTCTGTCGGGGCCGTCCTGTCGGTCTTTTCCCCGTTAGTTTACCGTAAGAATTCTATGCACGGTCCTATCATCGGCCATTCGCGCTACGTGTCCGGTCCATCTTAATCTTCGCGACTTGATTACTCTTACTATTGTAGGTTGGCGGTATAGCTCTTCCAATTCGTGGTTGTGGAGTTTCCTTCATTGTCCTGACTCCTCGTCATATTTACCGCCAAATATACCCGTTAAAACGTTATTCTCGAATACGCGGAATTTGTTCCGTTCCCGTTTTGTAAGAACCCATGTTTCGCATCCGTATAGAACAATCGGCATGATTATGGTTCTATAGACACGGAGCTTTATATGACGTGATAGCAGTTTGGATTTCAATAGTTTACTGGCTGCATGCCAACTAGTGTTGCCGGAATGTAGTCTTTTGTTAATTTCCTTTGACCTTCCGTTTCTGGTTGTCAGTATCGGTCCCATATATGTAAATTCTCTGACATTTTCAAATATCTTGCCCCTAACGTTTATATGTGTTCTCTGAGACCCACCTGCTCTCGCCGTAATCATGTATTTCGTTTTGTTTACGTCTATTTCTAGGCCCACCTCTTCTGCTGCTTGCATGATGATTTCACTGTTTTTACTTATAGTTTCTAGATTATCGCCCAGAACGGCGATGTCATCCTCATACGCGAGCACTTGTGTGACCCCGTTCAGGGATGATCCGGCCGTGCTGCCGTCTTGTACCTTTCTGATAACATACTCGAGGACTAGGTTAAAAAGGCATGGTGAGAGGCCACCCCCTTGTTTTAGTCCGTCCCGGATTTCAAATGGTTCTGAGAGGTGGTTTTCTATTCTAACCGCCCTTTGTTTTCGTTCATGCAAATTTGAGTGAAGGCGGCATATTTTTTCGGGTTCCCTAGCTCAACCACAATATGGTAGAGTCTTTGCCTTGCGACTGAGTCGTAGTCTTTTTTGAAATCCACGAACAGTTGGTGAACCGTCTCTCCGTATTCCCACTTCATTTCCAGCAGTTGCCTTATTGTGAACATCTGGTCGCTTGTTAACCGGTTCTGACGGAATCCGCATTGGTAGTCTCCCAATATTTCTTCAGCGTACGGTGTGATTCTTTCCAGTATGACATTTGTTAATATTTTGTATGTGATTGGGAGCAATGATATTCCTCTGTAATTTTCGCAGTCAGATCTGTAGCCTTTTTTGAAAATGGGGATAACTATTGAGGTTTGCCATTCTTCCGGAATGATTTCCTTGTCCCATATTATTTTAACAAGTTGATGGATCTTTCGAGCGGTTGCCCCTCCTCCATGCTTCACAAGCTCTGCTGGTATGCAATCGACTCCGGGAGCCTTGTGGTTTTTCAGTCGATATATCGCGTCTACAACTTCGACGAAAGAGGGATCTGGGGCTCGGCTGTATGTACGTCTGGTGCGTTTATTTGTGGTTGATGGGTGCGCACATTGAGCAGGCTTTCAAAGTACTGCTTTCATCTTGTCACGATATTTTTTGTTTCTGTCACCAGGCAGCCGTTTGTGTCTCGGATTATTTTGGCTCTCCTTCGGGAGCCATTTCTAATTGAATTTATGCCGGCATACATACCACTGCTGTTCTTTGCTCTGGCATTTTCTATGATTTTTTCGATCCGAGTCTTCTCCCATTCGCGTTTTTTGTCGCGTATCTTACTGCGTTGACTTCATCATATGCTTCTAAGTGGATCATTCTGAGCCGTTTACGTTCTTCGATCTTTGCCCTGCACTCATCGTCAAACCAAGGTTTGGACTTAGTTGTTTTCTTAAATCCTAATACCTCTTGGGCTGTTTGTTTGAGACACACTCTGATCGATGCCCATTTAGTGTCCTCACTATTGGCTTCCTCTTCCTCACTACTGTCATTCTCTAGGCTGCTAAATCTATTCGTTAGTTCGTCTTGATATTCACCCCTTTTACGTAGGTCTTTTAGTTTATCAATCTCGAACTTTTTGCTCGTCTTCCGTGACTGTCCATGTGGGTTTGCTGCAAGCCGACTTCTAATTTTGCCCATCACTAGAAGATGATCGGAGTCGCAATCTACTCCTCTACATGATCTTACGTCAAGGATAATCGAGTGGTGTCTTTTGTCTATGAGGAAGTGGTCTATTTGGTTACGCGTTACGCCGTCGGGTGATATCCATGTAGCTTTATGGATTTGCTTGTGCTTGAACATCGTGCTTTTCACTACCAGATCTTTTGACGCTACGAACGTGATAATTCGAATACCACTATCATTTGAAACGTCATGTAGGCTTTCTTTACCTATTGTTGGTTGGAAGATATCTTCCTTTCCAATTTTTGCATTGAGGTCACCGAGGAGGATTTTAACATCGAATGATGAGATCCCATCAAATATTTCCTCTAGGGTCTCGTAGAATGTGTCCTTCGTTTGTTCGTCGGTAGACTCTGTTGGGGCGTGTACCTTTATAAATACATAATTGTACCATGGGCCCTGTATTTTTAGCACCGAGATTCGGTCATTAATAAATTGCACATCATTTACATGGGACGTAATCTTCTTGCTTATGATGAAGCCAGTTCCGAGGTTATGTGTATCGGTACCTCCACACACCAGTGTAAACCCGTTGGTTTCGATTACTTGATGTGGGAGTCAAACTTCCTGAAGCGCGACGAAGTCCATTTTATATTGTTTCGCGTTTTCTACGACCGTGTGTACCGCGCCTGGTTTAGATAACGTTCGAAAATTCCACGTGCCGACGCGTATATCCCGCTTTTTTCGTTTTTCCCTACGTCTTCTTTTTGCCTGGTCGGTGTTTTCTTGATGATTTTTTCCCTTATGGCCGTGTCGGCTCATCACACCTACGCCTACCGCGTTTTTCGTGGGATTGCTTTTTGTATATTGGTTATTCATTTTTGATCCCACGAGTCTTGGAGTTTCAAATAGTCCGCCACATCAGAGCCCCGTTTTGATATGGTAAGGTCTGCTTACTGCTCTGATTCGACCCGGTGTCGCTAGCCTGTCTGACATGGGTGACCCGACTGGAAGCATATGCTTCAGTCAGCATAGCCTGAGTAATTCATTGTAGTTTAAGCCCCCGCACCAAGTCAAGGTTTCTACCAAGTGGGGGAGGTTATCTAAGGTATAACCTAAAAGCCCCTGTAAAAGAATTCTTACCTTTCATGCATCTCTTGGCATACAAATTCCCTACAAGAATTCTTTCCATTATACAGGAGCATAAAACCAAATCCTCTTCGGTACCTTCGGTTGCCAGGCAAATTCCAACCTTCCCACACCTGCACCGCAATCTCCCCGCAGCAAAAAACATTTCCTTCCCAAGGATAATTAATGCTTTCAATGTATTATCTGGAAATGCCTGTAAACAATTTTTCCTACAAGGGCATTCATGCATGTATCAATGCATCTCTGCATTAGCGACCAAGAACCGAATTCCCAATTAGTGTAGATATTCACACTAGAGTTCGATCTTGGCGTCGCCATAGATGCCATACATAATTGACACAGATGGTATACACAACCGTCATTGTGTAACCATCTAAATTACTTTCCAAAGACTGTTGATTCAGCTGCGAGCACTTCTCTCGGAAATACTTCTTTGTTTGAATCTTCAAACAATCACCAACGTCGCGCTTGGCCGCCGGATTGGGTTCAATAGCATAAACATATGCAAACAAAAGAATCCGATTCTTCCAGTCGGCAGAGATACTTTAGCGTTTTTAATGATCGTGAAGAACGTGTGATTCGAACTCACGCTATGACAGTTAGAATCCCCAAAAATTGAACCAAAGCGTAACACATCAGGCTACTGGCCGATTTTTGAATTCGATTTTTTTTAAACTCAAGTATATTCCACTGATGTGAATTGTTTTGTTATCGCTACGGTATACGGCAGTGATGTATTTTCGTATTCGATTTTCGTTCGGTGCTCTTCACTATTTACGTGCATTGTGTGTGTGTCTGTTAGAGACATCACAATACGATATACGATCTTCATTGTAGAAAGTATCGCAATCCCTTTTAGCATCTAATGACTGGCTGCTATTTACTCAGCTGACCCTCATTGCCGAACGATGTCTTAGGTCGCTTCTTCCTTTGTTCTGCATCCCTTGTCTGGGTTTCGTTTCTTTTTGACCTGCGGGCGTTAGTAAACAATCTGGCCTCAATGATCGACTTCACGCACACCACTACAGGACCGCACCAGTGAGATACTTTTCCATCACCAGACCGAGCCGGTCGGGTCTCCACTACGCTACCGTAGCGCTGTGGGACGCGTAAATACGATGAGCCGCCTTTTAACCATTGAGGGGTGCGATCGGAGCTCGCACCCCTGTGAGTCGTGAGTGTGCAAAATGGCAAACGCCAATATCCGCCATCCTGCCTGTTGAATGTGACATTCAGACCGCATACCATTAAACAATTTAAATAGCATAAAGTAAAACAATTTAAATCGCATAAAGTAAAACAACTCCCAATTATGAGCAAAGTGTTATTTCAGTAATAAGTTTGATATGTAGTCTGATAAAGTGTGATGTCTACATTAGCGGGGACATTAATTGTGCTTATCTTTAAAGTAGTTTATATTGCGCCAGCCATTAAAGGAACAAATAAAGTGATGATCTAATTAATAACTTAAATCAGTGCGTTTGACTTTCTTTCCCGGTGTACGTCTTGTTCTGCGGCTTAGAACTTTTACTCACCAGGTGAACTATCTTTCAGCGGAACTTTGTCTTAGTTAAGCTGGTGGAACGAAGTGAACCTAGTGCCCGTGCCTTGGCACAATACTTCCTCCCCCACAACTCCAGTACCACGAATTGGAAGAGCTATACCACAAACCTACAATAGTGAAAGTAATCAAGTCGCGAAGATTAAGATGGGCCAGACACGTGGCGCGAATGGGTAACGATAGGACCGTGCGTAAAATTCTTGACGGTAGACCAACGGAAAAGAGACCGGTAGGACGGCCGCGGCGGAGATGGGAGGACAATGTTAGTTTTGACCTTGAGGAGATCGGATCAGATGGTCGGGCATGGAAGGAAAGTGCACAGGACAGGGAACAATGGCGTAGTCGAGTCGGTGAGGTCCTGAACTTCCGGGTTCCTACAGGCCAAAAAATAATAATAAAAACGATAAAAAGGAAAAAGATTGAAAAACACGAATATGAAGAGAAGATAAGTAATCCTTAATGTTTGTAAACGTTTTTGTTTGTTTAATTTTAAATGGGTTTTCTAAGTATTTCTGTTTTATTTCATTTTGTTTCATATGTATTGTAAGTGCTTACTCAGTATTCGTTTTGAATTTGCTCGGAAGGAGCTTCATCTAACTTTTCTAATTTTACTACAAGTTTATTGTATATACGTGGTGGTTCAGAGGGAACTCACCCGATTTGTGTTTATAACCGTTTTGGGCTCGAAAGGAGCTCGTATTATATGTGGGCATCAACACATTTGGTGTACGAATCGGCGAAATGACTTCAACCGTAGATTTAAAGTAATTGTCACCTGCACGCTTCTGTTCTTACTGTTTTTCACTTTCTACTGGCACTGTTTATTGTCTGCCTTTGTGTCTTTCGTGTCCAATCTCGCGTGTTCGCTTTTTATTTTACACGCGTGTTCACTTTATATTAACTCGCCTTTCGGGGTCACCAATTTGGCGGTTTTTTAAACTGTCGATTGGCTAATGTGTTCCACCAAACACTGTTTACAAAAGAAACACAACGAAATGTTTTTTTAAATTTGCTTATTTTTTTTCTTTCAAATGTATTTTAGTAAGTCAATTAAAAAGGATTTAAAAATAATAGGTAATCTTTTTTTAATAAAAAACAACATTCAACGTTTTATCTTCACGGTCACCATTACACAAGTATATAGTTTTTCTTTCGCGAATCATTCACTAATTCTTGTTTTGTTTTTACAACTACTGACAATACCGAAATGGAATATTTAGCAAGCCTCGGGACTTGCTAAATAAGGCCAAGACCGGTTCCCGGTTGTAGAGCCGATGATGATGATGACAAAACCGAAAACGAATATCTCTCGAATATGAATCTCACACATCACGTTTTTCGGATGATATTTAATTTTTAGTTTACAGACAGACACACGCTCGACGTTCTGTTCTTGCTTCTTCCTGTGTACTGAATTTTGAACTAAAATTTACTTTTAGGGGGTGATTCTACTCACCACATCGTTCTCTTTTTCGCTTTTCTCTTAATCGAGAATCTCTCCACCAGGGAAGATCGCACTCTTTTTTCAGTCCTGCGGTTTTCTGTTTCATGGCAGGCCATATGTGCATTTGCGCCCACTCACACAGACGCGGGTGTTGCTGTCTGTCCGGCGGAGATCCTCCTGGGATCCCCAGAATTTTCACACCTTCTGTCGAATATCTTTTGTATATATTCGGGTATGGGGTTTATTCTGCTTGGCGATCTTGGGATGGTGGTAACTATCCTTGGTTGTGATTATCGTATTTGCTTTGCCCTATGGGAACAGCCTTTGAGTTTATTGTTGTTTCTCCGCAATGGCCTTTGTTTAGACGAAGTGCATTGCGGGAGGGTCAAAGGTTTAGCTGACGGATTATATTACGGCAATTTGCTTATTGCCAGGGATTTGATGTTTGTCGACATCTGGCGCAGCTGTGCCAAACACTTATGTTTATCCAACTAATGGATTGGTACACATTTTCCATACTGGTCGTGTCCTTCAATCGCCGTGCAGGTAACAGGAATTTGTTTCGGACTTGGGGCCCATGTATCTGTGGATACGTGGGGTTGTTGACCCGGTATGGGTGTTGTGGGCGTTCTTAAAGCTCACCTGAAGAACCCACCATATTCGCAACGCATATTTGGACCTCAATCTCCCCGCATCAAAGCATTTCCTTTCACAAGGGCATTCTCCATGCATCAACGCTGTTGTACTTTTTGTTTCAGGAAGCGTGTTTCTTAATCCTTAAAAGGACTACGAGATTTCTTACAATAGTTCCTGAAACCTGTCGCACAACAGGGTTCGTTGCCGTGCTTCCTCTGAGTCCAAAGGGAAGAGCAACGTCCTTAGATTTGGCCTTTTGTCCTTGGTCTTCTCTTGGTCTTCCAGGCCAGGTGATACTTAGCAAAAATGAAAATCCGGGTTGTCTTCGTTTTCAAATTAAAGAGTTTTATTTTTTCAGTTAGTTCTTCCACTGGGGTATTTCCTCCAGGGACACAAGACGAATTTAAACTGCGGCCGGGAGATCACTAAACCATCCCTTTATAAAGGAAAAGGAATCGAAAATTGTATCTCAAATATACACATTTTCGTGCAACAATCTCGATCTTTTGGATATTTCGAGCGAGATGTTGTGTTTACACAAGATAAGAAATCAATTTCTTGAATTCTTACGAAACCATTACGCAGATGTGTGAATGTATCTGCTTTTGAGTTTTTGTTTGTTTAACTCAATGGAATTTTTAGGATAGAGATAACGATCTCTGAATTTTGGATTTGGGTGATGCTGTGGAGCAAATATAGAACAATAAACGAATATTGGATTCGTTTATTGTGAATTTTAATTTTAATTTTGATTTTGGATTTTATTATGCCGTGGGGGCAAATGTTATGCGATAAACGAATGTTTGATTCGTTTATTGCGAATTTTGGATTATGTTTGGGTTTTTTCAGGTTTTGATAGGATTGGGATGTATGGATGGGGGAAAAGGTGGTAGGGCTTTTTGGAGCACTACATCCTCCCCTCCTTGAAAAAAAGAAAATTGATCTTTATGAGATTAATTTTCTGGAAAATGGTGTGATTGGGAATAAGGATGATGGTATCGTGATTCCGTTACATGGGCCTGATATTTTCTAACATAGTAGCTTTATGTATACAATATTTTTTATAAATGTGTAATTTTTGTTCTTAGTTTTTTTTCTTAATATTTATGTATTCGTATTTATGGTCGTGTATCCAAGTTTCCACAATGGTTATATAATAAAATATTTTCTTTTTTTTCTGAGTGTAAGGTTAATTGTAGAATGTTTTATAATTACATAAGTATTTGAATTCATTATATTAAATTTAATTTTAGGTTTCTTTTTTTATTTTTTATTTTTATATAGTACTATTTGTAAAAGGATACTTAGATAAGTAAGGTTTTTATGGTTTATTCTTACAATTTGTGTATTACATAGAATTTTCATTGTTTATATACTCGTATAAATTTTCTTTATTTACATATATTATTTTTGTTCTTCTTTTTTTTTTTTTTGGAAGAGTTTTCATTGTCCTTATTTATTTATATAATTTTTTTCCATGTAGTTTGTACGTGAAATTAAATTCTAAAAATTTTTAAATTTCTTTTGAGTTACACCAAAATTATTTTCTTAGGATTTAATTCATGCAAAATGTCTTGTACTTATATAGATATTTGAAATTCTTACTTTAACGTTATTTTATATCGTAAGTTTCGTTTGTGTATATTTGGTTTTTTTTTTTCATATGTAAATATAATGTTTTTTTTTTCTTATAACTTAAGATTATTTATTATTACAAAAATTTTTTTCGTTTAAGTCAGTGGTAGTTGATTAACATATAAATTTATTTTATTGGGTGAGTTAGTATTTGTCTTCATATATAAATTTTTGTTTTGTTTGTTTTCTGGTTATTAAAATGATGTATGATATTTACAAAATTATTTATTCGTGTAACAGTATTTAAAATTTTGCAGGCAAATTTTAAATATATTATCGTAGTATTTTCGTACAGTGTTACTTTATGATTTTTTTTTGTTATACGTATATACATTTATTTATCTGTTTTTTTTTTTTTGTAAGATTATTTATACATATATACATTTTTTCTTCAACTTTTATTTTTCTTTGGAGTTTCTTATTCGTGATTGCCTAATCCACAAATAGTTTTATATTATTGTTGTGGACTATTCGAGTTCCTTTTCCTATTTTGAGGATTGAATTTTCTTCGGATAGGATCTTTACAATTTCGTAGGGGCCTTTCCACACGGAGGTTAGTTTGTTAGGTCTTGAGTGATTCTTTAATAGAACCTTGTCGCCAACATTAAATTTCTTACGGCCTACATTTTGGTCGTAGTATGCCTTAGATTTTTGTTTTTTCTCTATCAGTATTCCCTTAGCTGTACGATAACCATGTTGTAATCGCATTTTTAATTCATTTGCGTAATGGTCGTAGTTATAAGTGCTTTCGGGGTTTTGTCTGAGAGAACTGGGTATTTCGGCTGGGAAACCATATAGTAATTTATGCGGCGTGTAGCCTGTATTACTGTGGGGTGTAGTATTGTACACAAACATTGCGTAAGGTATCCAGGTGTCCCAAGTGAGAGGATCCTGGTTTACATAGTGGCGGAGGTATTCCACAAGAGTTCTATGGCTCCGTTCTAGTGCTCCGTTTGTTTGTGGATGATAGGGTGCTGTATTGAGTTTTTTGACCTTGAGTAAGGAACAGATGTCCTTAAAAAGTGCGCTGAGAAAATTTGCACCTCGGTCAGTTAATAGAGAAGATGGTATGCCGTGCTGGCAGACGATATTTTCAACGAAAATTCTGGCCACGTCCTTGTTTTCGGCGCTGGCCAGCGCGTAAGCTCCTGAAAACTTAGTCAAATCGTCTTGAAACGTTAGTAGGTATTTATTTCCATTATAGCTGACTGGTAATTGCCCTACTATATCTAAAGCAATTCTTTCGAAAGGTTTTGAGCTTGTTGTAGTTATCTTCATAGGAATTCTAGGATTTCTTCCACTTTTGTTTATCTGGCAGGAAGCACATTTTCGAATATACGCCGCGACGTCAGCGGTCATTGTGCGCCAGTAATATTTTTGCTTCAATCTATTGATTGTTCGGGTGGCTCCTTGGTGTCCTCCGAAAGGTGAGTTGTGGTGTTCCGCGAGTAACTTTTGTATTTCGTTAGGATCTGTTAGAAGCTTCTTTTTATTGGAAAAAACGTACATTGTCACGTTGAGGTGAGCAAAAGTTTCTTTTAGCAAGTTATTGAGTGTTACTTTTGATTCGTTTTCTATGAAGGGGACTAAAATTCCAATGGAATTGAAATTCCGGTCTTCGCAAATCTTCTTCAGATCAATAAGGGAACTCTTAGCGATTTCCTGGTCGCTTAGGTTTCTGAAAGGCAATGGCAATGTGATGGCGCATAACCCATCTTGCTCATGAAACGTAATTTTACCTACGTCTGGCTTGGTGAAGTTTGGGATTCTTCCAGCCAAGTTTTCTTCCTCAGCAGAGTCTATCAATGGGAGGATTATAATACGTAGTCCAAGTTTCTTCTTGGTATAGATGGACCCTCTTTGTTCTTGCCATACAAGATTGGTAGTATCTTTGTATGATTGTGCAGCCACATCTTCTTCGAGTTTGGCTTTACTTCGTGTGGTGACGAAGATATTATTTTTGATGGAATCGACTGGGGTAGTCATTGTTATACGGCTGAGAGCATCAGCATTTGCATTTTGCTTTCCTTTTCTATGGACGATTGTGTACTCGTACTCTTCGAGTAGAATTCTCCATCGCATAAGTCTGGATGTAGGATCCTTTCGTCCTATAAGCCACTGTAGAGAGCTATGGTCAGTTACTTTTGTGAACTTTCGTCCGTAGACATATGGTCGGAACTGTGCTAATGCAAAAACGATTGCTAGTAATTCCTTTTCAGACGTTGTATACCGTGTTTCGGCGTCGTTTAGGGTTCGGCTAGTGAAAGCAATAGGTTTATCTTGTCCTATTGTACCTTGAGATAGGACTGCTCCTAACGCAACATTGCTAGCATCCGTGGTTATTATAAACTCCCGGTTAAAGTCTGGATAAGCCAGTATTAGTGGGGTAGTAACCTTTCTTTTTAAAGCTGTGAATGCCTCATCACAAAAAGCATCCCAATGAAATGGAACATTCTTCCTGAGTAATTTGCTTAAGGGTTTTGCCAGTTCGGCGAAATTAGGGATAAATTTTCTATAGTAGCCTACAAAACCGAGAAAAGATTTTACGTCTTTTTGTTTCTTGGGCGTTGGAAACGTTTTTACCGCTTTAGTTTTTTCTGGATCTGGTTTTATACCTTCCTTTGAAATAACATGCCCCAAGTAGGTGAGCTCTTTCCTTATGAAGTGACACTTTTCTGGTTGTACTTTCAGATTGTGCCTTTGTAATCACTCGAAAACTCTGGTAAGTCGGGAATTGTGATCGTTCAGATCGTATCCGTAAATTACAATATCATCTACATAGACGAAACATTCTATTCCTTGGAGACCCATGAGTACATTATTCATAAGCCTTTGGAATGAGGCGGGTGCGTTTGTAAGTCCGAAGGGCATTGCATTCGATTATATTCGTAATGTCCGAAGGGTGTGCTAAACGCTGTTTTTGCCTTGTCTCTATTGTCCATGCCTATTTGGTGGAAACCATTTGCTAAGTCTAAAGTACTAGAATATTTAGCTCTTCCTAGCTGATCCAAGATATCAGTAATATTGGGCAATGGATATGCATCTCCGACTGTTATTTTATTTAAGCCTCTAAAGTCGACAACCACTCTCCACCGTTTTGTCCCATCAGGTCCTGCCTTCTTGGGTACTAGTAAGAGAGGGGAATTCCAAGGACTGAAACTTTGTTGTACTACTTCGTCCTGAAGCATTTCATTCACCTGTTTGTGAATTTCTTGCTTCGAGCTATCTGGTAGGCGATACGGTTTTATATAAAGTGGGGGCTTTTCTTCCTCAGTGATGATCTGATGCTCTATGGCGTCAGTATATGTGAGGTAGTCACTCTCGAGAAGAAATAGGTTATTATAAGTGCGACAGATATTCAGGATAGATTTCCTTTCCTCCTGGTTACAATGACGCAACTCTAGGAGTGATTCTAGCCATTCAAGCCTATTTTTTAAAAGATTTTGGGTTTCGTCCGCCTTTAACACATTGTAGTCATCCAGATCTTCCCATCCGACTTCTATGTCGTTGGTGCTTACTTCTTGATCGGTGTCTAATGTGTTCATTAATAATACCTTTATTTTGTTGTCCTGAGGTGTTGTCAAACTATTACCCAGATATATCCCTGGCATGATCTCGGATTTTTTAATAATCAGTTCTTGACTGGATTTTTCTTTAAAGGGAATCTCCATTATTTGTTGAGATCGTGAATGCAATTTTATGTAGTCGACCGTGGTGTTTTGTTTTATTTTTACTGAGGATATTAGAGTTTCAGGTTCATGTTTTCCTGAACTTAGTTTTTCAGCAGTTTCCTTAACTTTTTCGTTACCACAAACTTTATTTAAATGGGAAGAGGAAAATTCAAGGGTGGTTGGTTTCGTTGTGTTTGTCACAGCATCAGATCCGGCCCGTAGACAAACGGATTCGGATGTTGACTCACGAACGGTGTTATCCAATTTTTCAAGAATGCCTGTATTATCCGTGGGAGACACCTCGTAAGGCGTGGCATTCTGAATATTTTCCTTGACCTCATTTTTGTTCCCTAAAGGCTGCTCGAGTTCTAACATAGTTCTCTTCTTTACAGCGAATTTAAGTAATCCCTTTTCAAAGTTAATGTGGCACTGGTGCTTCAAAAGGAAATCGCTTCCCAGTATGCCATCGTGTTGGAAGTCTACGTTGCTTCCCACTACAAATAGATTATGCTTAAAGGGTATGGAGTGCCTATCAGTTCTGAATTCGAACTCCCCCAATACCTTTCCGCATGTGCTGACCGTTTTCCCAGCAATGGTGGATATAGTCACTGGGTCTGAATTGTCTACAGATTGTTCAATATAAGGATTATCTAATTTGATCAGGCTGATGTCGGCGCCTGTATCGATAAGGAAAGTCGAGTATTGTTTATCTGATGGATTAAATTTTACACGTATTACTGGCTCCTTAAATTCAGGGCAGAAAAATACGCGCATTTCAAAATGTACATCGGGGTGGGGTGTATATCGGCGATTGTCTGCACTCGAGAAGGATTGCCGTTGCTCGCTGCCCGAGTGAGTTCGTTTCCCTGTTGTGAATTGGATACCCTGTTAATGTTTTGATTTTGTCGGGTATTTCGATTTTCAATGCGGGGCGAGTTTGTTATTGTCCTATTTTGAGATTGATTGGGCTGAGTTCTGAAAGGATTTCTACTCGTTGAAGGTTGGTCCTGGTTTCGCATATGAGCTAACCTGGTTCTGCACTCTGCCTGGGTGTGATTATACTTCCGACAGTATGTGCATTGGAGACGTTCAACCTCTGTCTTAATGCGTTGGGGGACGAAATTTGGAAAATTTGTGTTGCGATAGCAAGTCGCAGAAGTATGTCCCCTCTTGTTGCATGTTTGGCAAACAATCTGTTGGTTATTTCTCCTAAAATTGTTAGTGGAAGTTAGCATTGAGTTATCGTTACCTAATCTTCGAGATTGTTCTAAAGCGTAGCTGATGGCTGCTTTTAAATTTGGGGCGTTGTGAGACTTCACCAAGATTCTGAGGCTGGAGTTTCGTATCCCATCCTCAAACGTATTCAACGCGAGTCTCTGATTCTCAGCCAGAAGATAAGTTCTGACTGCAGGATCAGGTGAAGTAGCGTATGTGGCGCTGTCCAATTCATGCAGGTGGTGTGTGAGTCTATTTGAAAATTCTTTCACACCCTCCTTGCTATCCTGTTTTGTTGCCACTAAGTTATTTTGGCAGCAGACCTAGAGATGAGAGCTTTAAATTCTCCCTCCAATTCGGATAACAAATCTTCCCAAGTAGAAATAATTTTATGTCTGATAGAATCACGCGCCGGTCCCTGCAATCTGGTTTTGACCACCCTTAGAATAAAGGACTTCTGATTGTCATCTTGTGCTTGTGAGAACAAAATGTCTCCACAAGAGACGAAACCCTCTAATTCGTCAGGATTACCGTTAACCGGCACGAGTCCCAGTATGTCACTTAATCCTATTGGTAAGTTCATTCTAGAATTCTGTTCGCGTGTTTCCATACGTACGGTTTCCGATATTTCGTCCTCGCGATTTTGTATGAGCTCGGGCTCAGGTCTCTGCGAACGCGTTCCCGGTTTATTTTTGTCGCTCACGACGTATTTGTGAAACAGACCTTCCCAAATGATGGTAAAGAGGGGTAGAGAACCAAGAGATGAGATCTTCATTATTGTTGGGTAAGATGGCCAAGAGAAAAAACAAGACCAACGACAAGAGAAGTGTCTTCAAACTCAGTTAGTTTTGATCCTATTAGAAAGCCTTTGTTATACTTAAGGTGAGAGAATCCACCCTTTCGCCCTATGGAAAAGTGTCTAAACCTAAAATGGATTTTCGAAAAGCCACAGATGAGTCAAAGGAAAAGATTCAACCCAAAGAAAATTTTCCAAAACAGACGCTAAGGACAAGGACCAAGAATTTTAATTTGTTCGTTATTGTTTTAGCTTGTCACGTAAGAAAAATCTTCCCAAAAGAAAATGTATGTATATATGTTTATGTGTATATTAAATTAAAATATAAATCAAAAAATAATTAATAAAACCAAATTTGTAGTTAATTTTTGTGTGGGGGGTTTTTTATTTTGTCCCCTTTAGAAGAATAAAATGTTGATATTTTTGGAAAATAAATGTGTATATGTATATGTTTATAAAAATTAAAAAATGGTTTTATAAGTATATTAAAAATGTTTTCTATAAGTTGAAATAGTTTTGGAAAATATATGCATATTGTCTATGTGTAAAAATTTGATAAAATGATCGAATAAATTTATCTGTAACAAGATATATTGAAATTTTGCCTAGAAAACAAATGTCTATAGTTCACTTGATTGATTTTGTATTTACTATACTTTTATCCCATTATGGCACTTGTGTGGATATTTGTATTTTTGTGATGTATATTCTCATTAGAAGAGAAAGGAGAGAAAAAAAAAATATATAAAATCAAATTTCATTTAAATCCACAAATCAAAATTTAGGGGGTTTTCTTGATCCCCATGTGAAAAGAAAATTTTTATTTCAAATTACGGAAAAGTATTTAAAAAGAAAGACAAATAACAAAATTTAACATGTTCTTGGTATCCCCTTTCAATTTACAAATTTTCAAAATTAAAAGGAATTTATTTTGGGGAGCCAATCACTATCACCGGAATCGTATGATTTAATTTTTTTCACTTTTCACTTTACTATAATAAAATTTCGTACCTGTGATTTCTAGCTGCAGGTTTGTTGGGTGTCCTGTTGTTTGTCGCCACTAGCTGCTTGGTCCTGGTGTTGCCGCTGCATCAGGAATCCCGGTCTATCCTTGGCTGCTCGTTGTTATTTTTGCTTTTCACACCGTTACCTCTCCTCGGTGTATGCCCCAGAGGAACGCTTTTACCACTTTAGAAAATTTAAAATTTACTATTTTTTAACTATTGCCGGTGTTTAGCCCCGGGCACGCTGTTTTTATCGGAATTAATTATTATTTTCCATTGAACGCTTTTTGTATTGGAAGGGGATGCTGGGAATCAGTCCGATTCACTGCTCTCACCAAAATTTTGCTTGTTGTGATACTCCTTCTTTTGTTGGTAGGGGATTATGGCAATTTACCCGCTGCCACCATAATTTTTTGTTGTACTTTTTGTTTCAGGAAGCGTGTTTCTTAATCCTTAAAAGGACTACGAGATTTCTTACAATAGTTCCTGAAACCTGTCGCACAATAGGGTTCGTTGCCGTGCTTCCTCTGAGTCCAAAGGGAAGAGCAACGTCCTTAGATTTGGCCTTTCGTCCTTGGTCTTCTCTTGGTCTTCCAGGCCAGGTGATACTTAGCAAAAATGAAAATCCGGGTTGTCTTCGTTTTCAAATTAAAGAGTTTTATTTTTTCAGTTAGTTCTTCCACTGGGGTATTTCCTCCAGGGACACACGACGAATTTAACCTGCGGCCCGGAGATCACTAAACCATTCCTTTATAAGGGAAAAGGAATCGAAAATTGCATCTCAAAGATACACATTTTCCTGCAACAATCTCGATCTTTTGGATATTTCGAGCGAGATGTTGTGTTTACACAAGATAAGAAATCAATTTCTTGAATTCTTACGAAACCATTACGCAGATGTGTGAATGTATCTGCTTTTGAGTTTTTGTTTGTTTAACTCAATGGAATTTTTAGGATAGAGATAACGATCTCTGAATTTTGGATTTGGGTGATGCTGTGGAGCAAATATAGAACAATAAACGAATATTGGATTCGTTTATTGTGAATTTTAATTTTAATTTTGATTTTGGATTTTATTATGCCGTGGGGGCAAATGTTATGCGATAAACGAATGTTTGATTCGTTTATTGCGAATTTTGGATAATGTTTGGGTTTTTTCAGGTTTTGATAGGATTTTGGGTTTTAGCGTAATATTGCTGGGATTTTGGATTAGGAATGGCGGAAAAAGATGGTAGGGCTTTTTGGAGCACTACAACGCATCGGCAGAAAATTTCCTAAAAGGATTGTCAGGCATTCACAATTCATATGCATTTTCCTAGAAGAATTCCTTAAAGGTCAAGCATATTCCTGAAAAGAAACAAATCGGTTCGCATATAATGTAACCATATAATCAGGGAATCTTATCCTAGCGTCGGCTATTCCCAACCTCACTATGTGTGCAACTATTTTCCCTACATACACATTGGCTGGCGACTCTTTTGTCCAACGACCAAACAACTCCAAGCAGCTTATTGACGCAGCTGCAGAGAATTAGCGCAATGGCCGCTAAAACCAAATTTTCCAGTACACATCATGTGCAAACAAAAGAATTCTGTTCTTCTGGCGATATGATAAACAATCCAAATTGTTAGAAGTATCCCCAATGCATTTCACATCTAATGAGTTGCAGCTTATTTATTTAGTTGACCCTAATTACAGAGCGATGCCTTAGGTCGCTTCTCCCTTTGTTTTTTCCCCCTCATTTCATGTTTCGCTTATCCTGTGCCGAAATGCATCGATAAACACTGTGATCTGTACGATCACCCATACATACATACCACCATGATTTTCTCTATGAGATCCGGTTACCTAACCCGAAGAGAGACTTCACGTTTCTCTTGTAATAGGAAACGCACGCCTTTATCAAGAAAGCATGCACCACTGGCCGAATTTCCCTTACTAGTGAATTCACATCGCTGAGTCGTATTACAACCATCAAGGCGATCGGGTCGTCTGCCATCCACCGTACCGGCGCCGCCAAAAAGCGAGTTAAAGTCCTGCGAGTCGTCTGCGCGTTTAATGTAATAAGTGAATTTTTTTGTGTCGAGTGTAAAGTAACTATAGAATAGAACATTTAAACAATAATCAAATCAGACTAAAGTTAATCTAATATTTTTAGGTAAAAATAGAACAATATGTAAACAGTAAATCACCAGCAATAAACAATAATTAACAATAAGAACCATGTTCTAGTGTGTTTCCTTTCTCCTGTATTTGATGTTTTCTTCTCTGCCATGGCGATCGTTTTGCGGCGAACACAGTCCTTTCGTATTCGGCGGAACTTTTAGTAATTCGTGGGGTCGTAGTAGAACTAAGCGCCCATGCCTGGCGCCCCGACAACTGACCCCCACAATGTCACCTTTGGTCAGGTGAAAAGGTGGACTTTGGGGGCATGTGTCTGTGGACATGTGGAGTTTAGTCATAGGTTAGTATGTTCCTTGGTGGAATAAAGGTATCTCAGCCCATGGTGATTTGTGCGGTTCGTGGAACCGCCAAAAGTTCACTACTTGGCGGGTAGCCAAAGTAGCTATCCAGGGGTGTCACGTAGAAATTGCATGTCCACTTAAATTGAACAGGGACAAGGATCCTCCTGGCGTTCGCCGGTTGAAAACAATCAGTCACTTTGCTCTGTATGTTAGCTCCCATCAGAGACTGATATTACATATCTATTAAATCCAAAGGTATAAAAAGCATTTGCTAGACAAAAACTTAAAAAACTTGAAATTGATTTCGTCTTTTTTAACTTAACACAATCCTAGAACATTTATATTTGAAATGTGAACAACCAATTTGAAGAAGCCGACATAAAAAGTGCATTGGAAGCTGTTATTAAATGCCTAAAATTAAAAAATAATCACATAAGAGGCTTTAGTAGGCCTTTCCAAAAGCTCAGAAATTAATTGCAGGTTCCTTTATTTGACATGATTTTAGACGATTAAACATTGTAGTAAATTTGACTCGACAGACAGCTTAGCTTGGATTCGTAACCATTTAGCTCCCATAGCTTTTAAGACAGTTGATTGTCATAGAACATCAATTCCTGGAACCTAGGTTCTTATCAGATTCTTTCACTTTACCACTTATTGGTTGTCCTACGATATTCGTAAATCAGTCATAAGTGCTGGGTAAAGTAAATTCTGACACCCTCTTTGCATTGCTCTTAATCAGAATCCCGCGTGTTCAAATGAAATAACAATGACACGGGAATACTAAATTTCCTACGGGATATCCATAACAAATGTGATTTTAAAGCAAAGAACTTTGTTTCAGTTATGACCTTTTGTCTACCTCATATAGCGAGCATGGTCATGTGTCACCGCACTAAAAATGAGCAATAACCCATCGAAGTATGTAGTCATCTATGCGCCTGCCTATCTACTTATAAAGCTTACGAGTCTACTTATAAAGCTGCCTAAATCAACATGTAAATAAGGTGATTATTTTACCATACCACAAACAAAAGTGCATGCAGGATTGGAAATGTTCTCTAACACATACATTTACTGTCCACCATTTCACAAGTACTACAATTTTGGAAAAACTATCAAAAACCACCATCTCGTGAAATATGTCACTAACAGACAGTAATAAAGCTCGCCGCAAACCGACATCACAGCAAAACACTACATGCACACGATTATGGCAGAACAGCATCCTGTATTTTAAATGCATGTAGGATTCGGCACACCTCTAACCAGAACCACGACAATCAAAACAGATAACGAGTCAACTCAAAGGAAACCAATGACCCTCAGGCATTTTCCAACCACTCAAAGATTTATGATGGACAAATATTTGAGCTTCCCTATGAAATACAAGACCAATTTCCTTCGAAGGACTCTATAGATTAAACGAAAATATGACGTCCCTGAATAGGATCTGTGATAGCTCCGTAGAGAACCCGCCATAAAACTGTTGCTGAAGCTCTCCACAGGCAAATAAGCAGTTATTTTTTCCTTTTTATCAAAACAGGGGTAAAATACCTTCAATTCAGTTTGGTAGAAGGATATGATAGCAAACATCACAATAAAGAAAGAAAGACGACAATGATGAAGATGTTCTTTGTTCGAATGCCTTTTCAGAAAAAGCTGAAGTTATCTTATTATTGTATTACGAATGTCAACATGTTTCAATTCCCACGATGGGCTAATACCTATTTATGACAACGTATGTGACATACTAGTACTATCATCATGGACTATGTGTTTGGAAATTTTCATATCCCAGAAACCCACTCACGTAGGTGTCCTTCTTCATGTTCTTGACATTCAAGGATTAAAGAAAGAATAAACAAACAAATAAAAGAATATGGATATAAATCCAGAGCAAGTATTATGCCAGCCGTTTATTTTAATCAAACAAGTTAAGTTAATGCTGTTGAAATGAGTGTCAGAGGGCACTTACTGTGCTTTTTGCCAGCGTAAAAATAAAACCAGAATACTACAGCGACATTATGAGGTTTGTGTGGAAATCGGTAGCTAACAACAAATGTACTCATTACCCCTCATTGTGTATCCTCTGCACAAAGTTTTGGGGCTTTCGTTCACATTTTAAAATTTATTAATTACGTCCATCCCAGACCATTTCTCGGTACGTTTGTACGTCCATTTCTAATACCCATTCAGTATATAAAGCCGTTCCGGCGATGTTTACCAAAAGCTAACAGAATCCCTTTAACGGGTAAATTACAGTGCCCAGTAAATATGTAAAGATTTTATGTCTTCAGTTTAAAAAGGTTAAATGTATACATTTGTTAACATCCTCCCATTAAGTCGGTAGACGATTTGGCCTTTTGATCACAGAAATCCCCAGGATCTGGCGGTCGATAGACAAACATAAATCCTTCACCCACTGTTGTGGGGAGTTAGAGCTACCAATGCCCTTGGGTACGTAGTACGTAAAGTCATTTGCCTTCTGGAATAATTATTTCGTAATGGAGTAAACATTTCAGATACTTTGTCTTATACAGAAATGTAGTAAGTTGTTCGTAAGTCTAATGAACAGTAGTGGTTCGGTTCTGTTTTGTGTACCTTCTCGTTAACTTGTTGACGCAATTTACTCAAATGTGACCTGCATTATTTATAACTTCATTAGAATTACGAAATCAAGTTAGATCTAATTTGGCTGGTTAGATCACATTGAGGTTCGCAGCCACAGGACATACACACGTTTTTTTTAGGTTTTCAGTTTTATGATGCATTTGGTTTTGAAAACAATACATTAAATGCTATGTACACTTTTACCATAATATTTTTTAATCTCGTTTACTAGCTCTCTGCAAACGTGATATTCAACTAAGAATAGTTGGATAATGTTCAATTAGTGAAATATAAACAAAACAACCAAAAACACACTAATCCCCTAACTATTGTGTCACCATGCCCCTCACCAGTTTCTTGATCTAATATACTTTTTCAAAATCTCATTCGTATTTTATTTTTAGAAAACTTGGATTAGACTTTAAAACTTCGAAACTAAATTCTTGATTCCATTTAATTAATTTGGATTGCAAGGGAGCTATGCCCACTTTTCTATTTTGTTTCTACTGGATGCAGCTGTTTTTGATTGCTTTACAATTAGTCTCCGTATAACTGGACAAGATGATAAAATGTCAATAACTAAAAGCCCCTATCGAGTCCCCTATATATTTAATTGCGCTGCCCTCCTCCACAAAGAACCACTTACAAGTTACACTGGAGACTAAAGAGTTCGTAGGCTGACACATAGATGGTGTTCCTAGAATTAAATCCATATGATTTTTAGTTAGTATTAACCTTCAAACGATACGTGTATAAATTTGACAGCCGTCAGACAATTCGTTCGTGAGATATAAGTATTGTGAGTGAAGCAACTTTTGTTTTTTTGTTTTTGTTTTGTTTTATCTCCACATTTATTTAACAATTCAATTACAGATTTTACTTAATGTTTACATTTAGTCTGAATGTTAACTTCTATTTTACAATTATCATTCTTACATTAAGTTACTGACCCTTCGCAAGCACTCTAAATTATACATTATCATTTTTCGTATGCCTTTCGGCGTACAATAACTAGTGTGTTTATCATCATCATCATCATCATCATCGGCACTACAACCGGGAACCGGTCTTGGCCTTATTTAGCAAGTCCCGAGGCTTGTTAAATTTTCCATAATGATTTGTTTTTTTCCGGGCAAGGTCATTAGTCTTGCACCAAGTGTGTTTATAACATGGCAAAGTAATTGATGTATTCTTTTTAAAATTTGTTTTATTCTTTTTATAGCATGTATTATTTATTAATTGTTTTAATTACATATATAGGGGGGTTGACAAGCAAAAAAAAAACCAAACAAAACGTACAAACATAAACACAGAATACAAATAAAAAAAAAAAAAAAATTAATTGGAATGGTGATAGGGGGGAGGAAAGCGGTGCCCCTGAGAGGTATACTATGTTTGGGTACGTATAGTCCTTTCTTCTCTGGAAAATTAGAGATATCGTTATTATGGAGAATTCGTTTATCCCTGCCATCACGGAAAGCGTGGTAAATAATAGGGATTCCATGTTTCTCTTGGATAAGTCCTTTTTTATGCAAGATAGGGAACGCTTCTGGGGGAATTAACCCATTCTTGAGAGTACTCTCCGTAAACATATCATTGGCATAGAATGCTTCCGAAAATGAGATCATTTTCACTGCACATTGTCCTTGTTGTGTTGTAGGGTTTTGTGGCGGTTTCGCCAAACCCCATTGCCTACTTACCTGAAAAACCCCCATAACCACAACCCAGTCTGCATTAGCTTTCGCTAATGCAATTCGCATTAGCATCTTAAATGTTTCACGCATTATATAGATCACATCTACAACCTAACAGTACCTGCAAAAGAATTCTTACCTTTTCAGGCATTCCTTCGATTACAAATCCCCTGTAAGAGTTCTTACTTACATGTAATTAGCACCATCTGCGTTGAGACAAATCCCTTACCAATGCACCAAAGTGCGAACAAAGGATCGCTGTCTAACAACAGGCATCCTGGCGATACACAAACAATTCAATCACCAAAACGTATCCCAAATACGTCTACCATTTAATGAGTTGCAACTTGATTACTCAGTTGAACTCACAGGTCATAAATCTCTCTTATCCTACTTAGTTCTGGATCCGTTTCCCAGTAACCTTTCCACATAAACAAAAATCTGTACGATCCCTTTCCCTTCTTTGTGTATCAGGTTCTGCATCATGGCTTCGATCTATGAAAAGAACGGACGTACACACACACACACGTGTACTGTGGCGATCTTCTGTATGAGATCTCTCGGTTACCCAAAAGAGAGACTTTAGGTCTCTATCGGAACAGGAATTGCACCCTTAATTTAAGAGAGCCAAAGTCACTTGCTGAATTTCCTTTAATAACGACTGAATATCGTGTAGTCCTTTTCCATCTGCCGACGAAAATAGTCGTGCGGACTTCCGCGGTCTGTAGCGCTGCAGACACGCGCTAAATTCGGAGTCGTGTTCGTGTTGTACCCCAAGTCGTGGTAGTGTTGAGTACGTTGGCCAAAAAGTGTCACAGCCACCGAATATTCCCCATCGCGCACCAGTTCATTTCAATTAACTTTGCCTTACTGTTAACCGTTCGGTGTAATTAAAATTATTGTAGTTCAGTGTTTGTTTAAAATTAATTGAAAATAAAAAAAAAAACCTTTCACCAATAACAGTCACCAGTGTTTCCTTTTGTCTTTCCTGTTTCCGTGGACGTTGTGTTGCAGTTTTTGAGCGTTTTCCTCGGAACTTTTGTGTTTCCTCTTTTTGCGACGACGGGCCAATTAATTAATTTATGATGGAGGAGGAAGTCAACCGAGTGTCCGTGTTAGGCACAATACTTCCCCTCTACAGTTTCTTCAAGGCGCCGAAGAACCACCCATTGCTTTAACCCCACCTAACCTGCAATTACCATAGCCAACTTACCTGCAATCGAGCACCGTTAAGCTACCCTTTCAATATCCTACACCTGAAAATTAAACCCTCAGCAACAGCATGTATTTCAACCAAACCATTGCGTTTCATTTTACATGGATCAGTTAGGAATCTGAGCGGTTCCTTTGGGCGACAACATGTCCATCAACATACTCCTGTACCATCCTGCGTCTCCTTGTTCCAACAAGTCGGCTACTTGCTTGCTTGCACATCTGCAAGCCACATTTCTAGTAAGCATAGCCAACGATCTATTTTCCAATTAAAGAATAAATAAACTGTTATCCTAGCCCTGACCATGGCGACCAATCTTCTGTTGACCTAACACCACAGAAGAACCCATTTCCGCCGCCTGTAATATTCCTTAGTACTGTCTACAACATGGCTTTAGCCTCCAAGTACGCATGTTTATTTGCATACTAGCATGACCGATTATACGATCCGTTGCCGTATCGAGGAACGAGCGCCGCATCAGGTCATGCCTAGGATAAGTTGTCCAAACAACGAACAGCCACGATTACCACTCTGGCTATCGAAACGAAATGCTTCCGTTTACTCAATGTAAACAGAAGAAGATATTTTCGTCTGACAGCAACATCTCTTGTATTAATGTATCCTAAAATAAATATGCACCCATGCATCGTAGCCTCGATCATCTCATAGAAGTCTGTTGATATAATATCAACAGAATAGGAAACCAATTCCTATTATTTATGACGGCATGTTCAGCCAGCTTCATTACCCGACCTTTTATTTAATCAGCTGACCATCCGAATTTCCTTTGTGCACCCTACGCAACCGCGTTGTCGTTGCTTCCAACGATTGGGTGTGCCATTCTGACTTGTACGGTCCCAGAGGGGATTCCACGATGGGAATTTCCAATTCGATCGCCATTGGTCATCACCAAGGAGAGGATCGGATTGGCTCCTCCCAGATGGATAGAAATCCATCGTCATCACGATGCGTGGATGTTGACGACGAATTCGTCATAGAGTCGAATTTTTACCGCGATCGTGTGAGTTTGCTGGAGTTCAGTCGATTGTTTTTCATATCATTTTTCTGGAGTCAGATTTGAATCGCGGAACCTATCACCACGGAGTCATTGAAATTGTACTGTTGACTTGCTTTTCCCGTTTGTGCATTTAAATTAGCCATTCGGTTTTTCTTGACACTTGGAACTAATAGATTATATGAACGTAGAGTTTTCTCCGGTACGGCTGGAAGTGTGAATATTTATAACACTTAAGATTTGGTGGAAACAAAAGACAAATTAATACAAAAGACAAGAATAAATAGTTAACCTTTTCTTAAGCCTTTGTAATAACTTGTAAAATATGAATGACAACCAAATAAATTACAATAGACGTGAAACAGTGTGTGTTTGTTTATCTGATGTTCGTTTCGTTTGGAAAGTGATTTTCGAGACAATCCTTTTGACCGGAGTTCCGCGTGCGAGCGATACATACCCACAGTGTGACCACGGCTAATCTTGATAATAAAGTTATCTATTCTGTTTAGTCCTGATTTGTCATAAAGGACTTTATTGGGATAGATTTCTTTTATTGAGACTTTGGGGCTCTGTACATTCCGAGGCAGGAACGCAAACACTGCCTCTCGAACACCCGAAACTTCTCCATGTAGAATGGGGATATGTGGCGTCTCTAACAGATACACACACAATAAACAAGCAAATATTGAAGAAATTTATACACGTATCGAAAAAAATGCATCAGGGCCGTATACCATAGCGATAATATAACAATTCACATCAGTGAAATATACTTGCGTTTAAAAATCGAATTCTAAGCACGGCCAGTAGCCTGATGGGTTGCGCTTTGGTTCAATTTTTGGTGATTCCAACTGTCAAAGCGTCAGTTCGAATCACACGATCTTCACTATCATCCCAAACGCTTTAGATATATTATATCATACCGGGCAACCATACACTAATACTGTTCGGATGAATGCCGAGTATGAAATTTATTTCACCTTGAGGTCCAAAAAGCTACTACGGAAGAGACTTCGTGTCATTGCATATGCGTTTTTAGCTGTTGTAAGAGCAGTTGCTGTATGCTTATCAAAGTAAAGGTACTGATCAAGCCAGATTCCAAGGTACCTGACTACAACTTTTACTCGTAGGGGAGGATTGTTACCTTTTGAAAAATTTTCCAATTCCGTTTTGTACCCCTTGATGCGCTGGAAAGGGGCGTTCTGAAATGGCTCTGTTTTTTGGAAATTTATTTTCAATTTCCAGTCGTCGCAAAAACGTTTGATTTTGTTGAAATCATCTTGCAGAAAAGTATGTTGATGACATCAACCTTTTCCCAAGAACACCACAATGCCCTCGGCATACGCAATTGAATGGTTGAGAGAAGGCACTAGATCACTAGTGTAAATGTTAAATAAAATTGGAGAATTCACTGCTCCCTGTTGTAGACTTTTTTTGATGTGGATGCCTTGTTAGAGATTATATCTCCACATTTCACTACAAATTGTTTACCCATTATCATATCGTAGATAATGTATAATAAATATTCGGGCATACCTAGATTTGATTACTTATATACCAGCCCCTTCAACCATACGGTGTCAAAAGCCTTTTCAAAGTAAACCAAACAGGCCCCTGTGCATTATCGCTTCGCCTTGTTCCACTGAATGTCTGAAAATTTTTTTGTCACAGCATGAACTGTGTGATGTTGCAATCGGAACTCAAACTGGTTGTTCGGAATAATACAACTTTCCTCACACCAGTTAGTCAATGCATTATTTATAATTTTCTCGAATAGCTTGGTGATGTTCGGAAGCAAATTAATCGAGCGAAGATTGGCTGGATTACTCCTGTCCTTGACCTTTTTGGGGATGGAATGGACTATTTCAGATTTCCATTGGGTCGGATGATGCCCATTGTTTAAAGGCTTATTGAACAAAATATTGTAAACTTTCACTACTTCAAGAGGTAAATGCTTTAGAACAATGTTGGAATACTATCTATTCTAGATGATTTTGTCCGTCAGTTCATTCTTGTGTACAAATATGCTAGTTTTTAGATTTCTAAGTGGAGATTCCGCTCTATTATTTTCACTAAAGAAACTTCGGGTTAAGAGACACCAATTGTTAAGTTCAGTCAGACAGGCTAGCGAGGAGTAACACACAAAGATCTACCACCCCTAATCTAACGTGTTGCGCGTCAGCGTGCCCATTGGATGGTTTGCACCCAGGGTTATACGTAAGTAATCCTAAATGTTGTTTTTGGTATATGTGATATCTGGGTGGTGTTGATATCGCTTTGTGTTGTATGCCTGCAGGGGCACTCGTTCACAAATGAAGGCCATCGATTGGTTTCCCTGTGGTATGTTGCATGTTAATAATTCCTTCCAAGGAATTCTGGTGTTGCAACATAAAAGCGAACGATATTTCGTTTACTGGGAATTTTAATGACGCCCTATGGTGATGCAGTAAATGCTTCCAGGGAGATTCTGGAGATGCGTTGAATGCATGTTATGAGGGGGAACCTGGGAAGGAAGAATGTTTGCAGGTGATTGCAGGTAATGTAAGGTTTTGTGGCTGTCATAGCGGGAAGAATTGTGGGTGACGTACCCGTGTGCCAGAATTGTTGGCGAAATGGGGTTGTGTCTCGGCGTAATATAGAGGACCCCCACAGAACCATCCCCAAAACACTCCCACTTTTTTTTCTACAATAAAGGATTATTTTACTCATTTCAGAGAATCTACCATTGACTCACCGCTCAACTGAATTTGAATTAGTAAAAAACGTACGGCTGGCTCTCGGCGAGTCCACAAAAACGATCGACGTTGTAGTGGAATCTATTTCAAAAAGTACCTGGCTGGTCAAGGAAATCTAAAAATAGATACGACTAGAAAAGCCTTCTCTATAGACCCTATCGCCGAATCTACCGCCTGCTATTGGTCGATGTGCCGTGGCATCTATTCTTTTCCACTCCTTCGGGTAAAGTCGCTTACCACAGGTGAGGGGAAACGCCTCTCGTGTACATAAATGAAGAGGAATTTGTTTCAAGACCTCCTTACCACTGGTGGGAGGAAGCGCTATAGAGTACCTGAAAAACAAAAAAGGATTAAATGCGACTACATCTGAATAATACTGTATCGTGAGGATACTAGCAAAACAAAAAAAACGTTGATTTTATTCACACAAAAGAATTTGACTGTTTGTTTCGACAGGCACAGAATATTGATTGTGATCACGCAAAGCTCCGATTAAAATGAAACTAGATTTATTTTATATAGGAAATCACCAATTGAGAATAGAAACTGGTTTATAATAATAAGGAAATATTATATGTGAAAATGAAAACTTAGAGTCCAGAACCGACGACAGCGGTAACAGCAAACAGCACACCCAAGTATTGATACAGTACTCAATCGTGCGAAAAACTGAAGTGGGGTTTACCGTGGTGGAAAACGGTCCCAACAAAGCAACAAATTCATTGCCCTGTTGCCTGGGCCGATCGCAGCCAGAGGAAAATGTATTTGTTGTTCTTTCATTAATTGAATTGCAAATAGTCATAGAATAGCACAGAAAAACAATAGATTTCAATTGCTAAGTATTTTTAAATGTATTGCGTTGCAACAAATACCAAATACTTTCCTTATATTATCTTAAATCATTCAGAATTCTATAAATCTAAATTCCTAAACAATATTTGAATCAGTAACTATAACGAAAAGAATCTACCCATCCCTAGGAGCTCTAAAATCAAACTCAACTAGAGGTAAGGTCGTTTACTATTTACATTATCTCTCATACAGCGATCGTTCTCGTGTGCCATTGTTCTGCGAGCAGCTGGTGTGTGTGTTGCTCTTGTGTGGGCAGCGTTTTCCCGCTTTTGTTGATTTTTGTGTCTCCCATGAAGTAAGTCGTTACTTACTGACCCTTGCGTTTTCCCAAGAAACGAGAGTTCTCGAGGCGGCGTCTCTCCTGGACATAGGGTGACACATCGCTAACAGTAGCACAAATATCTTCCCGCGGTATTTGACGATCAAAGTTCACCCGATTGACTTTAAAAATGAACTTCAGCCATAAGGATAAACATCAAAAATGATTCTGCTGCCACCTATATTATATTTTAACATTTGAGGGTATCAATGTTCCTGAGTGATACTTATAATCACACACAGAGTCAAATATGTGTTAGAAATTCCTTACCTCCTTACCTCCTTAAGACTGTACATATATGCCAATTAAACGCCATAAATATTTAAAGAATTTATTCTCTCCATCAGTATATAATTAAATACCGATACCCCATCGAAAAATATTCAGTAATATTTCGTGGTCCAGCTTCTCTCGTAAGGTTTAATATTAACTACGACATCACTACTACGTATTGCAACTTCATGAACATCCGCTGAGAATATAAAAAACGCATAATCAGTTCCATTACCTAAACCTTCCAACTTATGGAAAAAAGAGATCCTTTTTCTTGTCACAATCCTGAAACCGAAGCTAACATTCTATGGGTTACAAGTATTAATGCAAATAAATCTATTAATCGCAACAAGTCAATAGAGCGATTAAGGGCAATTTCGATTTTTCCTCCAGGAGATTATTTACATATTCGCGTGATCAAGTCCATCCAGTCAGCCTTGCGGTAATCCCATAATTCCCTCACATGCAAATAGATTATTCGGATAATATGCAAATACTGACTAAAAGATGTGATTATGGTAATTCTAAACCAATATATATAAACCTATCTCAACCATAATCGTGTCATTATTCTACATTCACCAGTGTCAAACTGAGTATAGTTCATATAAACTCTCGAATGTTGCCTTAATTCAACTGAAAATTGAAGTATTCCCAGTAGTTAAAAACTTCATTAAAAGCAACTTCTTACGTATGTTGCTCTCCCTTTAGGCTAAGAATTATTGTAAAGTAGAGTATGGGTCGATGTAAGACTACTGATATATGTTAAAACTTGTGTTTAACTAAAAGGATATATAGACTTTTTTTATTAAGGCTTTTTTCACTAATTTTTGTTTGTTTTCTTTCACTTCTCACAGAAAGCGTCAACCAAGAGCACTGATTTAACGGCCTGAAATGCTATTTTTTTCGGGAGTATTAATCAAACTCCGAAAGAAGGCCAATGATTTGTCTTGACTACTTTACGGTAGATGGACAATTAAGGGGGTATCCTGTGGGGATTCTTTATATTACATGGAGAACCAACCCACAATTCCAACCCAATTTCGACCGCTAACAGCGCTTCACCTCAACCCCAATTCCTCCTACAAGCTATTCACCTGAAATATCATATTTCCCAAATGGACGCATAACTGAATTCATTATTCTATGCAAGTAATGCATAATTGAATTCAGCTACCTTTTTGCCCTACGGCAACTCCATTCCTCTGACCCATGAGATTTCCACCGGAAATTCGAACTCCTGTTGGTTAGCAACAGCCAAGTCGAATCAAACGACGCGGTTGCATCATCATCCAAAGGCTTGGGTAGTTACCGTATTCCTTAGCGTTTTTCCCACAGTAATATTTCCCTAGCCGATGTCGCGTTCTATTCACATTGCCCAGACACTCCATTCGCTGGGGATCAATGATCTCTTCTTGCAGGTGAATAGCACAAGATACATTTTCCTCTCCTCCCCGACTTTGCCCTTTCACAGTTCAATGCACTCTGAGATCACCACATTCCCCGCACTAGGTCAGTGGGCCATTCTCAGAGTTACATTGATACACGCGCACCAAAGCCAGATCAACCCTGGGTTATTGTGCTTTCCTTTTGATTTCTCCATCGTTTCTGTGCCCATCGACGTCGAACGAATACGCAAGTATTTTTCCACCTCGATGAGCGTAGAGAATTGAAGGATGCACAAGAGAGCGCGATTACCATTGCCTGATCGTTGTGCAAAAGCAAAATTACCCAATCATCCCTAATTCCAGTCAGTCGCTTGTCAATATTTAACTCGGTTGGTCACGCCGCACCAGGTGGTTGTTCAACCACCGCAGCGTGTGCATGCAAGTGCACACGCTCGAATCAGATATTATTTCCCGTGGAGTGCTAAATAAATAAATGTTTACACAGAAACTTTGTATAGACGAGAAATGTTTGTAAATTGTTAATGGATGTAAATAAATAAATGTTCGAGACATAATTCGTTGCCGGTATTATCGAAACCAAAAGTCCTAGATATAGTTAAATGTTCAAGACATAATTTGTTGCTGTTGTTTATTGGAAACAAATGTTTGATAGGATCTGCAGGATGATAAATCTTATAGATACAATCAAAACTCAAGACGTATGTAACCAACTTGTGTAAATAAAAATGTTATACGTAACCAATGTAAATAAATGTGGATATTGACAAAGAATAAAAAGGAACGTTAACATCGAACCAACTCCAGTACGAGTTATTATTTCTACATTTCTTTTCTTCCTGTGAATTCGGCGAATCAAGTGATGGGGAATCAAGTGATGGGGAATCAAGTGATGGGGAATCAAGTGATGGGGAATCAAGTGATGGGGAATCAAGTGATGGGGAATCAAGTGATGGGGAATCAAGTGAATGCGTGCCCTTATACAATACTTCGAACCCCAACCATCCTAGTGTACCGACTTCAAAATATAATTATTTTTTTTTTGGCTTAGTCGATAGTATACCAGTTGCAGAATATACTCTCAAAACCCCAAGTATGAAATTGTGTTTTAGCGGGTCAAAATGAGCTCGAAAAGGACGCATGCCCGAGCACGCTGTACAGTAGTCGGAAACTTGAAACGCATTTTTCTCAAAACCATGTTTTTGAAACGCGAGTGCAAGATAACTCATAATTTTTCAGATGAATTCATATGATTTTTTTTAAATGAATGGTTAATTCATTTGCCAGTTCATGAACATGTTTTTAGACGTTAACATTTTGTTTATAAAAAGTTATATACAAAAATAAGTTAAACTTTTTTCAACCACGTTTTTTTATTAAAAAAAAAAAAAAAATTAAATACCTTAAATACTCATCAATTGACTAGACACTTCAAGATTGTGAAGAATTGGAACAACAAGTACAGCAATTTATCGAAACATTGAAAAGCGCAGCCGCAACAGCAATTCCAGTGCCAAGGGATAAACCAGAACCGGCAACCACATACCCTATTGAGATTAGAGATCCAATCAAAGACAGGCTAGACGAACCTGGCACAGATCCAGACACCCTAACGATAAAAAAATATTCAACAAGGTGAGCAATCTAATTAAAAAATTAATTAAAGACCATAAACAGAGTTGTATAGATGAGTATCTACGTGATCTAAGTCCGTCAGCGGATACAGATTACTCTCTCTGGAAGGCAACACGTAAATTTAAACCCCCCCCCCCCCCCTTATCCAAGTGCCACCTATAAAAGATACGCAGGGACTGTGGGTACGCAGAACCGAAGATAAAGTGGAAATATTTGCACAACACCTGGCTTCAGTGTTCAAACCACACAACATCCATAGTAGTATTGATCCTTCACCCAGATATCAAACTGAGCAAACAATCAAACCAGTGACCCCAATGGAGATTGCCTAAGAAATCGACAAAAGTTTGAACCGCAAAAAAGCACCAGGCATCGACGAAATATCACCTGGCGTGTACAAGGAATTACCTCGAAAAGCTGTCATTATGCTAATACATCTGTTTAATGCTTGCTTTCGACTAAGATACATTCCAAATTCATTCAAAACAGCCCATATAATAATGCTCAAGAAACCAGAGAAACCAGCAGAAGCCGTAACGTCTTATAGACTCATATCGCTATTGCCATCCATTTCAAGACTGTTTGAGAAAATACTCCTCAAGCGACTCAAGCGTGTCATCAATATTCCAGACTTTTCATTGGGCTTTAGGAATAAACACTCAACTATTGAATAGGTTCACCGTGTGACCACAGCAATAGAAAAGGCTTTCGAAGAAAAGAAATATTGCCCAGCTGTCTTTCTTGATGTCTCCCAAGCATTCGACAGAGTATGGCATGAAGGTCTTATATATAAAATGAGTAAACTGTTTTCAGCAAACTATTGCCATCTACTCGAATCATACTTGTCTAATAGAACCTTCAAAGTAACACACTATCCAATAGAAGCAGGCGTACCACAAGGAAGTGTCCTTGGACCTTTCCTCTACTTACTATACACAGCAGACATCCCAACACCCAAGAACACATTCATAGGCACCTTTGCAGATGATACAGTTATAATATCAACTGACGAAAATCAAAAAAAAAGCTACACAACAATTGCAACAGCCACTCAACGAAATTAGCCAATGGACCACTGTGGGGGGTTTCTCTATTCTACATGAGAAACAACCCACAATTCCAACCAACATTTCCACCTAATTTCGACCGCTTTCAGCGCGTCATACTTACCAATTTCCATTATATGTATTCCCCTGTAAAACATTTCAAACGGACGTATAGCTAAACTCATCATCCTTTGCAGATAATGCATAATTGAGTTTAACTACATAAATGTCATACGGCAACTCCATTCTTGCTAACCATGAGTTTCCCATCGGAAATCTCATAATGTCGGTTAGCAACAACAAGTCTAAAAGAACGACGCTGTTGCATCATAGCAAAATAGCTGGGGTAATTTCAGCGTCTTAGAGTCTGGTTCTCACGCGAATTATTTCCCAAACATCAGCGGCGTCCTATCGACTTTCCCTCAGATCACCCATTCGCTTGGGATCAATGATCTCTTTTTGCAGGGGAGTAACATCCGCTAGGGTTCCCTCTCATTCGTATTTCTTTCCACAGTTCAATGCGCTTTAACTACACCATAGCCGTACCACTGGGTCAGTAGGTCGTGTCAGTAGCTGCATCTGATACCAACACACACAACCAAAGCTACCCCGAGATCACAGCATATTATGTTTTCTGTTCTCTCATTCTTCGTGTCCGTCAATTACCCTATTAACAAAAGTTACTCATATTTTGACGGGCGTGAGGTTGAGAGAGCAGAGGCGTGGTCTCTTTTGGTTGTCCTGTGTGTAGAAAGAAATATGAATTTCAACCCTAATTCACACCAGTCGCTAACCATCACCCAAACGGAGCACACGTCTCCTGAGTCGCTATTTGTATCTGAACCTGGTTGTGTCTGCGGATGAGATAGTTCGTTTAGTTCACGGAACAAAAAGCCCAAGGAGTCGTTCGATAGAGTTGGTGTACAAGTAAAGTTTTTTTTAGTTCCCGAAGCCTATTATTGACGGTTCACCTATATTCGCGATTTGTGTACGTCCGACCAGCTGAACAGTCTGGCGTTTCCGTCGCGTACTGCATTCCCTGCTTGATAGAAGTGAAATAGTATATCATAGATATTCTGATTAATCCAGTGAGGCTGTGATTTATGTTGGCAAATACAATTAAGACCAATTTTTAGCTGTGTAATTAAGTTCAATCAATATTGTGCCATTCACCAGAAATAAAATTAAATAAATAAGAACGTGTTTTTTTCATTTCTTCCTTCGGAGTAACAAGTGTCGGGGGTTTTTTAAGTGGATCCTGTGCCATACGTTGGCAACATACACCTTACCCCCACACCACTGATTGGAAAATTAAACTCCACGAGATGAAATCTATTCACATAACATTTTCATTGCGACGATCAGATAACAATATTTCTGCATATCTCAACGGAGTTCCAGTTCCCAAAGCAGATTCAGAAAAATATCTCGGTATACATCTAGATAGCAGACTAAACTGGAGACATCATGTGAAACAAAAAGCTGAACAAATAAAGCTGAAACGTACACAGATGTATTGGTTAATCGGGAATCACTCTCAACTCAATCTCTATTGTAAAAGATTGATCTATCAACCTATCATCAAGCCGATCTGGATATATGGAATCCAATTATGGGGCTGTACAAAGCAATCCATCATCATCATCATCATCATCGGCCCTACAACCGGGAGCCGGTCTTGGCCTTATTTAGCAAGTCCTGAGGCTTGTTAAATTTTCCATAATGATTTGTTTTTTCCGGGCAAGGTCATTAGTCTTGCGCCAACAAAGCAATCCAATAGAGATTCGTAATTCAACGAAGCCAGAATAAATTCCTTCGCATTATCACGAATGCCTACCGTTTTGTGACAAATCAGGAAATTCATGATGACCAGAGATGAAATGGATTCATGAAGTTATCCAACAATATGCTGTCAAACACGAACGCCTACATAATCATACCAACCTAGAAGCTATTCAGCTCTTGGATATTACCCACGAATTGAGACGGCTAAAACGGACGAAACCTCATGAATTAACATGTTAAAATCTAACATACTAAAATCGAGTTGTGAGCTGAACACTGGTCCAGTAAACCCTACACGTTTTACTTAATTAAACTAAATTATGTCCGATTTAAACCTAGTATTAAAATAAATTGTTCAGATTGTACTATTCATATCCAATAAAGGATGTTATTAAATAAAAAAAATAAAATAAAAAAAAATCGACTAGACTCATAAAATAAACAAATCCATTTTTCTTTTTTTTTACGGATCATTCAACGAGGCTCTACATTGCATACCGCAAAACGTTTTTTTTTTTTTTGTCACTGACGTCTTTTACTTATAACTTGCTTGTTTATGCATAAAATTTAATAAAAAAAATAATTTAAACACTTTCAGGTATGCACAATATGTGTTCAAATGTTCAAAAATATATATTAAATAATTGTTTCTAAAAATAACCGACAAATTCGGCTTTTTATTTCCTCATACACCAGGATACCCCCTATATAAAAGCATGTCAACATTTAATAATTTAAAAGACCACAATAAGGTAGTTCATCCGTATGCTTGTTCTAGTGCTTGTTAAAAATAATGTTTAAGTGATATATTTCAAACATCTACCCAACAACAAGAAGATACGAAACGCAAGTCTGTAATCAGCAAATAAAAACAAATGCAAGTCTTTAATCAGAAAATAAAACCCAAGGTAAAAGTTCACTAAAGTTTCCCAACAAAAATCAAATGGATGTAAGTTTTATTATTATAGTAAGTTGGACGACCACATTAATGGTATATCTTGTACAATTACTTTAAATTTGGTGTTTGGTCTTGTTAAAATCTAAATATAAATAAAATTATCTTGTTGTTTGCTTCGATGTTTCTTGTTTCTGTAATAATCCGTGCATCGTAAAATTATCAATTCCCTGTTCAGTCAGGGAATGGGTAATAAAAACTGTACAATTTAAAAGATCTACCCAAGGCAAATTGCCATTTACAAATTTCACTTCATGTACATTCCTCAAAACGATTTCAACCATTACGATTTATTTTAAAAGCTTCTGCTCAAACCAAAACAATCTCTTACCCTCCATGAAAACTGTTCTAAATATAATAAAACCACAACGTCTTTAATCCTACAAGAACTGTCACAACAGAAACCCCACGGCTGTGTATGGCTCGCAATATTTTCAAACCAACAATTATTTCAAACAGCATTTTTGAATGAAGTCGTCGGCAACATTTCAAATGTAACAAATCCTTTTATGTTCTACCAGCAAATAACCGGTCTTTTTATCTAGTCTCATTTCAAGTCAAACAACTTTTATGGTGGTGTTATCGTAAACTTCCTCCCCACAGTTTATATCTATGTACAGTAACTTTCTCGCTTGGAGCAATTTCGCAGGTACTCGGCGGAACTTTTAAAATTAATTCAAAATTCCTGATTCCTGGACAAGAATGCACGAAAGATGGATGTCTCTCGATTTGCGCTAATAAAAGTTTGTCTTCTTTCGACGCTCCAAAGAACTCAGCCCCGACGAGGCTTTAGTGCGAATCTCAAATACCAACTTTGTTGATAAATTACTAATTAACGGCGAAACATTTCTGGCGTAATTGACAGAAGGACGAACTACCCAACTAATAACTGAAAACAACTTTCTGTGGTGTATAAGTTGGATATATATAGAGACGTTTCCATGTGGACGTTCATTTGAATACAATGGCTGACGAAACCTAATCCTAGTTATTATTCATCAAGTTGCTTTAGAAATCTGTTCTTAGAGTTTATTACTATATGCTATAAAATAAGTTTGGTAGGTGTTGGATCGTAAAACTAACAAATGACTACACGTATATTTTTACCAAATGAAAAGTAAATAAATGTATGGGTAGTCGAAAAATCGTGGCTACGCATGAGAATATTATATTTGGAGCTCTTGAATCGAAATTTAACAACAACCAAATGTAACAGATATAATTTTTATGTAACATTAAGTTTTTTTTTAAATTCCTTTCTTGATTACAAGTTGTAATCAAATACTTATAATGTTATAATCATAATTTTAATTCCAAACAAGTTATGAAGTTCTATAGCTAAAACAGTATAATCATCAGGATGTCTATATGATAATATAATTCCAGCTATATAGTATTTTTCTTTTTTCTTTTTTCTCAATTAGAGTTTCACGTCGAATTGACCAACAAAAGCCACAGGCATTCCTTCAGACCATTTTCCATTGTAGCATCCCTCTAGTTTCGGTTTGCAATATATCCTGAGGAAACATTTCACTATGCTCATCTGATACCGCACCAAGGTTTTCGGGGAAGAAATCTAACTACGAGTCTAAAAAATGAATTTTGAGTTACATCTTGTATTTCAGAACTTTATAAGCAGAAATAATTTCTTGGATAATTTGTTGGAAGCTATCAGGTTTTTCGTTTCCGAGAAAACCATGACACACTTCTATAATAGCTGTCCGTGTTCTTTTTTCTGCTTTCTTCGCCATCTTATTAAAAATTTCGTCTTTCATGAGCTCTCGGATTTATAGGCCTACAAAATTCCCTTCTCTCAATTTCGCTTCATTGAACACTTTGAGGTACTGAAAGACCACCAACTTGTTCATAACTTTAACAAAGTTTTTCATAACACCTAGCTTTATATGACGTGGTGGCAGAAACATTTTTTACACTTTGCACTAAAGGTTCTTCCGACACATTTTTAACTCCAGGTGTTAAACTCACTCTTTATAGCCAATTTTTCACTACGTAATGTTTATCTTTTGCGCGACTGTCCCATTCGCAAAAAACACCAAAACTTGATATATCCACCTTGCAATCCAATTAAAATTGCTACACATTTTAGATCAGCACAAACGTTCCATAAAAAATGTGAATACTTAATTTTTTCGAGTAATATCTTCATATTTCGATAGTCTTCTTTCATATGTTGTTGCATGTGCGAAGGGGACCAATGGATACGAGGGTTGCCTCTTATGTTTCGGGATTTGGCAACCCTAGTGTTGCACTCCGGCAATTGACATCTCCGTCGTAAAGTTGGACATTTTTTAGGTTATACGCACTCAGAACGTTTTGACATACGAGCGCATTTGTGTTGTTTACAGTAACTTAAATGATTCATCTCGGCCCAAAAATGGAATTAGATCGTCAACATTTTTGTGCGATTATTTTTTACAACTTTCGGCGTGGATTAACTCAGCAACAGTGCATGGATGAACTTAATCCAATTTTTGGCGATGAAGCTCCATCAAGGACCAGTGTTTACCGATGGTCTGGTGAATTCAATCGTGGTCGTAGTTCACTCCAAGATGAATTTCGTGAAGGTCGTCCAAAATCAGTTGTTGTTCCGAAAACCATTGATGCTGTGCGCCAACTGATATTGGAAGATCGTCATGTGACTTATCGTGAGATTGAGACAACCTTAGGCGTTAGTGAGACCGGCATACATTCAAGATTGCATAAACATTTGACTGTCAAAAAAATGTGTTCGCGTTGGATCCCACACAATTTGTCAATCACCCAAAAAAGGCTCGTGTCAATTGGTCGAAAGAAATGCTCAAAAAATACGGTCGCGGTGCTTCGAAACACGTCTATGACATCGTGACAGGTGATGAATCTTGGATTTACGCGTATGAGCCCGAAAGTAAACAGCAGTCGACTGTCTGGGTGTTTCAAGATGAGCCAAATCCAACAAAAGTTGTTCGCGCACGAAGCACTTCCAAGCAAATGGTCGCCTGTTTTTTCGAAAAAACTGGACATGTCGCAACCGTACCACTAGAACAACGCAGAACAGTCAATTCTGAGTGGTACACAACCATTTGTTTGCCAGTTGTCTTCTAAGAAATCAGGAAAACCAACCGCCGAAGACGGATCACTCTTCACCACGACAATGCGAGCTCTCACACATCGGCTGCGACAACTGCATTTTTGAGCACCCAAAACATCGATTTGATGGGTCATCCGCCGTATAGTCCTGACTTGGCACCGAATGACTTCTTTTTATTCCCGTACGTAAAAAAAAACTGAGTTGGAGATACCTCTATCAGTGTGGCAAAAGTGCTTCGACAATTGGTTCAAACGCATGCAAAAGTTCTTGGAAAAGTCCTTCTACATCATTAAAAAACACTCGTAAGAAAATATGAGACTGTCGTACTTTTATCCAATAAATTCCATTGTTTTAGTCTTGACCCGAGTAATTGAGCCATCGATTTTGAAAGTCCTAAAAGTCGAACAAGATCATTCAAATCAATCAGATAAGGTTCTTTTGATGGACTTGTTCCAAATAAAGTATATGAAGATGAAGAAGTACCTGTAGAAAAGTAACTCGATTGAGCGTGTAAACAATTATTACTTTCGTTCTTCATCAGCTCATCTTTTTTCAGAGATACTGGAGGTACAGAGTCCCTACTATTAAGAACGGGTCTTCTTGTGGAGGCAATGTTCGGATATATAATTTTATTTTATTTTTTGTAAATCCTCGCGTCATCGTGATGCAAAAGTAGCTATCGTTTTCATGGTTTTGAACTTCACTCCAAACCATTGACGTTGTAAATGGCATAGTTTTGTGACTTCTTTCAAACCAGCTTCTTAATGTTCTTGAGCCTTTGCAACATAATTTGAGTAGGCGTTTTTTATCTCTTTCTTCGATGGAAAATCCAAAATAAAGATAGTAAGCTTCTTTGAGCAGAGGGGTTACTTTACTTCGTTGCGATTTCATGGTGAATTCAACACAAGCGTGGCAAAAACAGTTTGCAGAATTTTTGAGAGTTCGTGGCATTCTATAACCTACAAAAAAAAAAAATGTCATTATTTATTTTTAAGATACATATATAGGGTTTTCAAATAGGGACTTGACAACTTTTTTTCGGTAGTAAATTTTAATAATTTGCAGACGTTGGTCGTTCGTGTACTTAATCATGATGAAAATGTTGAATTTAGTGAATAAATTGACAGTGACAGTTCGATGATTAATGAAAGGGTGCGTTCACAAATTAATTTCAAAGTTGTCAAGTCCCTATTGTATAACCTTATACATATATATAGGTGGGCTGAAAAGTTTCCGACTTAACAAAGATATCAGACATTTTTTCTTAAATTTTATTTTTATTTTTCTACATAGTCTCCTTGTAACTGTACACACTTTCCCAGCGATGCTCCCATCTCTTCAACCCCTCCAAATAGTAGTCGGAGATTTTCTCTGCAAAATAACTGTTCACGAAGGTGATTGCCTCCTCGTTTGAGGAAAATCTCTGTCCTCGGAGCGAAATTTTTAGATTAGGGAACGAAGAGAAGTTGCTTGGGGCTAGATCTGGTGAGTAAGGCGAATAATTCAAGCCATCTAAGTTAATGGACCGAACATGTTCCCACAAATAAATAAAGTCTTTCGAAGGAAAGCTTATAATGACATTCCATATCTGCGAGTTCCGCAAACTCCCGAGAATTGTCAAACGATGCTGAACGCAGGACTTACCCTGCAAGACATTAACTCTTATGAAGAGTTCATAATGGTCGAGGATCTGCAAAAAAGCGAACTCAATTGGTGCTTGTTTCGAAGCAGTGTATAGATTGAACAAATCGGATCATCCTAAGCTTGACCTGGAAAATCATCATCAGCATCATCATCGGCATTACAACCGGGAGCCGGTCTTAGCCTTATTTAGCAAGTCCTGTGGCTTGTTAAATTTTCCATAATGATTTGTTTTTTCCGGGCAAGGTCATTAGTCTTCCGCCAACTGTTCTCCAAAAACATATTTCGCTATTACAATGAACTTAACAATTGGCGTCTCTTAAGTCGAAGTTTAACTATCTTTAATGAAAATAATAGAGCGGATACCCCGCTTAGGAATCTAAACACTAGTATATTTGTACACAAGGATGAACTGACGGACATTCTTAGATCTATTAAGAACAAAAAATCTGCTGGAATAGATAGTATTCCAAACATTGTCCTAAGGCATATACTTCTGGAAGTAATGAAGGTCTACACTATCTTGTTCAATAACGCTCTAAAGGATGCATATTATCCAATCCAATGGAAATCTACAGTAGTCCATCCCATCACAAAAAAGGGCAAGGATAGGAGCAATCCAGCCAATCTTCGCTCGATTAATTTGCTTCCGAACATCAGCAAGGTATTCGAGAAAATTATAAATAAAGCATTGAATAACTGGTGTGAGGAAAATGGTATTATTCCGAACAACCAGTTTGGTTTTCGATCGCAACATGACACAGTTCATGCTGCAACAAAACTTGATTCCGATATACAGTGGAACAAGGCGAAGCGACAATGCACAGGGGCCTGTTTGGTTGACTTTGAAAATGCGTTCGACACCGTATGGCTAGAAGGTCTGGAATATAAGTTATCAAATCTAGATATGCCCGAATATTTATTATACATTATCTACGATATGATAATGGGTAAACAATTTGTAGTGAAATGTGGAGATATAATGTCTAACAAGACTTTCCACATTAAAAACGGTCTACAACAGGGAGCCGAGAATTCTCCCATTTTATTTAATATTAACACTAGTGATCTAGTGGATTCTCTCAACCTTGCAATTGCGTATGCCGATGACATTGTGGTGTATAGATCTGGGAAAAAGATTGATGTCATCAACAGACTTCTGCATAATGAGTTCAACAAAATCAAGCGTTTTTGCGACGACTGGAAATTAAAACTAAATTTCCAAAAAACAGAGACTATCCTTTTTAGAACCCCCCCTTCTCCAGCGCATCAAGGGATACAAAACGGAATTGGAAACAATTTTACATTGCAGGAAGTAATAATCATCCACTACAAGTAAAAACTGTAGTCAGATACCTTGGAATTTGGCTTGATCTTTATCTTTACTTTGATAATCATACTTTATTATTATTATTTTATTATTTACTAGCCTGCAGAAGCCCGGAAGTTCATGACCTCACCGACTCGGCTCCGCCATTGTTCCCTGTCCTGTGCGCTCTCCTTCCGCGTTCGATCATCCGATCCGATCTCCTCGAGGTCCAATCTAACATTGTCCTCCCATCTCCGTCGGGGCCGTCCTGTCGGTCTCTTCCCCGTTAATTTACCGTCAAGAATTCTATGCACGATCCTATCATCGCCCATTCGCGCTACGTGTCCGGTCCATCTTAATCTCCGCGACTTGATCACTCTCACTATTGTAGGTTTGCGGTATAGCTCTTCCAATTCGTGGTTGTGGAGTTTCCTCCATTGTCCTGACTCTTCGTCATATTTACCGCCAAATATACCCCCTTAAAACTGTATTCTCGAATACGCGGAATTTGTTCTCTTCCCGTTTTGTGAGAGCCCATGTTTCGCATCTGTATAGAGCAATCGTCATGATTATGGTTCTATAGACACGGAGCTTTATATTACGTGATAGCAGTTTGGATTTTAATAGTTTACTGGCTGCATGCCAACTAGCGTTGCCGGAATGTAGTCTTTGTTAATTTCCTTTGACGTTTCGTTTCTGGTCGTCAGTATCGTTCCCAGATATTTAAATTCTTTGACGTTTTCAAATATCTTGCCCCTGACGTTTATATGTGTTCTCTGAGGCCCACCTGTTCTCGTGGTAATCATGTATTTCGTTTTGTCTTCGTTTATTTCTAGGGCCACCTCTTCTGCTGCTTGCATGATGATTTCACTGTTTTTACTTATAGTTTCGAGATTATCGCCCAGAACGGCGGTGTCATCCGCATACGCGAGCACTTGTGTGACCCCGTTCAGGGATGATCCGGCCGTGTTGTCGGCTTGTACCTTTCTGATAACATACTCGAGGACAAGGTTAAAAAGGCATGGTGAGAAGCCATCCCCTTGTTTTAGTCCGTCCCGGATTTCAAATGGTTCTGAGAGGTGGTTTTCTATTCTAACTCGCCCTTTGTTTTCGTTAATGCAGATTTGAATGAGGGCGGCATATTTTTTCGGGATCCCCAGCTCAATCACAATATGGTAGAGTCTTTGCCTTGGGACTGAGTCGTAGGCTTTTTTGAAATCCACGAACAGTTGGTGAACCGTCTCTCCGTATGCCCACTTCTTTTCCAGCAGTTGCCTTATTGTGAACACCTGGTCGCTTGTTGACCGGTTCCGACGGAATCCGCATTGGTAGTCTCCCAATATTTCTTCAGCGTACGATGTGATTCTTGCCAGTATGACATTTGTTAATATTTTGTATGTGATTGGGAGCAATGATATTCCTCTGTAATTTTCGCAGTCAGATCTGTAGCCTTTTTTGAAAATGGGGATGACTTTTGAGGTTTTCCATTCTTCCGGAATGACTTCCTTGTCCCATATTATTTTAACAAGTTGGTGGATCTTTCGAGCGGTTGCCTCTCCTCCAGGCTTCACAAGCTCTGCTGGTATGCAATCGATTCCGGGGGACTTGTTGTTTTTCAGTCGATTTATCGCGTCTACAACTTCGTCGAAAGAGGGCTCTGTGACCTGGGGGTCGGCTGTATGTACGTCTGGTGCGTTTATTTGTGGTTGATGGGTGCGCACATTGAGCAGGTCTTCAAAGTACTGCTTTCATCTTCTCACGATATTTTTTGTTTCTGTCACCAGGCAGCCGTTTGTGTCTCGGATTATTTTGGCTCTCCTTCGGGAGCCATTTCTAATTGAATTTATGCCGGCATACACACCACTGCTGTTCTTTGCTCTGGCATTTTCTATGATTTTTTCGATCCGAGTCTTCTCCCATTCGCGTTTTTTGTCGCGTATCTTACTGCGTTGACTTCATCGTTTGCTTCTAAGTGGATCATTCTGGGCCGTTTACGTTCTTCGATATTTGCCCTGCACTCATCGTCAAACCAAGGTTTGGACTTAGTTGTTTTCTTAAATCCTAATACCTCTTGGGCTGTTTGTTTGAGACACACTCTGATCGATGTCCATTTAGTGTCCTCACTATTGGCTTCCTCTTCCTCACTACTGTCATTCTCTAGGATGCTAAATCTATTCGTTAGTTCGTCTTGATATTCACCCCTTTTACGTAGGTCTTTTAGTTTATCAATCTCGAACTTTTTGCTCGTCTTCCGTGACTGTCCATGTGGGTTTGCTGCAAGCCGACTTCTAATTTTGCCATCACTGGAAGGTGATCGGAGTCGCAATCTGCTCCTCTATATGATGTTACGTCAAGGATATTCGAGTGGTGTCTTTTGTCTATGAGGAAGTGGTCTATTTTGTTACGCGTTACGCCGTCGGGTGATATCCATGTGGCTATATGGATTTGATTGTGCTTGAACATCGTGCTTTTCACTACCAGATCTTTTGACGCTGCGAACGTGATAATTCGAATACCATTATCATTTGAAACGTCATGTAGGCTTTCTTTACCTATTGTTGGTTGGAAGATATCTTCCTTTCCAATTTTCGCATTGAAGACGCCGAGGAGGATTTTAACATCGAATGATGAGATCCCATCAAATACTTCCTCTAGGGTCTCGTAGAATGTGTCCTTCGTTTCTTCGTCGGTACATTCTGTTGGGGCGTGTACGTTTATAAATACATAATTGTACCATCGGCCCTGTATTTTTAGCACCGACATTCGCTCATTAATAAATTGCACATCTTTTACATGGGACGTAATCTTCTTGCTTATGATGAAGCCAGTTCCGAGGTTATATGTATCGGTACCTCCACACACCAGTGTAAACCCGTTGGTTTCGATTACTTGATGTGGGAGTCGAACTTTCTGAAGCGCGACGATGTCCATTTTATATTGTTTCGCGTTTTCTACGACCGTTTGTATCGCGCCTGGTTTATATAACGTTCGAACATTCCACGTGCCGACGCGTATATCCCGCTTTTTTCGTTTTTCCCTACGTCTTCTTTTTGCCGAGTCGGTGTTTTCTTGATGATTTTTTCCCTTATGGTAGTGTCGGCTCATCACACCTACGCCTACAGGGTTTTTTTGTGGGATTGTTTTTTGTATATTGGTTATTCATTTTTGATCCCACGATTTTTGATCCCACCACTTTTGATGTGGTAAGGTCTGCTTACTGCTCTGATTCGACCCGGTGTCAGAGAGGCGCCGTTATAATACAGCCGGTATACCCCTGACTGCAAACCATCTAATAGGCACGGTGACGCGTAACACCCTGGATTAGGGGTGGTAGATCGTTGTGTGTTACTCCTCGCTAGTCTGTCTGACATGGGTGAACCTAGTGGAAGCATATGCTTCCGCCAGCATAGCCTGAGTGATTCATTGTACTTTAAGCCCCCGCACCACGTCAAGGTTCCTACCAAGCGGGGGTTGATAATCATACAGCAGCTAAAAACGCATATGCAATGACACGAAGACTCTTCCGTAGTAGTCTACTGGACCCCAAGGTGAAAATAATTTCATACTCGGCATTCATCCGACCAATATTGGTGTATGATTGACGGTATGGTATAACATATCCCCATTCTACATGGAGAAGTTTCGGGTGTTTGAGAGGCAGTGTTTGCGTTCCTGCCTGGAAATGTACAGAACCTCAGAGTCGCAATACAAAAAATACTATCCCAATAAAGTCCTGTATGACAAATCAGGACTAAACAGAATAGATAACTTCATTATCAAGATTAGCCGTAGTCACACAACAAGGGCAATGTGTAGTGAAAATGATCTTGTGGGGGCGATAGTCGTGGCGCCTGCATGGGCGCGGGTTCTACTACCAACCCACATCATCACTAAATCAAAGTTCCGCCGAACACCAGAAGAACTGAGATCCAAACACGATCACCACGGGCACAACAATGAAGGAAAAACACCCAGGAACTGCAGCACAGAAAATGAAACACTCAGGATAAAGTTTAGTATAACTAGATTGTTCTTTATTATTACTTAATGCAGTGGTAAACAAATTAAGCTCTAAATGTACACTCAAACTTTTTGTTTTACTTATGATTAGATTTTGTCTTATTATGTTTTAAAGGAAGGGAATTGAATAGTGGCGATACCCTCTTTACACACACATTTCGCAATTGTTCGTCTCAGGTTTTCTTCACTTCGGTACAAGCAAAAAAAAACTAAATTCACGCACACTGAGGTGTAAGTTAGTTGTAACTTAACGTTCAGCATTTACAACACCATTCCGGGCACTCACGACTCTGGGATGACACGTCCGCAGCGCTACTGACAGCGGGAGCGGCACGACCGTGGAGGTCGGCGGATGTAATTGGACTCAACGATATTCATTCGTTGTCAAAAGAAATTCGGCCGGTGAAACTGGCTCTCTTAATTAAGGGGTGCATTTTCCTATTCCCAGAGAGACGTAAAGTCTCTCTTTGGGGTAACCAAGCAGATCTCATAGAAAAGATCGTCGCGGTACACATGTATGTGTGTACATTGTTTCTTTTATGGATCAAAGCCATGGAAACGAATCTAAAATAAAGAAAGGGAAAATGAAATGTGAGTTCGGCTAAGCAAACAAGCCGAATCTCATTGGATGCTAATTGGGTTTGTGTTTGCTTATGTGAGAAGGTCAATGGTAAACGGATCTAGAAATATGTAAGACAAAGGGACCGTTGATGATCGTTGTCTACAATATGGATAGCAGCTGTATTGACAGCCGCAATGCATCATGAACATTGTGCTAATTGGCTTTGGCCTGCTTACCGGGAAATGGTGTTTATGACATCGCTGGTACAGGTAGGTATTTTATTCCTATTTGCATTTGCCTATGCTGTAGGATTTAATTGATGCCTTAAGACGCAATATGCTTATATTTGTTTTTGTCCCTTGGGTATAGGTCGCCAGCCAGTGTGTATGTAGGTAGTTTTTATTGTACACATATAGAGGCTGGGATAAGCCAACTCAGGGGTAAGATTTCTTGATTATGCGGTTGTATTATATGTGAACCGATGAATTTTTTTCAGGGAATTTATGCTAAGTTAGGAAACAATTCTTATAGGGAATTTGTATGCGAAGGGATGCATGAAGGTAAGGATTCTTTTCTAGGGGCTTTTAGCTAAATAAACTTGATCAATTTGATGCGTGAAATATTTAAGGTGCTAATGCGATTGCATTGGCGAAAACTTATGCAGATTGGGTCGAAGTTATGGGGGTTTTTCAGGTAAGTGGACAGTGGGGTTTGGCGGAACCGCCACAATCTCATATCGGGAGCATTCTAACCCAATGATATGTATACGGAGAGTACTTGTAGCGGTTCCGCCAAACCCTACGGTCCACTTACCTGAAAAAACCCCCATAATTACTACCCAACTTCCTTCAGTTCGCTAATGCAACAGTATTAGTACCTGTGAATGCTTCACGTATTATATAGATCACCATATATAATCTTAAAACCCCCATATATAAAACTTACCTTTTCATGCATCCCGTCGCATACAATTTTCCATAAGATTTCTTTCTTTGCTTATCTGGTATTCTAAACCAATTCGGTACCAGACAAATTCCTGTAAACAAAATGATTCGGATTGCATTCAATGTAACCGTCATGACAGGGACCATAAATATTGCGCCGTCTATTTTCCCAGCCGCGTCAAGTACCTTTTCATACATATTGGCTGACAACCCAACTAGCTGCATATAATTAGCGCAATAGACGCTGAAACCAAATTCTCCAGCATTTCCTAATGCAAACATGAACCCGATTTCTACTGCAGCCAGAATGACATAAACATCCAATTTGCTTTTAGCACCTTTTCTCCCAACGTCGATAATAGCGACGAGGCATCGCGTAAACAATGACCCGCATTACCAACGGCGTATTTGGTCATTTCTCCCTTTTGCCTTTGCCGCCTGCCTGTTTCGTTGTTCCACTGCTGTCGAGCACGTGTGAATAGCATCGATCTGAACGATCGCACACATACCACCAAGAGAGACTTTACGTTTCTCTGGTGGTAGGTAAAAACGAAATCCTTATTGGAGAGGATAGCTACCACGGCACAATAAACTCACCCCAAAATTGCGAATCATCGCTGCACGAGACGATTATCGCTGAGTCAAATTCCATCCTCTGGCCGCAATGATCATGTGATCTCCCGTTCCTCGTTTCGCGCTCGGGGACGCAAACATATTATGTCGAGTCGGGAAAGCGCGTTTTTATTAAGAAGTAGATAAAATTCCGATTTAAGAAATAATGCTTCGTAATTTGTAAACGTGTCCAAGTGAAGTATTGAAAACTCTCAAATTTATAACGAACGCGAAAGAAAATAAAGATCATTTACTTTTAAAGCAGTGCGTTTAACTTTTCCTCCAGTGTCTATTTCTGCTCTCATATGGTGGACATTGTGTTGCGGAGGTTTTGTTTTGTTTCGCTCAGTGTTGTGTGTCCAGTGAACAATATATGATGGAGGAAGAAGAGAATCCGAGCGCCGTACGCCGGCGGAACATGCTTCTACCCCACATACTCTGCACAATGGGTTCATTCTATAAAAAGCGTTCCCTTTCATGGATAAAAAGGATTTATCCCAGACAAACATGGAGTCTCTATTATTTACCACGCTTTCCATGGTACCAGGGATAAACGAATTTTCCATGATAATGATATCTCTAATATTCCAGATCGCCTACGTTTTAGTATGGTGATCGGTGAAAGAAATAAGTCAATAAAAGGTCGATCCCATCCCAACTGGTGGTAGATCAGTGAATAAGAAAGGAATATACCTCCTCAAACATAGTATGCCTCTCAGGCGCAACGCTTTCCTTTCCCCTATCCCCAATTCCCAATAATTTTTTTACTTTTTATTCTATTTCTATTTTTTATCTTTTTATTTTTATTTGTATTCCTTGTTTATGTGTGTACGTTTTGTTTCGTTTTTGTTTTTTTTTTGTTTTGCTTTTCAACCCCCTATATATGTAATTAAATTATATATATACACTAAACTCAGTATATGTGCAGTTGATATTGATTGGTCTGAAGACTGTAGATATCTAGGTATTATTCTAGATAAAAAAACTTATCTTCCAAAAATTCATCGCTACCACAATTGACAAAATAAACAAAGTCGTAAGAGTTCTGTATCCATTAGTGTGTAGAAAGTCAAAGCTTAGCCTCGAAAATAAAATTATAATTTTTAAAACTATTTTTCAAGCTATACTCCTGTACGGCGCCCCTGTATGGTGTAATTGTGCTCGCACACACAAAATAAAATTGCAAAGGTGTCAAAATAAAATATTGAAAATGTTGCTGAATTTGCCATGGCATTATTCGGCACATGAACTACATGAAAACGCTAACGTTAAACCGGTAGAGTTCCTTATTGACAAAATCAATCGAAACTTCTTCGTCAATTGTTCTTTTTCTAACAATGCTCTCGTTTCCCGTCTTGTGTTATCCTAAATCACTACATATGTACTTTGTCTATGAAAATTATATCGAGGTCATTATTACATAAAATAACCGAAAACCTGTGCAATATTAGTCTTAAGATTCAAACAAGGGTTTTTTCTTGTAGTTTTCCCTTAATTTATTATTTATTATTCAGTATAATTGTGCTATTGTCATTATATAGATTTAAGATTATAGTTGTAAAGGAATTGCTGAAAGAATCGATCTCAGATTTTAACACAATCGTTTTGCATATATTTTTTAAAAATAAATCGAATAATTTGCGATTCTAATAAATATTTTTTATTTTATAAGCAATTTAAACTCAAAATTTTCATTAAAAATTGGATTTTTTTTTAGGGGTTGCCATTTTATAAAAATTGATATTTCGCTTATTCCTTGGGTTAATTACTTGATAATATTATAAATTAACGAAATTCTTTTAATTGTTTTTATTTCAGATAATCTAGTTACGAGATATCCTGTACACGACAAAAACATTTTTTTTTTTTTGGGAAGTTTCGGAGATGGTCTTGTGGCGGTTTCCCCGAACACCACCAGTTAAACTTCCCACTACCCCATATAGAGCTCCCACGTGGGGCATATCAAACCTGGAAAATAATACTCACCCTGTTCAAAGTGCACATAAAACATGATATATCCTGAAGCCGAATCACCTGCACCTAAAACAGAAAAACCCGTAGAGACGGTTTGGGCGCATCAAAATGCGACCAACAAGTGCTTAACCAATTCGTGATGCAGGTTTCGGTTTGATACATTTGAATTGGCTGGCATCCTCCACAGTAAATGCAATTTGGTCGCACCAAGTAGCGACCAACATTGCTTGAACTAATCCAAGAGATATACTTTCACGCGCCAGCCGCACACATGAAAAATGTTGTGTCTTACCCTTGGCATGCATGCCCATATCCAACGGCCATCTGACCGACAAGTACAGCAGGGTGTCTGGCTGGTTAAGTGGAAATGCCGACAACAACATACACACGATCAGCAGTCATGCTACAAGTAGTAGCTGATCGTGTACATATCCCGATCCTATACAGGATGAACCGCCCCAGCTGCGAACGCTTGTTTATTCAAATTCAAGTCTACCGTTCGCATGCTGGGCGACACACACGACGAGCAACAGAAGGGAGCATCGTGTATGTGCGTGTGCAAACCCTTCTGCTTGCTCCAAATAATAGAGATCATCACCAAATATGGTCATCGAAACGATGACAGAGTTTTTGGTCATCTATCGCGCCGATGGAAAAAAGGAGAGTTGATTTTTGGAAGTCCCGGAGTTCGGTCGCGTGCCTGACGTCGTTTGTAACTATATATTAAACTGCCTATAAGTAAGCGTGTGAAAAGATTTCTACTGTTTTAAACTACCTATAATTAATATTGTTTTAAACTAACTATAAGTAATATTGTTTTGAACTACATGTAATTATTCGTTAATCAGTGTAACATAGAAACTATTGTTTTAAACGGCATACGATTAAGCGTGTGAAACAATTTCTATTGTTTTAAACAACATATAATTAATATTGCTTAAACTAACTATAAGTGATATTGTTTTGAACTACATGTAATTATTCGTTAATCAGTGTAACATTGTAACTATATGTTAAACGGCATAAGATTAAGCGTGTGAAATAATTTCTATTGTTTTAAACTACATATAATTAATATTGCTTTAAACTACATAAACTATTGTTTTAAACTACATATAATTCCTATTGTTCTAAACTACATAAACTATTGTTTTAAACTACATATAATCGAATATTGAATTGTCTATAATTAAACGACTATATATAATCAACCAAGGTGAAGTTGTGCGGGTATAAGTAGATGAATGTGCCGACGTATGGCACGAATTCCTTATACCTCCCATCGATCCGTGGGAAATGTTCATCTTTATTGAAGAATGCGTAATTGTAAACATTTATAGGACGCACGTCCACTTCCTGGTTGTACCGAATCCGATGCGCATATTGGACGACATCTCCTTCGAGTGGATAGATAAATAAACGATTGAAGTCTAATTCGAATAAGTGAGTTAAGACACCAAAGTAATCAATAAAAAAGATAACAGATAGCACTGCCAGCAAGCGTTTTAATTTATTTAAAATATTCACTAGAGACAACATTCCGATGCGGTCACACAACACATAACTCAGATTATATTTCGACTAATTACAATTGTAATCCTACAGTGTAGGATGTCCGCGGACGAGCGTGTGCATGAGCATGCACACGCGGTGGCAATTCGCGACACCGCCACCTTTGATTAAACACGTTAATCGACTGACTTGAAAAGGGAATAAATTGGATACAACCAAAAGATAACATACTTCTGCTCTCTCATTGCCACGTCCTTCGATGTGTGGTAGGTTACATCGGTAATCTGATGATCGAAGAGAGCGGGACAATAAGAGAACAGAAACATGCTGTACGATTACCTTGGGGTGGATTTGGTTGTATGTGCATGAATCAATGTAGTTCTGAGCGGAACCCGTTGACCTGATTCGGTAGTATGGTGAGTTCAGTGTACATTGATCCATACGAAGGCAGAACTGAGAAAGAGAGGGGAATTGAGCTGATGATATTCACCTGCAAAAAGAGAACATTGATCCCCAGCGAATGAAGTGTCTGGAGAAAAACCGAAGTAACGCTAGGGAAATATTATCACGTGATTCAATCGAATGTGCTGATAAATTTCCCAAGCGGATCTGCAATGATACGACAACTTTGTCCGGCTGGATTTGGTTGTCGCTAATCTACATGGACACGAGTTGCCGTATGGCAAGAAGGGTAAGCTAAACTCATTTATGCATTGTTTGCGTGGTACAATGAGTTTAGCTATGTGTCCTTGGTGGAAACATGCTTTGCAGGTGAACAGGTAAGTAGGGGGAAATGGGGTTGATTTGACGCGCTGAAAGGCGGTCGAAATTAGGTAGGAAATGTTGGTTGGAATTGTGGGTTGTTTCTCATGTAGAATAGAGAAACCCCCCACAAAGTCTTTTTGTTATCGTTTGAGACTGTGGATAATTAATCGATTAAAGAGCTACGGAACGTGTCAAACGTTGTTCTGTGTTTTTGGTACATAATTCATCGCGCTGCGATCGGAGCCACATTTGGAGTCAGATCAAGGTCCCGAGGGTACCAAGGATAAGCTGCGCAGTGGGTGACACAGTACGGCGAACAAAAACAGTGGTGGCGGGTGTAGAACCGGTGCTAGCCATAGCACAGCGACACTCATACATCACCCACAGTCTATTGTGATATTTATAGTATCAAGTGTGTCTTCTTTTAATAATTGTGAAACCGAAATATAGATTAAGAACATAGTGTCACTCGGTAATTCGTTATTGTTTATGTGTATATAGAAACCTTAAACTTATAGATTTCACATAGATTTCCCAACGTATATGTATATTTGTTTGTTTCTTTCATTGTTGGAAATTTTTTGCTTATGTTGGTTTTGCTATGAAAATAATTTATATATCGTTTAAAACTAGAAACAGTTTTATATGTATGTATATACACATCATTGCTGTAGTAAGATTTCTTATATTAAGGTTTTTGTGCATTAAGTTTTATATCTGCTTCTAGAATAGCAGTAGTATCTCAATTTTTCTATCAGTTATAATTTCAGTTTCATAGATTTTAAAGCCTATTCTTAGGATTTGCTGTTTCTGATCGAAACTTCTTAAATACGGAATTTCCATAAATCAAATGTTTTACAAGAAATTCATTAAGTACTTAAATCGAATAGTAGAGATACTTATTCTTAAATTGTAAAAAGAAGATTCAATGAATTAAAAATAATAATAATGATAATAATAATAAACAAGCACTGCTTTTGGCTTTAAAATTATGCACAAGAGTTTCATGATCTTTCGTCATGCATTGTTACTTAGGTTTACACATTCTGCTTAATTCTATGCTATAATTCTAATTCCTTACTACGACAAATTTGATATAAGCAGAGGAATGATAATTAAAGATACTCCGTATTCACATACAAAAACACATTAAAGTAAAAACTTAAAGCTAAATCTAGGGAAAAAGTTGTTTAAACTACTGTACTACATTATTTGCATTGGTGTTTTTTGTTTTTATTTATTTATAATTTTTTTCAATCTGGGTCTCGATCAGGGCTATTCCCTAAAAATTTACTCGCCTGTGTCGTTGATATTGGTGATGGCGCAGATGATGAAGATGCAGATGCTGTCCCTGATGGGGTGATCATTCTCGCTTAATCCTCATCTTTGAAAATTTTCACTTTTATGAGTCACGACGATGTATCTGTTGCTTGATTCTGCCACGCCACTTTGTATATTCTTTCTTCAATATATTTTTCTTGTTTTTGAAATTTAGCCCCGTTTCCGAAATGTTATTGCTTAATTTTGTTTAATTTTGAACGTTTATGGAATTTTGAATTTTTTGTTGATTAAATTTCTTTATTGTCTTTTTTAAATAATTGATTTTATTTATTTTCAATGAAGTTTTGTTGATTTTTTGTTAATTATTTTTGTTGAACGATTGTTTAACTTTTTACTTTAGTTGAATTTTGTTTAATGTTTTGTCACTGCGCTCCGTTAAAGTTTTTGTTTTTATTTGAACGTTTTTGTTGAAGGTTGCGTGCTGTTTTTTCGGGTTCACCACTGTGGGGGTATAAGTCGATGAATGTGCCGACGTATGGCACGAATTCCTTATACCTCCCATCGATCCGTGGGAAATGTTCATCTTTATTGAAGAATGCGTAATTGTAAACATTTATAGGACGCACGTCCACTTCCTGGTTGTACCGAATCCGATGCGCATATTGGACGACATCTCCTTCGAGTGGATAGATAAATAAACGATTGAAGTCTAATTCGAATAAGTGAGTTAAGACACCAAAGTAATCAATAAAAAAGATAACAGATAGCACTGCCAGCAAGCGTTTTAATTTATTTAAAATATTCACTAGAGACAACATTCCGATGCGGTCACACAACACATAACTCAGATTATATTTCGACTAATTACAATTGTAATCCTACAGTGTAGGATGTCCGCGGACGAGCGTGTGCATGAGCATGCACACGCGGTGGCAATTCGCGACACCGCCACCTTTGATTAAACACGTTAATCGACTGACTTGAAAAGGGAATAAATTGGATACAACCAAAAGATAACATACTTCTGCTCTCTCATTGCCACGTCCTTCGATGTGTGGTAGGTTACATCGGTAATCTGATGATCGAAGAGAGCGGGACAATAAGAGAACAGAAACATGCTGTACGATTACCTTGGGGTGGATTTGGTTGTATGTGCATGAATCAATGTAGTTCTGAGCGGAACCCGTTGACCTGATTCGGTAGTATGGTGAGTTCAGTGTACATTGATCCATACGAAGGCAGAACTGAGAAAGAGAGGGGAATTGAGCTGATGATATTCACCTGCAAAAAGAGAACATTGATCCCCAGCGAATGAAGTGTCTGGAGAAAAACCGAAGTAACGCTAGGGAAATATTATCACGTGATTCAATCGAATGTGCTGATAAATTTCCCAAGCGGATCTGCAATGATACGACAACTTTGTCCGGCTGGATTTGGTTGTCGCTAATCTACATGGACACGAGTTGCCGTATGGCAAGAAAGGTAAGCTAAACTCATTTATGCATTGTTTGCGTGGTACAATGAGTTTAGCTATGTGTCCTTGGTGGAAACATGCTTTGCAGGTGAACAGGTAAGTAGGGGGAAATGGGGTTGATTTGACGCGCTGAAAGGCGGTCGAAATTAGGTAGGAAATGTTGGTTGGAATTGTGGGTTGTTTCTCATGTAGAATAGAGAAACCCCCCACAAAGTCTTTTTGTTATCGTTTGAGACTGTGGATAATTAATCGATTAAAGAGCTACGGAACGTGTCAAACGTTGTTCTGTGTTTTTGGTACATAATTCATCGCGCTGCGATCGGAGCCACATTTGGAGTCAGATCAAGGTCCCGAGGGTACCAAGGATAAGCTGCGCAGTGGGTGACACAGTACGGCGAACAAAAACAGTGGTGGCGGGTGTAGAACCGGTGCTAGCCATAGCACAGCGACACTCATACATCACCCACAGTCTATTGTGATATTTATAGTATCAAGTGTGTCTTCTTTTAATAATTGTGAAACCGAAATATAGATTAAGAACATAGTGTCACTCGCCTATATGTTAGTGCTGAAATCAATAGTACTAAAAATAAAGGAAATCCAGCTTGTGAAGAGCACCAAAAAAAAAAAAGGAACATTTAAATTTCATTGTCATTTCCATTTTTTTTTTTGTGTGAAGAGCGGCGTTCGGCCGAGCAATCCTCCGCGAATAATCGTTTGGGTTTATTAGTGAGCCGGTGCCGTACGACGGCATCTGAACTTTTAACCTACACTCCCGTATGGTCGAAGATTTTGCCCTAGTACCTAAAACATCTTGATTTCTCAAGAGAACAAATGCGATTAAAAACGGAGAACGGACTGCAACCTAGGGGTATGCATGAGAAAACCCGCGAGTAATCAAGAATCAGTGGTAATAGTTGTAAGAGTTAAGTTACCTAGAGTTATCATTAAGATAGAAAAGTGAATTGTTTGTCGCCCTCAAAATTAAATAGACAAAAAAACAATGAAAGACAAACCAAAGCTAAATAAAATAAAAAAATAAAACTCTACTGCAGAAAAGAATATTTGTTAAATCATGTGATGTGCCGTGGTGTAAGTGGACTGTATTCTCTTCTCTTCAATTTGAAATGTAGTGGGCTCCTTACCTGGTCCTGCGGGTAAGTAGTATCCAATCGGATTGGCAGGGTTATGTGGTCATTGTCGTTCTTTAAATTTGCACTTTTGTAGGAACTTCTAATGGCTGGCGAACTATTAGAAACCCTCTGTAGATTTTCTGTGGTTGTTGGAACACGACTCCAACTCTTCTTCACAGACAATATTCCTGGACAAGCCAAACCAGTTCACTCGCCGTGGTATCTCAGTAGAATTGCTTTGTCGATTAAGGACTGATAACAAATTCAAGAAAGTAAATCACAAAGTCCGAATTTGAAGCTAACAATATTTTATTCAATTAATGAGAATTCACAACTTATCTATGTTCTTGGGGTAGTTCCTTGTTCTGCCTTAGCTCGCGGATCTTCATCCGAGTAAGATTCCTTCAGGGGATGTTGTCCAGTTTTATGTTAAATGGAATTGATGAATAAAAATACTTCACCTAACTACCGAATGCCTACAATTTCGCCTGCGAACTCCAAATACGTTTTTATTTTTGTCTTAAGAGTAAATGTCATCATCATCATCGGCACTACAACCGGGATCCGGTCTTGACCTTATTTAGCAAGTCTCTTCACCGGGATCCGATCCTTATCCGAGACTTGTTAAATTGTCCATAATAATTTGTTTTTCCGGGCAAGGTTATTAGCCTTGCGCCAAAAGAGTCAACGTCACTTTTTAATTTTTCGCATCGTAATCAATGTCTTTTTCTTGAATCTGTTTTTATCCATGTCGTTTTGATTATCCTCTTCTCTCCAGTGCTTCTGTGGTAGCACTGTTATACTGTTCTCTTTAATTCGACCCATTAGTCCTTGTGTCATAGCTCGCCGAAACTGAGCTAATCGGTAGTGACACAAGCTAACACCTCGAGTGTAGGGGCTGGAGAGTTATTGAAAACATATCATCATACACAGCATCCTCTTATTACTAGTTGCAAGCAACAGTATTCGTCCCTACAGTTCGAGGCTCACAAACCTTGTTTTTCCATGTTGTGATACCAGAATGTATCAGGGATTCGAGGTGGACGAGAGGATTGGATTGGAGGCGAATAATTCTCTATGTAAGTTTGTGGCGACTCTAACAGATACCACACAATTCACAAGCAAAATAGTGAAGAGCACCGAACGAAAGATCGAATAAGAAAATACATCAGAGCCGTATACCTTAGCCATAACATAACAAATTCACATCAGTGGAGTATAGTCGAGTTTAAAATTCAAATTCTAAAATCGGCCAGTAGCCTAATGGGTAACGCTTAGGTACAATTTTTGGTGATTCAAACTGTCATAGCGTCAGTTCGAATCACACGTTCTTCTTCAGTATTATTTCAAATGCTATAGTTTATTCCCAGAGTGCTACCAAAATCGGTGAAGTTTGTTACCTGTTCTTGGTGCGTGGATTAAAACGTAAAAAACGTAAGAAAAGATCCCGAGTAGGCTGCTACTTAAGGAGTAAAACATCCATCGACAGGGGAGAGTGATCGACAATTTCCCGACCGCATCCAAGACGAACAACCCATCCAAGAGAAGCAACCCATTCAAACAGGGGAGTACTCCATTCAAAAACCGTAAGCACCCTGTTTGTTATTTATTGTAACACTGATTTCACATACCTTACATACCACATGTTAAGGACGCTTCTCATCAAATCATTGTTATCTCAAACCGTAATATATTTAAGAACTCATTTGAGGTTATTGTCATATATAAATTTTTAAAAGTAGCCAATTCTAGCAATTTTTATTACTCACCTTTTATTACTCACCTGTGACCTGTGAACTTAAACACACAAATAATCTCTCCAAAAAATGCATTGAAAATCTATATCTTTATCGCAATAAATCCATCAATCCAATCAAAGGCATTTCATCTGTTGAAATGAAATTTTTATTTAAGACCAAAATCGGTCGTTAACTGTTGGCAAAAGTCACTAAGTGCTCGATAATGAACTCTCTATCGAGTCGAAAAATTGGAAATTTCTGAGCCCACCATTTTAAAGGTCTGTGTCCATTAACTTTTGTATTAAAACTCAATTAGTTTTTTAAAACAAAGGATCCAAATGATTTCCTTTTTATGTTCTGCCGAGTCGTTAAGTTTTCCTTCTTGAAGCAATTTCCTGTCGTCACCGCCACAATTGTAGAGCAAATGGAAAGTCTGACAAACTTTTCTCGTACATCATGGCCTCGGGTGTACCACCAACCATTTAACGACGGCAGATTCCATGCTTGCCAGCTTGTTGGGCGTTGACTCCTTCCTGGTATTCGCTGCCGACGCAATGAGAGTTTTTCATTTAGCTACTACAATAAAAACACGAACTTTTGAAGTTTTTTATTTAATGTTGTTAATGTGAATGTGGAGTGTCCAGTCGCTGGTTTATTGAAAAACAAAAATATATTTTGAAGTTATTATAATTTCATGTAAATTTGAGGAAGGTTGACAGCATTACAGCCGACCTCCCATGACGATTAGAGGATATTTCCATTGAAAGTGCTGTTCATTTATTTTTACGATGGTTTCACCTATTTGTGGGCAATATTCAGTTAAGTAAGTAAGTATCCGGTAACAATATGGCTTAATTACTTGCTTATTCAGCTCCACATAAGGAAGAACAAGGGGTCGTCCTACCATGGATCGCATTTTTTTGTTCATTTTTGAGGGCTTGGCTACCAAAAGGCAAGGCGTCTCACAGTGAAACATTTCCTGCCCATGCAATCCTGTGAAGCGTTAACACCTGGTAACTTAAAGTCTTGAGTTCACCTATAAAACAAATTCAAGGATAGATTAGCAGGTAATGGATCATTTAAAAAAAAAGAAAATAAATCAAGAAATATTTAGTCACTGTCCCGAAACAGAGCTTGGAGGAGAACTGCAAATAGTGTACACAGGACTTAACGACGTCGCTACCATAAAAATCCTCATTCATAACAGGAGGAAGACCGCATTTTACACACATTGGTGCCATACAAAAACGAGCGTTATGTAAATCGGATCGGTTTGTGCAGGAAGGAGAGGCACATTCAAGACGGAATTGTCCATTATTGTAAGGGTTTCCCAAAAAGGATGATACGTTTTTAAATTAAATTAAATACAAGATATTTGAAATGGAGTTATTTATTAAATACAACTTATTAAATTTATATTTTGATTAACACATTTTTTCTTGTGAACGATGCATATTGGGTCTTCGTTGCATTGAAGTTGACGAAACTGACCTTTCCCTATCGTCGATTTTATCCAGAGATTCATAGAGTTGATCTGGCTACATCTCAGTTGGTGCGACATTAATGTATTAATCGGTCAAATATTCGCAAATGAAAAATTCGGTGTACAAAACTGAATATTTTGTTAACCGCCGATTCTAACATCAGTCTGTGCTAGACCAGTAAACAGAACAGACGCGTTTCCTCTTGCCTACAACATTTAAATCGGGCCGATTCACAACCGAATGTCCTGCACCGATGTGTTTTCTTAGGGTTGCGGTATTCTCCAACCATCTAAGCCCATAGCCGCAGTAAATAAACAAACTAACAAAATCGGTCTGCTATACCCTACTGAAAAAGTGTAGAAGCGCGAAATAAACAATTCCTCAGGATAAGCAGAAGATCAAAAATTCTTTCTTCATTTCAGTGTGGTCATACTTAACGGACTCAATTAATCTTAAAGCACGATAAAAGAAAAACTTATAATAAAAAAAAGGAATAAGCATATTTTATCAGTACCAAATTGACCACCGACCGGTAAAGACGAATCGTTCATTGAAACAGAAAATAAAGTGAAGTGAGTGCAAATATTGAACAATATACTGTGCATAGTAATCACAAAACAATTAGTACCGATACGCGACGTACGAAGTGTTCCTGTTTGTGTATGTGCACAAGATAATAAACAATCTCCTGAACGTGATTATCTATCTCGAGCAAACAAACAAAAAAAGAAAACTATAAAATAAAGTGAGAACACGGTCCATAATATGGACGTAAAAGAAATGGATGCCAAAATGGTGCTTCGGAGAAGGCAAAATACAGACGTAAATCTAAAGGCTAAACGCCTTAGAACAAATGAAAACAAGGATACAGACACGTTGATTGTCAACAGCGACGACGAAGACAACACCCATGGTCTCCAGTACTCAGGGGCTAGAAACCAATTCAAAGAACTAGCTGTCAGCGAAACAAATGCAGACGCTAGCAATCAGATCAAGGTCCTCAACAGACTCATCCATGAGATTAGTCGTGAAAAACAAGATCTGGATAGACAAATGGAGGAAGTTGTTAAACTAAAAAACAACCTGTGCCAGAACAGGCGAAAAACAAAAATTGGTGAACAACAACAGCAACCCACGAAGACAAAGAAAACACGACAAGACAAGGAAACTCAACAGCAGGAAACAACTCAGCAGGTGCCAGTCAAAAAACGGGAGAAAGTACCTCCTATCTACATCAGCTACATGGAGACAAAGGATCTCATAAAATTGGGTGAGTTGACATGCAAAACATTTAAAACAAAACGGGTCAATAATTTTAAGATAAGTTTAACATGCGATGATTTAGAAGGGTGTAACAAAATTAAATCACCATTGGGGAAATCGCAAAGCGAGTACTACACGTACACCTCTAAATCGGAGAAAACTGTCTCCATTCTCCTCAAAGGAGTTGATCCTTCCTTTAATCCCGAAGAGATGTGCGGGGGTTCTCTATACCGCATGGAGAACCAACCCACAATGCCAACCATTTTGACCACTAACAGCGCCTCACCCTAACCTAACCTGTAACCATTTCCCAACATGCAAAAACACACCCCAATATGCAACAGCATCCGTCCCCAAATCTGCAATTGCATACATCCCCATACTTACCAAGAATTAATTTCCCAAGCTGTAATAAATGCATATTCCAATTTACAACGGAATGTTAATCATCTCCCTCAATTACATCACCCCACATATAATTTTTCCCAAAAACCACCTCGGTTAACTTACATTCCTTGCTTGCAACCAAGCAATTCTAATTTCTTCCGAAAATCATACTCCGTAATATACGCATATTCAAATTTACAACGGAATACTCACTATCTCCATCAACTACACCGAGCCGCATACATTACCCCGAAATTGATTCGGTTAATTCCCTATCTAAATCATATCCCTTGCTTGCAACCAAGCAATTCCAATTCCCCCGAAAACCATTTCGGTTCCCATTTCACCTAAACCATGTAGAACCACACCAATTCCCTCTTACTGGCAAGCCACCAGCGCGATGCGTCGCCTTTCCACGAAACGACCATCGCAACAATCAAGACCCTTGATCATACTTGGCTATGCCGCCGAAACCAATTTCCCGGTACACACAACCAACGAATCCAACTCAGCTTATACGGCGATGATTCCCCGGAACTAAATCCCCTATACAGGCATAGCAACTCTTTTCGAAGTTCCTAGTAAAGAGAAGAAAGTCGATTTTAGGTATGACTCCACTGCCACGACGCGACGAACTTTTCCTCGCCAGTAATTAGCGAGTCGAGATTCATCCACCGCCGCGTCCCCACGCACACAGTCGAGTCGCAACCGCCAATACGCACACATCGGGAAATTGCAACGGGGCAAATAGAAAGTGCTTTCGGGAAAGTTGTAGCGAAATAAATAATATTATTTACAAATAAACAAGACGTGGACCCAAGTAGCGAGTTGCTGAATTAAAGATAAACAAGGACGATCATCCTATGCATGCGAGCACGTAATTATGTCCTCTCTGCTTTAAGCGTGTGTGTTTTCTTCGAAGAAACGTGGCGTTACATTCTTTCATTGCAAAATAAAAAACTCAACTAAACAGAAACAAATCAAAAATATTTTCAGAACAATTATTATTATTTGTATTAAACATTGCGTAAAATAAATTCTATGTGAAAGCATACATTTGCACGTTATCTTCTTATTTGGTGGTGAACGATAGCAGACGGTGGGAACTCAGTGAACCAGTGCCATACGTAGGCACCCCGAACTACCCCCCACAAGTGCTCGAAGAACTAAAAAGCTTCGAAAACGATACCTTGAAATTTACAGGTGTGAAACCATTTTCTACAGCAAATTCTAGAAATCGCAACCGTAAGTTGCCTTTCATCATTGTGTCGCTAAGCCCCGATAGTAAAATTGATGGACTTAGATATATTAAATACATTAATCACCAAACAATAAGTTGGGAGAGAATAAAGAAGTCCGACCGCGCATTGCAGTGTATGCGCTGTCAACGCTTCGGCCATGTGGCAGCGAATTGCATTTCAGATACGTCAAATGTCTAAATAAGCATATCATTGGACAATGTCCATTGGGCAAAGAACAGCTCCCGGATAGAAATAAACTATCATGTGTCCTCTGTAACAACTCAGGTCATCCTGCTAACTTTAGAGGTTGTCGTAAGTTCCAACAACTAAAATCAAAGTTGGAAGCCAGAAAAAAGCAAGTTGAAGAAGAGAAAAGGATGAAAACTCGCTCTTACAACAACTTCGTGGCACCAACTGTGTCATACGCCCAAATGGCAGGTGGAGTAAAAAATGCACCAATCTTAGAACAATCACGTAATATCATTAAAACGCCTGCTCCAGATCCATACAAGGACAGTTTGCTGCGTTTGATAAAAAATTCGAAATGATCGAAAAAAACTGACAGAACAAGTGGCTCGAACGGACATTATCTATTCGACCCTGTTTCCAGACGAACCCACACTCTAATCATAATGTTCACTGCGACTGAATTAACCCTAAAAATTATTGCTGTGAATGTTAATTCACTAATCCGCATGGAAAGAAGGGATAATCTCCGCAATCTGCTGGAAGCTGAACGCCCAGATGTGCTTTTGGCTAGCGGAACTAAGGTAAACCAATGGCACAAATTGGGCTACCCAAATTATAAAGTAATTAGACGAGATCGTCCAAATTCCACTCAAGGGGGCGGGGTCGCTGTCCTAGTTAAAATTGGTCTACAACACAAAGTCGTCTACAGTAGAGATATATACAAGTTCCAGGTACTAGAAGCCTGTGTTATAGATATTCCTTTGAAAAGTCAAAACCATCTATATGTGATCTCTGTTTATGCTCCCGAAGCTCTACAGTGTATATAGTTTATCAATGAACTTGATACCCTTTTTCGAAGTCTCAAGTTAGACTGGGAAAACAATTATTTCTTTAAGGCGGGAGATCTCAATTCCAAACACAGTGCTTGGGAGAACCTTATCACAAACATAAGAGGCAATGTGTTGTTCGACTGGTGGCAAACAAACGCAATCGAACATAAACTAGAATTGTACTCTACAAGTACGCCGTCATATCCAAGAGGAAATTCCTTCTTGGATTTACTGTTGCTGGACGAGCGAATACAATTATTAGATACGGATCTAACTACTCGAAATTGTCTTCGTACAATCGAGTACGATAGCGATCATTACGGACTTGGTGCTGTAATACATGTCCCAAACGAACACTCACTACTTGAGCAGTACAAACAGTTACATTCTTTTAATTTCGGAAAAGCTCTTTGATCGGATATTAAAAAAGAATTACGCTCCAATGGCATAGATCCACCAACTGACAGAAATCTTCATAATGATGAAATTGATCATTAGCTTTCGATGATGAACAACATTGTTACTAATACAATGAATCGTTCTATGCCAAAAGTGTCTCGGATGGAGAGCCATACAAACCGATACAGAAACCCAACGATCGACGATCTATATAGGCAAAAGAGTAATCTGCTCTCTAAGTTAAAACTGCTCTACAGACAGTTCCGCAATCCAAATAGCCAGGAAATAAAAACAATTAAGCCACTAATTAAAAATCTTCAAAAACCGATCCGTGACAACTATAGATCAGTAATTAATAATGACTGGAAACAGAATTCAATCCATCAAAGCTAGTGGACCGAATATGTTCCCACAAACAAATAAAGTCCTTCGAAGAAAAGATTATAATGACATTCCATGTCTGCGAGTTCCGCGGACTCCCGAGAGTTGTCAAACTCTGCTGAACGCAGGACATACACTGAAACACATTAACTCTAATGAAAGTTCATAATAGTTGAGGACCCGCAAAAAAAACATACGAACTCAATTGGTGATTGTGTGGGGGTTCTCTACACCACATGGAGAACCAACCCTGACCGCTAACAGCGCGTCACTTTAACCCAAGTCCCTATGCAAAATCCACAATAGCATAAATTCTTAACCTTGCAATACACACTCCCAAACCCCCAACAGAATACAATTCAACAGAATACATTCTGAATCATCCCCACATTCATTTTCCCAAAATTGCTTCGGTCAATTCGTTACTGAATTCATATTCCCTCCTATCGACCAAGCAATCTCAATTTCCCCGGAAATTCATAAGCTGTAATAAAATGCATATTCCAACCTACAATGGAATACCAATCATCTCCCTCAATTACATCACCCCACATACATTTTCCCAAAATTGCTTCGGTCAACTCTCTACTTAAGTTATATTCTTTCCTTGCGACCAAGCAACCTTGATTTCCCCGAAATTCATATGCTGTAACGAAACGCATATTCAAATCCATAACGGAACATTAACCATCACCAGCAACTATACCGAGCCGCATACGTTTCCCCGAAATTACTTCGGTTAATATCTTACCTAAACGATATTCCTTGCTTGCACCCAAGTAATTCCACCTTCGCCCGAAAATGCATGCCCATACTTGCTCGCGTTCCCAAAGCCAATTTCCCGGTACACACTATCAACGAATCCAACTAAGCTTATACGGCGAAGATTCGCTGGAATTAAATTCTTATGCAGGCATAGCAACTCTTCCCTAAATTCTTAGTAAGTGGCAGCGAGTTTACTTTTGCTATGACTCAAACACCACGACGCGATGAATGGATTTCGCCACCGAGGCCACAATACAGAAGTCGAGTTTCACCCTCCAGCGAGTGCGTACGAGAGTTGCAGTACCGGAAAGTGGTGCCTTGTCGGAGTCTATCGTGTCGTAAAATCGTTTTCTAATGTCGGTTCTAACGTCGTGTCCAAATAGTTCGACTAGTTAATCCGACGCTTGTGTTGTAGTTCCAGTTACAGATCTAGTGCTATGCACCGACACCGTACGGGGCACCAATCGGGACGATCAACTAGTCGCTCCACCCAAATTTAAAGGAAAATATCGTGACTCGAAAGCCTATAGTGCGGTGCGAATTTTATATGCAATGGTTCCGTTAATGTAAATCACTTTAAGTCATACAACACTGTTCAACACCTTTGTAAAAACCTATTAATCCTAATCAAAATAAAACCAGCCCGATACAATAAAAACCGTTTATACCGAACAAACCCGATGTGTTTATTTCTCCGCTCCGTGTCGAGGACCGACCACCATACCGTCTACGCAGGGCTTCACCATGTCAGTAAACGGTTTGCAGTGCCTCATTCAGTGAACTCTTTAGTGGGATGGTAGTGAACTAGTGCCATACGCTGGCACATATACTTCCTCGTCCCCACAGTTGTTTCGAAACAGTGTATAGATTGAAGCAACCGGGTCATTCTAACCTTGAACTGGAAAATACGGCTCCCCAAAAACATATTTTGGCTCCTCGATAGTATAGTGGTTAGTACACCCGCCTGTCACCCGGGAGACCGGGGTTCGATTCCCCGTCGGGGAGCCCCTGGCGCAAGTCTAATGACCTTGCCCAGAAAAAATAAATCATTATGGAAAATTTAACAAGCCTCAGGACTTGCTAAATAAGGCCAAGACCGGTTCCCGGTTGTAGTGCCGATGATGATGATGATGAAAAACATATTTTGCTACGCAATGAACTAAACAATTGGCTTCTCTTAAGTCGAAGTTTCACTATTTTTAGTGAAAATAATAGAGCGGATTCCCCACTTAGAAATCGAAACACTAGCATATTTGTACACAAGGATGAACTGACGGACATTCTTAGATCGATTACGAACAAAAAAGCTTCTGGAATAGATAGTATTCCAAACATTGTTCTAAAGCATTTTATTCCTTGTTTATGTTTGCCCGTTTTGTTTCATTTTTTATTTTTTATTTTGCTTGTCAACCCCCTATATATGTAATTAAAAAAAAATTATAAATAATACATGATGTAGAAAAAAATAGAATAAATTTTAAAAGGAAAACATATCAATTATTGTGACCTGTTATAAGAACAGTTATTGTACGCCGAAAACCATATGAAATATGATAATGTATAGTTTAGGGTGCTTGCGAAGAGCCAGTCAGATAATGTAAGAAAAATATTTGTAAAATAGGAGTTAACATTTAGTCTTAAGTAAAATATGTAATTGAATTGCTAAATAAATGTGGATATAAAACAACAAAAAACGCGTATTTTATTGTACACGTTACGTTTACATATGAAAATAATCAGATGAAAGATAAGGAAGCCACGAAACAGAAAAGCAGTAACGTGTTGTGACAATTAAAACAAAGTGCATCAAAAACAAACAAACAAAACGAATAATAAAAGTGAGATATCAACATTTTCAACATTCAACACAGTGCATAAAATATGTTAAAATAAAAATATATGTGCGAAAAAAATTACTTCAGTTCTGTGTGAAAAACAAACCAATAATTCATTAAAATACATCACCTCGGTCACAAACGTGAACAAAAAAGCTAATAATATATTGCTCATTATGCAATTGATATTTAAATTAAGATTTAGTGTGAGTGTAAGCTGGCTAACTCTTAATCGGCGGTAGGCAAGCTCGATCGCCTTTGACGGAGAAAGTGAGTTGCGACCAGCTTTATGCTGGCTGGACACCTTTGTTTTTTTTTGTAATGAAAATAAGCCGGAAAGTACTAGCATGATCACGGATGAAGAAAAAAACGCAACAACACACAAGAGGAAAGGTGCTCCGAAAAATTCCATTGGGACGCGAAGTAAAGCCGCGAAACTAACAATGGAAGAAATGCAGCAAATGGAGGAGGACAGTGAGCACAGAGACAATTCGTACAACAACAATGCCCGTAACATCGTAGCAGTCGTACGCACAAGTTGCGTCGGGTGGGAGAATAACAAAACAGGCTACAACACTGGTAGCTACAAATATCCCACACAGACTGAAACAACATCGCAAGCAGACGAGTTCACAATCTTGCTCAATCTCAATCCAAACACAGCCTCAAAGAAATGAGGTCTACTCGCACTTGTCCAGTCTAAATCATCAATCAAAGCTCTTGTCGTGAATGTAAATTCACCAATAAGAACTGAGAGAAGGGCCAATGTTTTCAACCTGTTGCAAGATGAAAACCCTGATATACTTGTGGCGATTCCGCCAGATCCCACGGCTCGCCTTCCTGAAAAAACCCCCATAACCATAACCCGGGTCTGCACCAGCTTTCGCTAATGCAATTCGCATTAGCATCTTAGATGCTTCACGCATCAAACAGACCCAATTATTTTAACCCTAAAATCCCTATAAAGAAAACTTACCCCATGCAACCCTTCTCGACTCTGCTTGACCTCTAACACCCTTTTCTGTCTCTTTCCTGAAGGTTGGCGCTCACGCTCACCAACCATAGCCTTCACGCAACCCCATATTGGTGACTCTAAGAGTGAATATGAACACGCAACCTCCAAACATTTGAACCACGAACAAAGTGTTAACACCGTGTATCGTACGCGCAAAAGACCTTTCCAGTGTGACTAGTGAGCGATTGTGGCGGCAATCGCGGAAAAACTTTAAATGGTGCAACGCTCCAGGATTCTACAATTCCATCCAGACATCTCAACACCATCACTGGAACAGGAACAACACCACCATCAACGACTAGGAGCAACAGCCCAACATGCACCAGATACCATCACCGAAACATCACAGAGATAAGTACCTTTCGAGGGTTGCCTCTTATGTTTCGGGATTTGGCAACCCTGGTGTTGCAATCCGGCAATTGACAGCTCTGTCGTAAAGTTAGACATTTTTGAGGTTATACGCACTCAGAACGTTTTGACATACGAGCGCTATTTGTGTTGTTTACAGTAACTTAAGAGATTCATCTCGGCCTAAAAATGGAATTAAATCGTCAACATTTTCGTGCGATTATTTTTTACAACTTTCGGCGTGGATTAACTCAGCAACAGTGCATGGATGAACTTAATTCAATTTTTGGCGATGGAGCTCCATCAAGGACCAGTGTTTATCGATGGTATGGTGAATTCAATCGTGGTCGTAGTTCACTCCAAGATGAATTTCGTGAAGGTCGTCCAAAATCAGTTGTTGTTCCGAAAACCATTGATGCTGTCCGCGAACTGATATTGGAAGATCGTCATGTGACCTATCGTGAGATTGAGACAACCTTAGGCGTTAGTGGGACCAGCATACATTCAATATTGCATAAACATTTGACTGTCAAAAAAATTTGTTCGCGTTGGATCCCACACAATTTGTCAATCGCCCAAAAAAAGGCTGGTGTCAATTGTTCGAAAGAAATGCTCAAAAAATACGGTCGAAACACGTCTATGACATGGTGACGGGTGATGAATCGTGGATTTACGCGTATGAGCCCGAAAGTAAACAGCAGTCGACTGTCTGGGTGTTTCAAGATGAGCCAAATCCAACAAAAGTTGTTCGCGCACGAAGCACTTCCAAGCAAATGGTCGCCTGTTTTTTCGGAAAAACTAGACATGTCGCAACCGTACCACTAGAACAACGTAGAACAGTCAATTCTGAGTGGTACACAACCATTTGTTTGCCAGTTGTCTTCCAAGAAATCAGGAAAACCAACCGCCGAAGACGGATCACTCTTCACCACGACAATGCGAGCTCTCACACATCGGCTGCGACAACTGCATTTTTGAGTACCCAAAACATCGATTTGATGGGTCATCCGCCGTATAGTCCTGACTTGGCACCGAATGACTTCTTTTTATTCCCGTACGTAAAAAACAAACTGAGAGGTCAACGTTTTTCGACACCTGAAGAAGCGGTTACTGCATTCAGAATGCATGTGTTGGAGATACCTCAATCAGAGTGGCAAAAGTGCTTCGACAATTGGTTCAAACGCATGCAAAAGTGTATAGATCTTCATGGGGAATATTTTGAAAAACAATAAAGCGATTTTCGATAATCAATATTTGTTTTTGTTCTCTAATCCCGAAATATAAAAGGCAACCCTCGTATGGTTAATCCGCGGATCAACTCCCTCGTTTTCTTCTCGTAGTTCGGCTCGTCGCGATGACTATCACTATCTGACTGACTGTCTGCCCACACAGATACCCAGACTCAAACTGGTATCTGTATCTATTTGAACTTGGTACCCGGAATCGAAATCCATTAGATCTTTATAATGGTGCGAAATTCTAGCGTGGCCGTGGGACCGGAGTATTGCCTTTGTTGGCTTAACTTCTCATAAATTATCGGATATCTCGTTGAGATATATTCGATTGCGATAGGTCGTGGCTGCCTTCTGTTGTTCAACGGATTTGGGTCGTCCTTGCATTAGGTTACCCGCACGTGCATCCGTTGATCGGCTCATTCTTTGATGATAGCAATTCTTTTCTATCGAATTTCGGAATTACCGGTTCGATGAGATGTTCCTGGGCGCAGGCAGCATGTATGGCATTTTGGGAATTGTTTTTTTTTTTAGGAATAGAACGCATGGACGTTTATACCTTTGTTTGATGATGAATTATAATTGTTGAGCTTGACCTAAAAAGCTTTGGGGACGTTCAGTTCCTTGCTTTTTGGTGTCGGTCTCAACGTTGGCTGCGAGTTGCAGGCCCTATGGTGGGACTTAGGGGCACGCGTCTGTGGGCGCGTGCAACGCTCTCAGGTAAGTAAGTTCTTTGAAGGTAGGAACCTTACCTGCGCGGAATTGTGCGTTTGTAGAACGCTACAGGGTTTGTATGCGGTTGCGGTCTACGCACCTGAGGAGCACCAACATAACCTATTTATAGCAGAGCTCGAGACACTCTTTCGATGCTTACAATTGCACCTGAACAACAACCATTTTATCCTAGGTGGAGATATGAATGCCAAGCATAACTTTGGCGAAATTATATATCGAATACCAGAGGAAATCAGTTGACTGGTTGGTTAGATCTGTATAATGTAGAATATAAAACTGACCTACTAGCTATGGAATATCTATTGTTCCCTACACGTAGATCATTCTTAGATATCTTACTTATTGACTCACGACTGAGACTACTTAACACCAACAGACGAAACAGAAACTGTTTACGGTCAATTGTATACGACAGTGGCCACTGTGCATTCACGGCAGTAATAAAGCTTCTGAACGATCTGGCAGATCTGGAGGAATTCGTGATCCCGCAACTCTACAACTAGGGGTAAATGCGATGGAGACGGCTCACCAGATCATTTACAAGAGAGCTGCGTTCGAATGATTTTAATCTGCCAAAAAACAGAAACCTGACAATTGACGAAATCGACAAATACATCCAACAAATGGACGAAACCGTAAAACGTACATGTTACTTAATTAATGTACGTTAAGTATCACCCCCCCCCCCCCCCCCCCGCGGTTTAATTATAAAAATCGATCGCTAATTCGTGTACTTATCCAAAGAAATACGCAACACATTCCTGAAAATAGTAGATTTCCTCAATGCAATAGCCACATTTTAAAACCATCACCCCTTACAATACAAAATCCCATCCCAAAAACTTCATATTCTGTGGCCACAGTTTCCCGTTGCATTCCAATGCAAAAACTTATCATTTTCCCATATCAAATCGCAGGTGTTCAGATTGTGCGAACATTGTTGCAATTTTGCTTTGCAAACAATTAAATTATATTTCATCATCATCATCGGTACTACAACCTGGAACCGGTCTTGGCCTTATTTAGCAAGTCCTGAGGCTTGTTAAATTTTCCATAATGATTTGTTTTTTCCGGGCAAGGTCATTAGTCTTGCGCCAAAATTATATTTAACTTTACTAAAAAAGGACGTACTTACCCCGGGTTTGACTTGGCGGGAGTGGCGTGGGCTTCCGCTGCAGGTGGACGAAAAATGTTGCTTTTTTCTTTTTTGTGGCCTTCTTGTTTTATTAAACTATTGAAACTATTTTCTTTTTGTAGTTTCTTGTTTTATTAAACTTGTCGAAGGTAGTGTGGACGGTTCAGGAGGTCGCTCCAGGTGCTGGTCACTAGAGGTGAGTGTTGATGACGCCCTTGATAGAAGAAATTATGTTAGTGAAAAATTATCACTTTCTGCGTGGACCTAAAGGGATCAAAGGAACTGTGTCGCCGATGGTGTAGATATGTTGTATATCCTTTCACTCAGTCGGTCTAGGTAAAAAGTGCTGACGGTTAGTTGCATCATGAGATTCCAGGCCGGTTCGCAGATTAGAGGGTCAAAGACTCCGCTATCGTAAGTCACGAGGGTGTGAGACCGTTGTCGTAGTCCATGGGGGAAATTAGAGATAGATGAGACCGTTGACGTGGGTCACGAGCGAAATGAGGGGTAGACGAGACCGCTGTCGTAGGTCACGAGCGAAATGAGAGGTAAATAAGACTGTTGTCGTAGATCATGAGGGAAATGAGAGATATCTCAGACCGTTGTCGTAGGCCATGAACGAAATGAGAGATATAAGAGACCTTTGTCGTAGGTTATGAGGTATGTGAGACCAGTGCCGCAGGTCACGATACATATGAGCCGGTTTCGTAGGTCACGAACGAAATGAGAGGTAGATAAATCCGTTGTCGTAGGTCACAAGGTATGTGAGACCAGTGTGGGTTGGTGATCAAAATCTATTGACTGTGTGTCAGTCACTAAACAACAGAAACACTCCTAATGAAAATTACTTCCTCTTTCAACACCACCAAGCGCCGGTAAGTCCTACCAACCCAAGGTCAGCTAACAGGTTTCTGCAAAAACAAGGCTAGCAAGCGACACCACAGAGAATATATTTTTTTGTTTTGTTTTATATCCGCGTTTATTTAACAATTCAATTACATATTTTACTTTAGACTAAATGTTAACTTCTATTTTACAAATATCATTCTTACATTAACTTACTGGCACTTCGCAAGCACTCTAAACTATACATTATCACTTTCTCATGAATTTCGGCGTTTAATAACTGTTTTTATAACATGTCATTATAATTGATGTTTTCTTTTTAAAATTTATTATCTTGTTATTACTTTCTTCTATATCTATATATATGTATATATATATATATATATATTTATTTATTTTATTTAATTACATATATAGGGGGTTGACAAGCAAAATAAAAAATAAAAAAACGAAACAAAACGAACAAACATAAACAAGGAATACAAAAAAATATATAAAAATAAAAAATTAAAATTAAATTAAAAACAAATATAAAAAAAAATAAAAAATAATTGGGAATTGGGGATAGGGGAGAAAAAAGCGGTTCGCCTGAGAGGCATACTATGTTTGCGGACGTGTAGTCCCTTCTTCATCACTGATCCACCACCAGTTGGACACCACAGAGAATAATGAGCTATGGATGTCATTATGACCGCGCAGAGATACACCATCAACCTATGCTAGGAATCCTAACCTAACGTAGAGCACCCCATTTGAATACATTTGTAGCTTAATTTTTTTTTTAACTATCAACAACACCATTGGCAGTAGCCATTGACAGTAGCAAGTTAAACACCATAATTCTTGAAGGACAGAAGGATTCCACACTGCATTGGAGAGTTTCAACGCTGGTATAATTTTATCACACCCAATCCACTGGCATCAGCCTCTCATAGTAACAAATCAATCCCATTGTGATTCTTGAAAGACAAACGGATTCCACACTGCACTGGAGAACTTCAACGCTGATATAATTTTATCACAACCACTGACTGGCGTGGTATGTGCTTCTGCCGAACAGCCGCCATCACGATAACGTATCTTCGTTGGTTTTATTTTAATAAACTCAATACGCTTACATTCCTGTTAATCGCTTCAATTCAGATGGTGGTGTAGGGATTCTAAGTTCTCCCCGAAGGCGACTTAACTTCAGGGTGATGACTGTCAGAGCGTGGAACAAGTATCCTTCCGCCAATCGGTTGATTGAGTTTTCTGTTGGCTTTACGGCGTTAGTGATCATACGCGGTTATCAATGTTAATCCTTTGTAGTATTCAAAAGAATGGCACTGAGCACTAGCATTGGTAATATCACCGATGTACAAGGACGCAAGCCAGTACACACACTGAGTAACTGCACTCTAAAGAAAAAAATACACACCATCAACAAAATACGCCAGAGGAATAAAGTCGATCATCCACCCAGAGTGTACGATCAGCAACTGATTCCATTGGCCAGCAGCTCAGAGCAGCTGTCCGGTCGCTCTTGTTGTTTGTATGTTGTTATTGTTGGTCTCATCCTGTATTGAACCCGTTATGAGACTTACTTTAGATAATCGCTGGATTCTGAGAGTGGGGCAGGAAATTGCGTTCTTCCAACTAAAGCGTGACTCTGTGTGGAGGTAAAGTGGGAATTACCACTTAGATCAAGGATCGATAAACATAAACATCTTTCCGGCTGTCGCAAGGTTGTGAGATCTTCAATGATGCCATCTGTGTGCCCTGATATATGAATGAATTGACCAAGGACGCAGTAAGTGTAATTCTTTATTGTAAACATCATAAAATAACATATCCATAACGTAAATGAATTCATGCGGGATGTATACCCTCTGTGGAGCTGTGGGGTTTCTCTATTCTACATGAAGAACCAACCCAAAAATTCCATCCACAATTTTCAGCTTATTTCGACCGCTTTCAGCGCGTCATATATACCCATTTCCCTTATATGCTATTCACCTGAAATAACATGTTTTCCCCAAGGACGCATAGCTAAACTCATTATCCTATGCAGATAATGCATAATTGAGTTTAGCTATCATTTTCGCCATATGGCAATACTATTCCTCTAACCATGGGATTTCCACCGGAAATTTCATTCGTATTGGTTAGCAACAACCAAGTCAAATGAAGCGACGCGGTTGCAGCATCATTCTTTGGCTTGGGTAATTACCAAATTCCTTTATGTTTTTCCACGGTACCATTTCCCCTAGTCGATGTAGCGTCCTATCGAGTTTCATCAGATCATCCATTCGCTTGCGATCAATGATCTCTTTTCGCAAGTGAATAGCACCAGCTAAATTTTCCTCTCCTTCATAATTTTGTTTCAATACGGTTCAATGCTCGCTGAGTACACCACAGCCGTGACACTGGGTCACCAGGCCATGCTCAGAAACAGCAGTTGATACCCACAACCAAAGCTACCTCGAGATCACAGTACATCGTGTTTCTGTTCTCTCATTATCCACGTTCATCAATTACCAATTAACCGAAGTTACCGCACTTCGACGAGCGTGACGCTGAGAGAGCAGAGGCGTGGTCTCTTTTGGTTGTCCTGTGTGTAAAATGAAATACAGAATTTCCCCCCTAATTCCACAGTCACATCTCAACCTCAATTGCGTTAGGTCATGCCGCTCGAGGCTAAATTCATTCGTCGCTTAAGGCAATCTTCGTACCTCGCGAGACAGTCGTTTAAAGAAAATCCGATTAACAATTAAAACGTTATTTACGAATGGAAACGTATCGTGAAATCAACCGCGAGTAAATAGTTAATAATCAAGAACTTCATAGTGCGCTACTTGAATCGAAACACCAGAATTGTTATTTATATTCGTCGCTTATAGAGCAACGAGAAAACTATCATTGCATATTGTGCAAAAATAAAGAACAAATAAAAACTAATTGAACACAGAAACAATCAGTGCCTTTTTAATTGGATATTCTAGTGAACAATTTTCTTCGAATCATCGTTGGGAAAAAGTGAATACTTGCCGTACGTCGGCATTCATACTTTTCACCCCCACAAAGCTGTCGTGTGGGCAACTGCCAGTTGCATGATGTTCGTTCAACAAAACTATTGAAACTATTTTATTTTTTAATTTTTAATTCTTTTTTTTTTTTTTTTTGTTAGACCGAATCGCCGCGCTTCACAGTTATTTTCAACTGACTGTTCTCGCTAATTCGTAAGCCAATTTTTCTATTCCACTTGTTCCCTCTTCACCGTCAACCAATTCCACGCGAGGGGTGGAAAAATCGCAAGCTTTCTCACACTATGCAAAGGATTCGTCTGCAACGGTAAATTCAAGTCGCAAGTTTCTGGATAGGGGAGTTGTTGTTGGTTTGGTGTTTACCCGATATTTTGGGCAATCGTTTAGATTATGAAAAATTTATATTTGGTGTCGGAATCTGAACGCCTGCGATTTGACATGGGAAAATGATGTTTTTGCATTGAAATGCAACGGGAACTTGTGGCCACAGAATATGAAGTTTTTGGGATGGGATTTTGTAAATTACGAGATGAACAGGAATTAGCGAATTATTTTTATGATGTTGTTATGATCGGTGGGGGGGATTATTAACGCACGTTAAATATGTAACATACGACGGACAAACCAATCCCCTAAACAACAGTTACAGATCACATTAACATGTACAGAAATACAACAATAAACGCACTCCACAAGATAAAGAGCAGACTGCTATCGAAACTAAAACAATTATACAGACAGTTTACAGACAGGCAAGGCCAGGAGATAATATCACTGAAATCCCGATTAAAAAACTTCCTACAATTACTTAGAGCTAACATAGGCTAGCAACAAATTTGTATTGGAATAACAGAATTCGAGCTATAAAAACTAATAACCCGAATATGTTTCCACAATTAAATAAAATATTCAGGAGAAATGATCAAAACAAGATTCAGTGTCTTCAAATTCCACGTACTGATGTAAACAACCAGCTGCTAATCAACATAGGTGCAGGGATACAGAGAACGTATCCTCAATAATGAGCTTCGTGTTCGAAGATCCTTTGGAAAAGGTGGGAGATCTGGTCACAGAAACAAACAACATCGTGACAAGATGGAAGCAGTTCTTTGAAAACCTGCTCAATGTGCGCACCCATCAACCACAAATAAACCCACCAGACGTACGCCCCCTTTCATCGAAGTTGTAGACGCAATAAATCGATTGACAAACAACAAAGCTGCCAACAACCAATGCGAATTCCATAGGGACCGGTCAACAAGCGACCAAATGTTTACAATAAGGCAACTGCTGGAAAAGAAATAGGAATACGGAGAGACGGTTCACCAACTGTTCGTTGACTTCAAAAAAGCCTACGACTCAGTCGCAAGGCAGAGACTCTACCATATTATGGCTGAGCTGGGGATGCCGAAAAAATATGTCACACTCATTCAAATTTGCATGAACGAAAACAAAAGACGAGTTAGAATAGAAAACCACCTCGCAGAACTATTTGAAATCCGGGACGGACAATAACAGGGGGATGGCCTCTCACCTTATCTCGAGTATGTTATCAGAAAGGTACAAGACGACAACATGGCCGGATGATCCCTGAACGGGCTCACTCAAGTGCTCGCATATGCGGATGATATCGCCGGTTTGAGCGATAGTCTAGAAACTGTACAACAGTGAAATCATCATGCAAGCGGCAAAAGACGTGGGCTTAGAAATAAATGAAGACAAAACAAAATACATGATTACGGCGAGAGCAGTTGGAAAGCAGGGAACACATATAAACGTCAGAGGCAAGATATTTGAAAAATTTAAAGAATTTAAATACCTGGGAACGATAATGACGGCCAGTAACGAAAAGTCGAAGGAATTTAACAAAAGACTACAACCCGGCAACGCTAGTTGGCACACAATCACTAAACTGCTGAAATCCAAACTGTTACTACATTACGGCAACGCTAGTTGGCATGCAGCCAGTAAACTATTAAAATCCAAACTGCTATCACGTAATATAAAGCTCCGTGTCTATAGAACCATAATCATGCCGACTATTTTATATGGATGCGAATTGGGTCTGATAAAATGGGAAGAAAACAAATTCCGCGTACTCGAGAATAAAGTTTTAAGGGGTATCTTTGGCGGTAAATATGACGAGGAGTTACGACAATGGAGGAAACTCCACAACCACGAATTGGAAGAGCTATACCGCAAACCTACAATAGTGAGAGTAATCAGGTCGCGAAGATTAAGATGTAGCCCCACGTTGGGGCCAAAATGTAACACATGGTTACCTTCTTTAATGCGGCTTCTCCGGGTGATAGGTTTGTTCCTCCTTTAATGTGGCATCTTCGGTTTGTTTAAAATTAACAAGACTTTTACTTTTACTTTATTCACAATCTGTATTATTTCTTAAAAAGCTGGGAATATCCATCCCTGTATACTTTTACTTTTACAAGAAAGAAAGAAAAGTAAGAAGACCCGCTGTACAACATTCGATGGCTGCAGCCTTCTTACTTTGATATTACACTACACTGCAAAGAAACTCTCTTGAGGAAGAGATAAGTGAATTGGAGGCGAAACTTACGATGGCAAGAGCCCGATTACAAGAGAGACGCCGAAAGAAAAAAATTGCGGCGCTCGAACAAGAACAAAACCTGCAACAACTACAAAACCCAAAGCCAAAAATCGGCCAACAGCAACAATTTCTCCATCAACAGCAACATCAACTTCAACATCAGCAGCATCAACAGCAACCTCAGCTGCAACTACCAACACAAAAGCGATCAACGAAACAGCAAGCAACACTGCAGCAGCAAAGCAACAATAACAGCGGAAAAATAAAGATGCCACCAATCAACACCGTAGATGTTGACTGTAAGGAATTGGTAAGTCTTTGTAAACTAGCTATAGGAAACAATTTTGCAGTTAAAAGACTGGCGGGTAACAGGCATGCCATTCAAACATATACGGTGGCAGACCACGACAAAATTAAAGAGGTCTTAAAAAGAGCCACCGCGGAGTTTTACTCGTTCACGCCGAAACAAACGAAGAGCGTAACGGTTCTATTAAAAGGTGTCGACCCTGAAATGGACCCGGAGGCTCTGCTCGAAATCCTTCCAAACCTGAAGCACGAAGATCTCGAGTTTACCGCGGTAAAACCATTCACCACATCCAAGGCAAGAAGGGAAAACCCCAAGCCACCCTTCTTTTTGGTTCAATTAACACCCAGCAGTAGAATTGGTGGTCTAAGAAAAATTTCAGTCTTGGATCATCAAATGATCACATGGGACAAATTAAAAAAAAGGCAGAGACATCCTGCAATGTGTCCGCTGCCAAAGGTTTGGTCACGCGGCGGCTAACTGTGAAATGCAGCGCCGTTGCGTAAAATGCGGAAAGGACCATAAGGCAGAAGAATGCCCTCTGGGAAAAGAAAGGGTAGAAGACAAAGCCCTTCTAAAGTGCACTGTGTGCCGGAATGAGGGACACCCCGCTAATTATCGAGGATGTCCTAAATTCCGAGAAATAATGGCAAGAAGTTTGAATCGGCAAAAAAACACAGAGCCAGCTCGTACAACAACAACACCCGTACATCACAGCGGTCGTAAGCACAAGTTGCGTCGGGTCGGAGAACACCAAATCAGGCTACATCACAGGTAGCCACAAATACTCCCACACGGACTGAAACAACACCGCAAGCAGACGTGTTCGCAATCCTGCTCAATCTGCAGAGACAAATGACACAGCTTCAAAGCCAAATAAACGAGATCTACTCGCATTTGCCCGGTCTAAATAACAAGTCTATAAAAACCTCTAACCACAACATCAATAAAAGCTCTTGTCGTGAATGTAAATTCACTAATAAGAACTGAGAGAAGAGGCAATCTTTTTAACCTGTTGCAAGAGGAACAACCTGATGTACTATTGTGTGTGGGGGGGGGGGGGGGGGGTGGCAATCTTTATTAGAAAAGGGATCAATCATAAAGTAATATATAGTGGAGAAGTGCGCAGATTCCGGGTGCTGGAAGCCTGTATCGTGGGCATACCCCTTCAGCAAGGAAGGGGTTTGTATGCGATTGCGGTCTACGCACCTGAGGAGCACCAACATAACCTATTTATAGCAGAGCTCGAGACACTCTTTCGATGCTTACATTTGCACCTGGACAAAAACTACTTTATCATAGGGGGAGATATGAACGCCAAGCATAGAAATTGGGGAAATTATACATCTAATGCCAGAGGAAATCAGTTGGCTAACTGGCTAGATCAGTATCATATTGAATATAGAACTGACCTGCTAGCTACCGAATATCCATCGTTCCCCAGAGGTAGATCGTTCTTAGATATCTTGCTAATCGACGCACGACGGAGATTACTTAACACTAACCGACGAAACAGATACTGTTTACGGACAATTGAATACGACAGTGACCATTGCGCATTCACGGCAGTAATAGAACTTCCGAGCGATCTCGCAGATCTGGAGGAATTCGTGATCCAGCTACCCTATAACTACGGGGCAATGCGATGGCCACGGTTCACCAGGTCATTAACAAGAGAACTTCGTTCGAATGACTTTAATCTGCCAGTAAACAGAAACCTGACAAATGACGAAATCGACAAATACATTCAACAAATGGACGAAACCGTAAAACGAACGATGGACAAAACAATCCCCAAAACAACAGTTACAGATCACATTAACATGTACAGAAACGCAACAATAAACGCACTCCACAAGAAAAAGAGCAGACTGCTATCGAAATTAAAACGATTACACAGACAGTTTACAGACAGACAAGACCGGGAGATAATATCACTGAAATCCCGATTAAAAAACCTCCAACAATTACTTAAAGCTAATTATAGATTAGCAACAAATTTGTATTGGAACAACAGAATTCGAGCTATAAAAACTAATAACCCGAATATGTTCACACAAATAAATAAAATATTCAGGAGAAATAATCAAAATGAGATTCAGTGTCAAATCCCACGTACTGGGGTAAACAAGCAGCTGCTAACCAACATTGGCATAGATACAGAGAACGCTATCCTCAATAGTGAGCTTGTGGCGCTTCTCGTGAACGCCACTTCGTATCCATTCATTACCACCAGGTAACCTCCCTCGCGTGCCCTATCTCATGAAAAGCATGTACTTACCCCATAGGAAAAACCCTGTAAAAGAGCAATGTCTGCGGACATAAAATGCCACCGCAACAATGCTAGATATCTAAAAAGCAGTTTGGTCGCATAATCACGCGACCAACATGAACCAAACCAAATACACAGTACATGTCTCGGGTCGCATGCCTCTGCATTGAAGCGCAATTTGGTGTGCCGCTTGGCAACCAATATTGCCCGTGCAATATCTACACGATATTCGTTTGCACGCCAGCCGTACACCTGTAGGAATGAGTATCTTTCCTCTGCATAGCATGCCCATATCGATCGGTCATGCGACAGACCAAGACATGAGGCATCCGGCTGACGCCCCGGCAGTCGAGTTCGCAAATGGAAATTTATCATCAGAATTCGACTGCGAGGATATGCCAGCGAAATGTGAACGATCAGCAATAATGCTTTACGCAGTCGTGATCGTGTACACATTTCAACCCTTGTACGAACTTGCAATCATCTATATTCATATCCCATGTCTGCATGCTAGGGGATACACACGTTAATTTGCGGAAGCGATTATCATGTGTGTGTATTTCACCCTTTTTCGTGTGCTTAACAAAGCTAAATCGCACCATATATGGCCATCGAAGCGATGTATGGAATTTTGGTGTTCTGTCGTTTCGATGGCCGGGGTTAATCTCGGTTTGGATTCCGTGAGGGCAGGTCGCGCCCTCGCGTTAATTTACATTCCTCTTGGGCCGTCCCAAGGGATCAGGTATACGTCACAATAAGTCGTTGAGAGAAATTGAATAGGTGTAGCTAATGCAGTCGTTGTGCGCCGTATCCTTTAAAACAAATACCTACAGTGTTCCTCATAATGAATTATTTCCTGTGTTTTACCTTAAATTGAGAATTAAGAACTACATGTATATTTTGTGATTATTGCTGATGTTAAGCCATAATTGTAAATAAAAGTAATAACATTTATTTGGATATAATTAGGACGGAACTAGTGGGCAAACGTGGTTAACCTGTGCCCCTGTGGTACCCTATGTGACACACCACATAACATACACCGTAAGCTCTTCGTGATAGAAGATCCTTTGGAAAAGGTGAACGCTGTCTGTGGAAATGTACGAGGTGAATGAAAGCATTCACCGAAATCACGAACTGGAGGACAGAATTCTACTGAATCACCTGCACCTCCGGAATGAAATTTCACATTGGCAATCGGAGAATCCGGGTTTTACCGAATTCAGTGACGATAATCTGTCAATTGACATTAATGCCAATGGTGAGGCTAATAGCCTTTTAATCACAAGGGAAGGAATCCAGAGTATATATCTTCGATTCATTAAGAAGCAAAAAGTCTGTGGGAATAGATGAAGTACCTAACATCGTACTCAAGAACCTGCCCCCAAAGGCAATAGATATATACACGGTCCTGTTTAACAACGCGTTGAATAATGCATATTATCCCGCGCGTTGGAAAACGGCTATCATTCAGCCCATCGCAAAAAAGGGCAAAGACTGTACAAACCCAATGAACATGCGTGCGATAAGTTTACTCCCAAGCATCAGTAAAGTATTTGAAAAAACCATTAACAAAGCTCTGGTAAAATGGGTAGACGACAACAGCATTATTCCAAATAACCAGTTTGGCTTTAAGGCGGGTCATGAAACCACACATGCCTCCAACATACAATGGAATAAATGTAGGAACCAATGCACAGATGCCTGTCTGATCGACTTGGAAAAAACCTTTGATACCGTCTGGATCGAAGGGTTGTATTACAAACTGGTCAGACATGGCATATATGTTATAAGCCTTTACTATATGTACTTTACGATATGTTAAAGGACAGGAAGTTCATGGTCAAAAGTGACCTCTAACAATACGTATAATATCAAGAATGGCTTGCAACAGGGCGCGGTACTCTCTCCGATTCTTTTTAACATTTACATTACCGACTTATTAGATGCACTTCCGCAGGCTATTACGTACGCAGACGATCTCATAATTTACAGAACAGCTCCGAAAGTTGAGACCATAAATAGTTTAATACAGCGAGACTTCAACAACGTGCAGCGCTATTGCGATGACTGGAAACTTAAGATCAACTTCCAGAAATGTGAAGCCATCCTATTCAGAACTCCATTATATAAAGCCACGTACGACACAAGGAAAAACTGACGAAAGCTAGTTATCGTGGGACCGCATGGAGATAAACTGGAAACCAAGAGTTTAGTTAAATACCTTGGCATCTGGATAGACCAATGTCTGTATTTCAACAGACATGTAGAGGCGGCTTTGGTCAAGGCTAGAAAAACGTTTGCTATGACAAGGAGGCTATTTCACAGTAGCCAACTTGACAGCAGGGTAAAAGTCATATGCTACATGACGCTAATCAGGCCAATGCTCATATATGGTTGTACAATATGGTTTAACATAGGTCCAAATTTGATGGAAAAGATTCGGGTGTTCGAAAGGAAGTGTCTCAGAAGTTGTCTCAGATTATATCGGACACCGGAATCGGACTATAAAAAGTATTATTCAAATGAGACTTTATATAATGAAGCGTACATAAATAGGGTGGATAATTTTATGATTAAATTAATCAGAGGACATATTGCGAGAGCAATAAGCTCGTCCAATGACCTAATTTTCGGGGCCTATTATCCAAACACTCTGTACTATGAGAGCGTGCGTCGCAACGGCTTTGTTCCACCAGAGGCGTTCCTTGACTTGGACATGAAAGGGCTTATACAGGATAGATCCGGAATTCCGCTGATCTATCATGTAAGTAGATCATCCGTAGACGGGCGATTGTGCTACGACCGGGAAGTAATGCGCACCGAGGAAGAGCTCCTGCGCTTCAGTAGGACTATCTCCCACAGAGACCGGGACGATAGTATTAGACAGCGTCAACAGTTCTGGTGGTTGAATGGCATATAAAGACCTGGATACCAAAGTCGGTAGACAATAACAGTATTATCAGCCAGCTTACATAGACTTACCTTTTCTAGAATTAAGGTAGTATAAGATTTAAGTTAAGTTAAGTTAAGTTTTTAAATAAAATTATATCAGAAAAAAAAAAGTAGTTTACATTTTAAGACAAAAAACAAAAAAATTTCGACACAAAGTTTTCAAAATTTTTTCTTTGTCAGTTAAATTATTATAAGTACTCCCACAAACAAAATTCTGTCGCCGAAAGGCAAATTATACAGTCGTTATGTAATGTTTAGCTTAGAGCGTCTGCGTAGGACCAGTAAGTTATAATATAAGATAATTAAGCTAGAATGTAAGCATTTTTTGTCTAGCATGTAATTTAGAAACTAAGAAAATAAAAAGAAAATGAAAAAATGTTTTAAAAATGAAATGAACTTGTGACGATTGAATTGCTTATGGTATTATGAATAACCATGAAATGGATAGGTGGTTATCGTGATATGAGTCAAGTGAATGGAAGAGTTGCATTGTATGCAAAATACTTGGGATGATTGAATTGCTGTGAAGATTTATTGTTTGAGGATGGTTGTTTGAGATTATGTATGGTATTGTTTAATTGATTATGTGTTGTATTATTTAAGACGGGGTGTATAGCGAGGTGTAACAATAGGCAGAGACAAGTTGCTTACACTTCGGCTTCTAATGAAAACGTTTGCATGATGTTCCCCATGAGAGATAACCACCCGCAGAGATTCGAATGGGAAACTAGATTACTCTCCGAATTCTTTATCTCAGAAAGTAGCATTAAGTCTTTCCTCAACTTCAACCCGAGTCACCAACCAAACGTAGGGAACATCGTCGACGATTTCTTCCGAACATATCGTGAAACTCATCACACCTTGGGACCGACCGTACTTTTTGTCGAAACGGTCCATCATCCAACCTCCGAAAGATGGCCAGGCATTTCTCTCGATCATTTCACGGGGGTTATAGCTTTATGGAGTGGTATTTCACCAGCCGGCAGGGCGTTGAGACCCAAACTAACCTACTAACCCTACGGTCTTTTGTCGCCTTTTACGACAAGCCAGCCTAGATGTCTAGGCAATCAAATATTGTTGAACGTGTGTTTTACCATGATGAATTGTCACATTATACTAAAGACAAATTACAGCTAGTGACATTTCTTCAACATGGCTGTAAACATGTCGCTCCTATTGGGAAACCCACCACTTAAAGACTTTCCACTCACCTAGTAGAAACTATCAATTTAGGTAACTCTTTCAATTCAGATAACCAGAAAAAAAACATAACGAGGAATATCAATTTGTTGTCATCCTGCAAGTCGGTCTTTCTAACATCTCTTTTTTTTTCGTCTGTTATAATATGGGAATTCACTGTGAAAGCTTTGTGATTTCATTCTGTGCTTGTAAATGAGTACCGATATCAGATTATACTATTTATTTTCCGACATTAAAATTTCTAGCTAAAAACATTAAGTTATCATTTAGCCAAACACAACAACATTATTTGTCCTCCGACAGTCTGATTTTGCTGTTTCTAAGCATTTAAATTGGTTGTGGGCGTTCGTTGGGATAGAAATACATAATTCATTTTCAGTACAAGGCCCTAATTAAGTTTTCGGGTCATGTTATCGACTGTCTTAAGAGATTGTATATAAGTGCAAGAAAACCGTATTACCTTTAATGTACTTTGCTATGTCATTTTAATTTGTAATAGTCCTCCAGAGATAGAAATTTCTACGATGCGCCTCAAATAGAACGTGCAAGTGCAATTGTTTCTGTTTTTGGAATCCGATCATTGGGCAGTCCACAAGAGAGAATCAAATTCTTTCCCAAAATCTTGGGTCGAAAAAAGTTTAAAATGTGCTTACTTTTCCTTTTTACTTCTACACATTTCTTTTGATCTTCCACTTCAAAGAATCTTTTTATTGTCCCTAAACACAAATCTAGTTTTGGTCGAATTGCCAGCAATCGATGTGTAATCTTTTAAAAGCGGAAACCACAAAATCATAAATGCCAACGGCGCGCTTTCCTTTTCATTTCAAATAAAATCCTCAGACATTTTATTGCTTTTCACGGTTCAGGTAAGGATATCGGTTTGATATCTCCAACGATTTGTGTTGTACTCGAATTGTATTGTCGCCCCTAATGATGACTTCCATAAAAGCCGCTGGTTCATCACATTTTCCAAGGAGCTTTGTCTTCAAATTGCTTGTGTCCTCATTTCGATTAAGGTGGTGGGGGGGGGGGGGGGGGGGGGGGGGGGGTGAACACTTGAGGATGAGTTGCCGCTACCGTGCTATTGAATCGCAGCACATTTCAATCTCCGGTTAGGTAATTTAGATATAAACTGGCAGTAAGTAGTTTTCGCAGACAGAATGCTATGAAACAAGGAAGCGCGGATTCGTTATTTGCGGTTGGTGATATAACAAGGAGTCAGGATACTGACTGACGAGGAACGTGGTATCATTATTTGATTGAGTTCACTGACAGAGGAGATACTTAAGGTGGGTCTCACCCAGAAGTCTTTTTAAAAGGATATGACATTTTACGTGAATTTATAAGGTATTCATATTGTTTCTGCGTTGGCGGATGATAAAAGAAATATTGACACAGCTTGAGAGCAACCGGAATAATAAAAGTCGCAAACTTAATGGATGCCATGTGAAAGTAATACACATGTTTGATGTAGTGGACTCGTTGCGCTAGGTTTTAGTGTGATTTATGCTTTTATCCGTTCAAGATCTTGAGGTATTGATGATGTTCGCATGTAACTTAAGTCGTCCATAAATGTTGCCGTTTAAAATATATGGTTTGTCTATAAGTGTTGGCTGATGGCTTCCATGTGTTTACGTTGTATGAAAGAAGGGCATGAGCACAAATTCATCTTGAATATTCTTTACTATGGAGTGTCAATTTTCATACTTCGTATAAGGAGTTGGTTTTGATTTTGTACCTCAACGAAAAAAATAGATGCCCTACTTAGTCTGTGCAACATTTTATGTGCATTTACAAGCTTTTAAAGATACCATTAGCACACATCATTTGAGTACATTGAAAATGTATTGATCTATTAAATACTATAGTTCATTTAAATTTATTACCCTATTTAAAAGTTTGTCAAATACTTCAGTGAGTAATTTTAGAGCGACGTCGTTGTCGTTTGGTTTTAACACCTTATCTCTTTTCCAAATATGTTGTTAGCCTATAAACATACAACGATATGAGTATTGTGGCGACTTAAAAATATAGTACGTGTAAAAATTAAACGTAAATTGATGCCACCATAAAGGAGCAAAGTAGCAAAATTCTAAATTTATTTAGAATTCTTTATAAGTTTCGAGGACATCGGTTTTTGTTGTTGTTTGATGAAAATGTTCTGGTTGGCTTAATTAAAATATATCACCTTGGTCGCAAACGCGAAAAATAAAACTAACAACATATTGCACGTTAAGCAATTGATATTGTAGCGAGCTTAGGGTTCGTTGGATTAATTATTTTAATAAATAAGAGCCGTTAAATCAATTCTCTTTGCAAACACTTTATTAGTCTGTTAATAACAAGCGTTTCTTGATACCTCGCTTCTTTACTTATCGCGTCCGTACTTATCGCTTCCTTACTTCTTACTGCTTCTTACTTATCTTCCCGATCTGCGTGAGTTATTCTTACTGTCGCTACAGAAAGGAAAAAAATATTTTTTTTTTGCCAAGAAAAGGTTTAATTCTTCCTTGACGGTAATTTTATTTTTTCCTTTGCTTATGTAACTATTTACAGAAAAACTTCAAAAAACAATGTCCGAACTATGTTCGTGACTTAGAGTAAGTGCCATTCTAGTTGTGAATGTTTCGTTTTTATACATTTTCAGTTGATAAGGATGCTAGTGAAGATAAAGAAATGCTAATGAGTATTCTATAGATAATAAATGTATCCGTAATGTAGATTGTATGTTGAGTCATCCGTAATTTAGATTTGAGTCATCCGTAATGTAGATTGTAATGTATATTGTGGATTGACTCATTATAGATAATTAGGGTTTTGGGTGTTAACTCCCCCCTCCGTTAAATTTTTTTCCTACCAAAAGACCTAGTTCTCTTAATTCTAACAGTTTAATTTGATATGATGACCCGTATTTTTTATGTTTATATATAATTCTGAGTATTTACATCAATAAGATTAGGATAGTTACACTAGCTCCAATTATAGTACTATATTTAATTGTTTGGTATTTTATTGGGGGTTCATATTTATTAATTAAATCTATGTTCTTAAAGTCGTTATCTCTATATATTATTTTGTTTATTTCCATTTCTTCTTCTTTCTTATGAACTACATATTCTAATATTAATTTTCACATGTTTACATTATATTTATTAAATTTATTCTTTTTATCTTTTCATTATTTAGTCTATGTTCTCCGGATAGTATAATTGTATCATCGGATATCCTCATAATGCTTTTGACGTGACAACATCTCATAAATCGGTATACCTTGGGAGGCATTCGGAAAAAAGTTTGTAGCGTTACGATAACGATAACCGATAACGCACGAGCCGCAGTGAGCGAGACCGCGACTCTCTTAATTGCTACTAAGTCAAATGCAGAGAGACAACGGGAATACAGACAGCGCCTTGCATTGTCGAGAACAGCTGTACAGGTTGAAAGTGTAAGGACAAAAAATACACAGAGACAACGCGAATACAGGCAGCGCCTTGCAGCATTAAATAAATCGGATATAGCTAAGAGAAAATTGTCTGTTCATAGTGGTTTCGCAGCGGCAAGTTCAAACAAGGTTCAAGAACTACAGGTTGTAAACCTATAACAGCCTTCAGCAGCAGAACCCGTGTATTTTACAATACAACCAGTTATATCGGCGCAAGAGGTATGGGACATGAAATGGAACAAATCGATATCAAGATTTAAATTGATGCTTCTTGACAATGACTTTGGGTATGCTTGCTCTGTTTGCGATAGACTTTGGTTTGAACGCGGTTTAAAACCGATCACAGTGCAACAGATGACCGTAATTTCGGACTGGCACACAAAAGAAAATCGACAACTGTGTCCTGACGAATACACAGTAGTTTGCACTACTTGTAAAATTTCGTTAAGCAAACCAAAATTAATGCCTACATTTGGAGGCATTCGGAAAAAAACACTTTAATTTTGATTTAATAACTTGTATATTCAATGTTACATATTTAGGATACGTTGTCACGAATATAATGTCCGAGCCCCTTGCGCCCAGACAACCATTTTTTTCGATTAGGTTTTTTTTTTGTTTTTTTTTTACAATTATCAATATGTGTTATTTTACAGATATTTATATTTAGTGTTTCAGAGCATTATAATTTGTTTCATTATATTTTAAAATCTTTCTTTCTATTTGTACTAGTCCATTTTCGGTGTCCAGTGCTATATTTTCGTAGGTTTCACATTTATGAATGATTATGGGATATTGATAAATTATAAAAATGCTTTCTTTATTCCTACAAATATGAATTTTTGACTTAGTTAAAATATTTATGATAGGTATGTCTATTTTCTCATGTAATGTAATTTCTCGGACTTCGTTTAAGCTTGAAGCTCCTGTGTGAAAGGTTCCTAATTTACTTGCTGCAATAGTGTCTATAATAATTTCTAACATATGAGCGGTTTCTTCTAAAATGAATATTTTGTGATTTTTTTTTTTTAGTTCTAAGTTTTCTAAGATGTTGTACATGTTTTAGTTTATAACCTTTTGTTTATTGTTATTGTTTGTTAATTAATTTAATTTTTCTTTAATTTATACTAAGTCGTCATTATGTGGCATTTCAGTAATGAATTTAATAATTTTCCCTAAGAATTGTATTCCTCTTTCTATAATCATCATCATCATCATCGGCACTACAACTGGGATCCGGTCTTGGCCTTATTTAACAAATCTCTCCACCGGTCCCGATTTCGAGCCGGTGTCATCCAGTTTAGCACTCCCAGGCTCTGGGCGTCCTGGTCTACGCCATGCCTCCATCGCAGACAAGGTCTGCCGCGCTGTCTCCTTCCATACATCCTGCCACAAAGGACTTTCCGGGCAGGCTCTTCTTCGCTCATACGAGCTAGGTGTCCCGCTCACCGGAGTCTACCGAGCTTGATTTTTCTTACAATATGAGCTTCAAGGTAGATTGCGTACAACTCATGGTTGTAGCGTCTCCGGAATCGTCCTCCCTCACATGCGGGGCCAACAATTCTCCTTAAGACCTTTCTCTCGAATGCGGCCAAGAGTTCAGAGTGCCTTTTATTATGCACCCAGGTCTCGGATCCATACATGAGTACTGGTAAGACCATGGTCTTGTACAGTAGTAGCTTGGATGTTCTGGATAAATTTCGGGATTTAAAGAGCCTTGATAGACCATAGTAGGCTTTGTTGGATTTAATCAGCCGTTCGCGTATTTCTTCTTCCATATTGTTATCGGCTGATACTATTGACCCAAGGTAGTTAAAGGATTGCACTACTTCAAATTCGTGCTCCACTACCCTGATAGTTTGACCAACGTTAGGTCTTCTCTTCGCAGAAGTTGCCACAATGTACTTGGTTTTTCCCTCATTAATGTGCAGTCCCAGTTTTTGCGCCACCTGCTCGATCTGGGTGAAGGATTCCTGTACCGCCGATTCGGTTCTACCGATGATGTCGATGTCATCTGCGTAGGCAAGTATCTGGCTGGACTTGGTGATAATATTTCCTCTTGTTGTAACGCCAGAGTCACGGATTGCTTTCTCCAACGCCAGGTTGAAGAGGAGGCAGGCCAGACCGTCCCCTTGTCGGAGTCCATTATAGATGTTTATTGGTTTGGTCAGCAATCCCGCTATTTTTACTTGGCTAGTTACGTTGGTCATGGTCAACCTACAAAGTCGTATCAATTTATTTGGAATGCCGAACTCTCTCATGGCATTATATAGTTCTACCCTGGCCATGCTGTCGTAGGCGGCCTTGAAGTCTATAAACAGATGATATAGTGGAATCTTAAATTTCAGACATTTTTCCATCGCCTGCCTAAGGGTGAATATGTGATCAATTGCTGATTTGCCTGGGATGAAGCTACACTGATATTGACCAATGATGGCTTTAGCGTATGGGGATATCCGGTCTTGTAGGATAGTGGAGAGTATCTTATAGGCGGTACTCAGCAATCTTATACCCCTATAGTTGCTGCATAGTGTGATATCTCCTTTCTTATGTATGGGGCAAATTATACCACGACGCCAATCTTCCGGCATCTCCTCCTGCTCCCATACGTACACCACGATCTCGTGAATTGCGTGATGTAACGCTGTCCCTCCTTGTTTGATCAGCTCAGCTGGTATGCCATCAGCTCCAGGGGCTTTATTTGATTTTAGCTGTCTAATGGCTTTTAATGTTTCCTCAATGCTTGGTGGTGGCAGCATTTGGTCTTGATCTTGCATTGGTGGAGCCTCCAATTCTTCTGTGAGCTGACCATTTAGCAATTCATTGAAGTGCACTTCCCATCGCTCCAGAATGCCTTCAGGATCGGTGATCAGATTACCCTCTTTATCCTTGCAGTAAGTGCAGCGTGGTGTGTACCGCGTCATACTGCGGATTTTTTGGTAGAACTTCCGCGCCTGGTGCGGACCTCGCTCTCTACTTTACTCTATTTCACAGACAAGGTTTTTTTCCCAGGCACTTTTGTTTTGTCTGTGAAGTCTTTTTTCAGATCTTCTGAGCTCCTTGTATTTCTCCTTGCGTACCCGCGTCCTATGAGACTGCTGCATTGCCCGGTATGCAGCATTCTTACGTTCAGTCGCTAGTTTGCACTCATCATCAAACCAGTCGTTCCGAGCTCTACGACTACTGCCTAAGATGGAGTTGGCAGTACTAATGACAGTATTCTTAAGGCGTGTCCATTTCTCTTCTACGCCCGGCATTCTGGCCCCAGGACTTACTCGCCCTCCGTCGAGCTCTTCGAGGGCGAGTCTTAACGCATGACCAAAGGTGTTGCTGGTGTTCTCGTTGCGTAAGGCAGCCGTGTTGATTCGAACCTGATCCGCGGATGCAATACGTCCCCGTAAGTCAATCCGCGCTCGGAAAACTGTACCAACAAGATAGTGATCCAAGTCGACGTTGGCACCTCAGTACGTTCGTACCGTCATCAGGCTCGAAGAGTGGCGGCGATCTATCAGCAAGTGGTCAATTTGGTTGCGAGTGGCTCCATCAGGTGTTACTGTGGCGGTTCTTGCGAACGCCACTACTTACCTGCTTATCTACCACCAGGTAACCCCCTTTTTATAAGCGTCCTGTTCAAAATAAGCGAGTACTCACCTGCATTGGCATTTCTAACAACCACGAAAACCTGAAAAGCACAATGTCTGCTGATACGAAAGTATAACATGGGCATTAAAAACCTGAAAAGTATGACTTGCCTGCCCATACGACTAACCACCAGCAGCAATGCTTAACTGCGCTGAAGTAAAACACCATCAGCAACACAGGCATGTCAATAGGAAGGGCAAATTGGTCACATCTAGCAACCAACATTGCATTACTTCCTACCAACGAAATGCTCATAAGAAGCGGCGACAATGCAACAAGAGATGTTTATATTTCTCTTGATTCTTTCACGCAATGCCCACGTCGGTCGCCAACTCGAGCCACACACCCGGGAACTCGCATCTGGCAGCAAAAGGCAATAGAGAACTCGCCAGTGTAAATACACGTACGACAGTTCGACCTCATTAATGCCAACATCCAACATGCGCACGATCAGCAATCATCCTACACGTAGACGCTGATCGTGCAAATACAATGATCTTTTCAAAACAACTCACCCCAGCTGCGAATGTGTTATTTTTATGTTTATTCAAAGTCTATGGTTCGCATGCTGGGCGACACAAGCGATGAGCCCCAACAGAGGACGATTGTATGTGTTCATCCCTTCTATGGTAGGGAAAAAGTTAACAGGAAAATGACCAAATATGGTCATCGAGGCGATAGATAGAATTTTGGTATCCTGTCGCTTCGATGGCGATAAGCAATCGCGTGACGGATACGAACAGAGAGGGTTGTGCTTGTTACAAATTAATAAATCTCTCCTGGGATGGCCCAAGAGATTACTACGAATATAATTTCAAACATATTACATGAATTGAGTGCGAGCGCGGATTTTCATTGAACATATTGTAAAATAGTTTTCCTAGAAGTTAACACAAATATAATTTCAAAGTGCATACTGAACATATTGTAAAATAGTTTCCCTAGTAGTTAACGCAAATATAATTTCAAAGTGTATTTTTATGAATTAAGGGCGAATGCGACCAGTATATTAAACCATAGAGTAACATAACCTTCCTGTAAGTTATTGCGGATTTAATTTCAAACACATTATATGAATTAATTAACACGAACATAATTCTTAATATATTGGTATGAATCAAGCTTAGTGCGAACGAAATTACCCTTAGCACTAAGAGCTGGACATCATCTTTGGAGTCGGATCATCGAACATCGGTTTATTTTCAATTGGAAATAAGGAACCTTTTTTTTGTGTTACAGAGTAACTAAGCGTTTTTTTGTGCGGTGAAGACATTTACTGACAGCAGCCGGACTGGGTTGGCGTTCCGACTGGGTTGGTCTATTACATCCCCCAAAACTTAAAACCCCACAATACCCAGGTGGCTTTGTGGATATCTTTACGCGGAAACCTGGTACTCGCAACGACCAAGTTTTTCGATGCTGCCAATTCGATGACTCGTAGTCCATTGTCATTAGTGTTCTCATGCACTATGGGAACCTGCGTAGTGCCTGAAAAACGGCTCCCGACCTATTTTCGCATTCAAATCCCCAAGAACGATTTTCACATCGTATCTTGGGCAGGCATTGAGAGTCCGTTCGGCGTTCTCATAGTATTATTCTTTTTCGTCGTCAGAGGACTCCTCTGTAGGTCCGTGAACGTTTATGAGGCTTCTGTTCTTAAATTTGCCTCGCACGCGAAAAGTGCATAGCCTTTCATTTATTGCATTAAAGCCGATGATGGCAGGCTTCAGTTTTTGGCTGACTAGAAAGCCTACCCCGAGCACATGGTGTTTTGCGTTATGCCTGTCTTGTGTCCTGTCTAATTGTGAACATAAGTTTTCAATTTTATGTTGAAGTATAGTTTGTTTTGTCGCCATATTTAGCTCTGATATCTCCATAATTTTCCTGTAGGGTTCCATAATCCTTGTTATGTTGAATTCGTGTATATCTGTAGAATTGAATGCGTAGCTGTCGGATGTCCGGAATGTTATTATTCTTTTATTATTAAGTGGTGTTATCACATGAGTGCTCTTTATTATTGTTATCACTGTTGTTAAAATTAGGAATGTTACGTATTTTATCTTTGCGAATTCTGGCGTTTTTATTTGTTGTTACAGTGGTGCCGTTATCTTCTTTTACGATATGTTTGATATATCTTGGAGTTTCTTTTCCTCTTCTGTCGTTTTTTATAAATATGATGTCACCTTTTTTAAACCGTTTGTCCACTCGAGATTTGTTTTGGAATTTGTTTTGTTTACTTTGTGTTTCTTCTAACCGTTTTTTTATATTTGTATTTTTTATTCCGCAAAATATTTCTACTGGTTTTTCGTTAATGCTTGAATGGATTGTCTTATTGTATTCTTTCGCGGCTTTAAATACTTCGTCTGTTAAACTACTTGCATGGTCAATTGCTAAAGTTCGACTAATTTCTAATAATGTCGAATGTGTTCGTTCCACATTTCCGTTTGTAGTCGAGTGTTGGGTTGGTGTTAAGATATGTTTTATATTTCTAGAGCTTAATGATTTGTTCTTTGGGGTGTCTTTCATATTTGTTCGTAAGGCAGTTTTGACATTTCAGAGCTAATTTCTTTATTTCCTTTTCCATTTTTGGGCAAAAGTAGTTCTCTGTTATTTCTTTAAAATTGTTTTTCCAGAATCTATGTGCTCTTTGATGGGTTTTCAGTATTATTTCTAATTGTTGTTCTTTATCTTGAATGTCTTTTACGGAGTTTGGGGTGTGGATTATCTTTTCGCATTGGAATGTTTGTTCGATTTGGGGTCTGATATTGTAGAGGGTGATCTCGTCACAATGTATGCCATTTAAGGTTTTTGGATTTATGATTTTTTTAAATATAGGGGTAATGTCTTCCAAATTATTTGTTTTTATGTGGTGTCTTTTATAGTTAGGAAAAATTATTTCTGTAGTTAAACTTGTTTCGGTTGAAAATTCTATGTAGATTTGATTTTTGTACCAATTGACTGCTTTAGCTACGCTTTTTATCTTGTCTTCTGGGGAGCTACTAATTGAGTGTGCACTTTCGATCGTTAATTCAGAGACTCCTTGGATATACAGTCTAAGTTTCTGCAGTGCAAATATAATCGCGAGTAATTCCCTTTCATTCGTGGCGTAGTTTTGTTCTGTGGCTGTTAAACTTCGTGAGACGAAGGTAATGGGCTTATTTTCCTGTGACGGGACTGCGCCAATTGCTATGTTTGAAGCGTCGGTTGTTAATTCAAAGGGTTTACTGTAGTCAGGTTGTGTTAATTCCATGCATTCTTCTAAATTTCTTTTTAATATCTCAAAACTTTCTCTTTGTTCTTTATTTAGGGTTATTTTGTATTTCTCACTATTTCGTTTTGTTACTAGTTCTTCTGTTCTTAGCAGTTCTGTGAGAGGTCGAGCCAGAGTTGCATAACTTTTGACAAATTTTCTATAAAAGCCTGCTAATCCTAAAAATGCGCGTAATTCTTTTAAATTGCTTGGTTCTGAGTATTTTCTTATAATCTCTAGGTCTGTTTTTATTGTTTTATGACTTATTATGTTTTAATAAAATGTGATTTTTCGTCTGAGATTGTTAGTCTAGCGTCTGTTAGTGCTTTCATTATAGTCTCTAAATGTTCGATATGCTCTTCTTCCGTTTTGGAAAACACGATTACATCGTCTATATAGACGTATGCAAATTTGGTTATGTAGGGGCGTAGTATATCGTCCACACAGCGTTGGAAGATCGCGGGAGCATTTTTTAATGCGAATGGCATTCTATTAAATTCATAGAGAGCACCGTTAACAGCGAATGCAGTTTTTTCCCTATCTTTTTCGTTCATTAAAATTTGATGAAATCCGGATTCTAAATCTATTGTCGAAAAAAATTTCGCTTCTCCTAAATTCTGTATCGTATGCTGTATGTTTGGCATTGGATATCTATCTGGGATCGTATTATTGTTTAATTTCCTAAAGTCTATTACTAATCGTCGTTTGGGTTTCCCATTTTCGTCTATACCTTTCTTTGCTACTATCCAAATTGGGCTGCAATAGGGTGACTGCGAGGGTCGTATTATTCCTTTATCCAGCAGGTTTCCAATTTCTGAGTTTACAAACTCATGATCAGCGATACGATAAGGATACTGTTTTGACCATACAGGGTCATTGTTTTTCGTCCGTATCGTAGCTTGGATATTTGTGGTATAAGGTAAATTTTTATTGGTTTTTTTATTTTCCCTAACTAATTTTTCAATTTCCTCCTGATATCTGCTATTACCTACTATGTAGTTTAATTTTTGTTTTTATGTTCCTATAGTCAATTTTTTCCTGCTTATATCTATAACTGCTCCTAATTTTTCTAAGCCTTGCATACCTAATATGAGATCATTATCTTTTAATTCTTCTAATTCAAAAAATTCGAGTTCCTTATTAAATATGAAAATTTCGCGTTTGTAGACCCGTGAATGGTATTTGTTTTTTTTTTTTTTTTTTTTGTTTTATAGGTATTCTTGTACTTAAATCAATGTTTTTTTACAGTAATTGTGAGTTGCCCCAGTGTCTAATAAAATTTTATGTTCTTTATTATTTCTTAAGTTTTTTAGTAAAATTATAGGCAACCCAATCTCTACCCTAAAAAACCCTTTATGATAAAATTTATGGTTTCACTTACATTATTTTCCATGGATTCGTTGTCTTCTTCAGCTAGGTTGTTGAAGTGCTGGTTTCCACGAGGTTCTCTCAGGGGTTCACTCTTTGTCTGGAAGTTGTTGAGGCATATATGTCCATCGGTTCTGGATCTGGTTCAATTTTTGGATGTTGTTGTATTTGTTGGCCATTTGTTTGGTATCTGGGGTTGGTTTTGAAATTTCCACTCTGTTGTTGCAAGTGTTGTACTTGGACATTGTGTTGGGATCTGGTGTTGTTGTAGTTCCTGAAGTTTTCGTTTCGTTCCCAATTTCTATTTTCAGGGTATCTTGGTGTAAAATGCTGGTTGTTGTAGTTTCCTTGTAGTTGTAAGGGTCTGTTATAATTTCCCGTTTGGTGTTGTGGCCATCTTCTTTGGTAGGTATTTTGTTCGTTGTACCTGTACTGTTGTTGGTGGCCAATTCGGTAGCCTTCGTTGTCGTGGATTATTGTGCTTGCTATGGCGTAGGCGTTCTCTAAATCTTCGGGGCGGTGTGCTTATAGTGTTCCTCGGGTATATTTGCACCGTAGTCCTTGTATAAAAGTTCTTACTCCTTCTTCCAAAGCATTTTTTACTAGTGGTTCTGTATTTTGTCCTCCGTCCATCTCAATTTTTGTTAACACTAAGTTTAGGGCTTTGTTGATTTCGTTGTAGTATTCTGGTAGATTTTGTCTTCCTTGCCTGATTCTCTTAAACTGTTCCTGTAGGACATATAATGGTCTTTTGTCAGCATATGCGTAGTCTAATCGGTTTACTATTGCATAGAATTTGAATACTGTGTTGTATGTGACCAAGAGGTTTGAGGCTGCTCCTTGAATTTTCCCTCTGAGTAGTGAAAGGCATGTGTAGTATTGTGTTGTGGTTTGGAATTGTTTTATGTTTTCCATAGCTCGCCATGCTATACTTCTCCAGGCTCTATATTCCTCGTGCTTTCCTTGGAATGTCGGTAGTCCTTCGAATACTTTGATGTCTATCTGTTCTGGTCTCGTGATTGTTAGTTTGATTGGTTCTAGTTTTTTTGCTATGATCGGTGTTGGGATTCCTGTTTTTAGCATCATTATTTCGTCTCTTAGTTCTTTGTTTTGGGCTTCCAATATTTTGTTCTGCTCATCTAGCGCTTTCTGATTGTTCAGAATTACCGTTATCTGGGCTTGTAATTCATTATAATAATTATTGTGGCATATAAAGCCACACAAAATTTGATAGTGAATATAAAATTGGGTTACTTGTTCTTCCTGTCGTTCTTCTGTTGCTTTCTGTTCTTCCTGCCGTTTTTGTGGCCCTCTGGGGCGAGCTGGAGGTCCGTACACCAGCTCTTTATCCGATTCAATCTGGAGAATCTCCAAAATCCTGATCTCTCCTTCTTACCCGCCTACGGCGGCCACCGCCAAATGGTGCTTTGGGACGAGAAGTCGAATATATTTTCTGCGAATCCAATGGCAGCGCAAGCGATGGGATGTTCTCCTTTTTGTATTCAGTGCGGTCGGATTAAAACTCGAGCTTTTAGTTTTGTGTTTCATTTTAACAACTTTACTCCTTATTTACTTTTAGTTTCATAACATAGTTAGTTCACCTTTTCCTTTAATCTTTAAACTTTACTCTTTCAACAAAAGAACCGGGGCTTTTTTTTTTCTTCTTTTCATCGATCTGATGATCAAAAAATCAACCGGGCGCTGCTCTCCTCCTTTCTTCTAACCTTCTCCAAAACCAACTCCGGTTAAACAACTGTTCTCTCAAACCGTATTTTTTTAACGAAAAACAAGACAAACGGAATCCAAAATTCCTCCTGCCGTTTCTCTCCCTCACTCCCCCACTCCCCATCGACATCCACTCTGAAAACAGAATTCGAACTCGCCCACGATCCACACTCGAACTGGGGCGTGTTCGAACACTCACATGTGGATCGTGCGCTTTTTCCACCACCTTACCATCAAACTATATCAAAACAAAATTATATTAAAAACAATCTAATGATGGGGGTGGCGAAAGCCACACGTAACAGTTGTGCCATGTTACTGGTTGTTTGATTTCCACTATATTTGTTGTTTTCGCTTTCACTTTCACTTTCACTGATTTTGGTTTTTATTGGATTCCAACGATGTTTTCTGTCCTTCCGGTCCTTCATGCGTCGGTTGGTATGGAGTTTCTATGAAGCTCGTTGCTTGTGTAGCTCAGTCACTTTCACCACTATATGATTTTTTCTGCACTGACACTACTCTGACTCACCTAGATATATCGCTGCTTTTGCTGCTCCTGAGGTTCGTCTTGGGTTTTTTGTTTTGGTCCGTCTGTGTGAGAGATCCTTATTGGTTTCCAGTCCTCCTTTTAAACTGCTACGACAATTGTGGAGCCTTTCGCTGTATTTCCTCTTCTTGCTGGATCTTCAAACACGATGGGCAGGATCGCCAGTTATTCTTACTGTCGCTACAGAAAGAAAAAAAATATTTTTTCTTTGCCAAGAAGAGGTTTAGTTCTTCCTTGACGGTAATTTTATTTTTTCCTTTGCTTATGTAACTATTTACAGAAAAACTTCAAAAAACAATGTCCGAACTATGTTCGTGACTTAGAGTAAGTGCCATTCTAGTTGTGAATGTTTCGTTTTTATACATTTTCAGTTGATAAGGATGCTAGTGAAGATAAAGAAATGCTAATGAGTATTCTATAGATAATAAATGTATCCGTAATGTAGATTGTATGTTGAGTCATGCGTAATGTAGATTTGAGTCATCCGTAATGTAGATTGTAATGTATATTGTGGATTGACTCATTATAGATAATTAGGGTTTTGCGTGTTAACTCGTGCGACGTATTTATACCGTTTTTCCTCATTCTGATTTGGTGTTTCGTGTCCGTCCGTTCCATAACCTCGAATTTTCTATTACTAATAGTCTCCAGTTTTCCAGTACTTTCTAGAATATTCTAGTACTATGTTTCGGACTTTCTAGAATATTCTAGTACTTATTGTCATATGCGCTACAATATTTAAATTAACATTTAGCGTGAGTGTAAGATGACTGGCTCTTAGTCGCTGCTAGGCGTGCAGATCACCGATAAACTAAATTGCGTCGACGTTCGTACAGAGAAGCAGGTGTTGAGAAGTTCCTTCACCACACACACTGCATACCTTTAAAACAAACACTTGTCAGCTAATATAACATATATTATTTCGGGAACTATTTTAACTTTATTTTATTTCATTTAAGTCGTTCACACTTATTGAAACACGACGAATACAACACCAACAATCCTTCTTAAGTTGACCGTCTTGGTCAATCGTCCCGAACCACAACTCCGTCAAAACTCGCCGTCTCGGTCGAGATTCAAAAACCAATTCCAAAAACTAACTCCCAAAAACCGAACTTACGTCCGTTCTGGACTTGACACAAAACACAACTCTTGTCCTTTTTTGGACTTGATCCCAAAACCAGCCTCGTCTTCAACAATGGCCCGAACAACAACTCTCATCCCACTATCGTTGTTCGTTTTCCATTGTACTTTTTCCTAGGTGTGAAACCTGGTTTCTTTCACGAGATCAAAGGATCTTTCCTTTTTGCCTGGTCCCCTTTTTTGTGTTAAACTCAACGCGATAGCGCGTTTATTTCGCCTATTGTTTTTCTTTTGCCTAATGAATTTTTCCCGTGGGAAACTCATGAAGGAGGTGCATGTTTATTTTGCTTTATTGCCTTTTCGTTTGTTCTAACTTAATTTGGTTAGAACGAAAACTGGCGCTGGTTGTCTTAATGGTTTTAAGTAACCATTTTTCTGAAGGGGTCATAAAAATTGCTGGCGTGCTTTTTTTTATGATTCCCATCGATTCTGGTTCGGACGACGGCATCTGGTCCGCACATTTGCCTTTTAGGAGTTTTTGTTGGGTGAATCCTTGGTTCAATGATTATCTTTCGGCTTTTATGTGAGTAAATTTAGCGTTCAGCTCAATTTATTTGGCATTTAATTGATTAGCGCAAATTGCACGTTTTAGCTTGATTTGCTTGCTATCAATTCATGCGGGACGAGTGGCTGTAAGGGGTAATGCTTTGTTTGTTTTAGGCGAACGTGCGGTTCAATATATGCTGCCTGCTTTTTGGCTTAGTTAATGTCACATCCTTTAAGTGGATGTTCTTGGCGTGTATCGCCGCTAGCGGTGGAGACTGGCTCCAAATAGGAAAGTTTTATGGGCTGGGCGGTTGTGGCCGTAACAATCCTCCCCCTTTATAAAATGAGTATTATTCTTTGAAGAGGAAATAATACTCCTTGGGTACCTATTGAAATGTGAGTGGTGGAGTATGAGTGTTTACAAAATTTTATTTACTGATATTTGTCCCTTAATTTATTTTGTATATGTTTTGTTTACATTTGTTGGGACTGTAGTTTATAGGATATTATAGTACTTATTTGTTTTTGTACATAATTGTTTTGTTTATTCTTTTCGTTTTAGGCATACATGGTTTTAGTCAATTTAGGTTCATTCGTAGGTTTTCATTGTTGTATTATAAGGCTCAGCACGTTTTGTTTAGGTATAATTATGTATATATTGTGTACGTATAATTATGTATATATGTGTAGGTATTAATATATCTTTATATATATGTATATATTAATTATTTTTTTTTTGAATAGTTTTCGTAACTTATTATTTACTTAGAGATCTAACAAATCAAATGATTGTTAATAAAATTTATTTATTTATTATTATTATTTTTTTTCATTTAAAATTTCATTATTAAGATAAGTTTGGCCAGTTTGTTTTCAGGCGTGATGACGGTAATATTTTCTAATTTTAGATGGTGGTTATTTTTTTATTTCTAGTAATAGTTTATTTATTTTCTCAATCTGCTTAATTTTTATAGGAATAATTTTGCTTATTCATTTAAATAGTTTCTATAATAATAGAAATTATTTGTATCTTATTTTGTATCATAATTGAATGTGCAATAATGTTTACTCCTTACAGTATTTAATTTTAACATTAGTGGCAGTAGTAGTTTGGTAATAACAGACATTATTTGCTTATTAATTCTAACAGTAATAGTTGACATATATATTATATAATACTTTTGCATATATCTCTGTATCTTACAATATTGTATATTTATTTATATGTTATGAATGATTTTTGAAATGTGGTTACATTTAGTGTATTGTTTATTTTACTGTTTATGTATTTATTTATAATATTAATGATTTTTTGATCTTTATATGATGTTTTATTTTTTGAAATTTGTTACCGTCGTCTATTTTTGTCCATATCGTTCTTTCATTTTATTGTGTGTCTTTATTGTTTTTGATTTGGACTAAGTAATTCGAATATTTTAACTTTGCAATACCTCTTGGGGATAGGAATTGTTTCGGATTGATAGAGGGCAGGAAGTTGGGATTGCTGGGAATGGGGTTTTAAAAATACGGTTTTAGCCTATTATTGTGAACTACAACGGTTCTTTGGCCTATTTTGATGGTCGTATTGTCTGGGCCCTTTATAGCTATGACTGGGAAGGGCCCCTTCCAAATAGATGCCAACTTGTCCTTACGATTTTCGTTTTTCATCAACACCTTGTTTCCCACATGAAACGATTGTGGTTTCCTTTCACTTCCAGAGCAGGTGGTCGCCTTTAATGAACGACATACCTCACACTGCTTTTTATGTCTCTTAATATCGGATAGCATGGCTGGCCACCAGTACCTTTGTCGTATTTTATTATACGATTTGGTGATGCTCTGGTGTCCACCGGAAGGGGAATTGTGACAAACCCTGAGTAAGGTTGCAATCTCATTGGGGTTCGTAATTTTTTCGGGTGTTTCGGGTTTCTGCAATAACTTTTTGTTTTGCTTATTTTGCGAACGGGGGAGCGAGTTTGATGGAGTCGCTGATAGGGTGTCCGTTATTCGATCAATACCTGTATCATGACCACTTGACTCTTTGTGGTTCCTCTTTTTATAGTTAAAATTTAACCTGAAAGATTTCCACTTATCTTGGGCTTGCTCCTGTTTTCCTTTATAGTATTTATATTCAGGTGCCCTTTTCTCAACCGTTGAGAATTTGATCGGCACACTAAATACCGTTGGATTCATTTCCGTTCGAGGAAATGTGATGCACTGTTTGGGGCCTTCCACATTGCAATTCTTCGACAGAAAGTCGTTTCCAAGTAGTCCGTCTTCCGGTAGATCGGACATACTGCTCACTACTTGAAACCTATTGGGAGTTTAAACCTATCATTCACCTTGCAGCTTCCCAAGGTTCGGAAACTTCCAAACGGCATCTGTAAGGTGCAAGCCTCTCGCCGATTAATCTTAACGTCTGATTCCTTGGACTACTTTTGGTAACCAGAGTGATCTCAGCGCCAGTGTCCACTACTAGAGTCGTGTTTTTATTTACACCTACATCTATTGGTAGTTGGACAGTTGGAACGCTGGTTATTGGCGAGCCTGGAGTTCTAATGTGGTAGCTCTATTTTGCCAAGGAGTGTTTTGGTCTACTTCTTTCTTGTTCTGAAGGGGTAGAATTTTTAGAAAATTGGCATTGAATTCGCGATTCCCATTTCAGCTTTTACTGACAGGAACCTATGTTGTGGTCCTGCTGGCCACAGAAGTCGCAAATCTGCCTTATATGCAAAATTCTTTTTCCCTCCCTTAATCGCCAGCAATCACGGATATCGTGATTTATTTGCTGACAGTGTGTACAAGAGGGTGTGTTTTTCCGTTTTACACACTCTTCATAGGTATGCCCCCGTTTCTGGCAGTAGCTACAAGTTATTTTAATGATAGGGGCATCCTGTGTAATGGGTTGTGTGTAGGGAACAACTTTGGGTTCAGGGGAATTAGGTTTAAGCTCTATAACTGCAGGATCCACCACTTCACCTGTAATTGGGTTAAATATCTGTGGAGAAGAATGGTATACTGGTGAAGATTGCGCAGAAGAGAGTGAGTTCGACTGAGGTTTTTCAAGTTCTTCCAATTCGAACGTCCTTTGCATTAGAGTGTCAAGTGGCTCTCCGTCCATTAATAATATAAATTGACGGTGGTATGGATTTAAAAGTCCACTTCTATACACACTCCTGGCAAAGTCGTCTAACTGTATTTTTATACCCTCGGCGGACGCGGAGCCATATCTCTTCTCCACTGCCAGTGAGCATCTTACTAACGTTTGCTTCAAACGTATTTGGAACAAGATGACTGCTTCCGCTGGGTCCTGTTTGGTAGCCAGTAGTTTATTGACCAAATCTTGGTAGCTTTCTACTGGCTGGTAAACTTTCCTCAGTAGATCCTCTGCTTCTTCAAAAGATGAAAACTGAGTGGACGCGAACAATGCAGATGCTTCCCCTCGCAACCTAGTAGGGAATATTTGCAGAAAAACATTGTGCTCTTCCACTGGGAGACAATTCAAAACCCTCATACTACAATCCAAAAATGTATGGAGTTCGGCACCTAAATGTGGATTGCGTTCCCCTGAGAAGATGGGGATTAGTTGTGTTGACAACTTCACAACCTTGGTGTAATCGACAGACATTTTTTCGAGGTTTTACTCGTGAGTTTGCGAATCAATTTTAGCTCGCTATTCCGTGGAAGGGGTAAAGGTTAAGTCCAGATTGTTAAAATCTGGTTTTCTTTTACTTACCTTGTCTAATTTCCATAATCGTTCGGCTTTGCTTCGGAGTCGCCTTGGCGAGTTAGGTGATACGTTCCTAGAATTGTGGCTTGGTTCGCGTCCCATAAACGGACAGGTGTGGGGTTGGGTGTATAAAGGGCAAAGGATAAGTCAATTCCTAAATGGCTGTTATTACGACGGTGTTTGCATTGTTTAATTTTTAATATCGAGTGGCATTGTATATATATATATATATATATACGCGGGTTGCCTTTTATATTTCGGGATTAGAGAACAAAAACAAATATTGATCATCGGAAATCACTTTATTATTTTTCAAAATATTCCCCATGAAGATCTATACACTTTTGCATGCGTTTGAACCAATTGTCGAAGCACTTTTGCCACTCTGATTGAGGAATCTCCAACACATGCATTCTGAATGCAGCAACCGCTCCTTCAGGTGTCGAAAAACGTTGACCTCTCAGTTTGTTTTTTACGTACGGGAATAAAAAGAAGTCATTCGGTGCCAAGTCAGGACTATACGGCGGATGACCCATCAAATCGATGTTTTGGGTGCTCAAAAATGCAGTTGTCGCAGCCGATGTGTGAGAGCTCGCATTGTCGTGGTGAAGAGTGATCCGTCTTCGGCGGTTGGTTTTCCTGATTTCTTGGAAGACAACTGGCAAACAAATGGTTGTGTACCACTCAGAATTGACTGTTCTGCGTTGTTCTAGTGGTATGGTTGCGACATGTCCAGTTTATCCGAAAGAACAGGCCACCATTTGCTTAGAAGTGCTTCGTGCGCGAACAACTTTGTTGGATTTGACTCATCTTGAAACACCCACACAGTCGACTGCTGTTTACTTTCGGGCTCATACGCGTAAATCCATGATTCATCACCTGTCACGATGTCATAGACGTGTTTCGAAGCACCGCGACCGTATTTTTTGAGCATTTCTTTCGACGAATTGACACGAGCCTTTTTTTGGGCGATTGACAAATTGTGTGAGATCCAACGCGAACAAATTTTTTTGACAGTCAAATGTTTATGCAATATTGAATGTATGCTGGTCCCACTAACGCCTAAGGTTGTCTTAGTCTCACGATAGGTCACATGACGATCTTCCAATATCAGTTCGCGCACAGCATCAATGGTTTTCGGAACAACAACTGATTTTGGACGACCTTCACGAAATTCATCTTGGAGTGAACTACGACCACGATTGAATTCACCATACCATCGATAAACACTGGTCCTTGCTGGAGCTTCATCGCCAAAAATTGAATTAAGTTCATCCATGCACTGTTGCTGAGTTAATCCACGCCGAAAGTTGTAAAAAATAATCGCACGAAAATGTTGACGATTTAATTCCATTTTTGGGCCGAGATGAATCTTTTAAGTTACTGTAAACAACACAAATAGCGCTCGTATGTCAAAACGTTCTGAGTGCGTATAAACTCAAAAATGTCCAACTTTACGACAGAGCTGTCAATTGCCGGATTGCAACACTAGGGTTGCCAAATCCCGAAACATAAGAGGCAACCCTCGTATGTATATAAATGTGGAAATACTTCCCAATTATTTAAAATTTTCATTTAAACGACAGTGGAATATGCAGAAATATAGAATTCAAATGAAAATTATTTTAAATGCTTTATAATTTCCGTGATATTTATTACATTTATTGTTACAATTATTGAATAAAAGAAAATTTTCGAAAGGAAGGAGTTACATTACTTATTTTTAAATTTTTTATATCACTCGACAAAACATGTATCAATATAGGGGGCAAATTTTAAAAGTTATTACAGATGTAGATTTTCTTTTTGGTAAGAATCAATAACGACTATTTGAATTTAGATTAAATTATACTGAGTTTTAAGTGAAATAATTTAAAAAGAAGAAAAAAGAAAAGAGAAAAAATGGTCACTTATCTGTAGTTGTTTCTGCTTTGGTTGATGGTGTTGAAACTGCTACTGTTTTCCGCTGCCTCTCCGCGTTGGTATGAGGCGTTGCATTCCTTCTCCGCTGTTGTTTTTTTTTATGTTGATTTATTTGTGGAGTCACTGATTTTTGTTTAATTTGTTCTTTTATTTTTATTTTAACTGTTCGAGTGTGTTTTTCACTGATTTATTGTGTTTAAAATGTTGTTTTTTGTTAATTTGTGTTGCTTTTATTGCACTTATTTTGTGTGGGAGCTTTGTCGTTCTTTTCGACACAAGGCTTTTCAACCTCAAGATGTTAATCTCGGGCTTCCTTGGACTCACCGGCTGCGCCATTTGTTGAGAAGTTCCTTCACCACACACACTGCATAGCTTTAAAACAAACACTTGTCAGCTAATATAACATATATTATTTCGGGAACTATTTTAACTTTATTTTATTTCATTTAAGTCGTTCACACTTATTGAAACACGACGAATACAACACCAACAATCCTTCTTAAGTTGACCGTCTTGGTCAATCGTCCCGAACCATAACTCCGTCAAAACTCGCCGTCTCGGTCAAGATTCAAAAACCAATTCCAAAAACTAACTCCCAAAAACCGAACTTAGGTCCGTTCTGGACTTGACACAAAACACAACTCTTTTGTCCTTTTTTGGACTTGATCCCAAAACCAGCCTCGTCTTCAACAATGGCCCGAACAACAACTCTCATCCCACTATCGTTGTTCGTTTTCCATTGTACTTTTTCCTAGGTGTGAAACCTGGTTTCTTTCACGAGATCAAAGGATCTTTCCTTTTTGCCTGGTCCCCTTTTTTGTGTTAAACTCAACGCGATAGCGCGTTTATTTCGACTATTGTTTTTCTTTTGCCTAATGAATTTTTCCCGTGGGAAACTCATGAAGGAGGTGCATGTTTATTTTGCTTTATTGCCTTTTCGTTTGTTCTAACTTAATTTGGTTAGAACGAAAACTGGCGCTGGTTGTCTTAATGGTTTTAAGTAACCATTTTTCTGAAGGGGTCATAAAAATTGCTGGCGTGCATTTTTTTATGATTCCCATCGATTTTGGTTCGGACGACGGCATCTGGTCCGCACATTTGCCTTTTAGGAGTTTTTGTTGGGTAAATCCTTGGTTCAATGATTATCTTTCGGCTTTTATGTGAGTAAATTTAGCGTTCAGCTCAATTTACCTGGCATTTAATTGATTAGCGCAAATTGCACGTTTTAGCTTGATTTGCTTGCTATCAATTCATGCGGGACGAGTGGCTGTAAGGGGTAATGCTTTGTTTGTTTTAGGCGAACGTGCAGTTCAATATATGCTGCCTATTTTTGGGCTTAGTTAATGTCATATCCTTTAAGTGGATGTTCTTGGCGTGTATCGCCGCTAGCGGTGGAGACTGGCTCCAAATAGGTAAGTTTTATAGGCTGGGCGGTTGTGGCCGTAACACAGGTCTCCTTTGTTTGAAACACGACCATATAAAAACACGCAACAACAAACAAAAGAAAATGTGCTCCGAAAAACGCAATTGTGGCGCGAAGTAATCCCGCGAAACTAACGATGAAGACAAAAGAACAGCAAATGGAGGAGGACAGTGGGCTCCCCTCCCCACCAACTTTAACTTGTTAATGGCAAATAATGCATTCGCTTCTCTTGCATCGCCAGAGTCTGGGGATGAAGAAGAGGGGATAAGCGGATTGGAAGCGAAACTTGCGGAGGCAAGAGCACGGCTAGAAGAGAGACGCCGGAAGAAAAATATAGATAGCTGCGCTCGAACAGCAAAAAGCCACTCAACAACAACAAAAGCCGAAGCAAAAAGTCGGCCGACAGCAACAATTTCAACGTTAACATCAACAGCAACAGCAAATACGAACATAAAATTGCCCACATGAACAGTGTTACTCGTTCATGCCGAAACAAACAAAGAGCGTAACAGTTCTATTAATGGGCCTCGACCCTGAGACGGGACCGGAGGTTCTGCTCCAAATGCTTCAAAAGCTGAAGTATGGAGATCTCGAGTTTACCGCAGTAAAACACATCACCACAACCAAGGCAAGAAGGGTAAACCGGAAGCTACCCTTCTTTTTGGTCCAATTATCACCGAGCAGCAGAATTGGTGGTCTAAAGGAAATTACAGTCAGGATCATCAAATTGTCACATGGGACAAATAAAAAAGCCAGAGACATTCCGCAATGTGTCCGCTGCGAACTGTGAAATGCAGCATCATTGCGTAAAATGCGGACAGGACCATAAGCCAGAAGTATGCTCTCTGGGGAAAGAAAGGCTAGAAGACAAAGCCTTTATACAGGGTGCAGTGGGTCGGAACGACGGACATCCCGCTAACTATCGAGGATGTCCTAAATTCCGATTATTAATGTCGAGAAGCCTGACTCGGCAAAAAAACACAGACAACTCGTACAACAACAATGCCCGTAACATCGCAGCGGTCGTACACACAAGTTGCGTGGTGCGGGAGAATAACAAAACGGGCTACAACACTGGTAGTGACAAATACTTCCACACAGACTGAAACAACATCACAAACAGACGTGTTCACAATCTTGCTCAATCTACAGAGACAGATGATACAGCTGCAAAGTTAAATAAACGAGATGTACTCGCACTTGCCCAGTCTAAATAAAAAGTCAATATAAACCCTCTAACCAAAACATCAATCAAAACTCTTGTCGTGAATGTAAATTCACTAAAAGGAACCGAGAGAAGAGCCATGCTTTTTGACCCGTTGGAAGATGAAAACCCTGATGTACTACTGGCGGGGGAAACAAAGTGAAACCAAAAGCATAAGATAGGGCAAAAAAACTACGACATTATATGATGAAATCGACCTAACTGCTCACAAGGGGGAGGTGTCGTAATCTTTATTAGAAAAGGAATCCAACATAAAGTTATATAGGGTGGAGAAGTGTCCAGGTTCCGGGTGGTGGAAGCCTGTATCGTACGCATACCCCTTTACCAAGGAAGGGGTTTGTATGCGATTGTGGTCTATGCACCTGAGGAGCACCAACATAACCTCTTTATAGTTGAACTCGAGACACTCTTTCGATGCTTACAATTGCACCTGGACAAAACACCAAGCATAAAAATTAGGGAAATTATATATCTAATGCCAGAGGAAATCAGTTGGTTGGTTGGTTAGATTTATATCATATGGACCTACTAGTTACGGAATATCCATCGTTCCCTAGAGGTAGATCGTTCTTATATATCTTGCTTATTGACTCACGACTGAGAGTACTTAACACCAACAGACGAAACAGATACTGTTTACGGACCATTGAATACAACAGTGAACACTGTGCATTCACGGCAGTAACAGAGCTTCTGAACGATTTGGCAGATCTGGAGGAATTCGTGATCCCGCAACGCTACAACTATGTTACAATGCGGTGGCCACGGGTCACCAGATCATTAACAAGAGAACTGCGTTCTAATGACTTTAATCTGCCAATAAACAGAAACCTGACAAATGACGAAATCGACAAATACATCCAACAAATGGACGAAACCGTAAAACGAACAATGGACAAAAAAATTCACAGAACAACAGTTACAGATCACATAAACATGACAGAAACAAAACAATAAACGCAATCCTCAAAAAAAAAGAGCAGACTGCTATCAAAACTAAAAGAATTACACGGACAGTTTACAGACAGACAAGACCCGGAAATTGGGGGGGGGGGGGGGGGGGGGGTAGGTTGCGCAAACCTACTACACGAGGTTCACTTCCATCCCCATCGTCTATTGTTCACGTGGACACTGATCACCAACGCAAGGAGGAAGAAAACGATGGTTGAAAACATTACTCGAACTAAACAAACAGTCTCGGGGGTTTAAATTTACGACTCTCAAGGGTTTGCACTCCGACCACACCCAACAAGGGATAATGGACGGCTCGACTGCTCAGTCCTGTGATTGGAATACGACTCAGCGATGTGAATTCGCTGTCAAAGGAAATTCAGCCAGTGGTACTGGCTCTCTTAATTTGAGAGGAGGAAGACATATTGGGAGACTACCAATACGGATTCCGTAGGAACCGGTGAACGAGCGACCAAATGTTCACAATAAGGCAACTACTGGAAAAGAAGTAGAAATACTTTTTTAAGAGAAAGTATTAAAGATTTCACAACAATTTTTTTTTAAACATTTTATTCATCTTTCGTTTGTAAATTTTGTCGAGTCACTCCGGAACCGGAAATCACCCCGTCCAGGTGTTTAAGGTTAGCCATCCGTTCTGCTCGTGTATGGGTTATTTTCGTCCCCGGTGAAAAAATACGAAAAATCCAAAATGTTTATTGAACTTAAATACATTTAGCCCAATGTGAGTGAAAGAAATTTTAAAATTGATAAAAAACAACAAAATGTGCGAACTATTGAAAAAAAAATTGATTTTTCGGCCATGTTTTGCTCTAATTTTTAGTTATAACTAAAAAATAAATAAGTAAATAAAAAAGTAATTCGCTCACAATTTGCGTATGCTTGTTAAAAATATGTGTGCGAACTTTCATAAGAATCGCATGCACCGTTTTCATATTATCGCTTACACCGCAATTAAAAAAAGGCGTTTCGAGAAAAACTTATTCAAAGTTTAGAGATAAATTAGACAAAAGATAAAAGTGATTTTTACCGCTTATGAACATGTTGTTCAGTCGCACAAGATTCGAAGAAGTGGAAGTTGGCCAAAGCCAACAGCGAAGCAAATTAATGCCCATAAATGGATAGTCTGCATCTTTCTAAATACACGGTAGTTGCCACCTATGATACGAATTTGCATTCGCGGGAGACCCGACCCTTTAATGACCTATAACTTTGGAACCGCCTAAGATTTCGTTTCCAAATTTTAACATGTTATTTTTGAAGGATAAAACTATCGATTAAGCAAAAAAGCAACTTAAGCAACTCCCCATCCCTCACCTAGAGATTATTAGCTTACCTGCAATCGAGCAGCGTTGAGCTACCTTCCAACATCTTTAACCTGAAATATAAACCCACGGCAAGATCATCATCTTGCCATGACATCAAACAAATCATATAATCCAAACCATTTCGGTTCATCTTTCACGAACCATTTAGGAACTGATTGGTTCCTCTGGTCGGCCATCATGTTAATCAAACACACAGTAATCTCACTGCGTTTATTTTTCCCTGCCATCCGTTGGTCCAAAGCCAAGCTGGGCAAGAAGCTTGCTTGCACATCTGCAAGCCAAATTTCCCATGATCGGTCGCCTAAACTGATAACCGATCATCGAGTTGGACACGACCATAATTGTTGTCCAAACAATCCGTGTCCCACGATCCGTTTTTCTAAATCAAACAATCTCCAATCCTAGCCGATCGTGTATACAACCAATGTTCCCATGTTTCATTAGCTAATGCAAACAAATGCGCATCTTAGCGCTTCCCCTTCGAAATAGCTTTTCTGTATATACAATAAAAAGAAATCTATTTCTGCATCCGGCAATACCCTCTATCGTTTACGATAGCAATGCCTGAGCCTCTGTTGCTTGTTCATTTATTTGAACAGCTGCAGGATTGATCGCCCTCCCTCACATATAACGGCCGATGCATTATCGTTGTCCGTACTTCCAGTGTATGGACACCCAACCAGATCTGCACGATCACATGGAAGTACTTCCAATCAAACCGAACCGATTTCTCATTGGCCGCCACTAGAGTGAAATATCAGATTTGTTTTTCACCACAGCGGAGGGGAATACACGCCAGTGCGTCTGGTGATACGATTGACTCAACGTCTCGAGGAGTCAGGTCGCAACCCCCGTCGCGTACACATACGCCGGCGGGTCAGATTATATTCTTCGAAGGGTGCACACCTACTTTAATGAGCTACCGCGGATAGTCATTGACAGTTCGACCACGAGTTTCTTTTTTTAATAAGTCGATTCTTTTAATGTGCATCTTTTTGCCATATTGTGTCGACCCATATTTGGTTTCAGTAGCGATTCAGTTTCCGTAAAAAATATAACTTAATATCGTAATATCGGCTCCCGGAATCGATTGCATACCGGCAGAGCTTGTTAGGCATGGAGGAGGGGCAACCGCTCGAAAGATCCACCAACTGGTTAAAATAATGTGGGACAAGGAAGTCATTCCGGAAGAATGGAAAACCTCAATAGTCGTCCCCATTTTCAAAAAAGGCGACAGATCTGACTGCGAAAATTACAGAGGAATATCATTGCTCCTAATCATATACAAAATATTAACGGATGTCATACTGGCAAGAATCACATCGTACGCTGAAGACATATTGGGAGACTACCAATGCGGATTCCGTCGGAACCGGTCAACAAGCGACCAGATGTTCACAATAAGGCAACTGCTGGAAAAGAAGTGGGAATACGGAGAGACAGTTCAACAACCGTTCGTCGACTTCAAAAATGGCTACGACTCAGTCGCAAGACAAAGACTCTACCATGTTGTGGTTGAGCTGGGGATCCCGAAAAAATATGCCGCCCTCATTCAAATCTGCATGAACGAAAACAAAAGGCGAGTTAGAATAGAAAACCACCTCTCAGAACCATTTGAAATCCGGGACGGACTAAAACAAGAGGATGGCCTCTCACCATGCCTTATTAACCTCGCCTTAGAGTATGTTATCAGAAAGGGACAAGACGACAACACGGCCGAATCATCCCTGAACGGGGTCACACAAGTGCTCGCGTATGGGGATGACATCGCCGTTGTGGGCGATAATCTCAAAATTATAGGTAAAAACTGTGAAATCATCATGCAAGCGGCAGAAGAGGTGGGCCTAGAAATAAACGAAGGCAAAACGAAATACATGATTACGACGAGAGCAGGTGGACCTCAGAGAACACATATAAACGTCAGGGGCAAGATATTTGAAAATGTCAAAGGATTTAAATATCTGGGAACGATACTGACGGCCAGAAACGAAACGTCAAAGGAAATTAACAAAATACTACATTCCGGCAACGCTAGTTGGCATGCAGCCAGGAAACTATTAAAATCCAAACTGCCATCACGTAATATAAAGCTCCGTGTCTATAGAACCATAATCACGCCGATTGCTCTATACGGATGCGAAACATAGGCTCTCACAAAACGGGAAGAGAACAAATTCCGCGTATTAGAGAACAAAGTTTTAAGGGGTATCATCATCATCATTATCGGCACTACAACCGGGAACCGATCGTGGCCCTATTAAGCAAGTCCTGAGGCTTGTTAAATTTTCCGCAATGATCTGTTTTTTTCTGGGCAAGGTCATTAGTCTTGCGCCAGAGGCTCCCCGAGGGGGACGCGAAACCCCGGTCTCCCGCGTGACAGGCGGGTATACTAACCACTATACTATCGAGGAGCATTTTAAGGGGTATATTTGGCGGTAAATATGACGAGGAGTCAGGACAATGGAGGAAACTCCACAACCACGAATTGGAAGAGCTATACCGCAAACCTACAATATTGAGAGTGATCAAGTCGTGAAGATTAAGATGGGCCGGACACGTAGCGCGAATGGGCGATGATAGGACCATGCATAGAATTCGTGACGGCAAACTAACGGGGAAGAGACCACCAGGACGGCCGCGACGGAGATGGGAGGACAATGTTAGATTGGACATCGAGGAGATAGGATCGGATGGTCGAATGTGGAAGGAGAGCGCACAGCACAGGGAACAATGGCGGAGCCGAGTCAGTGAGGTCATGAACTTCCTGGTTCCTACAGGCCAGTAAATAATAAAATAATATCGTTTTCTAAAATGAGGTGTTTCCCATTAACATTTAATATCTTTTCCTAAAACGAAGTGTATCACACTAACTTTGAAGCAGTTATAAGAATCAATTTGGATTGTCACTGTGTTGTAAACGCGGATTCTAGATAAGGTTTAAATGATGTGAATTCCATTAACTTTGAAGTGTTTATAAAACTAATTTCAATTGACTCGTTCCTTAATACAATACGTTATATTAGAACTAAGTTCAATTTCCAAAAGAATAAAGACAACATATTACAAAAACACCACAACAACAGTGAATATTTATTTTACTCTCCTTTCGGATCCCTGGATATTTGGTGGGTCGTGCTCGTCGGAATAATTTTTAGAGAATTGAAGCAGTGGCAATCAGTGGTGCTGTTAGTTAACCTGTGTCGTACGCCAACACACCTACTTCAAACCCCACAGACTCATGTTTCATTCATAGTTATGAATCGACGCAAAACTCGACTTTGTTAGGCGACACATGCCCAAACACTCGATTGAAACATCCTCACGAAACTATTTTTGTTCGATTGTGAGCAAACGCGGCAGCCGTCTTCCACACAGCTTTCTCATGTCCAAACGTTCAGTCAATATGCGATGTGCGACACTTTTTTAAATGCCTACTATTTCTGATAACTCACGCACTTTTAGTCGACGGTCATCCAATACCATTTTCCATTTCTGGAACAGTCACCTCATTTGGTCCACCACTGCGATGTTTTACTTCGCAGCTCGTACGGCCTCGTTTAAACTCCGAAACTCAATACTTCACTGTTGAAAACGAAGGTGCAGACTCCACCAAAGTATAATCTAACTCGGCTCTGATATTGGTTGCACTAAATCCTTTCAAACGAAAGTATTGAATCACATAACGATAACCAATTTTTTCCATGTATAAAAATTCACTAACAGCGTTTACTATTGATGGCAGTCAAACAAGTAATAAACAACGTAGCGTCTTCAAACTTAAAACTTAATCTTTCTAGGGTTGGTACTATCTACCACAGTCATTGTATTTTAATAAATACCGCACATTCCCTTTCCACCCGTCGTCGAGTTTACATCGTCGCGAATTGTGTTCCGTACGTGTAACATAAGTCCTACGTTACAAAATTATATTACATCCCCTTTGTGTAATAGTGCAGTGAAAAAAAAACAAAAAACAAAAAAAAAAAAAATCAGACCAGACCCTTGTGCAGTGTGCTGTGTTTATAAAACAAAAGAGTAGTGTAAAACAATTGCAACGAAATGGCCTGCGGGCCAAATGTGAATAGTAACCGGTTTAGCGATCTTACGGAAGATACAAATAGCGATATTCGACCAAACAAAATGAAAAGGACACTTATGAAAACAGAGGAATTTTTTCCTAGCTTACCAACAATGAACAATACAAGAGATCCAAAATTTCTAATTATATCATCCAAGGAGAATGGTAAGCCTATTTCATCTATAAGCCCATTTTTAATTAAAAAAAGTGATAGACGATGTTAGCAAAGAGTATGAACAAATCACGGTTCTACGAGACGGACAATTATTAGTAAAAGCTAATTCTCAGAAAATCGCAGACCGTTTTCTTAAAATAACAAACTTTGGCAACGTTTTGTCCCGTTTCTGTAAAATTGCATGAAAAATTAAATGAATCCAAAGGCATAGTGTACGCCCCTTGTCTCATAAACATCTCGAATGCGGAAATAATAGCCGAAATGGGTCAACAAAAAGTCACAGATGTGTACAAATTTACCAAAGTAGATGACTGTAAAGTGCGAAGACCCTCCGGACTTATGTTATTTACTTTTAACCTATTCCAACCACCAAATTCGGTTGACATCGGTTTTTATAAAGCTAAGGTCAGCGAATATATCCCCAACCCCATGAGATGTCGCAACTGCCAACGACTCGGCCATACCACAAAACGCTGCACCAATACCACAATGTGCGAAAAGTGTAATCTGCCACCTCATAGCCCCGTTAATTGCAGTCGCACTATGTGCGTCAACTGTTCGCTCCCTCACTCGGCGGCGGATAAAACCTGTCCCTTGTATATCCAAGCGAAAGAAGTTTTAACAAAAAAAACCACAAACAAATGTTCAATGGGAGAAGCCAAACGAATTTATAAGGAAAAAAATATCCACAAACCTGATCAACTTTCAGGGAGCTTTGCAGATACACTAAAATCGAGCCAATTAGGAGGACCCTCAACGGAACAAAACAAACAAAAAACTACACCCAAGGAATCCCTTCCAACCAGCTCCTCCTCATCTGCTACAATCAACAGTATTCAAATTGCATTGCCCCACAAGCCAAAAAAGTCAATAACACATAACCCAACCAAACCAATTTCGTCTATAACACCACTAATCCAACGAAAACCATCAATTCAATTAACGCCATCAACAAACATCATCAACTCAACTAACCACATTCGAACCCTCACAACTACAAACAAGTTCGCCAACAAACAACCAAACTGAAACCATTCCACAAACCACGACAAGCTGCTCTGTTAATAGCCATTCGCAACGCACCCCTTCACCCAAATCAAAGGTAAAAAGTAAACCGTCTCTCACTAATATAAATATTAATAAAAATGTACACACCTTAGTAGATGATGATATTACAATGTAACTATAAAACTAACAACCAAGCCCCTGACTCTGCTGTTCCTGAGGTTGGACACTTGAACTCAATCCAGAGTTCAAGTGCCCAACATCTGGAACAGCGGAGTCTTGATCCTAACAACATACATCCCGCCCACCATACCTTCCAACACCTTAAAACATTTAAGAATATACAACCTCATTCCTCTGCAAAATCAAGATCTAAGCACACTAGCACGGCTGAACGCCCAAAACTCACTCCAAAACAAACCCCATTCACCATTCTACAATGGAACATGAACGGTTATACCAATAACTTTGACGAACTAAACATTCTAATTAAGGACCATAACCCACATATAATATCACTGCAAGAAACGCATTGCCCAGTCAACATCACACCATTCATCCCTAAATCCTATGTAGGCTACTTCTGTTGTGTTCTTGGTTTCAGGAAGCGTGTTTCTTAATCCTTAAAAGGACTAAGTGATCTGTTAAAATAGCTTCTGAAAACCTGTCGTACAACAGGGTTCGTTGCAGTGCTTCGGTCGATTTTTCGGCCATGTTTTGCTCTAATTTTTAGTTATAACTAAAAAATAAATAAGTAAATAAAAAAGTAATTCGCTCACAATTTGCGTATGCTTGTTAAAAATATGTGTGCGAACTTTCATAAGAATCGCATGCACCGTTTTCATATTATCGCTTACACCGCAATTAAAAAAAGGCGTTTCGAGAAAAACTTATTCAAAGTTTAGAGATAAATTAGACAAAAGATAAAAGTGATTTTTACCGCTTATGAACATGTTGTTCAGTCGCACAAGATTCGAAGAAGTGGAAGTTGGCCAAAGCCAACAGCGAAGCAAATTAATGCCCATAAATGGATAGTCTGCATCTTTCTAAATACACGGTAGTTGCCACCTATGATACGAATTTGCATTCGCGGGAGACCCGACCCTTTAATGACCTATAACTTTGGAACCGCCTAAGATTTCGTTTCCAAATTTTAACATGTTATTTTTGAAGGATAAAACTATCGATTAAGCAAAAAAGCAACTTAAGCAACTCCCCATCCCTCACCTAGAGATTATTAGCTTACCTGCAATCGAGCAGCGTTGAGCTACCTTCCAACATCTTTAACCTGAAATATAAACCCACGGCAAGATCATCATCTTGCCATGACATCAAACAAATCATATAATCCAAACCATTTCGGTTCATCTTTCACGAACCATTTAGGAACTGATTGGTTCCTCTGGTCGGCCATCATGTTAATCAAACACACAGTAATCTCACTGCGTTTATTTTTCCCTGCCATCCGTTGGTCCAAAGCCAAGCTGGGCAAGAAGCTTGCTTGCACATCTGCAAGCCAAATTTCCCATGATCGGTCGCCTAAACTGATAACCGATCATCGAGTTGGACACGACCATAATTGTTGTCCAAACAATCCGTGTCCCACGATCCGTTTTTCTAAATCAAACAATCTCCAATCCTAGCCGATCGTGTATACAACCAATGTTCCCATGTTTCATTAGCTAATGCAAACAAATGCGCATCTTAGCGCTTCCCCTTCGAAATAGCTTTTCTGTATATACAATAAAAAGAAATCTATTTCTGCATCCGGCAATACCCTCTATCGTTTACGATAGCAATGCCTGAGCCTCTGTTGCTTGTTCATTTATTTGAACAGCTGCAGGATTGATCGCCCTCCCTCACATATAACGGCCGATGCATTATCGTTGTCCGTACTTCCAGTGTATGGACACCCAACCAGATCTGCACGATCACATGGAAGTACTTCCAATCAAACCGAACCGATTTCTCATTGGCCGCCACTAGAGTGAAATATCAGATTTGTTTTTCACCACAGCGGAGGGGAATACACGCCAGTGCGTCTGGTGATACGATTGACTCAACGTCTCGAGGAGTCAGGTCGCAACCCCCGTCGCGTACACATACGCCGGCGGGTCAGATTATATTCTTCGAAGGGTGCACACCTACTTTAATGAGCTACCGCGGATAGTCATTGACAGTTCGACCACGAGTTTCTTTTTTTAATAAGTCGATTCTTTTAATGTGCATCTTTTTGCCATATTGTGTCGACCCATATTTGGTTTCAGTAGCGATTCAGTTTCCGTAAAAAATATAACTTAATATCGTAATATCGGCTCCCGGAATCGATTGCATACCGGCAGAGCTTGTTAGGCATGGAGGAGGGGCAACCGCTCGAAAGATCCACCAACTGGTTAAAATAATGTGGGACAAGGAAGTCATTCCGGAAGAATGGAAAACCTCAATAGTCGTCCCCATTTTCAAAAAAGGCGACAGATCTGACTGCGAAAATTACAGAGGAATATCATTGCTCCTAATCATATACAAAATATTAACGGATGTCATACTGGCAAGAATCACATCGTACGCTGAAGACATATTGGGAGACTACCAATGCGGATTCCGTCGGAACCGGTCAACAAGCGACCAGATGTTCACAATAAGGCAACTGCTGGAAAAGAAGTGGGAATACGGAGAGACAGTTCAACAACCGTTCGTCGACTTCAAAAATGGCTACGACTCAGTCGCAAGACAAAGACTCTACCATGTTGTGGTTGAGCTGGGGATCCCGAAAAAATATGCCGCCCTCATTCAAATCTGCATGAACGAAAACAAAAGGCGAGTTAGAATAGAAAACCACCTCTCAGAACCATTTGAAATCCGGGACGGACTAAAACAAGAGGATGGCCTCTCACCATGCCTTATTAACCTCGCCTTAGAGTATGTTATCAGAAAGGGACAAGACGACAACACGGCCGAATCATCCCTGAACGGGGTCACACAAGTGCTCGCGTATGGGGATGACATCGCCGTTGTGGGCGATAATCTCAAAATTATAGGTAAAAACTGTGAAATCATCATGCAAGCGGCAGAAGAGGTGGGCCTAGAAATAAACGAAGGCAAAACGAAATACATGATTACGACGAGAGCAGGTGGACCTCAGAGAACACATATAAACGTCAGGGGCAAGATATTTGAAAATGTCAAAGGATTTAAATATCTGGGAACGATACTGACGGCCAGAAACGAAACGTCAAAGGAAATTAACAAAATACTACATTCCGGCAACGCTAGTTGGCATGCAGCCAGGAAACTATTAAAATCCAAACTGCCATCACGTAATATAAAGCTCCGTGTCTATAGAACCATAATCACGCCGATTGCTCTATACGGATGCGAAACATAGGCTCTCACAAAACGGGAAGAGAACAAATTCCGCGTATTAGAGAACAAAGTTTTAAGGGGTATCATCATCATCATTATCGGCACTACAACCGGGAACCGATCGTGGCCCTATTAAGCAAGTCCTGAGGCTTGTTAAATTTTCCGCAATGATCTGTTTTTTTCTGGGCAAGGTCATTAGTCTTGCGCCAGAGGCTCCCCGAGGGGGACGCGAAACCCCGGTCTCCCGCGTGACAGGCGGGTATACTAACCACTATACTATCGAGGAGCATTTTAAGGGGTATATTTGGCGGTAAATATGACGAGGAGTCAGGACAATGGAGGAAACTCCACAACCACGAATTGGAAGAGCTATACCGCAAACCTACAATATTGAGAGTGATCAAGTCGTGAAGATTAAGATGGGCCGGACACGTAGCGCGAATGGGCGATGATAGGACCATGCATAGAATTCGTGACGGCAAACTAACGGGGAAGAGACCACCAGGACGGCCGCGACGGAGATGGGAGGACAATGTTAGATTGGACATCGAGGAGATAGGATCGGATGGTCGAATGTGGAAGGAGAGCGCACAGCACAGGGAACAATGGCGGAGCCGAGTCAGTGAGGTCATGAACTTCCTGGTTCCTACAGGCCAGTAAATAATAAAATAATATCGTTTTCTAAAATGAGGTGTTTCCCATTAACATTTAATATCTTTTCCTAAAACGAAGTGTATCACACTAACTTTGAAGCAGTTATAAGAATCAATTTGGATTGTCACTGTGTTGTAAACGCGGATTCTAGATAAGGTTTAAATGATGTGAATTCCATTAACTTTGAAGTGTTTATAAAACTAATTTCAATTGACTCGTTCCTTAATACAATACGTTATATTAGAACTAAGTTCAATTTCCAAAAGAATAAAGACAACATATTACAAAAACACCACAACAACAGTGAATATTTATTTTACTCTCCTTTCGGATCCCTGGATATTTGGTGGGTCGTGCTCGTCGGAATAATTTTTAGAGAATTGAAGCAGTGGCAATCAGTGGTGCTGTTAGTTAACCTGTGTCGTACGCCAACACACCTACTTCAAACCCCACAGACTCATGTTTCATTCATAGTTATGAATCGACGCAAAACTCGACTTTGTTAGGCGACACATGCCCAAACACTCGATTGAAACATCCTCACGAAACTATTTTTGTTCGATTGTGAGCAAACGCGGCAGCCGTCTTCCACACAGCTTTCTCATGTCCAAACGTTCAGTCAATATGCGATGTGCGACACTTTTTTAAATGCCTACTATTTCTGATAACTCACGCACTTTTAGTCGACGGTCATCCAATACCATTTTCCATTTCTGGAACAGTCACCTCATTTGGTCCACCACTGCGATGTTTTACTTCGCAGCTCGTACGGCCTCGTTTAAACTCCGAAACTCAATACTTCACTGTTGAAAACGAAGGTGCAGACTCCACCAAAGTATAATCTAACTCGGCTCTGATATTGGTTGCACTAAATCCTTTCAAACGAAAGTATTGAATCACATAACGATAACCAATTTTTTCCATGTATAAAAATTCACTAACAGCGTTTACTATTGATGGCAGTCAAACAAGTAATAAACAACGTAGCGTCTTCAAACTTAAAACTTAATCTTTCTAGGGTTGGTACTATCTACCACAGTCATTGTATTTTAATAAATACCGCACATTCCCTTTCCACCCGTCGTCGAGTTTACATCGTCGCGAATTGTGTTCCGTACGTGTAACATAAGTCCTACGTTACAAAATTATATTACATCCCCTTTGTGTAATAGTGCAGTGAAAAAAAAACAAAAAACAAAAAAAAAAAAAATCAGACCAGACCCTTGTGCAGTGTGCTGTGTTTATAAAACAAAAGAGTAGTGTAAAACAATTGCAACGAAATGGCCTGCGGGCCAAATGTGAATAGTAACCGGTTTAGCGATCTTACGGAAGATACAAATAGCGATATTCGACCAAACAAAATGAAAAGGACACTTATGAAAACAGAGGAATTTTTTCCTAGCTTACCAACAATGAACAATACAAGAGATCCAAAATTTCTAATTATATCATCCAAGGAGAATGGTAAGCCTATTTCATCTATAAGCCCATTTTTAATTAAAAAAAGTGATAGACGATGTTAGCAAAGAGTATGAACAAATCACGGTTCTACGAGACGGACAATTATTAGTAAAAGCTAATTCTCAGAAAATCGCAGACCGTTTTCTTAAAATAACAAACTTTGGCAACGTTTTGTCCCGTTTCTGTAAAATTGCATGAAAAATTAAATGAATCCAAAGGCATAGTGTACGCCCCTTGTCTCATAAACATCTCGAATGCGGAAATAATAGCCGAAATGGGTCAACAAAAAGTCACAGATGTGTACAAATTTACCAAAGTAGATGACTGTAAAGTGCGAAGACCCTCCGGACTTATGTTATTTACTTTTAACCTATTCCAACCACCAAATTCGGTTGACATCGGTTTTTATAAAGCTAAGGTCAGCGAATATATCCCCAACCCCATGAGATGTCGCAACTGCCAACGACTCGGCCATACCACAAAACGCTGCACCAATACCACAATGTGCGAAAAGTGTAATCTGCCACCTCATAGCCCCGTTAATTGCAGTCGCACTATGTGCGTCAACTGTTCGCTCCCTCACTCGGCGGCGGATAAAACCTGTCCCTTGTATATCCAAGCGAAAGAAGTTTTAACAAAAAAAACCACAAACAAATGTTCAATGGGAGAAGCCAAACGAATTTATAAGGAAAAAAATATCCACAAACCTGATCAACTTTCAGGGAGCTTTGCAGATACACTAAAATCGAGCCAATTAGGAGGACCCTCAACGGAACAAAACAAACAAAAAACTACACCCAAGGAATCCCTTCCAACCAGCTCCTCCTCATCTGCTACAATCAACAGTATTCAAATTGCATTGCCCCACAAGCCAAAAAAGTCAATAACACATAACCCAACCAAACCAATTTCGTCTATAACACCACTAATCCAACGAAAACCATCAATTCAATTAACGCCATCAACAAACATCATCAACTCAACTAACCACATTCGAACCCTCACAACTACAAACAAGTTCGCCAACAAACAACCAAACTGAAACCATTCCACAAACCACGACAAGCTGCTCTGTTAATAGCCATTCGCAACGCACCCCTTCACCCAAATCAAAGGTAAAAAGTAAACCGTCTCTCACTAATATAAATATTAATAAAAATGTACACACCTTAGTAGATGATGATATTACAATGTAACTATAAAACTAACAACCAAGCCCCTGACTCTGCTGTTCCTGAGGTTGGACACTTGAACTCAATCCAGAGTTCAAGTGCCCAACATCTGGAACAGCGGAGTCTTGATCCTAACAACATACATCCCGCCCACCATACCTTCCAACACCTTAAAACATTTAAGAATATACAACCTCATTCCTCTGCAAAATCAAGATCTAAGCACACTAGCACGGCTGAACGCCCAAAACTCACTCCAAAACAAACCCCATTCACCATTCTACAATGGAACATGAACGGTTATACCAATAACTTTGACGAACTAAACATTCTAATTAAGGACCATAACCCACATATAATATCACTGCAAGAAACGCATTGCCCAGTCAACATCACACCATTCATCCCTAAATCCTATGTAGGCTACTTCTGTTGTGTTCTTGGTTTCAGGAAGCGTGTTTCTTAATCCTTAAAAGGACTAAGTGATCTGTTAAAATAGCTTCTGAAAACCTGTCGTACAACAGGGTTCGTTGCAGTGCTTCCTCTGAGTCCAAAGGGAAGAGCAACGTCCTTGGATTTGGCCTTCGTCCTTAGTCTTCAGTGGGGGGCCGGTGTTGGATAAAATTAAAAATTAGTTTTTGTTTTCTTTGATATGTGTTTATTACTTTACTCAAGATTATTCAAAGATTTTCCTGGGGTACTTCCTCCAGGGACAAAAGACGAATTTAGACTGCTGCCCGGAGATCACTAAACCATTCCTTTATAAAGGAAAAGGAATCGAATATTGTATCCCAAAGATACACATTGTCGTGCAACAATCTCGATCTTTTGGATATTTCGAGCGAGATGTTGTGTTTACACAAGATAAGAAATCAATTTCTTGAATTCTTACGAAACTATTACGCAGATGTGTGAATGTATCTGCTTTTGAGTTTTTGTTTGTTTAACTCAATGGAATTTTTGGGATAGAGATAACGATCTCTGAATTTTGGATTTGGGTGATGCTGTGGAGCAAATATAGAACAATAAACGAATATTGGATTCGTTTATTGTGAATTTTAATTTTAATTTTGATTTTGGATTTAATTATGCCGTGGGGGCAAATGTTATGCGATAAACGAATGTTTGATTCGTTTATTGCGAATTTTGGATTATGTTTGGGTTTTTTCAGGTTTTGATAGGATTGGGATGTATGGATGGGGGAAAAGGTGGTAGGGCTTTTTAGAGCACTACATCCTCCGCTCCTTGAAAAAAAAGAAAATTGATCTCTATGAGATTAATTTTCTGGAAAATGGTGTGGTTGAGGATAAAGGATGATAGTATCGTGATTTCGTTACATATGCCTGATATTTTCTAATTTAGTAGCTTTATGTATACAATTTTTATTATAAGTGTGTAATTTTTGGTCTTTGTTTTTTTTTCTTAATATTTATGTATTCGTATTTATGGTCGTGTATCCAAGTTTCCACAATGGTTATTTATATAATAAAAATATTTTCTTTTGAAATTTTGTACAAATACAATTTTGTTTTTAAGGTTTGAATTTTCTTAGTATAGGTGTGTTTAACAGTAATTGTTGGTTATCCAAAATAAAGTTTTCTTATATAAAGTATTTTATTTTGAGTTAAGGGTATATTCATTTAGTTTGGTTTTGGTTATATGTACAATAGACATTTGGTTTTAAAATTTCATATAATTTGTTTTTTTTTTTCATGTTGGTTAAACATTGTATTAGAAGGAAACATTTGATTCTAAAAATTTTCGTTTTGATTTAAAGTAAATATTTTCTTATTTTCTGAGTGTAAGGTTAATTGTAGAATGTTTTATAATTACATAAGTATTTGAATTCATTATATTAAATTTAATTTCGGGTTTTTTTTTTTTTTTTGGTTTTTATTTTTATAAAGTACTATTTGTAAAAAGATACATAGATAAGTAAGGTTTTTATGGTTTATTCTTACAATTTGTGTATTACATAGAATTTTCATTGTTTATATACTCGTATAAATTTTCATTATTTACATATATTATTTTTGTTCTTTTTTTTTTCATTGTCCTTATTAGTCGGGCGTTCATTTATTTATATAATTTGTTCCATGCATTTGAACGTACAATTTAATTCTATAACTTTTCCTTTTTTTTTTGTTATATAAAAATTTTCTTACTTTCTTAGTATTTCTTGGTTGAAAACTGTTTTGTATTTATATAAATATTAGAAGTTCTTATTTTAACACTGTTTTGTAAGTTTTGTTTTTGTATTTTCGTTTTTTTTATTTATATATATATATAATGTGTTTTTTCTTATAACTTAAGATTATTTATGATTATTACAAAATTTTTCCATTTAAGTCAGTGGCAGTTGATTAACATATTAACTTATTTTATTAAGTGAGTTAGTATTTGTCTTCATATATGAATTTTTGTTTTGTTTGTTTTCTTTTACATTTATTCGTGTACAAGTATTTGAAAAAAAAAATTTTTTTTTTTTGAAAATTTTAAATACATTGTCGTAGTGTTTTTTTTTTTTTTTTTTTTTTTTTTTTTTTTTTTTTTTTTTTTTTTTTTTTTGGAAGTTTATCTATACATATATACATTTTTTCTTCAACTTTTATTTTTTCTTTGGAGTTTCCTATTCGTGATTGCCTAATCCACAAATAGTTTTATATTATTGTTGTGGACTATTCGAGTTCCTTTTCCTATTTTGAGGATTGAATTTTCTTCGGATAGGATCTTTACAATTTCATAGGGGCCTTTCCACAGGGAGGTTAGTTTGTTAGGTCTTGAGTGATTCTTTAATAGAACCGTAGTATGCCTTAGATTTTTGTTTTTTCTCTATCAGTATTCCCTTAGCTGTACGATAACCATGTTGTAATCGCATTTTTAATTCATTTGCGTAATGGTCGTAGTTATAAGTGCTTTCGGGGTTTTGTCTGAGAGAACTGGGTATTCCGGCTGGGAAACCATATAGTAATTCATGCGGCGTGTAGCCTGTATTACTGTGGGGTGTAGTATTGTACACAAACATTGCGTAAGGTATCCAGGTGTCCCAAGTGAGAGGATCCTGGTTTACATAGTGGCGGAGGTATTCCACCAGAGTTCTATGGCTCCGTTCTAGGGCTCCGTTTGTTTGTGGATGATAGGGTGCTGTATTGAGTTTTTTGACCTTGAGTAAGGAACAGATGTCCTTAAAAAGGTGCGCTGAGAAAATTTGCACCTTGGTCAGTTAATAGAGAAAATGGTATGCCGTGCTGGCAGACGATATTTTCAACGAAAATTCTGGCCACGTCCTTGGTTTCGGCGCTGGCCAGTGCGTAAGCTCCTGAAAACTTAGTCAAATCGTCTTGAAACGTTAGTAGGTATTTATTTCCATTATAGCTGACTGGTAATGGTCCTACTATATCTAAAGCAATTCTTTCGAAAGGTTTTGAGCTTGTTGTGGTTATCTTCATAGGAATTCTAGGATTTCTTCCACTTTTGTTTATCTGGCAGGAAGCACATTTTCGAATATACGCCGCGACGTCAGCGGTCATTGTGCGCCAGTAATATTTTTGCTTCAATCTATTGATTGTTCGGGTGGCTCCTTGGTGTCCTCCGAAAGGTGAGTTGTGGTATTCCGCGAGTAACTTTTGTATTTCGTTAGGATCTGTTAGAAGCTTCTTTTTATTGGAAAAAACGTACATTGTCACGTTGAGGTGAGCAAAAGTTTCTTTTAGCAAGTTATTGAGTGTTACTTTTGATTCGTTTTCTATGAAGGGGACTAAAATTCCAATGGAATTGAAATTCCGGTCTTCGCAAATCTTCTTCAGATCAATAAGGGAACTCTTAGCGGTTTCCTGGTCGCTTAGGTTTCTGAAAGGCAATGGCAATGTGATGGCGCATAACCCATCTTGCTCATGAAACGTAATTTTACCTACGTCTGGCTTGGTGAAGTTTGGGATTCTTCCTGCCAGGTTTTCTTCCTCAGCAGAGTCTATCAATGGGAGGATTATAATACGTAGCCCAAGTTTCTTCTTGGTATAGATGGACCCTGTTTGTTCTTGCCATACAAGATTGGTAGTATCTTTGTATGATTGTGCAGCCACATCTTCTTCGAGTTTGGCTTTACTTCGTGTGGTGACGAGGATATTATTTTTGATGGGATTGTAGCGTTTCCGCCAAACTCTGCGGTCTACTTACCTGAAAAACCCCCATAACTACTACCCAACTCCCTTTTGTTTGTTAACGCTACAGTATCCCCCCCCAGTGACATAGTCACGAAAAATAGGTAGGGCTGTAGGGGTGCTCGAATGCATGGTGCTATGATGGGCGGAGGGCTGAACACTTGACGAACAAGGTGGCCCTGCGCACTTCGGTAGGCGCTATAATTAAATTGGGGGAACTGTCATGGTGCCTAGTTCCAGGTATAGTATGGGCCTTTGTCGATAATAAGGTGGTAACAGATGTTACCGATTGATGCCATCAAGGGCAAGGGTGTACGGCGTGGTCCGTAGGCCTGTTATGGGTCTCCTGGACCAACAGGCTTATCGTCCGAATAGGTCGGAACCCATCGGAAATCCGCTCACATCCGCAGTGACGAAATGGCGTGTGCGAGATGGAGGGGAACTTATCCCAGGGTAATTCCCATCCGCAGTGACAGGTTGTCGTGTGCGGTTGGAAAGCGGCCAAGTCCAGAGCCGGTGTCTTTTGTCCATACTTTTGTATGGCGTATTGTTTGCCGCTGGGACTGGTAAAGGAGGGCGGGCCCTCAATTGCACGTTTTACCTATCGAGGGAGGACCGGTACATTGGTGTCAATGTAGCGGTAGCTACGACCTCGATCGAATGGAAACTTGCTGTGAGGTGCCGGCCGTCGCGCTTGTTAAAAAAAAATAGGGGATTTTGGTTAGGGGGCTCCTGGTGGGTGGTTGATTGTGTCCAACCCCAGGGCGCCCTAGGGTTATTAGATGTGCGCTCCGAAGTATTATGCACCTAGGTATTTGAGGCGGCGTAGAGGGGCGTGTATAGCCTTTAGTTGCCGCTAAAGGGGAACCATGGTGGCTAAAGGATTGGGGAACCAGGTATAATGTCTCAGTCCGGTGGTATCGGTTTGATTTGTGGACCGGTGTTGCTGAGACATTTGGGAGACGTTAAGGGATCTAAGGACTAAGGTCCTGAAGTTTACATAAAGAGGCAAAACCAGGTGTCCTACTGGGTGCTGCTACGCGTAGTAGCTGTGTTACGAGGGAAGCTGGCTTGCTGAAATCGGGTAGAAAAGTTGAGCATTGATGAACGGTTTCGCGTGATAATTGTCTTTGGCGTGCATGGGCGCCAATATTTGAACAGGGGCATAACAAGTTGTTAGCGGTCAAGGAAAGTCGAGAAGGGATGCATGGGGTTGCGTGAAGGCTATGGTTGGTGAGTGTGAGCGCCAACCTTCAGAAAAGAGACAGAAAAGGGTGAGGGTGTTTCACGCGAGACAAAACCGGGCGTAATATAAATTATATACTACACGTAGTAGCTGTTGTTACTTAAGGGGCCGGTTTGCAGAAAATGGGTGTTGGTAATGGCGAGCGTGTGCGCCAATATTGGTAAAAGGGCCTTAAAAAAAATATAGGTGGGCAGAGGCGAATTTTGCCTGTATTAAGGAAGACCAGAAAGGGGTCGAGTGAGGTTGGATGGTGTAAAGGGGCGAAGGGAGACTAATTGGGCCAAAGGGAGCCGAAGGCTGTCGAGTGGAGTCGAAAGGTGGCCAATGAGGCTAACAATAAATCGAAGGTGGTCGGGTATTGTCGCGATGTGGATGAGTAGGGTTGGAGGAAATACAAGGCGGAGTCAAAATAGAGTGCGAGCGAGCCGAGTCATGTGGAGTATACTAGCGAAAACGATTGTATCTTTATGTGTACCCAGAAGGGGTTTACAATGCTTATAATTTAATTGGCGGTGATGCTTTAATTTGCTTATAATGCTTAAACTTCAAAGTGTTTCTTGCTATTTGTATTCTTCTTGAAATAAGATTTAAAACGGATTAAAAGTAAAGTAAAAATTGAAAACTGCTTTCCATTAATTTGGTTAGAATTAATCTGTGTGTATATATTTATATTAATTTGAATCAAACGTGAATAAAAAACTAGGAGAAGCAGTTAAAATAATATTTAAAAGCAAGGGATTAGGAATACAATGAAAATATTTTTTATTTTTTAAACAATATGATGGTGCTTGCATATTATATGTATATATATATATATATATACATATATATATATATATATATATATATATAAATTTAAAATTTTTTGTTTGTTGCTTTTAGTTAAGTATATCCGTGAATACTTGTAATATAATACAGGTGTTTCGTATTTTTGTTTTTCATTTACTAAAACTTTTATTGGTACTTAAATTCTAGGTGTTTCTGTTTTTACATTGATTTTATTTATGCATACGACTGTGCGTGTATATGTGTATTTATAATTTTCATTGTTGATTTTTGCTTTATATCAACGGTTAATGTTTGTTAAATGCACAATATATTAAATTAAACAAAAGCAAAACAGGGACTTAGTGGAACAAAGAAAAAGGAAGATGTAAAATGTATGTATTCTTAATGTGCAATTTTCCAAATGCTAGAAAATTTATATAAAATATATAACCCATATTTCTAACACTAAAATCTGACTTTGTTTCTATTGGTAGCAAATCCCAGTTCACATTGCACTCAAATTATCATTAAATATATATTTCTGGTAACATTTTGGATTGTAATTCGAGTTTTTTCTGAATTGTTCTTGAATGTAAATATTACATAGCGAAGGTCTATATGGTAAACAATATTTTAAAAGTGTTATATATTTTTGTATTTTTTGTTGGAAAATTGAAGAGAAACCCGTAAATAAAGGGTTCTTTTTTTGAATCATTGTACATTCATGTGTTCTCATTTAATTATTTTTGGTAAATAGAAAATAAATGTGTGACATTACAACTATTCATATTACGTTTAATTGTACACACGCGGAGATGCCGAAAATGTTGAATTTATTTATTTATTTCGGTTTAAACTATTATGGGTTTCACATTTCGGTTTGTAAATTTCAAAAGAAAATAAAAGAAACTGATTCATACAAATAACATATTTCCGGACATATGTCCATTCATATAAAAATAGATATCCTTTATAGCCTTTAACAGTCAAGCCGATTATACAGTTTTCTTAGCCGGGCAGGACAACTGTTTCGAACCAGTTGTCTACCTTTACCATGAAAATCGTTTTACAACTGAGAACTGTGTGTGGAAATTTGCACTTCAAATCAATAATTAATTTTGCATAAAAAACAAGCTTAATAATTACTTCTATGATTCCTTGTATTGGATATAATCCACTAATCAATTTTTTAACATACTATTGAAAATTTTAAATTTGGATTTCGCTCAGAAGGAGCTTACAATAAAAATGAAACATTTTAAAAAAAGGTGAAAAACAAGGCAAACCTGTGATGTTGATGTTGTTGGATGGCTGCTGGTCGGTGATGGTTACTGGTGCAGATGTTATGCCAGGTGCTGTTGTTGGGCTGGCGTTGGGGCGATGTTTTTGCCCATTGATGTTTTGCGGCAATTGCCGCCACAATTGCCCACTGATTGTATATTTATTCTGGTGATGGCATGTCGACTGGTGTTATTGGACGATGGTTATTTTTGGGGTTGTTACACCCTTCAATTGTCTTTTGTTAATTGCCGCCACAATTGTTCACTGAATTTATATTAAGCGGTAGATAATTTTGTCAAACAAAACTCCACGATATTTGACCGATGTTAACAACAAAAGGACGGCCAGCTATGATCAACCATACGAACGTATTCCGACTCTAGATCGAAGTGAGAGTTGATGAAACAGGAGTCGAAATTTTTGTTTTCAGCACTAAAAAGTCACTGTTCGAGAAAAAAAAAACTATTTTCACCATTAACAAAACGCGAATGTTCGAAGGTCGCGATGTTCTGACCTTCGGGGTCACCAATGTGGGGAAGAAGTATGTACCTAACAAGGGCACGAGATTCCCTTCTTCCTCCATCATAGTTGTTCCACCGATACAATTTCACGATTGTTAGGAAGTCCGCTGAAAATAACAATCACAATCGATTAAAAATAAGACGTTAAAACCTTAGCACGCACTTCACACCGAGGTTTATCGCTGATTATCCTGTTCCCTGTGCGCACCAGGGAAGCGATAGGAGACACGACCTGGTCCGGTCGAAGGATGGAATTTGACTCAGCGATCGTCATCTCATGCAGAGATGATTTCGCTAAGGAAAAAAAGGAAGACAGAGAAAAACTCTTCTCTTAAGGGTGTGAATATATCCTTGCCAAGGATATGTTTTATCTCCCACAAGTGTAACGTAGAGTCTCTCTTATGGGAGCAAGAAAACCAGATCTCGTAATAAAGGTCATGATGGTATATGTGGGATCGTTCAGATAGATGCGATTCACACGTGCAGTGGAACGACGAAACAGGCAGGCGGCAAAGACAATGGGGAAAAATGACCAAATGCGCCGTTGGTAATGCGGGTCATTGTTTACACGATGCCTCGTCGCTATTTTCGACGTTAGGAGAAAAAGGTGCTAAAAGCAAATGTATGTTTATGGCATCTCTGGCTACAGTAGAAACCGGGTTCATATTTTATATTATATGCAGCTGCTTGGGTTGTTTGTTGGTAAGACAAACAAAAAGGTTGCCAGGCAATGTGTATGAAAAGGTATATGACGCGGCTGGGAAAATAGACGGCGCGATATTTATGGTCCCTGTCATGACGGTTACATTGAATGCAATCCGAATTATTTTGTTTACAGGAATTTGTCTGGTACCGAATTGGTTCAGAATACCAAATAAGCAAACAAAGAAATCTTACGGAAAATTGTATGCGGAGGGATGCATGAAGGTAAGTTTTCTTTATAGGGATTTTATGATTACAGATGGTGATCTATATAATGCGTGAAGCATTTACAGGTACTAATACCGTTGCATTAGCGAACTTAAGGACGTTGGGTAGTAATTATGCGGGTTTTTAGGTAACTGGACCGTAGGGTTTGGCGGAACCGCTACAGGATCGACTGGGGTAGTCATTGTTATACGGCTGAGAGCATCAGCATTTGCATTTTGCTTTCCTTTTCTATGGACGATTGTGTACTCATACTCTTCGAGTAGAATTCTCCATCTCATAAGTCTGGATGTAGGATCCTTTCGTCCTATAAGCCACTGTAGAGAGCTATGGTCAGTTACTATTGTGAACTTTCGTCCGTAGACATATGGTCGGAACTGTGCTAATGCAAAAACGATTGCTAGTAATTCCTTTTCAGACGTTGTATACCGTGTTTCGGCGTCGTTTAGGGTTCGGCTAGTGAAAGCAATAGGTTTATCTTGTCCTATTGTACTGTGGCGGTTAGCGCGAACGCCACTACCCACCTGCCTACTTACCACCAGGTAACCTCTTTTCGCAGGCTGTCGGCGCCAGAAAAGCGAATACTTACCTGCATTAGCATGTAAACAACCACAAGCCCGCTGATACAAGCGTATGTGCAATACAGGCATCTTCCTAAAAGTAGCAATGCATAAATCACGAAAATCATGTCATAATGACCAAGCACAACGTAGCATCAATGGTAAGAAACTAAATAGCAGAGGAAAGCATGGGACACCTGCACATCGATCTGGTAAAAACATCAACCAACGATCGGATGTGGCAGAACAACCAAGAAAAACATGATGCGGTTGCGCAAGCCTGCGACTAATTCCTGGAATTACCAGAAGGCGCGCAAACCGACGAAACCTACAACGCATGCCCTTAAAAGGACACATCTCAACAAATACAAATACGTGAGATATAACGCATGCCCATGTAGCAGCATCACATTGCACGTATAAGCAATATGAACGTCCCTACACATAATATGGTACAACGAGTAAACACACGCAATGGCGCGCACCCCCGTGCGAATAATGATAAAAAAATACACACAGGCAGGGGCACAATGCGGTTACCCACACCAAGGGATGTAATATGTTTTGGTAGCGAGAGTAAATCCCGAGGAGCTCGAAAAGTTAAAATGACCAAATATGGGCATCGAAGCGATGATGGAGTACGAGGTATTCTGTCGCTTCGATAAACTAATTCAGTCTTATTAGAGATCCCCGGTGGCAACAATCCTTGTGCGCTGTAAATTTTTCAAAATCAGATTACGACCGCGTCAGTAAAAATAAAGACTTGTCTAACCGAAGTCAATAGAGTTAGTGAATACCGCGGTAATACCGACCTTTAGCGCTGTTAAATATTTCAAAATCAAATTACAACCGTGTCCGCAAATATCATCTACGGCTGCCCCGAGTAAAGTATCTGGGGATTACCACGGTTACATTTTGAACCTTTTGTTCGGGTAAATTGTTGAAGATACAGTTACAACGGTATACCATAGGTCCCACCAATATATCACCGCAACCTAAATGGAAGTAGTGATAATAGGGGTGCTGTGTGGCGCATAAAGCATTTTATTAAAATTATATAAATACTGTGTGTTGAATTAAAAGTATATGAATGCTGTGTATCAAATTTCAATTTATATAGATCCTGTGTGTCGAATTAAAAGTATATGAATGCTGTGTATCAAATTTGAAATCATATAATTACTGTTATTGAATTAATAATTATATAAATTCTGTGTGTTGAATTAAAAGTATATGAATGCTGTGTATCAAATTTCAATTTATATAAATCCTGTGTGTTGAATTAAAAGTATATGAATGCTGTGTATCAAATTTGAAATCATATAATTACTGTTATTGAATTAATAATTATATAAATTCTGTGTGTTGAATTAAAAGTATATGAATGCTGTGTATCAAATTTCAATTTATATAAATCCTGTGTGTTGAATTAAAAGTATATGAATGCTGTGTATCAAATTTGAAATCATATAATTACTGTTATTGAATTAATAATTATATAAATACTGTGTGTTGAATTAAAAGTATATGAATGCTGTGTATCAAATTTTGAAATCATTTATTTACTGTGTATCAAATTTGAAATCATTTAATTACTGTGTATCGAATTAAAAATTATATAAATACCGAGTATCTAAGTAAAACATAAGTTACACTAGATTGCTAAGACTGTATATTTCGACTAAAATTAAGTTTCACCAAATTATCAAATTTGAAATCATATAATTACTGTTATTGAATTACTAATTATATAAATACTGTGTGTTGAATTAAAAATTATATAAATACCGAGTATCTAAGTAAAACGTAAGTTACACTAGATTGCTAAGATTGTATATTTCGACTAAAACTAAGTCACCAAATTATTCGCAAGTCCTATGTAACCTAGATTAAGTTGCTCTCAAATAAAAGATAGAATTAAGGAAACACCCGTGGTTTATATTGATCATCGCAGTACGACGATCGTGCAAGCAGTTGGGACGTCTCGGTGAACCTGTGTCGGACGGACACCCTATCGAGACGAGGCGTGGGCTAAAACTAAATAAACCCACAATTGGTGACCTACCAAGTGAAGAAGAACACACAACCCTGCCGCACAGTCATCAATATATCTTAATTTGGAGACAGAGACAACGTGCGGAAGATCAACCCTGCCCAGGGAGCACACAAGTGGAGTCAGATCGCGGCGCTATTCCTCAACACAGCGCGAGTAACGACACCTGACGAAACCAAAACCTCAACGTTGGACTCCAGGTGACGCAATTTTTTTTTTCTATTTCTTCTTTTGAACTATATATACGCTGAGCTCCTTCAGAGCCAGCTAAAACACAATATTTTTCTTTTTCTGTCATTTTATTTTTAAAGAGTAGTCTAAAATGTTCTTTTATAATTGAATGGTACAAACGAGCATAGCAACAAATTCGCGTAGTAGGCCCCTTCCGGGCATCGAAAAATCGGAACCGATACGGATGTTACACCGGAAAACCATACACAGCAAATTAACCAATCCTCACGTACACATTGTTCACTCGTGCCCATCGAAACAGCTGCAAGCGACTAGCTTGTCGCCAAGGCGCAGAGTTTTAGTTCCACTCCCCACCAACCTTTTCCTACATTTCTTGTGGTTCTCGCGTTTCGGGGGGCGGCCCCATCACCTTTTGTAGAAAATGGCCCAGTTTACGAGGTCAAAGAAGGCTCAACAGGAGTCCCAACCGGAATCACTGCGGGAGGCGCATACCGAACCACAGACGGTCCCACGGGCGGAGCTACAACGGGAGCTAGGAGTACCGCGTCCCGAGTCCCCAGCCTTCGTGGACGCCCTCAGCGTAGAACAGCCCACGGACTCGCTGCACGAAATAGCCCACGACTCACGCCCTCACAGAACGGAGTTCCCGTTATCCGCTGGTGCGACTCCAACAGTGCAGGCACTACATGTTGCCTCGCGCGACTTGCGCTTGCCTCCTTTTGATGAGGAGGAATCGGAGCTCTGGTTCACCATGGCGGACCTCATATTCGAGGCGGCGGGCGTGAGCGAGGAGAGACCACGTGCGCTTGAGGTTATGAGGGTTTTAAACCGAAACCAGCGTACACATGTGGCACACATTATAAGAGCTCCTGGTAACAGCCCGTATACAAATATGAGGGAAACGCTCCTCAACGCGCTCGAGGAGTCAATAGCCAAGAGGCACCAACGATTATACAACGAAACTAATTTTACAGGGATGAAGCCATCGCATTTTCTCACTCATTTGCGGTCTATAGCGGGGAAGGGGATTTCAGATGATGTCATCAGACCCCACTTCATTAGGGGTCTTCCGCAACAAGCGCGTCCTACTGTGATCGCTCAAACCAATCAAAGCCTGAGTTGGCTGGCTAAGATCGCGGATGCGATCGTAGAGGGCGCTGACCAACGAGAGGAGTCCCCCGCCTTTCATGTGGCGACCATTAATCGTCCGGAGGAAGCATCTGCGCGATACTACGCCTCGCCCCAGAATATTCCGCGCGAAAAGAGAGGCACCAACGCGTCACAACCACTCGCCACAGACTCGGCACGGGCATTGGCGCATACTCGGGACGCAGAACAACCCCACTTCCGGCTACCGGGACCCTCGCGCTATGAATTAAGTTTACAACGCGAAATAGCACAATTACGGGCCGAATTACGAGACTTCGCGCGCACGGCCCAAAATCGCCCAACATATCAGAGGCCCCAGACCCAGCCCACAACTGGGCTACGCGATAACCTGAGAGGTGCCACTGGCACGCGCGGGAGACCCGCGCCACAGCCAACAGCGAACCCTCAAAGGGCATTAACACCCGCGTGGTGTTCATATCATCGGCGGTTTGGGGCAAAGGCCCGCAAATGCACACAACCCTGCGGGTGGAAACCGGTAAAACCAACAACAAACGCGAATTTAAACTAGGACGGCCGACCGCAACCACAGCGCAAACGGTCGGCACACTCCAAGTAAGCCGCTTAACAATCAAAGACGCGAAATTGGATATAAGTTTTACGGTCGACACTGGCGCCGACATATCAGTCTTGCCTAAGTCATACGCTTCGCAAAATAAAACGCCTAGCAGACTCCAATTACTGGCAGCGAACAACACATCCATAGCTACTTACGGACGTAAGTACCTACGACTGGATCTAGGTTTGCGGCACCCCATAGGTTGGCACTTCATAGTGGCGGACGTCTCCGAACCATTAATAGGGTCGGACTTACTATCGTGCCACAAATTGCTAGTCGATACAGCGAACAATAGAGTAGTGGAACAACGGCTACTCGGGCATCCGCCGGGGGAGGCCCCACGGACGCCACACGAGGCCGATATCACATGCGATGAGATTCCGGCTCTAGTGGAAGAGTATAGACACTCGACAGTACCACTTCCCAACCAGGAGCACATAGAGTCCGGGGTATACCATCACATCGAGACACGGGGTCCACCCGTAAGCCAACGTCCGCGTCGACTAGCACCAGACAAATTGCGCGCAGCACGCGAAGAATTCGACTACATGCTGGAGCAAGGAATCTGCCAACCTTCAGTAAGCCCATGGGCCAGTCCGCTTCACCTAGTTAAGAAACGAAGCGGCGAATGGCGCCCGTGTGGCGACTACCGACAGTTAAACGCGGTCACAATCCCGGACCGATACCCCATCGCACACTTGTATGATTACTCATACAAATTGCGCGGATGCACAGTCTTCACGACCCTGGACCTCGCCAGGGCATACCACCAAATACCAGTGGCACACGAAGACATCCCAAAAACCGCGGTCATTACCCCTTTTGGACTATATGAGTTCAAGGTAATGACTTTCGGCCTTAGAAACGCCGCACAAACATTTCAAAGGTACATCGATTCAGCTCTGCGTGGACTGGATTTTTGTTACGCCTACATCGATGATATCCTGATTGCGTCCCAAAACCGAGCAGAGCACCAGCAACATCTTAAACAGGTGTTAGAACGCCTCCGCCGTTGCGGACTAATGATTAACCCGGACAAATGCCAAATTGCCAAAGAGCAGGTGAGCTATTTGGGTTATCATATCAACAATCGTGGTATTCGGCCTCTCTCGGACAGAGTTAAAGCTCTCAACGAATTCCCACGTCCTACCAACGTTCGCGAATTACGACGTTTCCTGGGCATGCTTAATTTTTACCGGCCTACATTACAAAACGCCGCGCATGTCCAGGCCCCCTTAAATGAATATTTAAAGGGGGCAAAAAAGAATGACAAACGTCCAATCGTCTGGACGGAAGCAGCAAGTAATGCATTCCGGCAGTCAAAAGCGCAACTTTCAAACGCCACCCTGCTGTGTTACCCGGCAGAGAGCGCACAGTTAGCAATACAATGCGACGCCTCGGACACCGCTATTGGGGCGGTATTGGAGCAGGAGAGCGACGGTAGCTGGGAGCCGCTGGGTTTTTTCTCTAGAAAGCTCAGTACGGCAGAACGAAAGTACAGCACCTATGACCGAGAGTTATTAGCCATATACAGTGCCATCAAATACTTCCGACACATGGTCGAGAGTCGTCAGGCGATCGTCAGAACGGACCATAAACCATTGAGCCACGCCTTCCGAAAAAAATCCGGAAATGCATCGCCGCGACAGGAGCGGCATCTGGACCTCATAGGCCAATACGTCACCGAGATAAAGTACGTTCCTGGTAATCAGAACGTAATAGCAGACGCACTATCTCGCATAGATGTGATTCAATTGCGCGCAGCCTTAGCTGACGCTGACTTGGAGCAAGCCCAGAAAAACGACAGCCAACTTAAGGCTCTCGTAACAGCAGACACAGCACTGGAACTGCGTAGGTTCGCTGTCGACACCAACGGGAAAACCGTTTGGTGCGACGTCTCAACGGGTACAGTCAGGCCATACATTCCTGCGGTGTTGCGTAGGGGCATTTATGAGACCTTTCATAGCCCAGCTCATCCCAGCGGGCGCGCGACGGCTGCGGCGATTCGACGTAAGTTCGTTTGGCCACATATGAATAAGGACCTCACGAGGTGGGCGAGGGCGTGTCTCAAGTGTCAACGTTGTAAGATAAGCAGACACAACGTACTGGAACCGGCACAATTCAAGCTGCCCGAGGCGCATTTCGCCCACGTACACATCGACATAGTCGGCCCTTTAACTCCCTCCAGAGGATTCGCGTACCTGCTCACGATGATAGATCGCTTTACGCGATGGCCCGAGGCTACCCCATTACGTGTGATAACCGCAGAGAGCGTGGCTCGGGCTTTCTACTCAACGTGGGTAACGCGTTTCGGCGTTCCCACAACACTTACCTCGGATATGGGACCTCAGTTTGAGGCTACGATCTTCAGACAGCTTACGGAGTTGCTGGGTTGTCAAAGAGAGCGTACGACAGCATATCATCCTGCTGCCAATGGAATGATAGAGCGTTGGCATAGATCATTGAAGGCCTCTTTAATGTGCCATAATGACACACAGTGGTTCGACGCACTGCCCACAGTCCTCCTTGGTTTGAGGACCACCATGAAGGAAGACCTGGGCGCCTCAGCAGCCGAGCTCACTTACGGTACCAGCCTCGTTGTGCCCGGGGAGCTTTTCGTCGACGGCGAGGCACCTGCGGAGCTGACGAAGAGCGTGGGTTACCTGCGTGATTTGATGCGAAAAGTACGACCAAGACCGGTTGCCCGACACGGGTCAAAGAGAGTTTTCGTCCATCCAGAGTTGCGCACCTGTACACACGTTTTCGTTAGAGTGGATAAAGTAAAGAAACCACTCGACCCTCCGTTTGAGGGCCCGTTCAAAGTGATTAAAAGAATCAGCGAACGGGTCTACGAGGTGGACATGCGTGGGAAAGCAGCCACAATCAGCGTGGAACGGCTAAAACCTTGCTTTTTGGAAGAAAGTAACCAGGGGTGCACTTCTCACCATGCGGAGGTGCAGAAAAAGACGCCGCCGACCACGGCGGGCGTGCCAGAACAATATAAGGGGCCCATTACGCGAAGTCGTAAAAGACTGCGCACTCGACAAGTGTTACCACCATGATGGTAATGACAGAACCAAAGGGGACCAGTCGCGTGGCCAACCAAGAGCACGCCTCAGTCTCAACACCTCTTCGTTTTTGTTATGTTTTCGTTTTATCGTGACTATGTCACTGGGGGGGGAGTACTGTGGCGGTTAGCGCGAACGCCACTACCCACCTGCCTACTTACCACCAGGTAACCTCTTTTCGCAGGCTGTCGGCGCCAGAAAAGCGAATACTTACCTGCATTAGCATGTAAACAACCACAAGCCCGCTGATACAAGCGTATGTGCAATACAGGCATCTTCCTAAAAGTAGAAATGCATAAATCACGAAAATCATGTCATAATGACCAAGCACAACGTAGCATCAATGGTAAGAAACTAAATAGCAGAGGAAAGCATGGGACACCTGCACATCGATCTGGTAAAAACATCAACCAACGATCGGATGTGGCAGAACAACCAAGAAAAACATGATGCGGTTGCGCAAGCCTGCGACTAATTCCTGGAATTACCAGAAGGCGCGCAAACCGACGAAACCTACAACGCATGCCCTTAAAAGGACACATCTCAACAAATACAAATACGTGAGATATAACGCATGCCCATGTAGCAGCATCACATTGCACGTATAAGCAATATGAACGTCCCTACACATAATATGGTACAACGAGTAAACACACGCAATGGCGCGCACCCCCGTGCGAATAATGATAAAAAAATACACACAGGCAGGGGCACAATGCGGTTACCCACACCAAGGGATGTAATATGTTTTGGTAGCGAGAGTAAATCCCGAGGAGCTCGAAAAGTTAAAATGACCAAATATGGGCATCGAAGCGATGATGGAGTACGAGGTATTCTGTCGCTTCGATAAACTAATTCAGTCTTATTAGAGATCCCCGGTGGCAACAATCCTTGTGCGCTGTAAATTTTTCAAAATCAGATTACGACCGCGTCAGTAAAAATAAAGACTTGTCTAACCGAAGTCAATAGAGTTAGTGAATACCGCGGTAATACCGACCTTTAGCGCTGTTAAATATTTCAAAATCAAATTACAACCGTGTCCGCAAATATCATCTACGGCTGCCCCGAGTAAAGTATCTGGGGATTACCACGGTTACATTTTGAACCTTTTGTTCGGGTAAATTGTTGAAGATACAGTTACAACGGTATACCATAGGTCCCACCAATATATCACCGCAACCTAAATGGAAGTAGTGATAATAGGGGTGCTGTGTGGCGCATAAAGCATTTTATTAAAATTATATAAATACTGTGTGTTGAATTAAAAGTATATGAATGCTGTGTATCAAATTTCAATTTATATAGATCCTGTGTGTCGAATTAAAAGTATATGAATGCTGTGTATCAAATTTGAAATCATATAATTACTGTTATTGAATTAATAATTATATAAATTCTGTGTGTTGAATTAAAAGTATATGAATGCTGTGTATCAAATTTCAATTTATATAAATCCTGTGTGTTGAATTAAAAGTATATGAATGCTGTGTATCAAATTTGAAATCATATAATTACTGTTATTGAATTAATAATTATATAAATACTGTGTGTTGAATTAAAAGTATATGAATGCTGTGTATCAAATTTTGAAATCATTTATTTACTGTGTATCAAATTTGAAATCATTTAATTACTGTGTATCGAATTAAAAATTATATAAATACCGAGTATCTAAGTAAAACATAAGTTACACTAGATTGCTAAGACTGTATATTTCGACTAAAATTAAGTTTCACCAAATTATCAAATTTGAAATCATATAATTACTGTTATTGAATTACTAATTATATAAATACTGTGTGTTGAATTAAAAATTATATAAATACCGAGTATCTAAGTAAAACGTAAGTTACACTAGATTGCTAAGACTGTATATTTCGACTAAAATTAAGTTTCACCAAATTATCAAATTTGAAATCATATAATTACTGTTATTGAATTACTAATTATATAAATACTGTGTGTTGAATTAAAAATTATATAAATACCGAGTATCTAAGTAAAACGTAAGTTACACTAGATTGCTAAGATTGTATATTTCGACTAAAACTAAGTCACCAAATTATTCGCAAGTCCTATGTAACCTAGATTAAGTTGCTCTCAAATAAAAGATAGAATTAAGGAAACACCCGTGGTTTATATTGATCATCGCAGTACGACGATCGTGCAAGCAGTTGGGACGTCTCGGTGAACCTGTGTCGGACGGACACCCTATCGAGACGAGGCGTGGGCTAAAACTAAATAAACCCACAGTACCTTGAGATAGGACTGCTCCTAACGCAACATTGCTAGCATCCGTGGTTATTATAAACTCCCGGTTAAAGTCTGGATAAGCCAGTATTGGTGGGGTAATAACCTTTCTTTTTAAAGCTGTGAATGCCTCATCACAAAAAGCATCCCAATGAAATGGAACATTCTTCCTGAGTAATTTGCTTAAGGGTTTTGCCAGTTCGGCGAAATTTGGAATAAATTTTCTATAGTAGCCTACAAAACCGAGAAAAGATTTTACGTCTTTTTGTTTCTTGGGCGTTGGAAACGTTTTTACCGCTTTAGTTTTTTCTGGATCGGGTTTTATACCTTCCTTTGAAATAACATGCCCCAAGTAGGTGAGCTCTTTCCTTATGAAGTGACACTTTTCTGGTTGTACTTTCAGATTGTGCCTTTGTAATCGCTCGAAAACTCTGGTAAGTCGGGAATTGTGATCGTTCAGATCGTATCCCTAAATTACAATATCATCTACATAGACGAAACATTCTATTCCTTGGAGACCCATGAGTACATTATTCATAAGCCTTTGGAATGTGGCGGGTGCGTTTTTAAGTCCGAAGGGCATTCGATTATATTCGTAATGTCCGAAGGGTGTGCTAAACGCTGTTTTTGCCTTGTCTCTATTGTCCATGCGTATTTGGTGGAAACCATTTGCTAAGTCTAAAGTGCTAAAATATTTAGCTTTTCCTAGCTGGTCCAAGATAACAGTAATATTGGGCAATGGATATGCATCTCCGACTGTTATTTTATTTAAGCCTCTAAAGTCGACAACCACTCTCCACCGTTTTGTCCCATCAGGTCCTGCCTTCTTGGGTACTAGTAAGAGAGGGGAATTCCAAGGACTGAAACTTTGTTGTAATACTTCGTCCTGAAGCATTTCATTCACCTGTTTATGAATTTCTTGCTTGGAGCTATCTGGTAGGCGATACGGTTTTATATAAAGTGGGGGCTTTCCTTCCTCAGTGATGATCTGATGCTCTATGGCGTCAGTATATGTGAGGTAGTCACCCTCGAGAAGAAATAGGTTATTATAAGTGCGACAGATATTCAGGATAGATTGCCTTTCCTCCTGGTTACAATGACGCAACTCTAGGAGTGATTCTAGCCGTTCAAGAAGATTTTGGGTTTCGTCCGCCCTTAACACATTGTAGTCATCCAGATCTTCCCATCCGACTTCTATGTCGTTGGTGCGTACTTCCTGATCGGTGTCTAATGTGTTCATTAATAGTACCTTTATTTTGTTGTCCTGTGATGTCGTTAAAGTATTACCCAGATATATCCCTGGCATGATCTCGGATTTTGTTATTATCAGTTCTTGACTAAGTTTTCGTTTAAATGGAATCTCTATTATTTGTTGAGATCGTGAATGCAATTTTATGTAGTCGATCGTGGTGTTTCGTTTTAAATTTACTGGGGATATTGGAGTTTCAGGTTCATGTTTTCCTGAACTCAGTTTTTCGGCAGTTTCCTTACCTTTTCTGTTACCACAAACTTTATTTAAATGGGGAGAGGAAGATTCAAGGGTGGTTGGTTTCGTTGTGTTTGTCACAGCATCAGATCCGGCCCGTAGACAAACGGATTCGGATGTTGACTCACGAACGGTGTTCATTTCTCAAGAATGCCTGTATTATCCGTGGAAGACACCTCGTAAGGCGTGGCATTCTGAATATTTTCCTTGACCTCATTTTTGTTCCCTAAAGGCTTCTCGAGTTCTACCATAGTTCTCTTCTTTACAGCGAATTTAAGGAATCCTTTTTCAAAGTTAATGTGGCACTGGTGCTTCGTAAGGAAATCGCTTCCCAGTATGCCATCGTGTTGGAACTCTACGTTGCTTCCCACTACAAATAGATTATGCTTAAAGGGTATGGAGTGCCTATCAGTTCTGAATTCGAACTCCCCCAATACCTTTCCGCATGTGCTGACCGTTTTCCCAGCAATGGTGGATATAGTCACTGCGTCTGAATTGTCTACAGATTGTTCAATATAAGGATTATCTAATTTGATCAGGCTGATGTCGGCGCCTGTATCGATGAGGAAAGTCGAGTATTGTTTATCCGATGGATTAAATTTTACACGTATTACTGGCTCCTTAAATTCAGGGCAGAAAAATACGCGCATTTCAAAATTTACATCAGGATGGGGTGTATATCGGCGATTGTCTGAACTCGAGAAGGATTGCCGTTGCTCGCTGCCCGAGTGAGTTCGTTTCCCTGTTGTGAATTAGATACCCTGTTAATATTTTGATTTTGTCGGGTATTTCGATTTTCAATGCGGGGCGAGTTTGTTATTGTCCTATTTTGAGATTGATTGGGCTGAGTTCTGAAAGGATTTCTACTCGTTGAAGGTTGGTTCTGGTTTCGCACTCTCTGCCTGAGTGTGATTATACTTCCGACAGTATGTGCATTGGAGACGTTCAACCTCTGCCTTAATGCGTTGGGGGACGAAATTTGGAAAATTTGTGTTGCGATAACAAGTCGCAGAAGTATGTCCCCTCTTGTTGCATGTTTGGCAAACAATTAGTTGGTTTCTCCTAAAATTGTTAGTGGAAGTTTGCATTGAGTTATCGCTGTTCAATCTTGGAGATTGTTCCAAAGCGTAGGTAATGGCTGTTTTGAGATTTGAAGCCCTATGAGCTTTTACTAAGATTTTGAGGCTGGAATTTCGTATCCCATCCTCAAACGTATTCAACGCGAGTCTCTGATTCTCAGCCAGAAGATAAGTTCTGACTGCTGGATCAGGTGAACTAGCGAATGTGGCGCTGTCCAATTCATGCAGGTGATGTGTGAGTCTATTTGAAAATTCTTTCACACCCTCCTTGCTATCCTGTTTTGTTGCCACTAAGTTATTTTGAGCAGCAGACCTAGAGATGAGAGGTTTAAATTCTCCCTCTAATTCTGAAACAAGATCTTCCCAGGTAGAAATGATTTTATGCCGGATACAATCATGCGCCGGTCCCTGCAATCTGGTCTTTACCACCCTTAGAATAAAGGATTTCTGATCGTCATCTTGTGCTTGTGAGAACAAAATGTCTCCACAAGAGACGAAACCCTCTAATTCATCAGGATTACCGTTAAATACCGGCACGAATCCCAGTACGTCGCTTAATCCTATAGGAAAATTCATTCTAGAACTCTGTTCGCGTGCTTCCGTACGTACGTCCTCACGATTTTGTGTGAGCTCGGGCTCAGGTCTATGCGAACGCGTTCCCGGTTTATTTTTGTCGCTCACGACGTATTTGTGAAACAGACCTTCCCAAATGATGGTGAAAAGGGGTAGAGAACAAAGAGATGAGATCTTCATCGTTCCTAGCAAGAGGAAAACACAAGACGAAAAAACTTCTGCAAACTCGTTTAAATTCGATCCTATATGAGGATGTTTGTTCTGTTCAAAGTGAGAGAAATCAACCCTTTCGCCCTATGGAAAAAGTGTCTAAACTGTCGAGAGAAAAATATCCCAGAATAGATTTTCAAAAGTCGCAGATGATTCAGAGGAAAAATTCGACCCAAAGAAAACTTTCCAAAAAGGACGCTAAGGACAAGGACCAAGAATTTAAATTTTGTTCGTTATTGTTCAGCTTATCACGTAAGAAAAATCTTCCCCAAAAAGTTGAAATAATTTCAGGAAATGTATGTATATATGTATGTGTATAGTAAATTCTAATATATCAAAAAATCAAAAAATAAAAATCTAATTTGTAGTTTATTTTTGTATGGGGTTTTTATTTTTTAGTCCCCCTTTCGAAGAGTAAAATATAGGAAAGCCAGATAAGTGAAGTTTAAGGGTTTTTAGTAGTCCCCGTGTAGATAAATAGAATGCTGTAAAAATTTTAATTTATTTGGTTTTGGGGATTTTATTTGTCCCCGTTTGTATATATTTAAAAATGTAATTTCTTTAGGATGGCAAAATGTTTCGAAAATATTTGATAAAACAATTTTTTGTTAACTCTTAGGGGTTTTCTTTGACTATTTACTAACATAACGGTTCTTTTCTATTCTCTTTGTAAAAAGGAAAAATATTTAAGAATTTTCTTTTGTAAATGAAAAAACAATTTTTAATTCACTTTAGTGGTTTTATCTCTTTGTAAAAAGGAAAAATATTTTGCAAATTTCTTTCGTAAATGAAAAAACAATTTTTAATTCACTTTAGTGGTTTTCTTTTCCCCGTGAAATATATATATACGTTTTAAAATTGTTTCCACTTTAATTTTCACAAGTTCACTTTAGTCTTAAATGTCACTAGTTAATTAAATAGAACTAAAAATCATACCGTATGCTTATGCTGGAGCTCGTTGATGTTGATCCTGGTATTGTTTGGGCTGCTGTCATCAAAAGAAATTTCCTGCTGCTGCTGCTGCTGCTGTTCGGCATCGATCGTCCTTCGGCTTCTGGATGCAGCTGTTCTTATTTTTTTCTCTCTTGCCGGTGTTTAGCCCCAGGCACGCTGTTGTTATCAAAATTTTTGGTTTTTATTTAATTATTCACTTACTCCTGGTGTCTAACCCCAGGGAACGCTTTAAAAAGTTTTAAGTTTAAATTACTTTCCAGTGTTGTAGCCCGGAATACGCTTTAAAATATACGTATCGTTGATGTGTCCACGAACTTCGTATTCGTGTCGCAGTGGGCACGAATTTAGACAGATGATGTTTAGTGAACCGGCTGAGAGTACCTTCAGCAGAACAACACGTTTGCTTTTGTGTCGTCCAACAGTGTTCCTTTGGTAGGGGATTGTTGGATAATCCCACGCCGCTTCTTCTTCTGTGGTAGATTGTTCGAAAATCCACGACCGCTGGAGCCAAAATTGTTCAATCCCACCGTTGCCACCAAAATTTTTTTGTTGTGTTCTTGGTTTCAGGAAGCGTGTTTCTTAATCCTTAAAAGGACTAAGTGATCTCTTAAAATAGCTTCTGAAAACCTGTCGCACAACAGGGTTCGTTGCCGTGCTTCCTCTGAGTCCAAAGGGAAGAGCAACGTCCTTGGATTTGGCCTTCGTCCTTAGTCTTCAGTGGGGGGCCGGTGTTGGATAAAATTAAAAATTAGTTTTTGTTTTCTTTGATATGTGTTTATTACTTTACTCAAGATTATTCAAAGATTTTCCTGGGGTACTTCCTCCAGGGACAAAAGACGAATTTAGACTGCTGCCCGGAGATCACTAAGCCATTCCTTTATAAAGGAAAAGGAATCGAAAATTGTATCCCAAAGATACACATTTTCGTGCAACAATCTCGATCTTTTGGATAATTCGAGCGAGATGTTGTGTTTACACAAGATAAGAAATCAATTTCTTGAATTCTTACGAAACTATTACGCAGATGTGTGAATGTATCTGCTTTTGAGTTTTTGTTTGTTTAACTCAATGGAATTTTTGGGATAGAGATAACGATCTCTGAATTTTGGATTTGGGTGATGCTGTGGAGCAAATATAGAACAATAAACGAATATTGGATTCGTTTATTGTGAATTTTAATTTTAATTTTGATTTTGGATTTAATTATGCCGTGGGGGCAAATGTTATGCGATAAACGAATGTTTGATTCGTTTATTGCGAATTTTGGATTATGTTTGGGTTTTTTCAGGTTTTGATAGGATTGGGATGTATGGATGGGGGAAAAGGTGGTAGGGCTTTTTAGAGCACTACACTTCTACAATTCACCTGCAAACACATCACACAAGCAAGGAGTAGGATTACTAATCAAGAAAGGTACTTCCCACAAAATCCTCCCCATCATTACAAATATCCAAGCTCTCGTTGTATAAATACAACACCCTTTAAATTTTACCTACATTGCCTTATATCTCCCCCCAAATCAACCATTAAATAAAAATGATCTTCAGGCTATACTCAACCAAACAAATGAGACCAGAATACTTGGAGGCGACATAAATGCTTGGAGTACACTCTGGGGTTCACCTTCCACAAACAAAAGAGGGGAAGTAATTGAAAACCTCCTCCTCACCTCCAATCTGATCCTACTGAATGACGGTTCCCCTACTCACCTTTCTACCCACAATACCCTCACTCATATAGACATCACTTGTTGCTCCTCAGAATTGGTTCCGAAAACTTCATGGCAAGTTATAAACGACCTCTACAATAGTGACCATTTCCCCGTTTTAAGCATAATAAATAATTAGCAACCGATAACCCATCACAACAGATCTCCAAAATACAAAACCGATTCCGCCAACTGGGCACTTTTTGAAAGAAAAGTAGACGAATTTCTTTCAAGCAATTCCCCCACGCCTGACACGAATCACGAAGCGGCGCTAATCAGTAAAGCAATTAGATCCGCTGCCAATCTCTCAATGCCCCAAACAAATATCTCAACCAAATCAGAAACCAGGCAACATGTACCTTGGTGGAACTCCGACCTATCGCATCTCAGAAAAAGCAAAATGTCAGCCCTCTCTGAATTTAAAAAAAGACCAACGCAGGTTAATTTTGTTGCATATAAAAAAGCGAATGCACAATTTCGTAGGAAGATGAAAGAAAGCAAAGCGAAAAGCTTTCTTCAATTCACTTCCTCAATCAATCCAACATCCTCCACAACCACAATATGGCATAAAATACGCAGTTTAAGTGGTAATCACAATCCGACAATTATCTCATCCCTTAATTCCGAAAATACTACAATCTCAGACACAGTGGAAATAAGCCAACTCTTCGCCAAAACCTGGTCGCAATTCTCAGACAACAATAATTTTCACCCCGAATTCAATCGCAAAAAAATTGAATCCGTTAACAATCCACTATCTTTGCAAACTCCTAACTCTCCAGCTCTACGCATAGAACAACCCATCTCATTTATCGAATTCGAGTCAGCACTTAGTATAACTAAGGGAAAAACTCCAGGGCGAGATCGAATATCTTACCCAATGTTAAAAAACCTTTCGCATTATGCAAAACAAAGAATTATAAAGTTATACAATAAAATACTTGAAACATCACACATCCCACAAATATGGAAAACCGCGGTCCTAATACCTATTCCCAAACCGAACAAAGATAAAGATACGGTGGATGGCTACCGGCCTATATCCTTAATTCCTTGTCCCGCAAAGGTATTAAAAAAAATCGTAGCCAAACGTCTACTCTGGCTTATGGAAACAAAGAAATTGACATCCATCAACCAAGTAGCTTTCAAATCCAACAGAGGTTGCACAGACGCCTTACTCCACATTGACCACTACACCTCAAAGGCTCTATCCGCCAAAAATCACGTCACAATACTCTCTCTTGATTTTGAGAAAGCATTCGACAGAATAGGCGCTCACACCGTACTTAATAAATTGTTAAAATGGAGAATTGGCAACAATATATATAGGTACGTTAAATCGTTTCTAATAGAAAATTCCAATGTAAAGTCAACCACGTTTACTCCAATACATTTCCATTACACAACGGAATCCCTCAAGGATCCCCACTGTCAGTTGTACTATTTATGATCGCCTTTGACGACATAAGTACAAGAATACACAAACAGAAACATCTAGACCATTGCATTTACGCCGATGATATATACATCTTAAGTAAATCCAGTGATCTAACTTTCTGCAAAAACATTTTAACTGAAACAGTGAAAGATATCTTAGAATGGTCAAATTCTTCAGGTGCCAGACTCTCAGTAGATAAATGTAAATTATTTCATGTGTGTCGACGACGAATTTGTCCCCAAATACACCTCAACATAAACAACAAAACAATCCAAAATATCCCCAACCTCAAAATCCTAGGAAAAACATTTAACAATAAGTATACCTGGAAACAACATTGTTCAGAACTCAAAGTATCATTAGCAGCGAGGCTCAATATTATTAAATACTTAAGCAACATGAAAAGTAACGTACACATTAACACTCTATGTAAAATTACTAAAGCTCTAATTTTAAGTAAAATAGACTACGGGATCTATATCTATGGCAATAGTCCAAAAAACGACTCTAAATATAATAAAGCCCATCTATCACCAAGCCGCTAGAAGAAGCACCTTTGCATTCAGAACGACACCAATAAAAAATATACTGGCTGAAGCTGGGCTTCCAACAATCGAGGACCGGATGGAAATCATATCATTAAAACTAATAGCTAAATTATCGTTTACGCGAAATTCCATAATTGACAAAGACATCAAACTAACAATAGTGTTTATGAGATCATGCGGCGCCATTTGTGCGGTACCATTATCATGTTTACGAGCATGATAAAACACTAGCCGCCGTACTTCCTTGCACCACACGATTTATGACTCGGCCATAAACCCGAGTATATTTGCATGCCGTCATCATCCACATTCGCCCGCAACCGGCAAATCACAATAACCATCAGCAAACATCTTTAACACCAGAAGGTGTTAATTGAATCGCCGCCACCGCAAAAAGGGACCACCATCAATGCAATGTTTTTAATTTTTTTGTGCAAGAATGTGCGTCCTTTTTTCCTTGTTTTCTGTGTACACCAGTAATTGGTGTGTATTATAGGAACTCTCCTTCCTATTGTCTTTGTTTCGTACTCATGTCTATTGTAAACAGGAATTTTGAAATCCTGTAGTCAAAATCAGAGATACGATTCGATGTATGTATTAGTAATGCTCTGCGGCGAGCATGATTTTTGTATCGATTAGATGTAAGAGTAGTAGTATAAGCAAATTGTATATATAGCTTAAGGATTGGAAAAATAAAATTAGAATGCATCCGACAGTAACCCCGGCGTGTTCTCATTTCTCATATTTCAGCTAATTTTATCCTATGAGATATTTAGTGGCGTTGCGCCCAAATATTCAGGATTCTTTTAGATATTTAGTGGCGTTGCGCCCGAATATCGCCATACAACTTATCACACTAAGGGTGTTGCACTCTAGTGTACAATAGGTTTGAGCAACAGTTCGGTACAGCGAACGAAATACATCAGGTCAAAAGAGGCCTGATTCAACATTTGGTGACCCCGACGTGATAGTTTCACATTGGTTGCTGCCCCCTCACCGGAGGTAAGGAGCAATATCAGTGAAGACTATTCACGAAGCACGCATCCTAGGCTATCGACAGCCTAGTTAACTACCGCCAGTAGACGACATCCGTGGGAGTGTTTGCGAAGCACACCCAGTGAACAACAGCACGTCCGTAAGCGATCCACATTCGCCACAACAAACTACCAACGAGGTAGAAGACATCTGTGGACGTGTTTGCGAACATACCCACTTAACAGTACCACGTCTTTTCAGCAGAAAAGAAGGTAATGGAACGGAGCATGGACGCCCGTGAAATAACCAAGGTCCTAGCCAGGCAAAAGGCCTTACAACGCGAGCTGACCAAGCTTCAGGCAGCCAGTGGCAAGAAATGGACCGACGCGTTAATGAATAAAGCCAGGACGGCATGGACGCAATTCAACGATAATCATTTAGAGATTATCGAGAGTATTAAGGAGGATCACGACTATATCCGCCTTAATACATTCGAACAGGTACAATCGATGTACCAACAATTGATGGCGACGGCGCCAATAAAACGGCAGTCCGAAGGTGCAAATGACTCGGTATGCAGCCCACAAACAGACGGCCAGGATATGGAAGACGACAGCACTGCCCAGGAGGCCATTAGAAGTATACGACGATACAAGCTGAAGAAGGAGACGCTCATTCGGACGCTTGACAGAGCGCGAACAATGAGAGAAACAGCACAAATGAGCTTCCATCAGGAACTCCAATTCTCGACCATCACAAGGCTCTGGGCAGATCTAGAAGAGTTACATCTACGGATTGGAGAGCTGGTCGACGATCCTGAGACGATAGGGTACGACAGCCTCACCCATCAAGAACTAGAAGAACAAGTCGAGTTCTCATTGGCCAGTCTACGCAGCTCTCAACATGAGACGAGCCAACAACAACAGAGACAGATCCCCTCGGTACCAAGCGGCCAATTGCCGAAGATCACCATCCCAAAATTTGATGGGGATTATTCAACGTGGAGACAGTTTGCCGATCTGTTCGGAGAAATGGTGCACAAGCAGCCATTAAGTAATTGCCAAAAGATGTGGTATTTGAAAACCAATCTGACCGGAGAAGCCGAAAGATTGCTCCGACATTTTACCACATCAAACGACCAGTATGATGCGGCATGGCAGATGCTGCAGAATCGTTTCGAGAACCACCGACTACTGGTTAGTTCACTCATCAATAAACTTTTGTCCCAGCCATCACAGTCGACGACTGGGTCGAATTGCGCGCACATAAAGGCCCTGCATGACACTACGCAGGAATGTCTTCTAGGTTTGAAGAACCTCAACGTCGACACCAGCAGTTGGGATGCTCTTTTAGGGAACATATTGTTGCAAAAATTGGACCGCAACACCCATTCCCTGTTCGAGCAAGGCCTGGCAAAACCAAAAGAGATCCCATCCATCAAGGAGCTGTTGGCATTTCTGGAAGTGCGTTTCCAATCTCTGGAAGCAATCGGGTCCAAGGATCATAAGAAGGATGAACACAAATCCCGAACAACGTTGACGTCTTCAGTATCCCAGGCCACATTCAAGAAGGAACAACAGTGTGCTGCCTGTGAAAAGGCACATGCCCTTTATCAATGTCAGCAATTCCAACAACTGACAACGGAAAAGAAGATGGACATCGTGCGCAAGGCAAGGCTATGTCGTAATTGTCTCCAGCAGGGACATTTTGCAGACAGATGTGTAAAAACTAGATGCAAGGAGTGCAATCAAAAGCACAACACGTTGCTGCATCCTACAAACAATACACATCGAGCTCCGACCTCGGAGTCGAGTTCCCAACCTCAGCTCAAGGACCAAACACAATCGGTGTCTTTGGGAGCATCGACAGTGAGCTCGTCCGTCAAGAAATTAACACTCCTCGGTACAGCTCGGGTAAAGCTGTCAAGCAGCAATGGCCGAACAATCGAATGCCGCGCCATTTTGGACTCAGGGTCACAAGTCAACCTTATCAGTGAACGCGTCATCAAGAGACTAGCATTAGTCACAAAATCAACGAATTTGACGATACACGGCATCGGGGACGTACCCCAAAGATCCCAGCGACGCGTGAATATGGAGCTCACTGCCACCACAACGAAGTTCTCCACGCGACTCGAAGCGTATGTGATCGGCACGATCAGTTCGCCACAGCCAAGTCAGGAAATCGACATTTCCGCTTGGAAGCTCCCATTGAATGTCCAGCTAGCAGACCCAGAGTTCCAACACCCAGGCAGGATCGATGTCCTGCTGGGAGCCGAACACTTCTTCTCATTATTATCCGTTGGTCAAATTAAACTAGGACCAACACTTCCGGTGCTCCAGAATACCCGCCTCGGTTGGATTGTCGCCGGACCAACCCATCATCATCCAGTGGCAACAGCAACTTGTGGGGTGTGTACTACCGATGACGAAGAAGGCATAAAAAGGGCCATCCAACAATTTTGGGAATTGGATAATCCGGCGGACGGTCAGGAACGACGACTCTCACTTAAAGAACAACAATGTGAGACATTATTTCGCCAGCATCGCATCAGAGATTCCGTGGGCCGCTTTACTGTTGGGCTACCATTTGCCAGCGACCCACAAACGCTAGGAGATTCCAAGGAACTAGCACGCAATCGGTTCCTGTCCCTAGAACGACGTTTGGAAAGGAACTCTGAGATCTACGACCAATATAGGACCTTTATGAAGGAATACCTCGAGTTGGGACATATGGAACCAGTAGATGCGATGAAGATTCCGTCGCCGCAATATTACATTCCCCATCATCACGTGTTGAAGCCAGACAGCACCACTACACGATTACGAGTGGTATTTGATGCATCGGCAAAGACGACCACTAATACATCGTTGAACGACATTTTGCATCCCGGACCAGCTTTACAGGAGGACTTGTTTGCCGTGCTGCTCCGATTTAGACTCCCACGATACGTGTTCACAGCAGACATCGAGAAGATGTATCGGCAGATCAGCATCAGGCCCGCTGATAAGCAATACCAACTGATTTGGTGGCGAGCTAATCGCGAGCAACCATTAAAATGTTACCAGCTCAATACGGTAACTTATGGCACAACTTCAGCACCATACCTGGCCATCAAGTGCCTACGTCAGTTAGGTGAGGAGGCCTCTCCACAGTTCCCACATGCAGCAGAAATTATCAAAAACAACTTCTACGTGGACGATGTCATGACTGGCTCCAACAGCCTGATCACAACAGGTGTGATGCAAAAGGAATTGACGGCGCTATTGAGCCAAGGAGGCTTTAAATTGCGAAAGTGGTGTGCGAATCATCCAAAACTCCTGGAACATATTCCAACCACAGACCAGGAAGTCGAACTGGACTTTAGCAACAGTGAGGATACCACCATACACCAACATAGTGTACCTGCACAATGGCGGCATGTTAGATCAAAGGACAACCCAGCCGATCCGCTATCAAGGGGGGTGGATCCGGATAAACTAAGTGCATGTGCTATTTGGTTCCACGGCCCATTCTTCCTACATGGGGACGAGAAACATTGGCCACCCGCATATATTAGGAAGAAGGACTGCGACGTGGAACGCAAACGTACGGCCACTGTCGCTTTGTCAATTGAAGCAGAGGATCAGACGATCGACCGCATCAACCATAGGAACTCGTTCCAGCGACTTCAACGTATAGTGGCATACATGTTGCGTTTTGGAACCCCGACCCACCGACGAAGCCGTATCTTCGGGTCTTTACAACCAACGGAACTTGCCAACGCTCGGGTTAAGATCCTGCGCGCAATACAGAGGAAGGAATTGGAAGGGGAACTGAAACACATCCACCAGCACGGCGAGCCAGCTCGATCGAGTCCCCTCAGTGCCATGAACCCATTCCTCGACTCTGACGGACTGCTGAGAGTAGGCGGGCGACTTGGATCATCTAACCTATCTTATGAGTCCAAGCACCCCATTATTCTACCGCATACGCACGTCATCACAACAATCATCATCCGAGAATTGCACATGGAACATAGGCATATCGGCCCACAAGGCTTACTCGCAGTGACGCGGCAAAATTATTGGCCAACCAAGGGAAAGAACCTCACACGCACCATCGTCCAGCACTGTGTATTTTGCGCAAAAACCCGCCCAAAATTATTGACACAGATCATGGGGAACCTACCCGTCACTCGAGTACAACCCGCTCGTCCATTCTCAAACGCAGGAGTCGATTTTTGTGGACCGTTCCAGACCCACTTTCACATCAGGGGTAAGCGACCCCAAAAGAGCTACATAGCTCTGTCCTGCTGCTTCGCGACAAAGGCGGTCCATCTGGAGTTGGTAACGGACCTGTCAGCAGAAGGGTTCATCGGCGCTCTCAAGCGCTTTTCATCGAGACGTGGAAATTGCTCTCACCTATATTGTGACAACGCTACTAATTTTGTAGGAGCGCGTAATCAACTGAGAGAGGTCGGAGAGTTGTTAGCGTCAGAAGGAGCTATCAACAAAGTGACCTCATCTCTCAGCACCAGGGGAACACAATTTCATCTGATACCGGCCCGAGCCCCGCATTTTGGAGGACTGTGGGAGGCGGCGGTCAAATCAGCAAAACACTTGATGCGATCCTCATTGCATGCAGCATCCCTCACATACGAGGAGTTGCAAACCATCATTACGGAAGTCGAAGCCATTTTGAATTCCCGGCCTCTTACCCCAGTATCCGACGACCCAAACGATTTATCGGCACTCACTCCGGGGCATTTTCTCATTGGAGAGCCTCTGACCGCACATGTGGATGCTCACGCTGTTCCGCTAAACGTGAAATTACCCACACGCTGGAAATTGGTCACACAGTTGAAACACCAATTTTGGAGACGATGGCATGTGGAATATTTACACCAACTACAGGATAGAAGTAAGTGGAAGCAGCGAGTCCATAACATTAACACAGGGACAATGGTCATCATCCAGGAAGATAATACCCCACCCTTGCGTTGGAAGCTCGGCCGAGTACTTGGCACACACCCAGGGGATGACGGCCTAATTCGAGTAGTGGACGTGCGAACATCTTCCGGAGTGGTTCGGAGACCCATTCACCGCCTAGCGCCACTGCCAATCGAGTGCGACAACCCCAGCGACTTCTCTCGCCCAGCATCTACAACGGATGAATCGCCCAAACACGAGGATTCCCCTTACAAACGACGCCGAATGGTCAACGATCAGGATCATCGGCCCACCAGTCATGCTTCAGGGTTGAATTGTTATTCAACGGGGGGAGTATGTTTATGAGATCATGCGGCGCCATTTGTGCGGTACCATTATCATGTTTACGAGCATGATAAAACACTAGCCGCCGTACTTCCTTGCACCACACGATTTATGACTCGGCCATAAACCCGAGTATATTTGCATGCCGTCATCATCCACATTCGCCCGCAACCGGCAAATCACAATAACCATCAGCAAACATCTTTAACACCAGAAGGTGTTAATTGAATCGCCGCCACCGCAAAAAGGGACCACCATCAATGCAATGTTTTTAATTTTTTTGTGCAAGAATGTGCGTCCTTTTTTCCTTGTTTTCTGTGTACACCAGTAATTGGTGTGTATTATAGGAACTCTCCTTCCTATTGTCTTTGTTTCGTACTCATGTCTATTGTAAACAGGAATTTTGAAATCCTGTAGTCAAAATCAGAGATACGATTCGATGTATGTATTAGTAATGCTCTGCGGCGAGCATGATTTTTGTATCGATTAGATGTAAGAGTAGTAGTATAAGCAAATTGTATATATAGCTTAAGGATTGGAAAAATAAAATTAGAATGCATCCGACAGTAACCCCGGCGTGTTCTCATTTCTCATATTTCAGCTAATTTTATCCTATGAGATATTTAGTGGCGTTGCGCCCAAATATTCAGGATTCTTTTAGATATTTAGTGGCGTTGCGCCCGAATATCGCCATACAACTTATCACACTAAGGGTGTTGCACTCTAGTGTACAATAGGTTTGAGCAACAGTTCGGTACAGCGAACGAAATACATCAGGTCAAAAGAGGCCTGATTCAACAAATAGGATACAAAAATACCAACCGAATCCCATCTGCAATCAGTCGCATTTTAGATAAAGCCAAGCAATTGGAATTGGATATTAAACAAACTTTCAAATACTCCGCAACTTACCCGCCACGGCTTCTAAATAATAACAATTTCATAACAACACTCTCAATATTTAAAAAACCAAACACAAACAAAGAAATATACGGTGCACTATTCTGGTCAGTCCCCTCAAAATATAAATCCAACGGATGGCGCTTTCTTTACACAGATGGATCCAAAACAACCAACTATAGTTCCTTTGCGGTCACATCCGAAGAAGGTGCAGTAAAGAAAATCGGACTATTACCCGAATTTAACTCCATGTTCACGGCGGAAGCCTTCGCGATTTTACAAGCCGTAACATTCGCCACCAACCACAGAGAAAAATATGTCATCTGCACCGACAGCCTGTCGGTACTCAACTCAATAAGAAACACCAACAACACTGATGATATTATTTCCAATATTCGGAATAATATCATTAAATACTGCAATAAAATAAAACGAATGTGAACTCCCAGTCACGTCGCCATCAGCGGTAACGAGAATGCAGACGCCGCAGCCAACTCAGCCAAAAGAGCTCCAGTCCATAAATTCAACATCTACACAAGAGCCGATCTACTGTCAATTATCAGCAACCAACGAAAACAAATACACCAAACAAACTGGGATACTCACCACCATGCCTATAAAATGGTAAACCGTTTCAAGACTCACCCTTCTTACCCAACTAACTTGTCCAAATCCAAAATCACAAACTTTGTGAGGCTGCGATTAGGCCATACAGCTGCTACCCACCTCCACCTGCTCCACGGGGGCTACAGCCCCAATCTGCCCAAAATGCAACACAACACTTACAATCACTCACATATTGAAAGACTGTCCTCACCTAAAACCCTTGAAAGACAAACTATTTCGCAATACAGATATTTATACAATTCTAGCAGATCCCACTACCGACAACATAGAAATTGTAAATAAATTTGTAAATAGCATTAAGATTAAATTGTAAATTAGAAATACAGAGCCAATAGTCCCCGCTGCTAGGCTCATTAGGTTAAGTTATTGATATGTAATTTTACATTACTAGTTGATAATAAATAAATAAATAAATAATAATAAATAAATACCGCCATCTATGTGTCAGGCCGATTAATTCCGGGACTGCGCTTGTATCATTGTTACATATACAATTCTCAAAATTGTACATGCTAAAAGCTCGGACCCAATGTATTGTTAGGAGTTTACACATCCTTGTCTGCAGTCGTAAATAAAACCTTTCCGCATCTCGAAAAGCTCTATGATGACATAAAAAATAAACACTCTTTTCCTAAAATAACAGTGATGTAGTAATGTTCCCAATAAGATATACCAAAATGTCTTTGATATTGTTGACCACGAGTGGACACTGGTATAAACCCAAGTTGATTGTGATAACTGAGAAGTAACACATCGCGATTCATCCATCTTGAAGGATGTATAAAATACATCAGTTGATCCTCATTGGAATGAATCAAAAATCAAGAGGAAAATAATTTGAAAATTTATCCATCTACCTCTACGATCGAAAAAAACTAGATTCGAGTGAAGACAGTCATCTTAAAAGTTGATCGAATTAAAAATCAACCACAATCCTCATCGGACATGTTTTAAGCTGTCGAAGTCGTACAATCAAAAAAATAAGTTAAAACAGAGCACCTATTAAATAATCAACCGAAACAGTTTCTTAAAAAAAATGGTGTAACCATCCACGTCTGTGCTTGCGGAAGGGGCTGACAATTAAAACAGAGCACCTATTAAATAATCAACCGAAACAGTTTCTTAAAAAAAATGGTGTAACCATCCACGTCTGTGCTTGCGGAAGGGGCTGACAATTGAACATCCCTGTATCAGAACTCGTTCCGTTACAGAGCGGGGAAGCTGTGGAACTGCCTTCCCACGCGAATGTTCCCGGAGCGTTACAACCTGCAACTATTCAAAAAGAACTGCAACAGTTATATGATGGCATCTCGGGGCGCCCATTCGACGCTATAGGTTCGCCTCTCCCGAGAGAAGTCTAATTAAAAAAAAAAAAAAAAAACACACAAATTCGAAAGGCTCTTTCTGTCCAAGTAAAGCGTGTCTCCTAGTCCTTATAAGGAGAAGGCGATCTCTTAAAATAGACCGCTCCTGAAAAGTCGTCCTACAAAGGGGTTGTCACCGTGCTTCCTCTGATTCCAGAGGGAAGAGCAACGTCCTTGATTTCACTGGTCTTCCGTGGGGGCAGGTGATACTCCGCATCAGTTGTTAAATATTGAAAGGCTCGTTGTTCTTTCTGTATATAATATGTTTTATTTCCAATTAAAATAGTTCTCCTGGTTTTCTACCTCCATGGATAATAGACGATATTATACTGCGGCCCGGAGATCATTTTTTTTTTTTTTTAAACTGTATTTATTAACCATAATTAAAATTTGTACATTTAAGTAATACAGTGACTTAAAATTAAATTCGTGACAATTGCTTACATGTAATTATTATTATAATACATTTTCCAAACAATGTTTTAAGAGTTATAGGCTATATGTGTGTTTATACATTTAGTAGGGTTTCGTCTTCCTGGAAAAGGTCAGAAAACCAGGAATTTCTTATTTTTACTTTACTTAATCTAAACTTAACCCTAAATATAAATATAAATATAACTTAACCTAACTTAGTCTGATTATTATAAAATGAGCTATAAACAAAACAAAGTTTTATAATTAATGGGATTTATGAATTAAAGAATGTGGAATGAGGTCAGTTATGGGTTTGAGGAAGAGTATTTCTTTCCGGTTGTTCGTTGGAAAAACGTAGGATGTTGGAAAATGGTTGGACGTTAGAGTATTTGAACTGGTTAGGGGTAACTTCGGTGTTGTGGTATATGATCTCGTTTGAATCATTTACCAGTCTGCCTGAGGCGAAGATAGCTGTGGTGTGGAGGCAGTTGGGGTAGTTAGTTCTGATATCTAGAGGGTTCTCTAAGAGCGAGGTTATTATGAGATTGGGATTATTTTGTAGGTTTTCGATAAATTTGATAGATAGCTCGAGGAATCGTCTATCGAGGCGCTCAATACCAGCGGTATTGTAGAGTTCGACGTTACTTATAGGAGTTAGTTAGGACGACGATGTAACCCAGAGACATACCTAAAGCATTTTCTTTCGAATACTCGTAATTTCTCCATTTGGGAGGGAGTGATATGGTACCACAATGGGCACGCGTACGTGAGTGTGGGCCTGATAATTTGTTTGTAAATGAGCAGTTTGACTTTGTGAGAGAGACTATTAGGTTTCCACATTACTCTTCTACAGAGATTAAGCTGAATTGTGGCTTTTTGAAGGGAATTTTTAATGTGGGAGGAAAAAGACCAGTTATTAGAAAAAGTGATTCCCAGATATTTTAGGGTTTTGGAGGATTTTATTAAAGTGTTGTTTAGGTTAAGTTTAATTTTGTTGTGGCAGCGTCTAGTGTTGTTTGTACAGTGCTCGTGTTTGCCCTTGAACACTATGAGCTGCGTTTTATTTGGGTTAAGGTGAATTTTCCACTTATTGAAGTATGATGATAGGTTAGGGAGAAAGTTGTTAATGCGATTTCTTGCAGCCTTAACAAATTTGCTGCTAGAGTAAATTAATGTATCATCAGCATAATTCAGCATCACAACATTAGGAGATACGGGCTGAGGAATATCCGCGGTATATAACAGATATAAAATTGGCCCTAAAATAGAGCCTTGGGGAACACCCGCGGTTATGTTGTGGGTTTCTGAGACGGAAGAATTTATTCTCACAACGAATTTTCTGTCAGAAAGATAAGAGGCTAAGAGCTTTGTTGTGTGAGAGTTTAGATTAAATGTGGAGTGCAGTTTGTACAGAAGTCCTGAGATCCAGACGCAATCAAACGCTTTAGAAATATCGAGAGATATACACACAGTAGGGCTTTGGTTTTGGAGACCAGTTGTAACATCGTGTGTAAGTTTTAGTAGAGCATGACATGTGGATTGTCGCTTACGAAATCCGAACTGACAGTTAGGGATGAGGGCATTCTCATTGGCAAATGAGAGAAGATTTTGGTAGATCTTGCGTTCCAGTATCTTACTTAGTGTACTTAATAGGGATATTGGACGATAATTGCAAGGGCTATTACTACTACCGGGCTTCTTAATAGGAATTACTACCGCAGTTTTCCAGTTCTCTGGGAAGTGCGATGCATTAATTATATGATTAAGAAGAATGAGGATGGGAAGTAGATTCGGCGGGCGCAGCCTTTTAAATAGAAGACGTGGGATTCCATGTAATCCAGTTGACTTTTTGTTATTTCCTGATCTTACGATCTCGGATAATTCGTCCGCAGTTAGAAAATTTGTAGTGTCTAAGGGGTGTGAAGCTATGTTTGTGTTGTTGAATTCACCGATGAAAGGAGTAAAAGATGGGAATAATCTGTTTGAGATGTATTCGTTTACTGTGTTCTCGAAGCTAGGAGTTGAGAGAGAATTATTTTGCTCATGGATCTTTGCAAAGTGTTCTGCGAGGCAATTCGCTATGTCCGAATCGGACTGGGCAATATTATTGCTGATCGGGTTAATGAGATGGTCAATTCGGGGTTTATATTTAAACCAGTTAATTGGTTGATGTTTTTGAAAAGATCCCGATTTGGCTTGATATTTTTAAGTGTGGAGATGTAGTTTTCATCTGCGAATTTTTTTAACTGCTCATTTATCAGAGTGGATAGGAGTTGGATTTGGCTTTTAATAAAGGGGCAGTATCTTGTATGAAGTTTACGGCGAAGCTGCTTTTTAAGGCGCAATAATTTGGTTAGGATGCTGAGCAAAGGCTTTCCTAAATAGTTATGAGGAATGGTTGTCGGGGTGTTGTTGCTGAGAGCCTCCTTAAGAATTTGCTCTATTCTTAAAGATGCTTGATCGATTTCAGTAGGGAGTAAGTTAGATGCTTCAGGGATATACAAGTCAGAGAAACTTATCGCTATGTCCCTATTGACTTTTCTCCAATTTGTTTTGGTGAAGTTTGGGACAGGGTTTGACGAGTAAAGTGGGTCGAGAGAGGGGATTTGGATCGTGGTGTGAACGGAACCATGATCAGAAGGAAATATAAAGGAGACTGTAGGTGGACCCGCTGAATAAACATCGTCGGACTTGAGGAAGAAGTCGATTGTTGACCTGGCTGAGGTAGAGACACGAGTTGGCTGTAATGGGGAGTCAATGTAAGTATATGGATAAGACTGGAGCAGGGCTAGCAATTGGCGACCATATTTGTTGCATTTATTATCATTGAATGCTGTGTGACGAGCATTCCAGTCTCCTCCGATTATAAATGGAGCGGGAACGGACTGTTGGATAATCTGCGAAATGTCAGTATCTGGGAAATCTGGTTGTCGTGAAGGGTGAATATAAATGGATGCTAAGACGAGCACTTTATTGTTTTACTGCTGTGTATTCAATGCTGGATACACAGGTGAATCTAATTTCACTGAATTGAAATTTTTTGTGAATTATTATGCCGGTACCTCCATGAGATCCATTAGTTCTGGGGTTAGAAACTAAAGTATAATTGGGAATTGAAACTCGGGAATTTGGTTTGAGCCAGGTCTCTGAAAGGAAGAGGACATCTGGGGAAAACTTTTCAACAAACAACCGGAGGTGTTGCTTACGTATGTTAGAGTAAATGGATTCTGTGTTGAGGGAGATAATGGTTAGTTTAGAGAGAGCTGGAAAGAATATGGGAAGTTATTAGTGAAAGAATCTGACCTTTTTTCTCTATTTCTGACATCTTCCTCAGCGAAGGTAGCATGGCTTGTAAGCTTTGGATGTATCCCATGATGTCCAGATTGAAGTTTTCAGTATTGTTGTTAGGGGGAGTGGTAGTGTTGAGGTTTCCTCTTGCTGCATCCGCGTACGATATTCCGGGTCGGGTTGACTTCGTTTCCTGCAATACTGTTGGTTTCGTTGTTGTTGTTGTTGTTGTTGATTTAATAGTTGTTGCTAATTTCCGTCTTTCCAGAAGTTTTAGCTTCTGAGGGCATTGGGAAAAATTTGCCAGATGAGGGCCTCCACAGTTACAGCATTTAACTGTGATCTTTTTGTTGGTAATGGATCCATCAGCGTTGACGGTTTGTATTGTTTCAGGTTCCAGGCCTTGTGGATTTACCTCGCATTCCTCGAGCTCGTGTTCCTCTGCGCATCTGCCGCAACGTCTTTGCTGGTGGCATGAGACCGCCAACTGTCCTGATTCTTGGCATCGCTTACAATGAAGAATTTCTTGTTTGTGGGACTCTTCGATTGCAATTTTTTGGGTAAACAAATATTTAATTTGTTTAAGTTGCTTGATGTCCTGATTAGGTGGGATTTGTATGATCCGGAGGTTTTTAACGTTGTTTGTCCTCATGTACGGTGTTTGGAAGTAGTCCAGCTTATTGATCTTTATTTGTGGACATATCCTAGCGATTTCCAGGCCCACTTCTTCGTTGGTCCATTCGGGATCGATGTGCCTTATAATAAAGGTAGCTGGTTTGCTGTTCGGATACTGGAAGGTGAAGAACTGATACTGTTCTTCTAACAGTTTTTTAACTGCCCTGTCATGATCGACTAATGATCTGACTGTTATGGAAGTCCTCGATCCTTTTGCATTGGTGCTAAAATTCCGGTGACCCAAGGCATTTTGCAGGGTTTGAATTAGTGCTTTGGTGCTGGTCGGGATTCTGATGTAGATTGGCGGTGGTCTTTCGTTTTTGTGCTGGGCAGGCAGGGGACTCGGTGCTGGCATGGCTTGTTTGGTGGTTTCCTTATGGGCTGATGATTGTTGTTTGGGTGGAGATGTTTTATGATTTAACTTGGGAGAAGGCGTCATCTCCATACTGGCATCGTCGCTGTTTTGGGTGGGTTGCTTTAGGGAGTGAATTTCCTCCCGGAGTTGCTTCACCTCTGCTGAGAGCTGTTGGGTGTATTCCACGGCTTCGTGGAATTTTTGTTCGTAGTCCATGGGTTTTACTGGATTTTCCATTTTTGTAGTCTTCTTAGATGAGTTTTGAAGAGTTTCAATGGCTCTTCTCTTCCGTTCCAAAAGGTATTCCCGGGTAGCGCTCGGGTCGTTGTCTGGCATCTGTGAAGACAGATTTCAACTACGGCATCCAGCGAAAATTACACGTGTTTGCTCGTGTTTGTATAGTTAAAATTTCCTTTTTTTTGTTGTTGTTATTATATATATATATATTATTATTTTTTTTAAATATTTTTTGTTGTTTTTCTATTGCACTACACAATTTAATAGTGCACTTAACACGCGTAAACATAAACACGTGTAAACACGTTGCTGTGAACGTCCGCGCTGCACGAGATCTCGACTGTTTATGGCCCGGAGATCACTTCACTATTCCTTTATAAAGGAAAAGAAATCGAGATTTGTATCTCAAAAGTGTACAATTTCGTACAAAAATCCCGATTTTAGTATCCTGAGTGGGATGCTCAGTGTTTACTTTAGATAAGAATTCAATTGCTTGATTCTTACGAAACTATTGCGCAGATGTGAATGTGTAGAAAGGGATTCGAGTTTGTTTGTTCTGTTTGATGGAATTTTCCCAGATTGAGATAACGTATCTCTGGGTTTTGAATTTTCATGATGCCGTGGAGCAAATGTAGAACAATAAACGAATATTAGATTCGTTTATTGTGAATTTGATTTTAATTTGGGTTTTGGACTAAATTATGCCGTGGCGGCAAATGCTAAGCGATAAACGAATGTTTGATTCGTTTATTGCGAATTTTGGGTCATGTTTGGGTTTTTGTGGGCTTTGATAGGATTTTAGGTTTTAGCGTATTATTGCTGGGATTTGGATTAGGAATGGGGGGAAAAGGTGGTAGGGCTTTTTGGAGCACTACAATTCTAATACTAAAATCATTAAAGTTAATTTTTTTTTACAGTCAAAGATTTCGAAACTTTAATTAGTTAGATACCATAACTACTCATTTGGAGAGAACAAAACCAATACAGTATTTTCGTTCGTCGTTACCACAACACCAGTTATGATCCCAACAGGAAAATTTCAAAATTCCTCAAAAGGAGGAAAAATAATCTCACAAGGATGGACAAATAATTAAAATTTTATTCAACATTCAAATATACGAGAGGTACTTTATATTGTATATGTATAGGTGTTAGTGAAGCTACTCCAGAAACACATAAAAAATGTGTTCATAAACCATAAGCATAATTTCGCCTTCGATCCCTTTCCGGATAGTATTTGTTTTACGTACCGGCAAGGTAATTTAATATTCATACCACATTTGTGTCATGTCATGCAACAAAATTAATTATTAAAAACATACACGGACGTTTGTACAGGTAGATGCACATTGGAATTTTTTTTTGTCCTAAAGACACCATGGCCTCATTCTTTTCCCAATGACGTTTAACTGCTCATATATCTCCCATTAGTGTTCGAGACAATATGACGACAATAAATAGGTCATGATCAGAAATCTAATTCAATTTACTCTTCGAAGTGAGCATGTTGTGCTTTTGTGCTAAGAAAAGCAATGAACGGATTGAACACAAAGTACTTCCTGCCAAATAAGTAATACATCGTTTAGGGTAAATAAATCAGTTGTATATAACATAAATCGGAAAATGAATCATATTTCAATGGACTAATATCATTCAGCCCCTTTCATACATATACACGCACTTGTGCTATGGTGGCAAGGATTCAATGCTGTAAAGATACCAATAACCAGGTGCGAATGCCTGAAATGTTGCCTTTACTGCCCTTGAAAGCCACAATTACAAAGGCAAGTCAGATTCAGAGAGCAGCAGAAAGCTCATTTCCCCTTACGAGCGAATATATAAACATAACTTCATTCAAGAATACAGGCCACCAGTTGCTAAAATATCCATAGGGGGACTGTCTCCACTCACACAAGCTAAAACGCGCAACAAGAGACTGAACTGTTGCTTCAGGATTTTAGAACATTTTAGCCGTTGCTTACCCCAATTTTGTGGAACGTGTCCAGGGTTATTGGAACCAAAAGCGCGACGCTTGATTGCATACCAAGAGAAGATTTAAAAACAACCCAAAATTTCTTTAATTCCTTGAGAATCACTGTCGAATTCTCAACTGTTTTTATACATAAAGAAGTTTACAAATGGATCAGACATAAAGCTTTCTTTATAATGCAATACTTTTTTTGGGTTCCTGATTTGCGCCATCCCCAAGAGAATCGTCCTTTGTAGGCTCAAATTGACGTGCTACTAGTAATTTATGGATGAAAATCGGCGTTCATTGTAGGTGTCTGAGCTTCAGGTTTTATTTTGTTGAATACAAATGTACGCCGTCGTGTAGGTTCCTTATCGAAAAGGATAAACGAAGAACTGGTTTCTTTATTGGAACTGAAAACTTGAAAAGTGTAATAGGGTGAGTTTCCATTCGAATTGAATTGACTTGAACATACAAATTAATATATACCAGGGGTAGATGTTATTCAGATGAACTGTAACTTTTTTATTATATGCAGAGCGGGGATTAATATTAAATATGGGTCTGCAATATTTTCAAGAGATGAAGTATTACCGACAAAAAGAAATAGAGATTGTCAAACGCTATGGCTAATTACGCACACCTTTTCGCAGGTTTCCCTAGAAGGTCACCAAAGTGATGAGCAAAAGTATCGACAGCAGGTAACCGAATGAGCGCTGTTTACGGCCTCTACCGTTTAATTTCTAAGCCAAACAAGTTTACTAAATTATTTTTCGAAAAGTTGGGGAACATCCAGCCCCTCAACACCCAAAAATAAAAAAGAATATTATTCTGATATACGAGGATTTATCACGAGACGATCTACTGGAGCGTTGCATTGGCGGTTTCACTCGAAACGCTAACGAAACTTTTAATACGCCTGTGTGACGTTTAGCTCCTAAACATTTGAATTGTGGCTAAAAAATAATAGAAATTGTGGCATATTTATCTGCAGGAATATTCAATGATGGATATTCATTGCCCTTAGAGTCATAAACGATCTGGAACTGCTAATCGGCCTGGAATGTAAAATGTTCGCCGATTTGTACGACACCAATCGTGTGAATAGACAAGATCGACGCTCATTAAATTCGTCCGCAGAGAGGCCAAAACTGCTCACAAATTTAAAAAAAAAAAAAAAAAAAAACAGCCGAGATAGATGGTTTCCTTGAAGTAGAAGGTTTGCTCTATGGTCGTGGCATCGCTGATTAAGCTCGGGTAATTATAGACAGGCTCCTCGATAGTATAGTGGTTAGTATACCCATCTGTCATGTGGGAGACCGGCGTTTGATTCACCGTCGGGGAGCCTCTGGCGTAAGACTAATGACCTTACCCGGAAAAAACAAATCATTATGGAAAATTTAACAAGCCTCAGGACTTGCTAAATAAAGGCCAAAACCGGTTCCCGGTTGTAGTGCCGATGATGATGAATTATAGACAATCCTAAATTCTAGTGCTATACTACTACGAAAGTTCATGTCCTCACCGACTCGACTCCACCATTGTTGTCTGTCCAGTGTACTCTCCTTCCACGTTCGACCATCCCATCCGATCTCCTCGAGGTCCAACCTAACATTGTCCTCCCATCTCCTTCGGTCTCTTTCCCATTGGCTTACCATCAACAATTCCATGCACTGTCCTATCATTGCCCATTCGCGCCACACGTCCGGCCGATCTTAATCTTCGCGACTTGATTACTCTCACTATTGTAGGTTTGCCCCCCGCTTGATAGAAACCTTGACGTGGTGCGGGGGCTTAAAGTACAATGAATCACTCAGGCTATACTGACGGAAGCATATGCTTCCAGTAGGGTCACCCATATCAGACAGGCTAGCGAGGAGTAACACACAAAGATCTACCACCCCTAATTCATGGTGTTACGCGTCACCGTGCCCATTGGATGGTTTGCAGCCAGGGGTATACCGGCTGTATTATAACGGCGCCACTCTGACACCGGGTCGAATCAGAGCAGTAAGCAGACCTTACCACATCAAAAGTGGTGGGATCAAAAATCGTGGGATCAAAAATCGTGGGATCAAAAATGAATAACCAATATACAAAAAACAATCCCACGAAAAACCCGGTAGGCGTAGGTGTGATGAGCCGACATTACCATAGAGGAAAAAATCATCAAGAAAACACCGACTCGGCAAAAAGAAGACGTAGGGAAAAACTGAAAAAGCAGGATATACGCGTCGGCACGTGGAATGTTCGAAGGCTATATAATCCAGGCGCGATACAGACGGTCGTAGAAAACGCGAAACAATATAAAATGGACATCGTCGCGCTTCAGAAAGTTCGACTCCCACATCAAGTAATCGAAACCAACGGGTTTACACTGGTGTGTGGAGGTACCGATATAACCTCGGAACTGGGTTCATCATAAGCAATAAGATTACGTCCCATGTAAAAGACGTGCAATTTTTTAATGACCGAATGTCTCTTTCGTCGAAGTTGAAGACGCGATAAATTGACTGAAAAACAGCAAGGCTCCCGGAGTCGATTGCATTCCAGCTGAGCTTGTGAAGCATGGAGGAGGGGCAACCGCTCGAAAGATCCACCAACTTGTTAAAATAATATGGGACAAGGAAGTCATTCCGGAAGAATGGGAAACCTCAATAGTCATCCCCATTTTCAAAAAAGGCGACAGATCTGACTGCGAAAATTACAGAGGAATATCATTGCTCCCAATCACATACAAAATATTAACAAATGTCATACTGAATCACACCATACGCAGAAGACATATTGCGAGACTACCAATGCGGATTCCGTCGGAACCGGTTAACAAGCGACCAGATGTTCACAATAAGGCAACTGCTGGAAATGAAGTGGGAATACGGAGAGACGGTTCACCAACCGTTCGTTGACTTCAAAAAAGCCTACGACTCAGTCGCAAGGCAAAGACTCTACCATATTGTGATTGAGCTGGGGATCCCGAAAAAATATGCCGCCTTCACTCAAATTTGCATGAACGAAAACAAAGGGCGAGTTAGAATAGAAAACCGCCCCTCAGAACCATTTGAAATCCGGGACGGACTAAAACAAGGGGGATGACCTCTCACCATGCCTTTTTAACCTAGTGCTCGAGTATGTTATCAGAAAGGTACAAGACGGCAGCACGGCCGGATCATCCCTGAACGGGGTCACACAAGTGCTCGCGTATGAGGATGACATCGCCGTTCTGGGCGATAATCTAGAAACTGTAAGTAAAAACAGTGAAATCATCATGCAAGAAGCAGAAGAGGTGGGCCTAGAAATAGACGTAGACACAACGAAATACATGATTACGGCGAGAGCAGGTGGACCTCAGAGAACACATATAAACGTCAGGGGCAAGATATTTGAAAATGTCAAAGAATTTAAATATATGGGAACGATACTGACGAACAGAAACGAAACGTCAAAGGAAATTAACAAAAGACTACATTCCGGCAACGGTAGTTGGCATGCAGCCAGTAAACTGCTGAAATCCAAACTGCCATCACAGAATATAAAGCTCCATGTCTACAGAACTATAAGCATGCCGATTTTTCTATATGGATGCGAAACATAGGCTCTCACAAAACGGGAAGAAAACAAATTCCGCGAAAATAAAGTTTTAAGGGGTATATTTGGAGGTAAATACGACGAGGAGTCAGGACAATGGAGTAAACTCCACACCCACGAATTGGAAGAGCTATACCGCAAACCTACAATTATATTATTATTATTTACTGGCCTGGAGGAACCAGGAAGTTCATGACCTCACCGACTCGGCTCCGCCATCCTTCCCTGTCCTGTGCGCTCTCCTTCCACGTTCGATTATCCGATCCGATCTCCTCGAGGTCCAATCTAACATTGTCCTCCCATATCCGTCGCGGCCGTCCTGGTGGTCTCTTCCCCGTTAGTTTACCGTCAAGAATTCTATGCACGGTCCTATCATCGCCCATTCGCGCTACGTGTCCGGCCCATCTTAATCTTCGCGACTTGATCACTCTCACTATTGTAGGTTTGCGGTATAGCTCTTCCAATTCGTGGTTGTGGAGTTTCCTCCATTGTCCTGACTCCTCGTCATATTTACCTCCAAATATACCCGTTAAAAGTTTATTCTCGAATACGCGGAATTTGTTCTCTTCCCGTTTTGTGAGAGCCCTTGTTTCGCATCCGTATAGAGCAATCGGCATGATTATGGTTCTATAGACCCGGAGCCTTATATTACGTGATAGCAGTTTGGATTTTAATAGTTTACTGGCTGCATGTCAACTAGCGTTACCGGAATGTAGTCTTTTGTTAATTTCCTTTGACGTTTCGTTTCTGGTCGTCAGTATCGTTCCCATATATTTAAATTCTTTGACATTTTCAAATATCTTGCCCCTGACGTTTATATGTGTTCACTGAGGTCCACCTGCTCTCGTCGTAATCTTGTATTTCGTTTTGTCTTCGTTTATTTCTAGGCCCACCTCTTCTGCTTCTTGCATGATGATTTCACAGTTTTTACTTATAGTTTCGAGATTATCGCCCAGAACGGCGATGTCATCCGCATACGCGAGCACTTGTGTGACCCCGTTCAGGGATGATCCGGCTGTGCTGCCGTCTTGTACCTTTCTGATAACATACTCGAGCACTAGGTTAAAAAGGCACGGTGAGAGGCCACCCCCCTTGTTTTAGTCCGTCCCGGATTACAAATGGTTCTGAGAGGCGGTTTTCTATTCTAACTCGCCCTTTGTTTTCGTTCATGCAGATTTAAATGAGGGCGGCATATTTTTTCGGGATCCCCAGCTCAACTACAATATGGTAGAGTCTTTGCCTTGCGACTGAGTCGTAGGCTTTTTTGAAGTCAACGAACGGTTGGTGAACCGTCTCTCCGTATTCCCACTTCTTTTCCAGCAGTTGCCTTATTGTGAACATCTGGTCGCTTGTTAACCGGTTCCGACGGAATCCGCATTGGTAGTCTCCCAATATGTCTTCTGCGTATGGTGTGATTCAGTATGACATTTGTTAATATTTTGTATGTGATTGGGAGCAATGATATTCCTCTGTAATTTTCGCAGTCAGATCTGTCGCCTTTTTTGAAAATGGGGATGACTATTGAGGTTTGCCATTCTTCCGGAATGACAAGCTCTGCCGGTATGCAATCGATTCCCGGCGCCTTGTTGTTTTTCAGTCGATATATCGCGTCTACAACTTCGTCAAAAGAGGGCTCTGGGATCTGGGGATCGGCTGTATGTACGTCTGGTGCGTTTATTTGTGGTTGATGGTTGCGCACATTGAGCAGGTTTTCAAAGTAGTGCTTCGATCTTGTCACGAAATTTTTTTGTGTCTGTCATTAGACAGCCGTTTGTGTCTCGGATTATTTTGGCTCTCTCACGGTAGCCATTTCTAATTGAATTTATGCCGGCATACATACCACTGCTGTTCTTTGCTCTGGCATTTCTATGATTTTTTTTCTATCCGGGTCTTCTCCCATTCGCGTTTTTTGCGTTTGAAAAGTCTAGTTGTTTCTAACCGAATTGTCGCGTATCTTACTGCGTTGACTTCATCGTATGCTTCTAAGTGGATCATTCTGAGGCGTTTACGTTCTTCGATCTTTGCCCTGCACTCATCGTCAAACCAAAGTTTGGACTAAGTTGTTTTCTTAAATCCTAATACCTCCTGGGCTGTTTGTTTGATTGTGTCTCTGATCGATGCCCATTTAGTGTCCCCACTATTGGCTTCCTCTTCTTCACTACTGTCATTCTCTAGGATGCTAAATCTATTCGTTAGTTCGTCTTGATATTCCGCCCTTTTACGTAGGTCTTTTAGTTTATGCATCTCGAACTTTTTGCTCGTCTCCCGTGATTGCCCATGTGGGTTTGCTGCGAGCCGACTTCTAATTTTGCCCATCACTAGAAGGTGATCGGAGTCGCAATCTGCTCCTCTATATGATGTTACGTCAAGGATATTCGAGTGGTGCCTTTTATCTATGAGGAAGTGGTCTATTTGGTTACGCGTTACGCCGTCGGGTGATATCCATGTGGCTTTATGGATTTGCTTGCGCTTGAACATCGTGCTTTTCACTACCAGATCTTTGGACGCTGTGAACGTGATAATTCGAATACCATTATCATTTGAAACGTCATGTAGGCTTTCTTTACCTATTGTTGGTTGGAAGATATCTTCCTTTCCAATTTTCGCATTGAGTACGCCGAGGAGGATTTTACCATCGAATAATGAGATCCCATCAAATACTTCCTCTAGCGTGTCGTAGAATGTGTCCTTCGTTTCTTCGTCGGTAGATTCTGTTGGGGCGTGTACGTTTATAAATACATAATTGTACCATAGGGCCTGTATTTTTAGCACCGACATTCGGTCATTAATAAATTGCACATCTTTTACATGGGGCGTAATCTTCTTGTTTATGACGAAGCCAATCCCGAGGTTATGTGTATCGGTACCTCCACACGCCAGTGTAAACCCGGTGGTTTCGATTACTTGATGTGGGAGTCGGACTTCCTGAAGCGTGACGACGTCCATTTTTATAGTGCTAAGGGACACATTTTCGAAACACTACTAGTTTAAATTCGCGTCCATGTTTTGTCGTAATTTTAAAATTATCACTAAATTTTATATCATATTATTAAATTTTAATTTAACTGGTTTAGAAATCAGCAACCATATGATCCTTTAATACCAAGCAGAATGTAAGTTTTATGAAAAAGATGTAATACGAGGGTAGGCTGAAAAATCTAACAAAAACAAATTAGCAAGCTCGGGTACAAAATATAATAAAGTAAAAGTCCTAAGCTCTAAAATCATTTAATTATTTTTCAACATAGTCACCGTTGAGTCTATAGCGTTTGAAATAATAGTGATTGTGTGTATCTGTTAGAATCGCTACAAGTCCATTTTCCCCAACGTGTAAGAAGTTTTTTTTATTTCATCACTGAAAAATTCCTTAAACTTTTTCCGAATCCAGAGCTTGACAGCGGCTGTTATCTACCACATAGGCTGAAAAGTCCACGCGCTTTTCAATATGTGATGCCACACGGAAATGAACATTACTCATCTCGAGAGGCTCATCTGTCACTAGTTTATGTATGAAGTTTCGTGACATTTCTCCCGTGCGTTTACAACCTATAGTTGTTTAAATGGAGCTACTTTCATCTTCGTTAAAAAAAAATGGAAAAACAGGAACACTGCATCTTTATCAAACACTGTTTTTTGATGCGAAAAACTTCTGAACAATCATTGCAATTTTTGCAGAAATTTTATTCCACGTCTGGTCCTTCGAGAACAACCTTTTATCGGTGATTTAGTGAATTTACAATGGGTCGTACAAGCACCGAAGATGCACCTCGCTCTGGAAGGTCAAAAGAGGCAACGAATACGGAAATCGTAAAGCAAGTGCATCGAATCTTTTTGAGTGATTGTAAAGTGAAGGTGCGCGAATTAGCTGAGGCCGTGGGCATGTCAAAAGCACGGGAGGGATACATTTTGAACGATCTTTTGGAGAATGAAAAGCTATGGACGTGGTGGGTGTCGCGTTTGTTGGTCAACGATAAAAAACGGCCGCGCCTTGATGATTCGGCGGCCGGTTTGGCATTGTTGCAGCGTCGTCGTGCAGACTTTTCTCGAAGTTTTGTAATGATGGATCAAGCACGTTCTGTGGCGGTTCTACTGACGGCACTGCTACCTTTTCCACTTACCTCCAAATCTTCCTGCCCTAAAGCTCTAGAGACCTCATTCTTTTTCGCTTATGCAAGCGCATTAGCACCCTCAAGCATTCTCCCACCGACCCCATAGTTCTTCGATTATGCAATCGCAGCCAACACCGCAAGCATTTTCCAAGGACATTCACGCATTTAATGCGTAATATCGCTTTCCCTGGAAAAATTCGGTACACTAGTACCGCATACATCAATGCATCTCAACATTGCTCTAAAGAAAACATGTTGGTTGCCATACTAGATAACCGAAATGAACAATGAAACAATCAGCGGAACCCTTGCTGCCTGGGTTGTCTGTCCCGCATGTGCGCCACACATTTTGATGTTGTACCCATACCCACGGCGTTTATTACGCAACCTTCAAAGCACCAGCACAACTCGCGCCTAGCTGCCAAGAGCCGAATTCATTGCCAGTATAAATACTCACACTGGAATTCGACCCGTGACTCCCTATGAATGCAATACGCAATTGACATGGATGTAAACACAACCATCATTGTGTAATCATTCCAAACGCATCCTAATCCTCAGAGCGATAATTGAAAGGCTGCATATATTTCTCCTAAAAGACGTTCTATCTTGTGATTGTGCATTCCCACGTGCACCCTTGAGCTCGCACCACGAGCAAACAAAGTGATCCGCGCGCAAATCGACGCACCCTCGTTAGGATCTATGTACTGGAGATCCACTCCCATTGGTCGAGCCAGCAGAAAAAATACCGACGCCCGTGTATAATACCACAAGTAGAGTACTCTGTCTTACATTCTATTTTTTTTTTGCATCCGTGTCATCGTCAGCTTAATTAGAATCATATTTCTAGTAAAATAATTGTGAACCAGTTGCAACAGTTAAATTAAATAAAAGAACCTTTTAAACCGAAACAAACAACAGTGCATGTTATTCTTCTTTCGGATGAACAGTTTACTTTTCAGCGGAACAAATAATAACAATTAATTACTTCTTGTGGACGGTGCGTTGTGAAGTTCGGTTTGTGTTTTTCTTTGGTGCTCGTCGAACTTTTAGCTTTGTGGGTTGGTGGTAGAACTCGCGCCCATGCTGGCGCCACGAGTACCTACCCCACAATTCCACTACCATACGCCTAACTCCAATAGGCAGCCTGCAGAATGGCTGGAAGCCACGAATGCCGACCAAAGCGGCCAAACGGCCAACGCTCAGCCGAGAGGCTTATGGACTCCGTTTTTTAGGATACGCATGGCGTACTCTTCATCGATTACCGGCAGAAGTAGAGAATTATGTGACGTTATTGGACAAACGGAATAACTAAATAAGGAAAAAACGGCCCCATAAAGCGAAGCAAAATGTTCTGTACCATCGGGATAACGCACCGTCACACACGTTCTTAAAAACGATGGCCAAATTCGATCAATTACGATTTGAATTGATTCCTCACCCACCGTATTTTCCAGACTTGGCTCCCAGCGACTATTATCTGTTCCCAAATCTCAAGCGGTGGCTTCAGGGAAAAATGTTTAGATCGAATGAGAAAGTCATCACGAAAACCAAAGCCTATTTTGAGGGCTTGAACGTTTCATACTACAGAAGGGATACCGAATTGTTAGGAAATCGCTGTACCAAGTGAACGTTCAGAAATAAATATAACTTTGCCCAAAAAACGCGTATTTTCATTAAATATCCCAGGACTTTTCAACCTATGTGGAAATCGTCCGAAGTATAATGATTATCCTTGAGGTCTCTCTTGAGTAGAGGAAAAAAATAAAAATCGAATTGTATGACTACAGGGAAATAGGGAGAATGTGGAATCGGTACCTCAAAGCAGAAAAATACGCGACGATTCGGAGAGAGACAATGAGACTCTTCAAGGGCAAAAAACGGGAATGGAAGAAGACTCGGATGGAAAAAATGCTAGAAAATTCTAGAGCAAAGAACATCAGAGGTATGTATGTCGGCATAAATTCAATTAGAAATGGGTACCGAGGGAGAGCCAAAATAATTCGAGACACAAACGGCTGTCGGATCACAGAAACAAAAAAATATCGTGACAAGATGGGAGCAGTACTTTGAAAACCTGCTCAATGTACGCACCCATAAACCACAAATAAACGCACCAGACGTACATACAGCCGAGCCTCAGATCCCAGAGCCCTCTTTCAACGAAGTTGTAGACGCTGTTACGAGTCCGGGACGCCGTGCTTCCTCTGATGAGGGAAGAGCGTGGACCTTTTATTACTTTTATTTGATATTATATATTACAATATGGATTATTCTAATTTAAACTCGTTTTATTTAAGTAGTTTCGAATTTCTGTTTATTCTTCAACTCAACTTCAAACTAGAACTTCTATTAGAACTTACTCCAACTCACAATTCAAACTGCTTTTATAAACTCTAACTCAATACTAACTTCTTCAACTCCAAAACTCAATCTTCTTAACTCAAACTCACTTAGAACTTATAATTCAAACTGCTGTTATAAACTCTAACTCAATACTGAATTTACAATTAAAATTCCTCTCTTCTTATGCTACTTATTGTTCTAATTGGTTGTAAATTATAATTTGAACAAAACCCTTTTCTCAAAGTATTCCTTTTAGTCTCTGTGACTTTTAAATTTTGAATAAACTTTGAACGAAAATCAAAGTGTTATGTTTTGAATGAAAAAAAGGTGCATGTTATGAAAAGGGGCATGTTATTAAATGAGCTGTAACTGGCTAGATATAGAATATTGTGAATGTTTATTAATGACATGTATTAAGTGAGAATGTAAGATATGTTAAGAGGAAACTTTAGGGATGTGTTAGATAAGTAATGAGATTCAGTGTTAAAGCTAATAAGGGTAGTATTCTGGAATACTACAACGCAATAAATGATTGAAAAACAACAAAGCTCCCGGAGTCTACTGCATACCGGCAGAGCTTGTGAAGCATGGATGAGGGGCAACCGCTCGAAAGATCCACCAGCTCATCCAAACAATATGGGATAAGGAAGTCACTCCGGAAGAATGAAAAATCTCAATAGTCGTCACCCTTTTCAAAAAAGGCGATAGATCTGACTGCGAAAACTACAGAGGAATATCATTGCTCACAACCACATACAAAATATTAACATACAAAATATTAACATACAAAATATTAACATACAAAATATTAACATAGAAAATATTAACATGACATCTGGCGAGAATCACACCGCACGCAGAAGAAATACTGGGAGATTACCAATGCGGATTCCGTAGGAAGCGGTCAACAAGCGACCAAATGATCACAATAAGGCAACTGCTGGAAAAGAAGTGGGAATACGGAGAGACGGTTCACCAACTGTTCGTGGACTTCAAAAAAACCTACGACTCAGTCACAAGGCAAAGACTCTACCATATTGTAGTTGAGCTGTGAATCCCAAAATAATATGCCGCCCTCATTCAAATTTGCATGAACGAAAACAAAGGACAAATTAGAATAGAAAACCACCTCGCAGAACCATTTGAAATACGGGACGGAATAAAACAGGGAGATGGTCTATCACCGTGCCTTTTTAACCGTGTGCTCGAGTATATCATCAAGACGACAACATGACCGGATCATCAAGAACGGGGTCACACAAGTGCTCGCATATGCGGATGACATCGCCGTTCTGGGCGATAAACTAGAAACTGTCCTATTCTATTTATTGGCCTGTAGGAACCCGAAAGTTCATGACCTCACCGACTCGACTCCGCCATTGTTCCCTGTCCTGTGCGCTCTCCTTCCTCATTCGACCATCCGATCCGATCTCCTCGAGGCCCAACCTAACATTCTCCTCCCATCTCCGTGGCGGCCGTCTTGTTGGTCTGTAGCGGTTCCGCCAAACCCTACGGTCCACTTACCTAAAAACCCCCATAATTACTACCCAACGTCCTTAAGTTCGCTAATGCAACGGTATTAGTACCTGTAAATGCTTCATGCATTATATAGATCACCATCTGTAATCATAAAATCCATATAAAGAAAACTTACCTTCATGCATCCCTTCGCATACAATTTTTCATAAGATTTCTTTGTTTTCTTATTTGGTATTCTGAACCAATTCGGTACCAGACAAATTCCTGTAAACAAAATAATTCGGATTGCAATCAATGTAACCGTCATGACAGGGACCATAAATATCGCGCCGTCTATTTTTCCCAGCCGCGTCATATACCTTTTCATACACATTGCCTGGCAACCTTTTTTGTTTGTCTTACCAACAAACAACCCAAGCAACTGCATATAATTAGCGCAATAGACGCTGAAACCAAATTCTCCAGCATTTCCTAATGCAAATATGAACCCGGTTTCTACTGTAGCCAGAGATGCCATAAACATCCAATTTGCTTTTAGCACCTTTTTCTCCTAACGTCGAAAATAGCGACGAGGCATCGTGTAAACAATGACCCGCATTACCAACGGCGCATTTGGTCATTTTTCCCTATTGTCTTTGCCGCCTGCCTGTTTCGTCGTTCCACTGCACGTGTGAATAGCATCGATCTGCACGATCAGCACACATACTACCATGACCTTTATCACAAGATCTGGTTTCCTATACCACCAAGAGACTCTTTACGTGTCTCTGGTGTTAGGTAAAAACGATATCCTTATCGGAGAGGATATCGGTTAAGTCGTAATTCAATCTTCAGAGCGGTCGGGTCGCTCGTCATCCACCGTACCTGCGCAGGTACGGTGGGTTAAAACGTTTGTGCCGCAGTTCGTGTGTGGAATGTCTAAGAATCTATTAAAATCAGCCAACACCAGTATAAGTAAGGACCATTCATAATAAAAAGTTTAAGTATAAATAGCATCGCCGGAGTGTTTTTGTTTCTGTGTTGTGTCCGCTCGGTCGCGAAGCTCAACCATCGTTTTCTTCCCCCTCGCGTTGTGAGCAGTGTTCGCGTGAACAATTTATGATGGAGGAGGAAGTGAACCTAGTGTCCGTAACAGTCACATTACTTCCTCCCCACATTGGTGACTCCGAGTTGGAACAATCGCGCCTTCGGGAAAATAAAGAGTCGGCGAAAACAGTGCGCGTTTTTGTGAAGCACGAACTTGCGTTTCTTGGTGTTTTTCGTTCCAGTGACAACAGTGAGCAATTGTGGCGGCAATTGCCGGAAAATAATCAATGGGCAAAACATCGCCCCAACGCCAGCCTCCCTTGCTGCACCAGCAGCCAACACGCACCAGCACCAATCACCCCCACAACAACAGCCAGGATACCCACAATTTTAAATCAAAGGACGTGGCAACTACTAGCAGGACATGCGAAACCCCGACAGAAGTTGAAGAGCTAAGGACCTTCAATTAGACCGAACTTCAGGACAAATTACCGACAGCGAAGAGCCCGACTTCATGCCGTTCTATTTATAAAGTTACTAAATATGAGAACTCATCATACAGTCAGGAGTTTGTTTCCTTCTTTCCAACGATACCTGTCTAAAAACACAAAGATCAGTATACACGAAGCAAGTACTAATTGCTGGAACACATCTGATCTTCTGCAATTGCTAATCGAAGCGGACTCTTTTCCATAAGTTTTATAAAACAACGAATAAATAGTTTCTTTTCAGCGATAGACGAGGCAAAAAAAAAAAAACACGAGTAAAAAAACACCCATATGTCCGACTTTTTTATATCAGCAAGACACGACCTTATTGAGATTGTAACCACTTTAGACGCATATAAATCGACCGCACCAGACGTGAAGGCTCTTCTTTATACCTTTTTTTTTATCATAACTTAAGTGTAGATTTTAATTTTTGAGATATAGCTGTCCACAAAATTCAAATTTCATTCAATTTTTAAAGCCTTCGTTTCGAAATTCGTTAATGTCAATTGTATAAAATATTACCCTAATATGAGTTTTAAAATTTAAATCATTTTTTTTAATTATAAACAAATCAAAGAAATTGTGTTTCTAGTAACCCACGGAAACTATGTACCCCTTTCAAATAAAGGTAAAACGTTTTTCTATTGTAGCGTAGACAACTGGTTAGAGGCAGTGTAAGAAAAGAGTATAACTGAGTTAACTATTAAAAAGCTATTCATTCCAATTTAAATTCCGAAACATTGTTTTCAATAATTAAAATTCATAAAGTATCCTTAAAAGATATTGACATTTATATGGATGGATATATGTCCGGAAATATATACATTTATATAGGTGCATTTCTTTTTTGTTTTGTAACCTAGTAACGTACCAAAAAGACAATATTTTTATATTAAATGTTACACCTACTCAGTTTTGCTATTATCTTTCCTTTTCAATACATTAAAACGCAAAAACGGATGCACCAAAATCAAATAAATTCAGTGCGTTTTTAAAAATCAAAACATCCGAATAATTTCTTATAGATATGGATTTGCGAAACACAAGCAAATTATTTGATTTACATAGTACACTCAATCATTTAACTTGTGACACGACAAAGGCAAACTATTTTCGAAATCTTGCATGAGCGTATAATTGGAAAATATTTATATACGGTACAGTGTAATAAGAAATCATATATAGATTAATATACCAACATTGTTATCCAATTTTTTTTTTGTTCCAATTCAAGATTTTCCAGGGATACAATCGTATCGTACAATGAATATAAATTTAAGAAATACCTAATATGGCACACAAACTTATATATTATTGTATAATTTACGAAGTATGTTTTTCACTAGCAGATGGAAGAGCTTCCACATTTGCCAAATCATTAATTAACAAAATACTGTATAATCTTAAAAGCAAATTGTTAAAAATCAGCTAACCATGTTATTGCAATGCCAACTTAACAATCACGGGATGTATATTTTACACAGTTTGGTATAGCAAATTAAAACCGTATGCAAATTGGATCGTTACACCCTATTAATCACCAGCCCAATGCAAAAACCGCATTAATTTCGTCAGAGGCTAGAACCATTGTAAAATTAAAATAAGAAATACCCTTTTAATAAGTATTTAAAAAAAAAAAAAAAAAAACCTTGTAAGCCCCTTCAGGGTATTGAGTAAGCACAACCTTGTTTCGTAAAATACCACACGACACTACACGACTCGGCTCATTCACATTCAATTCTGGCTCCGCCTTAGACTCCCTTCCACGCCACCCGACCTTCGCGACTCCTTTCAACTCCCTTCGACTTCGCTCGACTGCTTTTCAACGTTTTCCGACTCCGTTCACACACACGCGAGTTCACTCGATCACCTCAGACTCTATACAACCTTTGCGACTCCGTCGACACCCGCTCGACACATTTCAACCCCTTTCTGGCCCTCTTTAAATATTGGCATACAACGCCCTCTATTCTAACCCCTTCTATTGGCGCACAATGCCATCACACATTGCTGACTCGACTAGACTCCACAAGCCTCAACACAACCTCGACCCCTCTCATTATTTTGGCGCAACAATGCCCATCACCAACTGACTCCACGCGACCCAGCTCGCTTTTCCTCGTCTCTTCGCAACCCTCTCAATTTAACTCCTTCAAACCGGCTCCTTATGTAACAATAGCTGTTCCGCGCAGCACATAATCAATAGGACGTCTGGTTTCGTCTCGCTCGAACATTTCGACCCCTTTCTGGTCTTCCTTAATACAGGCAAAATTCACCTCTGCCCACCTTTTTTTTTTTCAAGGCCCTTTTACAAATATTGGCGCACACGCTCGCCACTGCTCAACACCCATTTTCTGCAAACCGGCCCCTTATGTAACAACAGCTACTACGCGTAGCATATAATCTATAGGACGCCCGGTTTTGTCTCGCGTGAAACATCTCAACCTTTTCTGTCTTTTTTCTGGATATTGGCGCTCATGCTCGCCAACCACAGCCTTCACGCTACACCATCCATCAATGTTCGACATTTCTACCCGATTTCAGCAAGCCAGCTCCTCCCGTTAACACAGCTACTACGCGTAGCAGCACCCGGCAAGACACCTGGCTTTGCCTCTTTATTTAAACTTCAGGACCTTCGTCCTTAGATCTTTTAACGTCTCCCAAATGTTTCAGCAACACTGGTCCACAAATCAAACCGATACCACCGGACTGAGACAATATATCTGGTTCCCCAATCTTTAGCCACCATGGCTCACCTTTAGCGGCAACTAAAGGCTATACACGCCCCTCTACGCCGTCTCAAATACCTAGGTGCATAATACTTCGGAGAGTGCAGCAGTTACTCTAGGCCGCCCTGTGGTTAGACACAACCAACCATACCCCAGGAGCCCCATAATCTAAGTCGCCCAACTTAAACGAGCGCGATTGGCCGGCCCTCCCAACAAAGCGCCGCTTGGTCGAGGTCGCGGTCGCCGTTGATCAAACTCCGGGGTCGACACCGGAGCCGATATATCGGACCTCCCTCGATCGGTAAGCCGCGCAACTGGAGCGCCCGCCCCCTTTTACCAGTCCCAGCGGCAAACAATCCGTCATACAAACGTATGGACGAAAGGCACCGAATCTGGGCTCAGTTTTTTTTCAATTTTATCCACTGACACGTCGTAGCACGATGTCAGTGAGTTACCAATAAGTCCCATCTCCTGGCACCATTACCACGATGGCGGCGAGCTCCTAATGAAATTACACCTATTAGATAGGTATAACCTGTTGGCAGATACCGCCAACACCAGATCAATACCCTCAGTGCCTGTATCTGCATCTTCCCGCACATGCTACTTTGTGGCTGCGGATGCGAGCAGATTTCCGATAGGTTCCGACCTATTCGGACGATAAACCTGTTGGCCCAAGTGACCCATAACAGGTCTTTTGACCACGCCGCACACCTTTGCCCTTGATGGCATCAAGCGGTAACAACTGTGTCCACCTTATCGACAAAGGCTCATACATACCTGGAACTAGTCACCATGACAGTTCCCCCGATTTAATCACAGCGCCTCCCGAAGTGCGCAGGGCCAACGTACCTGCGCAGGTACGGTGGGTTAAAACGTTTGTGCCGCAGTTCGTGTGTGGAATGTCTAAGAATCTATTAAAATCAGCCAACACCAGTATAAGTAAGGACCATTCATAATAAAAAGTTTAAGTATAAATAGCATCGCCGGAGTGTTTTTGTTTCTGTGTTGTGTCCGCTCGGTCGCGAAGCTCAACTATCGTTTTCTTCCCCCTCGCGTTGTGAGCAGTGTTCGCGTGAACAATTTATGATGGATGAGGAAGTGAACCTAGTGTCCGTAACAGTCACATTACTTCCTCGCCACAGGTCTCTTTCCCGTTGGCTTACCGCCAACTACGCACGGTCCTATCGTTGCCCATCCGTGCTACATGTCCGGCCCATCTTAATCTTTGCGACTTGATTACTCTCACTATTGTAGGTTTGCGGTATAGCTCTTCCAATTCGTGGTTAGGGAGTTTCCTCCATTGTCCTGCCTTCTCGTCATATTTACCTCCAAAGATATCCCTTAAAACCTTTTTTTCGCGGAATTTGTTTTCTTCCCGTTTTGTGAGAGCCCTTGTTTCGCATCCATATAGAACAATCGGCATGAATATGGTTCTATAGACACGGAGGTTTATGTTACGTGATAGCAGTTTAGATTTCAACAGTTTACTGACTGCGTACCAACTAGCGTTGCCGGAGTGTAGTCTTTTGTTAATTTCCTTCGACATTTCGTTACTGGCCGTCAGTATTGTTCCCAGGTATTTAAATTCTTTGACATTTTCAAATATCTTGCCCCCGTTGTTTATGTGTGTTCTCTGAGGTCCACCTGCTCTCCCCATAATCTAGAAAGTAAGTAAAAACAGTGAACTCATCATGCAAGCGACAGAAGAGGTGGGCCTAGAAATAAATGAATTCAAAACAAAATACATGATTACGGCGAGAGCAGGTGGAACTCAGGAAACACATATAAACTTCAGAGGCAAGATATATGAAAAAGTTAAAGGATTTAAATATCTGGTAACGATACTGACGGCCAGTAACGAAATGTCGAAGAAAATTAACAAAAGACTACACTCCGGCAACGCTAGTTGGCACGCAGTCAGTAAGAGTCGAGTCGGTGAGGTCTTGAACTTCAGGGTTCCTACAGGCCAATAAATAATAATATATTAATAATAATAAGTGGAATCGGTACCAAAATAGCAGATCGGGCAAGAAGTATATTCAAATACAATTCTTAAGTTTCAAAATAATATATTTAGTGTTCAAAATAGTCACCGTTGAGGCTAATACATTACTCCCACAATGTAACAAGTTTTTTAATTCCATCTCTGAAAAATTCCTTCGACTTCTTTTAAATCCAGTACCTGTCAACGGCCCTCACCTCGTCGTCCGAAGTGTAATGATTACCATCAATGTCTGTCTTGAGTAGCGAAGCAAAATAAAAATTACGTCTGGCGTGCTCAGGAGAATAAGGAGAGTGTGGAATCAGTTTGAACTTTTCGTTTCGCAAAGCCTCTTCAGTTGTGTACGAGGTGTAAGGTCGAGGGGTGCCATATTGTGAGATTATTAGCGCCAGACTGGCTCTAACACGTCAAACTCGAAATAGGAGGTATTTCATAGTCGCTATGTACGAAGAAGAATTTACCGTTCCGGTTCGTTTAGAAAATCTGTCACATAAGTTCGAAGAGTATCCCAAAACACTTTTAAAAGTAATTTTCTTGCGAATAGCTGTGTTTTGAACTTTATCGGCCGTTGAAAGATGGAAGTCGATATTCAGCGCTCTGTCTTTTCTCTTCCGGATCGTAATGGGGACCCATGACCCATCTCCTATCACAATTTTCAAAAGGAAGTCGTCTGCTTTGTCACGATACGCTGCAAGAGTTGCTCGTAGCGCTCCAATCAATGCCATTTGTTCTCGTCTGTGAGACGGCGTGGAATCCATCGTACACAGATTTTACGGTATCCCAATTATTCATAAATAAAGCCAACACCTTCCTTGGATATTCCAATATGATTTTCGATACGGTTTTGAGGGGTTCAACGATCATTTTGAATCAAATTTTTGACGAGCTTGTGATGATTATCGTCTGTCGTAGTGGCTACGTATTCCATCAACGATTATGACTTTTCCAACTCTCAACCACGAAACCTTATTGTCCATCGATTTACAGTAGAGCTATCAATAGCATCGTCACCATTAGCAGCCTTTAAACGATAATGAATTTCAGTAGCAGTTATGTGTTCAGTAGTTAAAAGTTCGATAACAGCACGCGGTTTTAGTCGCGTTGAGATTGCACTAGAACACAACTCCACACCTCCTGCTCTCGAAACCTATTGGATGAACGTTGGACCTCGGGGATGGACATACGTATTAGGAGGGAATGTTACCATCATTTTCCGCCAGGTGCGCTTCTAAATATCATTTCATTCACGTTCTGCAAGCACGTGTGCATTACTTTTCAGCCGTCCAACGTAGTTTGAAAGGATGAAGAGAAAAAAAGGTTGAAGAAAAAAGTATAGAATCACGTGTTAAAGTTAAGCTGTATGGGATGAAATGCAATGGGCAGCATATATACTGGAGAGCATTTTTTGAGTGTATATTCAGTATATATGTTTGGACCAGTACAAATCATCTTCCATGAGCTGTAGTCAAAAAAATTCATGTTTGGAGTAGAAAGGGAAAAAATAATTTATTTAACGTACTAGCCGTGACCTGCTATACATTTGTCCCATCTCTCAAGCAATTTGTGGAGACTATATACACCGTTTATTCCTGGTAGCTTCACGAGAGTTGTGTTACTTTGTTTAATCGAAAACGGAAAACAGTCAAAACAACAACAAAAATCGCACAAATAAACTATACTTCTTTTGCAACATTTTTGTTTTATATATTTCCCTTTTTATTTTCAGTAACTCTTGCCATCCTTTACTATGTAGTCTGTTCTAAAAACAGCTGTTATTCTTTAAATATTTGAGTTCCATTTAATTTTATGACAGTCTTGTATTAACACACTCCATTTGTTTATATTGTTGTTTCGCTTTCATTTAAAACTTTTTAGACCTTGATCGCAATGCCAATACATATTGTAGTTTTTTTTACAAAAAGACTGGAAGGAAACAGTTCAATATATAGTATACATATTGTGAAAGATTAGTTTTCTTTATTTATTCTAATAATGTTAACAAAAGGTCTTATATTAACCGTGACGCTCACCACCGGAAAAAGAGAGACCGAGCGTCCGCCATGCGCTCTTTTTATATTGCATACTCAACGAACAGTGAAGTTAGCGTTAGTTCAATGCCCGAGAGCACAAGTAGACCTCAGCCCCGCCAGAGTCGGTGTTACACTAAACAAAATTGTTCTTCACCATTGAAAATTCCGGTTATTGGTGGGAAACGTGTACTACAATATATTTTATAAAACAAATACAATGTATAATAGAATACAATTCACTATTACTGTTGTACGATTTTGCCGTAATCACAAGGAGGGCGTCTGATTATCCTTAAAAGGACATGGGTCTCTTTAACAGACCGCCCCTGGGAAAGCCCGTAGCGGTCGCCGCCGTGCTTCCTCAGACCTGAGGGAAGAGTAGCGACCAATTGGAAGTTCCGTTGATTTCTCCAGGGCAACAAAACGACCTCCACTGGCTTCCGTGGGGGCAGGTGGTGCACAGGAACAGGGTCTTCTAAAAAGTGTGTTTATGTGGAGTTGCCACAGTTCTACTTACCAGTTCTCTTCCGCGTAGGAGCAGTCAAAATTCAAAAACGCATTTCTTTTTATAAAGTTTTATTCATCTAAACGCTTTTATTTGATTGAATTACAACGCTGTACTCCTGGGGTACTTTCTTTAGGGATGATAATTCTTTAGATACTGATCGCACGAGATAAAAAACAAATGGGTGGCGAGAGGCCGACTTTGGAGAGACAAGGACAGATGTGTCCTTCATCTTGCCTGTGGCTTCTGGTCATCTTGCGATAACCAGAATCACCCACATCCATGCGAATGTTGGGCTCGGTCTCGAGATATCTGAAAAAGAAAAATGGGGGGAGGTATCTAAGGATAGTGTGGACAGTGTTAGTTCAGGTGTTCTCTAACTACTTGGATGGAGAGATGGTGGGAGACCGCTCGAGATCACGATGCATGCCCCTTTATAAATAAAATCAAATCGAGATTTTAGTTCGCGGATCCATCGAAGTGTAGGGAAAATCTCGAAAAAGATACTTCGGCTGGAGTCAAGTATTATGATTTTGCGATAAGAATTCGGTTAGGCGAATTCTCGGAAATCTGGGATATGAGTATATGTGAGTATGGTAACTGAACATCTGGCTCAACTTATCATGTGTTTGTTTTGTGTTTGGGGATTATCGGAAGTCGGGTGTATGGATGATAAACGAATATTTGATTCGCTTAGCATTAATTTTGCTATATCGGGATAATTGATTTGTGGATTTGATTTGAGGGTTATGGGGAGTTGGGTGCAAGGACGATAAACGAATATTTGATTCGCTTATCGCGAATTTCGCTGAATCGGGATAATGGATTTTTTAATGTGTGGGTGGGGGAGATGGCTTTTCAGAGCACTACATTACCAACAGGCATGGCTTTACAATTTAACGGGACAAAACCTATAACTAACAGCATTTAGACCTTATAATCAAATCGAGTCAACTTCGCACCTAATTTCTCGTTACGAATTTTTCATTTTATAATGACAGCAATCAAAACTAATAATCGCCAACATCCATTATTTACAACTGTCTTTTATGCCGTTTCCAAATAGTGTTACACGCAACGCCTACCCTCCCCTAATACTCACCCTTTTTGGGGGGCCACCCCCCCACCATTAACAGGATTCACCTTCATGTGAAGCCCCATATGTTGATTAATCCAAATCAACATATCCAACCCAATGAGTACCTGTAAAAGTGCATTAGCTACAAAATGCATATACGGGCAAATCATGGAATCCAGATACCACATCTGGGAAAAATTCATGACGGCACAAAGAAAATAATGTGCTGCTCAAAATAGAGAATAATTCTATGGTAACGAAGCAATAAAGTATACAAAATATCTTTGCCATCGTTGACCATAAATTAACACTTGTGTAAATACCAGATTCTAAATTGTATACACGCATCCACACAATCAGATCTCGCAGATCATACCCATTTTCAATGTTTATTATTCTCAAGAAATGTACTGCAAAGCATACCTCATGGGTATCAAAAAGGATCTATTGTGAGTAAACAATGGATGAATGTATATTTCGGTGTATGTCGATGTATGAACGTCGTCCGGTTTGGAGATAAAAAATAAAGAGTCTGATACCAATCGTTGTCCTGGACGGACGTAATTAAAAACGCCGATCGCGGTTAAAATTAAAATAAAGTATGTCGCGACAAAAATATTACCCGTCATCGAAGACGGAAGTAAAAGTGGAAACGGAACGAATCGTCGTGGTTGTGTGTCATGTCGGGTGTTTAGGAAGTGCATATTGTATTTGCTGCCCAACTAGTGTGTCTAGAAATTAAATTGTTTGTGTCAAAACGTAAAGGATAGTTTAAAATAAATTTATTAAACTTAACATAGTGCATTTTAATTGACAACGTGTGTTTTTATTCTCTGTGTGTGTGTAAAAGTGCTAAGGGTGTAGCAAACTTCTTTAACAATAGACACCCTCTAAAGTCTCAACCAAGACTGACTTTCCTCTTGGCTTGTACTCCATACCCTCGCCTCGGTGACGGCAATGCAAATGGCTGACCCATTGACCCACTACACATTTTATTTATTACGCTGAAATGTAAGATTCTCATTTAATGAGAAAGCTCTCAATAGTGCAGTATGGTTCTACGAAATTGACTCTATAGCGGACACATTGACAGACACGATTCTACTTGGCATGCGGACCTTTATTCCACACAAAATAAAGAGTATCAAACCCAAGAGAAATATGTGGTTCGATTCCGGGTGTAGAGAAGCCATTAAGCCAAAAGAGTTGAGCTTCCGGTTGCATAAATCAAACAATACTGAGGAAAACCGAAAAAGATTCAGGAGAGCTAGAAATGACTGCAATGTGTATATTCAACGCGCCAAGTTCTTGCATGACCAGAGAGTGAGACAAAAGATACTACACTCTCCCACTGGTAGTAGAAGCTTCTGGGCATTCGTGAAAAACATTCAAAACTAAGTCTCTTCATCCATTCCATCGGTTATAACCGATGACAAAACCGTCACCGCTGCAATAGAGAAGGCGAATCTACTTGCTACAAATTTTGCAGCCAACTCAACGCTGCCTGATACCACATCAGTTCCACCTCAACTTGAACATAAGCAGCACACCATGAGCCAGATTCGCTTCTGAATACGTACTGTTGCCCGCGCACTCAAAGAGCTAAACGCACACAAATCCGTTGGTCCGGATGGCATTCCCCCAATCCTCTTGAAGAGATGTTCTTCAAGTCTCTTCACTTCCCAAATAGATGGAAGACAGCGAACTTTCAGCCAATTCCCAAAAAGGGTGACAAATGATCCCTTTCTTCTTATCGACCCATAGCACTAACTTCTATTTTCTCCAACGTAATGGAATCACTTACCAACCGTCAACTTTCGAAATATCTGGAGTCAAATGATCTCCTGAATGCCCACCAATATGGCTTTCGTAGCAACAGGTCCACAGGAGATCTGATGGCGTACCTTACCGAAAAGTGGAGCCGTTCCATCCACTACCTCTGTAAACGCAAGGTCGCATTGGATATTTCAAAAGCCTTCGACAGAGTTTGTCATCCAGCCCTGTTGTCAAAATTACATTTATATTGAGTGTACAATTCCCTGATCCAATGGATAAGAGAGTATTTTTCTGACCGTTCAATACAAGTGGTGTGACGTTTGTTTTTTGCCACAGAAAATTAATGGTCCGAACCAACTTGAGTATTCTCTGTCCAATACAACTCCGCCGGCCTCCAGCTGCGCACACTCCACAGAGATCTCCCGGAAGTTCCGCAGTCAAATTATAGTCCAACTCACTTTACAAAATGATTCTTTATTACTTCGAAAAACACCATCGTGCAATCACAATTCTTTAATTTTATTTTAATTTGTTAACTTTACTTTACTTTGAATTTAACAAAAACTAGGAACGGGGCTTTTCTTTGAATTTTACCAAAACTAGGCACGGGCTTCTTCTCTTCTTCCAAAAATCGATCAACGGAATCCTTCTTTTTGCAAAAAACAGTATTCAACCCGTAAAAAGAATCCACTAACTGCTATTTAAAAACCGTATTCAATCTCATATTCACCCGGTGTTCCTTTCCCAAGTACACAAAAGATCTCTCTCTCGCTCTCCCTCAACATCCACTCCGAAAACCGAATTCGAACTTGCCCACGATCCACACTCGAACTGGGGCGTGTTCGAACACTCACATGTGGATCGTGCACTTCTTCTGTGGGGAGGAAGTATGTACCAGCATGGGTACTTGGTTCACTTCCTCCTCCATCATAAATTGCTACACTTCCACCACCTTACCATCAAACTATATTAAAATCAAATTATATTAAAAACAATTAAATGATGGGGGTGGTGGAAGCCGCACGTAACAGTGGTTCTTGATGATGTCAAATCTGTCTCCCAGCAAATTAATGCAGGTGTGCCCCAGGGTTCGGTAATCTTACCCACTCTCTTCCTCATCTTTATAAATGATCTCTTGTCAATTGCTCACAACCCAATTCACTCGTTTGGTGATGATAGCACATTGAGTTTCTCATACTCATACGAAAACCCCCGTCCAAACCATTCAAACGTCACTACCAACCAGCAACTTATGCTTGAAACATTGAATTCAGACTTCAACAAGATATATCAGTAGAATTCAATGTCCAAAAAACTCAGTGCTGCCTCTTGTCCTCAAAGGCGAACCCCAAAGTAAATATACTGTCTCTGAACGGCACTTGCATCGATGAAGCCAATGAAATATCAATCCTCAGCACTCGAATTAATTCGACTCTTAACTGGAATGACCACACATTTGAAGCTGCGAGAAGTGCAGCCAAATGTATGGGATTCCTTAAGAGATGCTAAAGATACTTCACTTCATCCAACCTGGTCACTATTTACAAGGCGTATATTCGTCCCAAAATGGAGTTCAACTCCCATATTTGGTCAGGCGCATCCAAAACTGCACTACACGTGCTCGATAGGATGCAAAAACGAGCAGTGAAACTTATTGGGGAATTAGAACACAGACGCAACGTATCATGCATACCTCTTTTCTATAGGTCGTTGCTCAACTGCACTTGCTGAATGTGTTCCGCCCCTTCAGACATTTTCCCGCGATACCCGTCAATCTGTGAATGCACATCAGTTCACGTTGAAAGTGGACTTCTGGCAGACAAATAAACATAGAGAGTCATTCTTTAGCTGAACCACACTGTTGGAGCAGCACACGATGGCAACACTGGATGCAGACAGCGCAGGCACTACTGAATGCAGTCATCACAACACAAATAACAAATGTCAGAAAACAGCTGACATTCAATAATGTGTAAATGAGCTGACACTTCAAATTTCTAATTCAAGAGACAAAGTATCAATATAGACTACATCAGCAGCGACGGCTAAGTGTCCCAGATGCGCGCAGCCGCATCCATTGTTCCGATGCAACGCTTTCAGGAATCTCTCAGGTCTACAGCGAGATTAGTTTGTCCACCGCCAAGGGCTATGCAGCGATTGCCTCGGCCCAGAACACAGCATTAACCAATGTGAGAGAGGCAACTACCGCGAGTGTAACCGACGGCACAACACCCTGCTGCATCAATCGGTAGACGTTCCGACGTTACCACCAAAGGTTGGACCATTAAAAGGATCTTGCGCGATAGTACAAGCCCAGGATTCACTACTACCTACAGCAATAGTAACGGTGATGGGCGACAGAAACCAGCTGGTTTCTTGTCGGGTGCTTCTGGACTCCGGTTCGACCACATCCTTAGTACGAGAAACATTCATTCAGCAGTTGGGCCTGCGACGCACGCAGGCGAAGGTGAAGATAAGTGGCATAGGGGAAGTGAATCCACAACTCAGCCGAGGAAAGGTCGAGATGCTACTGAAAGGGCGAACCGGAACAAGTATTCAGGTTACGGCATTGGTGATGGGACGACTGACTTCGGATCTGCCGTCAAGGTCACTGGCACATGACTGGAGAAGCTTTTCATCGCTGGCGTTGGCCGACCCGCTATTCCACAAATCAAGACCCATTGACGTGTTGGTGGGTGCGGACACGATCTTCCAGATCCTGCGCGGTGGACGACTGATGGATCCCGATAGTAAAATGATGGCGCAGAACACCACTTTCGGCTGGGTGATCGCAGGGAGTGGGCCAGCTAAGAGCTTTCTGGGAGAGGGAGGAGGTACCCGAGATGAACGAGCGCCTAACCGAAGAAGAGAGGAGGGCAATGACTCATTTTGCGGACACGCACCGGCGTTTAGCAGAGGGGCGCTTCGAGGTGGAGATACCGGTCAAACACTTCACGCCGCCATTGCGACATTCCAGGGAAGTCGCCATCTAAAGGGTTCTGTCCATGAAGAGGCGATTCGGGCGAAACCTGGAGCTAGGCCATCAGTGTGCAGAGGAATACCAGGACATGGGACACATGCAGTGGGTGATCGAAGAAAACCCGAAATTACCGACCAACCAATGCTGCTATCTACTTCACCATGCAGTAATCAAGGCCGAGAGCGAAACCACCAAGCTCAGAGTGGTGTTCGATGCGTCTCTGGTCACCAGTAATGGAACATCTCTCAACGATCACTTGATGATCGGACTATCCTTGCAGTCAGACTTCATCTCAATATTGACCCGGTTCTGCAAGCATCCCAAAGTCCGAGAGGCGGACACCGGAACACCGGTAGACCTCGGGGAGCGCAAGGCATCGTGCGTCGTAATACAGCGAGAGGAGCTGTCCATTACAAGAAGATTCTCCAGCTTCACTCGAACGGTACGAACAGTAGCGTGGCGGAAGGCGGACCTAACGGCTATTAAATCCGGGAGACAAGGATCAAGACGAAGCGAACGTATGGCGCCCAACCCATTCATCGATGACCAAAGTACCCGCAGGGTGGGCGGAAGACTAGGAGCAGCAAGGATGGAATCCGCCGTGAACTCCAGGTACTGCATCTTAGGGAGTCGAGGACCTATCCAGGGGGTCATCGCGGAATGCACGGGTTGCGATCGTCACAAGGGACGGGTGCTAGCTCAACAAATGGCGGCCTTACCAGCCAGTCGGATTAATGCCACAAGGCCAGTTAGTAACACCGGCGTGGATTATGGAGGTCCTATCACTCTTCGGACATGGAAAGGACGCGGCGCGAAGCGAGTTAGAGGCTACATCTGTCTCTTCGTATGCTTGGCAAACAAGGCAATACATGAAGCGGTTAGCGAACTGTCCAGCGAAACTTTCCTGGCAGCATTAAGGAGATGGTGGCGGAAGAGGAGACGGTTGAACCGACAGTTCAAGGTGGGCGGAATGTTGGAGACGGAGCAGCACACGATGACAACACTGGATGCGGACAGCGCAGGCACTACTGAATGCAGTCATGACAACACAAATAACAAATGTCAGAAAACAGCTGACATTCAATAATATGTAAATGAGCTGACACTTCAAATTTCTAATTCAAGAGACAAAGTATCAATAAAGACTAAATCAAAATAAACGCACAACTTAATTCATAGTTTGAATATATTTAATCAGGAAAATAAAGCATTACTTTACAAACATAAATAGTCTACACCGAGTTCCATTTGACGAGAAGACAAACTTTGGGATTTCAACAAATTCAGGTAATTCCTTTCGGCTTTCAAGCACATTCGGATTTGCCATTGTTTTCAGCCAACGGCAAAGAACACATACACATTTAGTGTTTACACATACGAATGTAGAAAGTTCTGGCCGCTCATGTGTTTCCTGGCTGTTGTGATGTCCAGATATTCAAGACCGATATACATCGACACCTCCTTTCCTTATCCACTTCCCCTTCATCCGCTCGCACTGTGCTCTGACATTTAAGCGTATTTCAAAATCCCCTTTTGTGTGCGCGTTAGTGTAAAAAAAAAAAGAAAAAAAAATTAATATCAATTAATACAAAAATCTCGAACTATTTATCATTTCTGTTTCCATGATTAAGCAAAATATTCAACGAGTTTTAGTAATAATTAATCGTATGTTTACGCAACTATGATTGTAGGGAAATGCAAAATGTTGGATGAATTTTAAATTAGCTTTTCATTATCATTCCCGGGGGTAATAGCTCAAATTATACCTTTTTTTTTCTTTTACTAGATTTAAATGGATGATACCTCTTTGGCGGGTTTTGTCTATTAGATCGTAGGTGTGTGGCGGCTCGTGCGAACGCCACTACTCACCTGCCTACCTATCACCAGGTAAACCCTTTTATAAGCCTTCGGCGCCAATAGCTCGTGTACTCACCTGCATTAGCATTTTGAATAACCGCAATGTCTGCTGATACGAAAAGTGTATCAGCAGTAACAGGCATTCCCCAAAATAGAAACGCTTAAAATATATAAGAGTATAACATGGGCATTTTAAAACCTAAAAAGTATAAAACGATTTATTTAAAATAAATAGCTCATCAGAAATACCTCTTACTAGAACAAGAACCCAGAGCACACGTACATATTAATTATATACACATATAGGTAGTTAAATGTGCAAAACCCACGGCATACTCATGGAAAATCATCAATTTTATTCGCAGTAGTACCTAATTAATCATGACTATTCAAAAAAACCATATCATTGTTTCAGTTTTCAATTATATTACTAAAATATATGAAAAGATACAAACACAAAGTACACGAAAAGTTTACATCGGCCGCTAACTCGAGCCACACACAGGGAAACTCGCATCTGCAGCCAACAGGCGCACGATCGGCAATCATGCTATAATGTAGGCGCCGATCGTGCAAATACAATGATCGGTTCAAAACAACTCGTCCCCAGCTGCGAATGTGTTATTTTCACGTAGACACGATGACCATGGTTCGCATGCTGGGCGACACAACATGAACATGTTAAGGGAGCATGATGCGTGTACAACCCTTCTTCGGTAGAACAAACTCAGAAAGTTAAAATGACCAAATATGGGCATCGAACCGAGGATGGAGTACGTGGTATTCTGTCGCTTCGATGAACTAAGTCACTGGTAGTTCAGCTCCTGTGGTGGCAACACGATTTGTGCGCGCGGAATAAATAGCAAGGAAAAACGTTACGACCGTGTCAGTGGAAATATCCTACTTCGAAACAGATTAATAAAATTTGACTAAATACCACGGTTATTCCGACTTTTTGGGCGGTGCATAATAATAAATTCGCACAACTTAACATAAGTTTTAGTGTACAACTTATCATAAGTTTTGGTGAAATAATAAATTTGTTTTGTATAATAATAAATTCGCACAACTTAACATAAGTTTTAGTGTACAACTTACAATAAGTTTTTGTGAAATAATAAATTTGTTTTGTATAATAATATATATCACACAACTTAACATAAGTTTTAGTGTACAACTTATCATAAGTTTTGGTGAAATAATAAATTTGTTTTGTATAATAATAAATTCACACAACGTAACATAAGTTTTAGTGTACAACTTATCATAAGTTTTGGTGAAATAATAAATTTGTTTTGTATAATAATAAATTCGCACAACTTAACATAAGTTTTAGTGTACAACTTACAATAAGTTTTTGTGAAATAATAAATTTGTTTTGTATAATAATATATATCGCACAACTTAACTTAAGTTTTAGTGTACAACTTACATTAAGTTTTTGTGAAATAATAAATTTGTTTTGTATAATAATATATATCGCACAACTTAACATAAGTTTTAGTGTACAACTTACAATAAGTTTTTGTGAAATAATAAATTTGTTTTGTATAATAATATATATCGCACAACTTAACTTAAGTTTTAGTGTACAACTTACATTAAGTTTTTGTGAAGTAATAAATTTGTTTTGTATAATAATATATATCGCACAACTTAACATAAGTTTTAGTGTACAACTTATCATAAGTTTTGGTGAAATAATAAATTTGTTTTGTATAATAATAAATTCACACAACGTAACATAAGTTTTAGTGTACAACTTATCATAAGTTTTGGTGAAATAATAAATTTGTTTTGTATAATAATAAATTCGCACAACTTAACATAAGTTTTAGTGTACAACTTACAATAAGTTTTTGTGAAATAATAAATTTGTTTTGTATAATAATATATATCACACAACTTAACATAAGTTTTAGTGTACAACTTATCATAAGTTTTGGTGAAATAATAAATTTGTTTTGTATAATAATAAATTCACACAACGTAACATAAGTTTTAGTGTACAACTTATCATAAGTTTTGGTGAAATAATAAATTTTTTTGTATAATAATAAATTCGCACAACTTAACATAAGTTTTAGTGTACAACTTACAATAAGTTTTTGTGAAATAATAAATTTGTTTTGTATAATAATATATATCGCACAACTTAACTTAAGTTTTAGTGTACAACTTACATTAAGTTTTTGTGAAATAATAAATTTGTTTTGTATAATAATATATATCGCACAACTTAACATAAGTTTTAGTGTACAACTTACAATAAGTTTTTGTGAAATAATAAATTTGTTTTGTATAATAATATATATCGCACAACTTAACTTAAGTTTTAGTGTACAACTTACATTAAGTTTTTGTGAAGTAATAAATTTGTTTTGTATAATAATATATATCGCACAACTTAACATAAGTTTTAGTGTACAACTTATCATAAGTTTTGGTGAAATAATAAATTTGTTTTGTATAATAATAAATTCACACAACGTAACATAAGTTTTAGTGTACAACTTATCATAAGTTTTGGTGAAATAATAAATTTGTTTTGTATAATAATAAATTCGCACAACTTAACATAAGTTTTAGTGTACAACTTACAATAAGTTTTTGTGAAATAATAAATTTGTTTTGTATAATAATATATATCACACAACTTAACATAAGTTTTAGTGTACAACTTATCATAAGTTTTGGTGAAATAATAAATTTGTTTTGTATAATAATAAATTCACACAACGTAACATAAGTTTTAGTGTACAACTTATCATAAGTTTTGGTGAAATAATAAATTTGTTTTGTATAATAATAAATTCGCACAACTTAACTTAAGTTTTAGTGTACAACTTACATTAAGTTTTTGTGAAGTAATAAATTTGTTTTGTATAATAATATATATCGCACAACTTAACATAAGTTTTAGTGTACAACTTATCATAAGTTTTTGTGAAATTATAAATTTGTTTTGTATAATAATAAATTCACACAACGTAACATAAGTTTTAGTGTACAACTTATCATAAGTTTTGGTGAAATAATAAATTTGTTTTGTATAATAATAAATTCGCACAACTTAACCTAAGTTTTAGTGTACAACTTACAATAAGTTTTTGTGAAATAATAAATTTGTTTTGTATAATAATATATATCACACAACTTAACATAAGTTTTAGTGTACAACTTATCATAAGTTTTGGTGAAATAATAAATTTGTTTTGTATAATAATAAATTCACACAACGTAACATAAGTTTTAGTGTACAACTTATCATAAGTTTTGGTGAAATAATAAATTTGTTTTGTATAATAATAAATTCGCACAACTTAACATAAGTTTTAGTGTACAACTTACAATAAGTTTTTGTGAAATAATAAATTTGTTTTGTATAATAATATATATCGCACAACTTAACTTAAGTTTTAGTGTACAACTTACATTAAGTTTTTGTGAAATAATAAATTTGTTTTGTATAATAATATATATCGCACAACTTAACATAAGTTTTAGTGTACAACTTACAATAAGTTTTTGTGAAATAATAAATTTGTTTTGTATAATAATATATATCGCACAACTTAACTTAAGTTTTAGTGTACAACTTACATTAAGTTTTTGTGAAGTAATAAATTTGTTTTGTATAATAATATATATCGCACAACTTAACATAAGTTTTAGTGTACAACTTATCATAAGTTTTGGTGAAATAATAAATTTGTTTTGTATAATAATAAATTCACACAACGTAACATAAGTTTTAGTGTACAACTTATCATAAGTTTTGGTGAAATAATAAATTTGTTTTGTATAATAATAAATTCGCACAACTTAACATAAGTTTTAGTGTACAACTTACAATAAGTTTTTGTGAAATAATAAATTTGTTTTGTATAATAATATATATCACACAACTTAACATAAGTTTTAGTGTACAACTTATCATAAGTTTTGGTGAAATAATAAATTTGTTTTGTATAATAATAAATTCACACAACGTAACATAAGTTTTAGTGTACAACTTATCATAAGTTTTGGTGAAATAATAAATTTGTTTTGTATAATAATAAATTCGCACAACTTAACTTAAGTTTTAGTGTACAACATACATTAAGTTTTTGTGAAGTAATAAATTTGTTTTGTATAATAATATATATCGCACAACTTAACATAAGTTTTAGTGTACAACTTATCATAAGTTTTTGTGAAATAATAAATTTGTTTTGTATAATAATAAATTCACACAACGTAACATAAGTTTTAGTGTACAACTTATCATAAGTTTTGGTGAAATAATAAATTTGTTTTGTATAATAATAAATTCGCACAACTTAACATAAGTTTTAGTGTACAACTTACAATAAGTTTTTGTGAAATAATAAATTTGTTTTGTATAATAATATATATCGCACAACTTAACTTAAGTTTTAGTGTACAACTTACAATAAGTTTTTGTGAAATAATAAATTTGTTTTGTATAATAATATATATCGCACAACTTAACATAAGTTTTAGTGTACAACTTACAATAAGTTTTTGTGAAATAATAAATTTGTTTTGTATAATAATATATATCACACAACTTAACATAAGTTTTAGTGTACAACTTATCATAAGTTTTGGTGAAATAATAAATTTGTTTTGTATAATAATAAATTCGCACAACTTAACATAAGTTTTAGTGTACAACTTACAATAAGTTTTTGTGAAATAATAAATTTGTTTTGTATAATAATATATATCACACAACTTAACATAAGTTTTAGTGTACAACTTATCATAAGTTTTGGTGAAATAATAAATTTGTTTTGTATAATAATAAATTCGCACAACTTAACATAAGTTTTAGTGTACAACTTAGAATAAGTTTTTGTGAAATAATAAATTTGTTTTGTATAATAATATATATCACACAACTTAACATAAGTTTTAGTGTACAGCTTATCATAAGTTTTGGTGAAATAATAAATTTGTTTTGTATAATAATAAATTCACACGACGTAACATCAGTTTTAGTGTACAACTTATCATAAGTTTTGGTGAAATAATAAATTTGTTTTGTATAATAATAAATTCGCACAACTTAACATAAGTTTTAGTGTACAACTTACAATAAGTTTTTGTGAAATAATAAATTTGTTTTGTATAATAATATATATCGCACAACTTAACTTAAGTTTTAGTGTACAACTTACAATAAGTTTTTGTGAAATAATAAATTTGTTTTGTATAATAATATATATCGCATAACTTAACATAAGTTTTAGTGTACAACTTACAATAAGTTTTTGTGAAATAATAAATTTCTTTTGTATAATAATATATATCGCACATCTTAACTTAAGTTTTAGTGTACAACTTACATTAAGTTTTTGTGAAATAATAAATTTGTTTTGTATAATAATATATATCGCACAACTTAACATAAGTTTTAGTGTACAACTTATCATAAGTTTTGGTGAAATAATAAATTTGTTTTGTATAATAATAAATTCACACAACGTAACATAAGTTTTAGTGTACAACTTATCATAAGTTTTGGTGAAATAATAAATTTGTTTTGTATAATAATAAATTCGCACAACTTAACATAAGTTTTAGTGTACAACTTACAATAAGTTTTTGTGAAATAATAAATTTGTTTTGTATAATAATATATATCGCACAACTTAACTTAAGTTTTAGTGTACAACTTACAATAAGTTTTTGTGAAATAATAAATTTGTTTTGTATAATAATATATATCGCACAACTTAACATAAGTTTTAGTGTACAACTTACATAAGTTTTGGTGAAATAATAAATTTGCTTTGTAATAATAAAATACTGTACCATTGAAATAAGTTATTACATAAGAATTAAGGACCTTTGTTAACCTAGGTTAAGTTCACAGAATAAATAAAATAGACATAAGGAAACCGCCGTTGTTTATTTTGAGAGCCGAAACACAGTGGCCAAGTAAACCAGGACGTCTCGGTGAACCAGTGTCGGACGGACACCCTATCGAGGCGAGGCAGAAAAGAGAGACGACTCTTAACGCCTAAGCCATTACTCACCACAAGTGGTACCGATACCTACAGTACCGACACCTACAGGTGTTCCGCCGAACACTGTCCACACACACAAGAGCAACCTGGAACCCGGAGTCACTGCCAAATTAAATCCAACACGGAGAAATTTGTTTTCACGAACTGTTTATTATTTTCCGTCTTTTCAGGTTTTTTTTTTTTTTTTTTTTTTTTTTGTTCTTAAGTTACAGTCTCTTACACATTTCATTTAACCTAAGGCTGCAAACACATTTCGTTTAACTTATAATTACCACCGATACTATTGACACACGCACGGACTGACTTCCTCCTCTAAGGAATTCTGCAACCGTAACTCCTCGTTCCGACTGTTCGATCTAGACTCCTTGGATGCTCGAAATGGACTAACTGTCTGCCCAAAAAAAAGATATCCAGATTCCAAACTGGTATCTGTATCCGTACAGGAGAAATTTCCCTATTCGATCTGCTAACAGAATTTCCCGACATATCTGTTAGCAGCATAACCTTACATCATTATCACCATCACTGGTGGTGATTAAAATTTGGTTCGACGGCTGTCGGTTTTGTGCCACCTTTATTTGCATAAAACATCTGCGCAGGCCGAAGGATATCCTGCAATTTGGATGGACGTACGGTCCATGAGTTTTGTTTAACTTCTTTAGTTAAAACTAACAATCCATTAGATCTTTCTAATGGGTGTGAAATTCCAAAAAGGAACCGTGGAACTGGAGTAGTTCCTCTTGTTGCTTTTACTTTCATAAATATTCTCGCATTATCTCGTTGACATATTTACGGTTGCCTAGAATTTGGCAGCGGATCAGCGATATGCTTTATTGTATGAGGTTGCCGCTGCCTTTGTTCGCACGACGGATTTGGGTGGTCTTTATAATAGACTTGTGGGATTAGATTTTTGTGCCTAGGACACGGGCACCTGTTTATCCAACTCCCAACGACAGCGAGAGAAATGTCACAACGCACACTGATGAAATTGTCCACACGATCGTTCACCCACGTAGCAGGAAAATAAGATGCGGTGGAATTGTACCCGGAACTTACTTGTTGTTCACTATAAAAACGACAGTCACCAACGCCCATGAAATAAAACACTGTAGTTGTTTTCCGTTTAAGCTTTATTGTTTGGACGTAAAATTGTTTGCCGGCACTCTTACTATTGATGCCGGATTAGTTGACAACTATATTTCTCAATAACCGTTAACTTACTGGAGGTGGGTTTTATATTAATTAATTTCGAAGGAACGACAACTTTATATCACACTTTAACAGCTAAATTAATTGAAGTGGATTTTATATTAATTTCGAAACAACGACGACTTAATATCTCGCTTTGACAGTTAAATTAATTGAAGTGGATTTTACATTAATTTCCAAACAACGACGACTTAATATCTCACTTTCACAGCTAAATTAATTGAAGTGGATTTTATATTAACTTCGAAACAACAACGACTTAATATCTCGCTTTGGTACCGCACTCCTGGTGATAAAATCTGACTGAATTCTATTCGCAACCATAAGATCGACATGGCAGCGAATAGCTTCAAAAAGGGAGGAGCGAAACGATCAACCAGAGGCAGCCAATCGTGATTGGGTACGATAACATGGGGTGGATTTTCCATGTATGGGTATCCGCTACAGAAGGCCAGCAACGAACGAACATAAGAGGATGCGGGCGTTATTGTTGTAACCCATCGTAATGATCATTAGAGGAAGAAATAGGTCTCTGCAATCTTATGTAAACAGAAAGGCTATTTCCATGATCGAACGATGAGATACGCATTGTTTGAGTTCGCCAACGTTGCATGGGTCGGCGGCTGTGTACACAATGATTTGTGTAACGCCTTACCGGCGATAGACCTTTCTGGTGTGAAAAACACACCGAAGATCTGCTCGCCCTAGGAGAGGTTATAAATCAACATTTAGTTGATGGACATGTTGTTTTCTAGGTCCGCGGACGGTTGGCGGCCGTTAATAGAAAATTTGGATGTACCGTAAACAATCCGGAAGATATGGGTGCGACGTTTGGTTTTGCAAACGAATGTAGGATGCAACGGTTGCCAGTTGTTTAAAGTAAACACTTGACGGCCACATACAATTCGATGCATGGGTGCATGTTGTTTTAGGGTATGTTAATCCCGTTGGTGGTGCCGTCAGGTGAAAGTATCTGCTTGGGTGTTTACTTTGTGTAAATGAAAGCAGCTTCGATAGCCAGCGTGAGAATCGTGGCTACTCGTTGCTTAAGTAAATATTTCTGCTCATGGCCGATGCTGGTGATCGTTCCTAGATACGGCAACGGATCATAAAATCGGTCATGCTGATAACCAAACAAATATGCGCGCCTGAAAGGCCAATGTTTAATTTGATCTTCTCTTCTTTTGGAAAGATAGATCATAGAACATGCCGTTGAAATTCTGGCTCGCAGATGTGCAAGCAACCCGAAATGACTTCTAGGACAATGGATGGGTACAAAGATAACACACGAAAAGATTAGCGTGTGTTGGTGGACATGTGCCATCAATTGTTCGGTCGCGGAAGCTCGGTTGATGCTGGATTGATGTCATGGCAAGATGATAATCTTGTCATGAATTACGTTTCCAGGTATGGCCGCTCAAAGAAGGCTTGGAACAGCCATTAAAAAGGTAAGCTGCCTATGGGGTATTTATGTCGGTTATCCGTGGGGATAACCGAACTGATTCGAGCAAATTGGTTGGCAGTTAATGCCATAGCAAGATTGTGTAATCTTGCCGAAAATTCAACTTTAAGGTAAGTTGTATTTGCTGATAATGGTGGGGATCGAGCGATGCGTGGCTCTTCGCGCCCTGAAAAGCCTCACAGACTACCCGCACGTGCATCCGTTGGTCGGCTAATTTACCGACGATAGCAATTCCTTGTAACATCGTGTAGATGTTCAGGATTTCCGATTGTGCAGTGCTGGAGTGCGGCGCATTTCAGTCTTTGGGAATAGGATGAATGAATGTTTTACCTTCATTTCGGGTATGCCGTATTCGAATTGTTGAGCTTGACATTGAAATCTTTGGGACGTTCAGTTCCTTGCTTTTTAGTGTAGGGCTCAACGTTGGCTAAATATTTCAGGTAGGTATGTTCCTTGAAGGGTAGGAACCTTACCTGCGCGGAATTGTGCGATCGTAGAACGCTACACCTCTATTATTATGACCTTTAGTAAGAACTAAACCTAACACGCCCCAACCTCAATGCTTCGCTCCTCCTCCTCTGCAAAACCCTTAGTAGTAGAAGCGAAAAACTTGACGGGTATTTTTTTTAACACCTTGTTATCGCTCTCAATTTAATGAGTGTCGTATGACATTGAGTGAAGCTGGCTTCGCCATATCCGGACATTCATGTTTTATGGAAAATAAAACATGAATGAAATATATAAAAAAATACCAGAAATTATTTTTAAACAGAACAACACAAAATTCAGGAAAAAAAATCATTAAACTAAACTGTCCGCATTCTATAGACAGATTTTTTTTATATTTCTAAGTAATTTTAATTAATCTCCGACCCTAAGCGCTCGCACCCTCTAAAAAGCACATCAAATTCGACGTTAAAGTCCGTGCGAAATGTCATTCATATTAAATCCTTCATACCTTTCTCTAAATTTATACATCAAATAAGAGGCGGCAGAATCTTATAGCCTCCTTGTATTTTAATGTATAAGTGGCGCTTCAAAAGACTTCATTACGATACATACAATAAAATATATTTCTCGAAAACCCACATAACAAACAAAAAGACTCAACAGATGTGTAAGAGGCCAAGACAAGGCATATTTTAAACTTGAAAAACCTATGGCAATCACTCTTTAAGTAGTATTAAGCTTTTCGCCTCAACGCTGGTGAAGAGCGTCTTACGAAGAAAAAAATGAAAACAATATATATAATACCGGCCTCCTTATTTACAGATGATGTATATCCTTAATGATTGATTAACATTTTGCGATTGTCAATCATTTATAATAGAACAAGTGTTCTTTTAGCCCAATAGCAATAATTCCTTAGACTTCTGGTGCTCGATTTCAACCAAACATCTTGTCGTATCTACAGTAATACATGAAAACAACATGAAACAACAATCCGTTCGTGACCTTTTTGACGGAATGGAATTAAAAGTTAAAGCGAACCTAACAGGACTACAAAACGATGTATCCAGGAATCTGAGTGAAAGCTAATTTATCAATTTTGCGCAAAAGTTCATTAATCACTTCCATTGAATTCAGCAGATTATATCGTCTGCCATGTTTTGCTCCGGATTCAATTTAAACTACCGTCACATAGGTTACCTACGTCGAACTGCAATAATATATCAACTCATAGCAGATGACGTGCCATACCATATAAAAGTCATTGGAGTGTTCCCAAAAATGTGTACAGATTATGTTAGGAACAACCTAGCGTCTTTACAAACTCGAATTCCGACACAGGACCACTCACGGGAGAATTTATGTAGGCAATTAACTCATCGTTTGAAGAGTGATACGGAAGGTTGTAATTACAATGCTGGCCTTGTCGCCGAGGTGACAAGCAATCCCAGCTGTATCGAATTATAAGGGCCCCCACGCCTTATGCCCACGATTGTGTGTGGAAATTACGTCAAAACAGGCTTAAGCATTTAACCTCAAAGTATTGGAAAAGTCTGTCTAAATGGAAACTAAATAGGAAAATTGGTCCTGCAGCATGTGACTGAGTATCGAATGACTGGAATATTGATTACATTAATTCGTGTTTGCTCAACCGGCGTTCCCTTAAAGGACAACGCCTGTTGCCTTGGAAGGCTGAGGCTTGATGATAGGTTGCTGTCGTGGGCGCGATACTGAATACGAAAGCATGCGAAGGCAACAATCGCCGAAGGAAAAGTGAATTTGGCAGAATTCAGAGAATTTACTGCGATGAGAAATGGGAGTTAAGTAAACTTTCGTTGAAGAACATGATTTATAAAGTTTTCGTACTGAGGCAGATAACCATCAGTTCATTAACAAGTGACTTTGATGGTTCTGAGAGAATGTTGGCGTATAGAAAGTATTCGCTTACAATGAGCCAAAAACCGGGGTTTCTTTAAAGTCGTACTCGTATCCCACTTCTTCCATGCCTCGTGATTTCAGTTCATTAACTATCAACTTTATTAGAACGATATAATTACGGTTTCGTTTACAAACTTTAGGGCAAGCTCTGTCAATTATGTGATGGTGATGATATAGAATTTGGGGTCCCTAATGTAAAAAATGTGGAAAAAGAACACATTTATTTTGCTTGAACAATGATGTAGCACATGCACATCTACACAATAGGCGAAGAAGAGACCGAAGATACGAAAATGGATGGAATTAAATCAAAACCAGAATAGGGTTAGTATACCCCAAGGATTTTCCATAATTAACACTAGTTAAAAGGATTGTGGATAAACTTTTCAAAGAATTTTGCTCTTTCACAAAGCCGCGGGGATAATACAAAGTGAGAGATAGAAAAAGACTACAGTGTGCGCTCAAAGACATCTTAGTATTGCCGTGTTCAATTGACACAGTCTCATGGAGAAAATAAACATATTTACCTAGTTCACTCAAAATTAGACATAGGGAGTATAAACGATAATTTCAATGGATGTCCATGGATTTGAATGAGAGATAAATTGGATTGGGTATTATAGAAGATACGAAACACATGGTCAGGTATTTAACAAGTAAAATTTCGCACCCTCAGGTAGGTGGTTACCACGTGAGAAAAGTGATGGACGCTGTCCGTTGCGCCAAAATCCTAACGACGGAATTGAACGACTTAGGGCTGGGTCCCCACTGAGTTTCAGACATCTCACCGAACACGCATGACGCAGTTTTAGATATGCTTGTCCAAATATGGAAACTGGATTCCGTTTTAGGTTGAATATATGCCTTGTAGATTGTAGTCAGGTTAGATGGAGTCAAATATTTTGGATTTCTTAAGAAACCCCATACATGTGCACATACTATTCCTGGCTTCAAACAGGTGGTCGCTCCGATTAAAATTTGAATTAGTTCGCCGTGTAGCGATCCTAAATCCCTACTCCTATCTAAATCCCCAATAACATCAAAAATCCTATCCATAATCCCATAACGAAAAACCCAAATTTCATATCGAATCAATGAGCGATAAATTAAACAAAAGTTAATTATCGCACATTGATTCAAATTCTACATAACACATCAAAATCCCATATTGAGTCACATGTACAACGAATTTAACCAAAAATTAATTCATCATACATTGACTCAATTCCTAAAAATCCTAAAATCATGAAATGCTAAATTCAAAACGTATTTCATGATTCCCTTCCCAGAATCTATCCAACAAAAAACCTTTAAAAAATTCTCGGAACAAAATTCCAATCGAAGCACGCCAAGCCTTGCGTGCGCTTCTTGGAATTTTGACATTAAAATAGTTGACAAAAGTTAACTCCAAAACTATAAAAGGGGAGTGCTTTTCAATTTCGCCACCAGTAGCATATCAGAGGTCGAACCTCTGGCCGTATGCATCATCAGTCTCTTTTCAAAGCCCGAACCGCTGGCCAAATGACCGGTCATAATCATGTCACAAACTTAAGAACAAAATAAACATCAATCCATCTTTATATACGCCAAATCTTTTCCGGTCTTTTATTTTACACACTCTCGGCACTCCGGGGTCTTCTCCCACAGTTTGGGAATGCACGGCACGGAGTATAACATTTTGGTGGCACCGTTGTAGATCGCTACCTAAAATCATCCCAGACAATAACAAAAAACTAAACTAAATACAGGTTTCTATATTACGGTCGCGTGTTTGTGGTTTTGCTAAATCGGACCTTTGTGTTTTATACAAAATCAGTGCGCCACTTCACAATCGGGTGAATCGATCGGGTGACAGGAGAGAGCTAAAACCCAAAAATGTGCTCCAGAAAAAGCAGTCCTCAAACAACAACGTAAAACTCCACACACTAAACAAAGAACCAAAATGTATATACGTCCAGCATAAAATGGAACTATTTTAAATACTTACGTCTAGTGCAAAACTCATTTTAAACTAATACGCAGTTTCCATCAGAATTACTTAAATGCCAACGACAATATATTGATTTTCCTTTGGTCTACCCTTCATAACAAAACAGTGATTCCGAAACACACATCTAAACCTCAAAAAAACAAACCATTAAAACAAAAGGTGAAACAAACACAAAATTCTATAAAAAAGCAAAAAAAAAAAAAAAAAAAAATTTCAACACAAGCCTGCTGCAAAGACCAGGGCGGACCACTCAACTATAGGGCGCGGAGCTTACCTGGCAGTAAAAACAAATTCAAAGTGGAAAAAAAAAACAATAAGAACAGAACAACAAAAGAAAAAAATATAACAACGGCAAAACAATAATCAGTGGCAGCTCCGACCAACAACAAAAACTGCAGTGAAGACAGCGAGCGCAACATCAGCAAGGAAAAAACCGAAAGGCGAAAAAAAAAATTGTTAACAAAACACTGACGACACCAAAGGTAGCAACGCACTCAACAGCCGCAGCAACACCAGGTAGTTTTATTTTCCAACCAGTATCTTATCATAAATTATCGAAATTGCCCTTGAATCATGTTTTCCAAGCATGCACTCACCCAATTCAAGCCCAAAATTTTACATAACAAAATCAAAATAAATACTGTACACCTTTAATATATTATTATTAACATTACACTTACACATTTATATAAAACATAAAACAAGCACACAATTTTACAAAATATAAAATCCATACAGTAAATTCTGAAAAAAGGGACTTAAAACAAAAAACATATGTGAGGGAAGCCATACAAATTAATACAATAAGAAACCAAAAACAGAAAGCACATTATATACATACACATTTATATAAAATATTATATTATACACTTTACCTACAATGGATTGATAAAAACTAATGATAATTAAAAAGAAGGGAAACAAAAGAAAAATGAAACAACCAAAATGTTCACAGAAAATATAAAATGTATACAGAAATTTCCCGAAAAAGAATCTAAAAACAGAAAACATAACGAATAAATAAAGAAACATATGTGAGGGAAACTATACAATCAACACTATAACAACCTAAAAACAAAAGGTACATTATGATACATAACCAATGCATATATTTGCACACACATATATATATATATATATATATATATATATATATATATATATATATATATATATATATATATATATTTATACACATACATATTTCAAAATAAGCTTCTCCACAAACAAATAAGTTGAGAAAAATTCTTTATGCTCCCGAGGTAGGTTTAAATACGCGCATACCTCGTCTGTTGTTGATCCTTTTGTCTGCTCTGGCCCCTTTTCCTCTAAATTACCCTCGGTATTTTCATAGGGCTAATATATTTGGATTTAAAAGAAAACAAAGCTGCCTTTAATATGATCAATATTTACTTGGGTTTTCTGCCTCTTCCGTTAGCATTTTGGATTTTCTCATAGGTTCGTTCCACTCACATCTGGGAAGATCTACTTTTCTCGCAAAATTAACGCGCGGAATAAAAAACAATCATAATGGAAGTCACCATCGGGTAAAAAGACATTATAGCCCTTGTGCCGGTGTTCAGCGGTAACCCGGACGAACTATATAATTTTATCTCTTGCGAAGATATAATTTTTTTCGCAGGCACAGGACGACAGTCAGCACGCTTTCTTTCTAAGCGTAGTAAAAACCAGACTGCGAGGACCAGCATACGACCACATCCGATACAAGGTCATTTCAAACTGGAATGATCTTGCTGCGGAATTAAATGATGAATTTAAAATTCTCCCCTCTAGGTCGCTGCCGCAAAACGATCTGGTAACAGCCAAACAGGAAAGCAAGGAAGGCTTGAAGGAGTTTGGAGACAGACTCACACACCTCCTGCGCCTGTTGGACAGCGCCACGTTTGAAAGCACTGTCGAACCTGCGGTGCGAACATATCTCCTCAAGGAAAATAGTAAACTCGCCCTACACACGTTCGAAGACGGACTAAGTAATCCAAACCTAAAACTCTTAGTTAAAGCACGAGGTACCCCAAATCTAAGAGCAGCTATTAATTATGCTCTCGAGCGGGCCCCACGATTAAGAAATAACAACACTTCAGCAAATTTTTCCGCCTATCCGAACCTCAGCCGACCAGTAATTTGCCAATCATGTAATAGGCCTGGACATATCTCTGAGGAATGTTGCCGCGATATTAAAATTCCACAATCTACCCCACAAATTAAAGCAGAGGTTGAACGCCTCCAATGCAGATTCTGTAATAAATTTAACCATTCCCAGGAGGAATGCAAAAGGAGACAGTCACAATTAAATAGCCAAAACAGCTCCCCATTTAACAAAACTATTCCTAAAACTCAGCCCACTTCTACCACAAACGCCTGGAGAAGTGGAGTAATAAATAAAATTAACAACATTCAGCTACTAAAAATCGACAGTCAGAAGCAACTTGCGGAAAAAATAAATGAAATATCGATCGAAGCTAGGGATACAAACCAGAGACGGGGCGATCTAACTGCTCTCCAAATAAAGGAAGTAGAAATCAAAGATCGTACCCACAATATTACATCAAAATCCGTTTGTCTACGGGCCGGATCCGATGATTTAACCAAGGTCTCTAAACCAACTATCCCAACAGCTCCCTACATTTCCATATTTTCACATCCCCCATCTTCTAATAACAATAAAATGCCTAAGTTCATTAAAGAATTAACACCGGCAGAATGTAAGCCTGGGGACCACGAACTCCCAGCAAAACGTAAGCCCGAGAAACAAATAACACCGGCAGAATGTAAGCCTGAGGAGCAAGAACTCCCAGCAAAATCCCGAGGAACAAACAATCTCAGCCAAATGCAAGACTGTGGAACCAAGAGTCCCAGCAGGGCGTCAGACTGCGGAACAAAGAGTCCCAGCAGAACGTCAGCCTGAGGAACAGAGAGTCCCAGCAAAGCGCCAGACTGAGGCACAAAAAGTCCCAGCAGAGCGCCCGACTGCGGAACAAAGAGTCCCAGCAGAACGTCAGCCTGAGGAACAGAGAGTCCCAGCAGAGCGCCAGACTGAGGAACAAAAAGTCCCAGCAAAGCATCAGACTGCGGAACTAAAAATCCCAGCAAAGCAGAGGCTTGAGAACAAACAAATTCCAGCAAACAACCCGTATGTCAAACGTCATCAATTAAAAAACATACATAAGCTCATAGTAAGCTCCATAATAAAACATAAAGACAACGAAATAAATAGAATCCTTTTCAGAAATACGAGGGTTGCCTCTTATGTTTCGGGATTTGGCAACCCTAGTGTTGCAATCCGGCAATTGACAGCTCTGTCGTAAAGTTGGACATTTTTGAGGTTATACGCACTCAGAACGTTTTGACATACGAGCGCTATTTGTGTTGTTTACAGTAACTTAAAAGATTCATCTCGGCCCAAAAATGGAATTAAATCATCAACATGTTCGTGCGATTATTTTTTACAACTTTCGGCGTGGATTAACTCAGCAACAGTGCATGGATGAACTTAATTCAATTTTTGGCGATGAAGCTCCATCAAGGACCAGTGTTTATCGATGGTATGGTGAATTCAATCGTGGTCGTAGTTCACTCCAAGATGAATTTCGTGAAGGTCGTCCAAAATCAGTTGTTGTTCCGAAAACCATTGATGCTGTGCGCGAACTAATATTGGAAGATCGTCATGTGACCTATCGTGAGATTGAGACAACCTTAGGCGTTAGTGGGACCAGCATACATTCAATATTGCATAAACATTTGACTGTCAAAAAAATTTGTTCGCGTTGGATCCCACACAATTTGTCAATCGCCCAAAAAAAGGCTCGTGTCAATTCGTCGAAAGAAATGCTCAAAAAATACGGTCGCGGTGCTTCGAAACACGTCTATGACATCGTCACGGGTGAAGAATCGTGGATTTACGCGTATGAGCCCGAAAGTAAACAGCAGTCGACTGTCTGTGTGTTTCAAGATGAGCCAAAACCAACAAAAGTTGTTCGCGCACGAAGCACTTCCAAGCAAATGGTCGCCTGTTTTTTCGGAAAAACTGGACATGTCGCAACCGTACCACTAGAACAACGCAGAACAGTCAATTCTGAGTGGTACACAACCATTTGTTTGCCAGTTGTCTTCCAAGAAATCAGGAAAACCAACCGCCGAAGACGGATCACTCTTCACCACGACAATGCGAGCTCTCACACATCGGCTGCGAAAACTGCATTTTTGAGCACCCAAAACATCGATTTGATGGGTCATCCGCCGTATAGTCCTGACTTGGCACCGAATGACTTCTTTTTATTCCCGTACGTAAAAAACAAACTGAGAGGTCAACGTTTTGCGACACCTGAAGAAGCGGTTGCTGCATTCAGAATGCATGTGTTGGAGATACCTCAATCAGAGTGGCAAAAGTGCTTCGACAATTGGTTCAAACGCATGCAAAAGTGTATAGATCTTCATGGGAAATATTTTGAAAAACAATAAAGTGATTTTCGATGATCAATATTTGTTTTTGTTCTCTAATCCCGAAATATAAAAGACAACCCTCGTAAAGCAAAGACTGATCTCTCAAAAGCTATCACTAAACCCCCATCTTTCGAAACGCTTCCCTTCGGTCGTTTCATTACACAAATTCTGAACTGTGATACACAACCTAGCCCTACGAAAGTATGGAAAATCTTCCACAAGTTTAGGGGAAAGCTTAAAACAAATAGATTTTTTCTTTTAACCCAAACTTTAGATATATGTGTATGTGTAAAATGTGAAACCTCAAAAACAATTATGTATGAACATATAAATAAAACACAAACTCTCACATCGAAAAATAAACAAAATAAAAACTATATGTAAATTAAATAGAAAATATATAATTAATAATATCGATTTTCCCTTTTAACAAATGATTGTACAAAACAAAATATATACACATACATAACAACGCAAACAAATAAAACAAAACAACCAACTTTGTTTTGAAAAATGTACGTATCAAAAGAAAATTGTCTACAACAAACAAAGAAAATTTATAAATAATACAACAGTATTAACAATTCGGGAGATAATATAACAGAAATAAATCTTTAAATAGCTTATATTAAGAAGAGATTCTCCCCCAAATTCATATAAATGATGAAACAAATATTAAGCCCCTCAATAAAACGAATTTTGTAAATATTATATAACTAACGCTTATATATAAAAGCTTGAAATAGAATAAACAAATAAATTGTCTTGAATTACTCAAATAGAAAGCTCTAAATGACAGTTTGAATAACTTTAAGTAAGCAAAAATTAATAAAAAAAAAAATCTATGAAATAAACAATATTATATACAAATATAAAAATTTCGAATACCTTTATAATTACAAAATAATTTTTAGTTTAACTCAAAACAAATTTAAAATTTTGGAATTAAATCTTTCTTTATAATACACAAAAAAAAAAAACAACATAAATATGGTCCCCAAAATGAAGCAAATATACTCTGTAAATAATGTAAATTCCTGTATAATACACAAGTTGTAATACAATACACTTTAAGACTTACCTAAAATTTATCTGTAGCACAAATTGAATCTAATATTTTATTTAAGATAACCTTTACTTTATAAAAATAATCCACAATTATTATTAAATATATTGAAAAAAAACAAAATGTATACTAATAACGAAAAACAATTTCCTCTTACAAACAACAAAATTTAATAATTGCTAGTAAATAGAACCAAATTCAAAGGAATGTAAACTATCGTGAAGTTGAAATGCCACCACCCTTTGGTTTTCACCCACTCTAGAAAATTAATCTCTTCTAGATTAATTTTCTTTTCTAAAGGGGGGAAGGATAAACCGATCCTAAATCACTACTCCTATCTAAATCCCCAATAACATCAAAAATCCGATCCATAATCCCATAACGAAAAACTCAAATTTCATATCGAATCAATGAGCGATAACTTAAACAAAAGTTAATTATAGCACATTGATTCAAATTCTACATAACACATCCAAATCCCATAGTGAGTCACATGTACAACGAATTTAACCAAAAATTAATTCATCATACATTGACTCAATTCCTAAAAATCCTAACATCATGAAATGCTAAATTCAACTAACCTAAGTTCTTTGCCGTCAAATTTTCTGACTACACCTGGTCGTGGAGGGTCCTCAAAACTAAAATTTCTTTCACGAAATCTTACAAACCACTTCTGTACTGACGAATGATTCACAGAATATTCACCCAAAGTCGAATTAATCAATTCCATAGGTAGATGGGGCAAGATTATATTTGCACTTGAATACAGATTAGAATGCAAAGACGTAAATGTCGCTTCTCGACATCCAACTCGTATATAACTGATGAATGCGGAATGACAGCTTGTAAATGACTAAAACCTAGTCATAAAAACAGCAATGAGTAAGCTACATATATCCAAAATGGCGAGCGAATTGGATGCGTTCAAGTATGTTTTTTTAATGCAACCAATTTCAAAACCGTGTTTCTACTTGCACACCTGTTATAAACAGGCAAATCATAGAAAAATTCAGTGATAGCAAAAAAGTAATACAAATATAGTTATGCTAGGTGTATATATTAGTTTTTTCCGGTTTATTTGGTAAAAAAATAGGTAATTTTCGTGGGAATTTTTTTTTTAATCAAAAAAATATTGGCCATCGGCTTCTACACATTTCGCCCATCTTTCGGGTAATTTATGAATAGCCAAAAAACGGCTTGACTTTCGGGGCAAACCATTCGTCGAACCATTTTTCAACTTCCACGTAATCGCTGAATTGCTGCTCTGCGTACGCGTGCGCCATTGATGCGAAGAGGTGATAGTCAGATGACGCCAACTCTGGGGGGACGGCGGGTGAAGAAGGATGTCCCACCCAAGCGATTTCAATGTGTCTTTCACTAGTTTTGCTGTGTACTGCGTACTCTTCACTGGCGCTATCTCTTAGTTAAACCGGGAAAAACGTATGCATAAAATCGGCATTCATCAAGTTATGACCGAGATTCCAACTGAAAAGGATTTAGTCGTGTAAACGGTCATGTGGCGGCCAGTGAATTGGTATTGTATTAAATATTTAATGGCAAATTCCACACAATAAAATAAGAAGGCTGAAATTGCTATTTATATTGTGGGGGTTCTCTATACCACATGGAGAACCAACCCACAATGCCAACCAATCTTGACTGCTGACAGCGCGTCACCTCAACCCAACTCCCCATCCCAAAACAGCAATACACATATTCGCAACCATGCAAAACCTGCAAGCGCATCCACCCCAATATGCAACAGCATCCGTCCCCAATCCACAATTGCATACATTCCCCAATTTACCAGGAACCCATTTCCTAAGCTGAAATAAGTGCATATTCCAATTTACAACGGTATATTAATCATCTCCCTCAATAACATCACCCCACATATAATTTTTCCCAAAATTACTTCGGTCAATTCTTTACTTAAGTCATATTCCCTCCTTGCGACCAAGCAATCTTAATTTCGCCGAAATTCATATACTGTAATAAAACGCGTATTCAAATCTAGAACGGAACATTAACCATCACCACCAACTATACTGAGCCGCATACATTTCCCCGAAGTTACTTCGGTTAATATCTTATCTAAATGATATTCCTTGCTTGAACCCAAGCAATTCCAATTTCCCCCGAAAAGCACTTCGGTTCATTTGCTCCTTAAATTATACTTCTCGCTTGCAACCAAGCGGCAGCTAATTTCCACGAAATGATCACAACAACCAAGGCCCTGGATCATACTTGGCTATGCGGCCAAAACCAATTTCTCAGTATAAATAACCAACAAATCCACCTCAGCTTATACGGCGAGGATTCGCTGGAACTGAATTCCCTATGCAAGCATAGCAATCCCTTTCAAGTTCCTAGTAATTGGCAGTGAGATTATTTAGCTATGACTCCGCTGCCACGACGCGATGAACTTTTTCTTTCCATTTTAAGTCAGTCGAGTCGCAACCACCAAAGCACACACACCGGATTAGTCCAGCTTCAACCGCCACCGGGGGCACACACTGAGTCGAGATTCAATCACCGCATTTTCGAATATTTCCATTCAGTCCACTCAGTCGGTGCTGACGTGGTGTATTTCGGGAGTCCGTTGTCAGTACGTGACGTGCATTTTGGCCACCTAATGTTTGGATAGTTATTGCGTTGCGCAAATACCACACAAACAATATTCCGGGTAGTTATCGGATATATCTAGGACATTTATATATGTGTACAAAGAAGACGCGTGTAAAGAATTATATTATTAACTGGATGTACTTAATTTACAGTGTACAAACTTCACACAAACAATATTTCGGATAGTTACTGGACGTATCTAGGACATTTGTATATGTGTGCATGAATATGTGTGTAAAGAACTAACATTGTTAATGGATAACCCATGTGATTGTTCAGATGCTTATTGAAGACGAAATAAAGAAAGAAAACATCGACAAACAAACAACAAGCCAGTGTGTTTCATTCCTTTTCTCTCTTCCCCGTTAGTGAAAATTGTCAGTTCTATTTTCCCAGTGACGTGTTGGGGGTGCAGTGAAACCGCGTCCGTGCTGGCGCATATATAGATCCCCCACGATATAAGGTTTCTATTTTATACCAAAAAAAGGTTCTACAAAACCACCATTTAACAAACGCACCCTCGTATGCAGCAATCAAGACAAAAGACAAACGCAGTGCATCGCGGCTCACGAGTCAATCGTAAAAAAGTTTAAAGTCATACAAAAATGGACCCTGTCCATGTGCACCTGTTTTCTCATCGTTTCAATCTTCTCCCAATCTTCTAAAAATCAATGAACATCGATATTTTTTATTTATTTAACGTTACCCTCTTTTTCCAACATCTCTAAATTTTGAAATTTACGGATATTTCGAAATTCTTTTTATATACATACTTTTTATGTGCATACTGGAAGTTAATACAATACATCAATTAATTACTCTAAACTTTAATGAGGTTATAAACAGTTGGTGAAACCTAAGGTCATGTATCTACCTTACTTAAAGTTACCCAACTCAAATAAGACTGGCATCGTGTTCACATCCTACCAACCATTTCTCAAATTATAACCACTATCAACCACCAACCCGAGTCTTACATTAAGGTTCGGTCACGGAAGTAAGATGTCCAATAAAGAATTTCATTATACAATATAATTCATTACAGTCAAGTCGTCAATCACTTTCCATTGTACCCTTTGCTGATCTTTTAATCCGATTCGAAAGTCCAACCTTTCCAATTGAAATGTTTCAAAATAAACTTTGGGATTTAGTGAATTGATGTGCATAACACATCATTAGACTAATTCAGTCTGGAGAAAGCCTCCAATGCTTTTTTTCAGTTGAAGGGATCTCGCCCCAAATGTACCGACCTCAGATAATTTAACAAAAGTCGTTTATAAACCTTTCACATGAGCACACTACAATAACAAATTTGAATGTGTATAGTATACCACGGTTAATATATGAATGACCGGACTCCACTACTGAGAGGAGTGAAGTAAAGTTAGAAATAGAGGGAGACTTCAGGAAGTGATTTATATGAGTTACATTGGAAATTGAATACGGTAAGGGGCAAATGTTAGTAATGTGTAAAATCCGGGCTTATTGTAGCAACTCAGAGGAGGTTATCTATTTATGGTATTAAAATCATTTAACCTTATTCCAAGCATTGAAATTCGTTATAAACGTTTAGTAATGGCTTTCCAATCCACGCCTAGAAAAATGTGTATTGCCGTGTGGAACAAAGCGCAATTTTCGAAATTATATAAGTTTACGGAACGGGAGACAGGTTAAAGGCTAGCATTGTACATGTAGTATGTCAGCACAATCACATCTAAATGTTGGTATTTACAAGCCAACAGCAACAACTGACTATTTTCAAATGGTGGAAGTGCTTTTGGGTCGCTCCAACAATCCAGCCAGAGCGAAACGCATGAACGAATATCTATGACATTCCAACGCGTATAATTCTCCCGAAATTGTTTTGAGAAAATTATAAACAGAAAAAAGTTAAAGGTATATGTGTAACTGTCTCTAGGCTTGATCAGAAAGTGGTTTCTATTCAAGTTAGAATATTATTACTACTATTTATTGGCCTATAGGAACGCGTAAGTTCATGACCTCAGTTACTCGGCTGTGCCGTCGCTCCCTGTCCTATGCACTCTCCTTCCACACTTGACCGTCTGATCCGATCTCCTCAAAGTCAATCCCTATATTGTCCGTATATTCAGTTTGCTGAACTTTACCCATTGCTTTGTTTGTTTACTCAAGGAAACACATTTAATAATTTTATCGAAAATAAAGTAACACATATTTTATATTTAAATGCCCGATAATCATTGAGATTGATTATTTAAATAGACGTCCTTATGGTAATAAGCAAAATTGTAACGAAAATTACAAAAATTAATTTTAAAAATCACTATAAAAAAACAAATTTGCAGCCAGAAACGTTGTTGAAATAGCTCCGTGTTTTGCAGAGTGTACTTGTAACGAGAAACCTAGCTTAGTTTTTCATAACGGATCTATTGGATATTAAAATCGGTGAATGTGTTGGGGTTTGGAAGCAAAACAATCGACGTGTGTCGTATATTGATAGTCTACAAGAAATGGAGTAAAAAGCCAAAAAAGCCTTATATTGCAAATTTACAGTGGATTTGTTACACCCAATATACGTACTACAAAAAAAAAAAAACCTGAGGATGACGATGTTGTTGCTGCTACCGCGCTGCGATGTGACCCGCTGCACTTGAACGCATCCACTTCGCTCGCCATTTTGCTGTTTTTATGACAAAGTTTCAGTCATTTACAAGCTGTCATTCCGTGTGCATCAGTTGTATAAGAGATGGATGTCGATAAGCAACGTTTACTACATTGCATTCTATTCTGTTTTCAGTTCAGTAAAAAGGCGGTTTGCAAGATTTCGTGAACGAAATTTTGGTCTTGCCCCCGCTCCATGTCCCAGTGGAGTAAAAAACGGATTTGACGACGAAGAACTTCAAGATTTGTTGCACCCAATTTAAGTACTACAAAGCTACTTACAGTTTGATGACGTGGGGATGACGATGTTGTTGCTGATCTGGCTCCCGCGCTGCGATGTGACCCGTTGCAATTATTTAGGTCACTCGATCTTAACTCAATATGTTAATATTTTTACGCCATTTCTCTGCAGCTTCAAAGTAAAAGCCGCCTTCACTTTCAATATGATTTAGTGTTTCAAAAATGTTTAACTTTATATTATTCTTAAGTGTTTTCTAATATTTCTTTTCAACTTACACAAATTTCTAACTTTAAATTGTTCTTCGGTGTTTTCCAATATTTCTTTTCAAGCTCCTCAAATTTCTACCTTTCAATTGTTCTTACGTGGTTTCTAATATTTTAAACATCACGAGAGACGTCGCACCGCTTTTTTTTTGTTTTTTTGTTTTTTATAATTACACTAGAGAGATCTTTGCCCATTCGCGTCCTTTTATACCAATCGCCCACTCCCGATCACATACTCATCCTTATTTTTCCCGCATACTCACACTTCTTTCCCCTCCCACTAAATTGGAATACCATTAGCTCTGGCAAATTAATTCAGCAGTCAATGAACACAGAGAGAATGGAAAAATTGCAAAGGAGAGCAGCTTGGGAAGGGGTTGATTTGCTTTCGCTTA